>OY743159.1:18727297-19927297 GCA_963555695.1 Dasypolia templi | reverse complement strand
CAATGCCACTCCATCATGAAACTCCTATCAGAGAAGGACCCAGAAGAGAAAGAAGTGGCCAAACCAGAAGATAGCGACGAGAAAAACATGAAGAACGAACATAGTCTTCTGTCCCTATACGAAAATAGACTACATTACATATTAAAAAGTATCATACAATACTGTAGGTCGAAGTCGAATAAGGACTATGAAAAAATTACTGATTTACACAAAAAAATGTACTGTGCTAGTCTTAAGATTAAAACGAGTGAGGATATTAGATTGTATGCGGCCAGCATTTGTGATGTATTAGTTAGTATGAATGAAATTAATCAGGAATTTGAATAGTAGGTTTTTATTGGATCTGTGTGGGGCAGTCAGCGACATATTATAGAATTTTACCTAAAATTATTAAATGGGGCACATACAGTTTTTAAAGAAATGTCTTCCGTAACTTTGGACTCTTAGGACAGATTTCACGAATGAAACTGAACGCGATCAGGACATAAACTAGGTTAAAAGGCTGTCAGTTTCTTTATTTTCTATGGAATATTGACACTGACAGCTCTTGAACGCGTTTTTGTGCTGATCGCGTTCAGGTTCATTGGTGAAATCGGCACTTAAACGTACTTTTTGCTCTTAAACCAGCTTTGTCTACAAAAGACTGACTACGAGATTTTAAACAAGAATTCTTTGTTACTGAACTGAAGTTAAAGTTTTCGAAGTATGAATTAAATCTGACCTTACTGAACTTCGTATCACCGCAGAATATTATCTTCACTATTTTGTTTTCGTGAATTTTTAACATAATTTAAATAGTTATTCTGCTATTCGGGGCGGAGATCGCGGATCCGTTCTTGAGTTATAAATGTTGTAACTAACCGGTATTATCATATCATTATATATATCATATATCATTATCTATACAAATAAAACTTTGTTTTATTTGTATAGATAATGTGCATAATTAGAAGCAAACAAAAAATTATTTTAGAGGTTCGTTAAATTTATGACCGCTTGGTTTTATATCAATTGCTGCGTCCCCAGACGCCCAGCAGATAAATCGGCAAATAAATATGAACGACGATCAGGGTCGCGGAATTAAATAAAAAAAACCTTATGTCCCTATGCATTTTACTGTGTATACATAAATAATAATATAGGTACCGGTAAAAAGGTTAATTTAAAAATATGTCCATCTTATGAAGGTCTATAAGTGTTTTGAGGTTAAATATTTCACTTTATTCACTAAATCCTCGTAAACATTTCGTCTCGACTTGAATAACTTAAAGCAAGCCATACATTTTCAGTTCTTAGATGGAAAAACTGCCAATGTATAGAATATGTTTAGTGAAGAATGTATGTGGTGGTCAACAGGAACTAGCTCGAACTCTATGTGAAGGTCGATCACAGATGTCTTTTTGGTCTAGAATTTATATAAAATCTGAGTTTATTCACCATTTCAAATAAGACAAGACATTGATTTAAACCTTTTTACAGTCCGTTCAACCGATTTTGACTTCTATTCTGTCGGCATAAGGGTGTCATCAAAAGAAAAAACGTGGTTACAATACCAACTGTTTACTGCAGCTGCCATTTGTCATGCCACAAACGCAATGGAAGTCAAAACCGGTTGAAGGGACAGTTAAAAACGTTTATTTAAATGCCTAATCTTATTTCATATGGAGTATAGGTAGTTTTATGTTTACCGACTGTAATGAAATTAAGTTACCATTAATAAACATTATTTAAACACTAGAGTCAAGACAAGAAAAGCTCGCAATTCGCATTTTATTTTTAATATAATATAAATTCATGATTTGTCAGTCCCTTTAAAATTTCACAGATCCAAAGTGCGTGAAAAAAGAATGTATTGTATTAATTTGTAGGTCGGTGTTAGCTACCAATACCAATAAGTTCAGATATCATTTGGCTTATTAACTTTTGAGATAAGAGCTTTGTATGTTCGTTAATTTACAAGGAAAGAGTTAGATATACAGGGTGGATTGTTGAGACGGGGCGGTAAGTCGGGTCACATTTTCTACGAAATGTATGAGAAAAGTTTTTAGCAATTTCTGAATTTTCTAGTATCAAACCTCAGTTGTTCCCATGGAGATTTTGATAATTATTAGAAACGGGATCGAATGGCATTAAAAAAAAAGTTTTTCCAAAATCGTCAATTTTCTTGCTGACTAATTTTTTTCGAAATCTGTGAATGCTTATTCAAAAAGTTATTGATAGTTTCCTCAGACCGTTTTCCCGTAGCTACAACGATTGAGCTACCCTTACTGCCCCGTCTCAAAAGTCCACTCAGTATATACGTAAAAAGGCGGCAATTTTTTTGAAAGGTGATAATAACTCAACGGTTTTGTAATGGGATTGGCGAGCGAGAGGTCGTGGGTTCGAACCCCACACTTTGTAATATTTACGGGAACCTGCACCTAAGACTCGGCTACACATTCTTTTACCACTCTACCTTTTTTTTCGTGTAAACGGTATCTACTATCTATACAAAAAAACGACGACTTCTTTGTTTTTAAAGTCAAGCCAGCATAATTTTCTTGATTGTTTTTCATGTCAAACAAAAATAATGCTCTTGCTGGTTCTATGTTCGCTTGTCCTAAACCCACCCTCACAGAAGAATGTTTAAGAAATAATAAACAACACGAATACTAGTAAAATGCAACAAAGCTAATAAAAATAATGCTCTTGCTCTTATTCTGGTTCTACGTTCGCTTGTCCTAAACCCACCCTCACAGAAGAATGTTTAGTAGGAAATAACAAACAAGAATAGTAGTCTCGAATGAATTTGAATGCAAGACTGATGTGTATAGCTGTTTACTTTTGTTTTTGTAAAATACAGTATTTATATTTCAATAGTTGTTTTATTTATTTACAATTTTATTTCCTTAAAAATTATCTCTTAGTAAATCAAGAGCTCGCGTCGTACCAATGTCCTAATATTCTTGTTAAGCGCCCGTTGTTCTGACGTAGTACAATGTGGGTTTTCACGTCATTCCGTCCGCTCCAGGGTCTCTTCCGAAAGTTTGGACTTCTTGCCCGTGCGTGGCATTTTGAAAAATCGCCTACCTGCTCCCGGAGGAATTCCACCATTTGTTCGAGCGCCTGATCGACGTCAGTTGCGGTTTCCACGGCAGCGAATAAACCAACCACGGCCCCCAGTTCCCGGCCGCCTTGCTATTCCTGATTTTCCAGGTCTGACTGGAACGGTCAGATCCTGGCATAGTTTGGAGCAAACTCAAACTCAAATCATTTATTTAAATTAAACCATTTACAGGCACTTTTGAATTGTCAAGGAGTCGTACAGTCAGAAATATGAAGCTAGTTGCCCATTCCAAAGCGCAGTAGGTACCTATGGAGAAGAACGGGCAAGAAACTCCATGGACACTCTTTTAAATAATATTGTTGTTACAAAATTTAAGCAAGCACAGTAATTTAAGCAAATTTACAAAAAAATTAAAAAACTATTCATAATTTTAAAAAGTCGTCAAAAAATTCATCCGCATCACTGTCGACTGGTAATGTACCCAAGAGACTGGCGGCATTGCCACGTTGTATGGCAATGCTTAGCCTCTGACCAAGGTAAAAGCTAGCCCTTGGGTCACAGGAAGTGTCAACCAGCCGTTTACAAATTTCCTTAAAGAGACCATGAGCGCACGGACCCCACGGTCCGAGGGTTTCAACCCCAAACGGCTCGAAAATATAATTACCAATAAGGTTTTCCGCAGCCGCAGCAGCAGAGCCAGCACAGCTCGCCGAACCAGGAAGATGGTATGGCGCAAGAGTGTCGACACACGTTGCATCCCACACTAGAGGCCTACCCACTTTCCATGGAAATAAAGACATGCCGTCCGGTCTCTTGCCATCGTCGCGTGCCAAGCCATTGGGTTCTAGTACAGCTGGAACGACGACGGTGACAAGAGCTCGTCGGAGTATGTCGTTAATGTTTGCGTGCCGCGCTAAGCGACCCGCACTTCGGCTGCAAGACAGGCCGTGGTGTCCGAGACTGGTGACAAATTCGCCACAGTGACAGCGATGAGGAGAACAACAAGGAGCTCCTAGTCGCAGGGAAGCAGCGAGGCGGAAAGTGGTGTCATCGAACAAAGTGCCTATGTTCGACGACGGTGCATGAAGCCACAGACCTGACTCCCATTTACCCACAGCCAGCAGGCGCGCACGCTCCGCAGAAGTAGCAGACGTGTTAATTAAATTGTCCTGTACTACTCTGCAGAGCGGCTCATCCCAACGTCTCTGGGAAAACGGATTTTCGGGTAGATCAGAGTTCGGGTAAGGGAGTCTCCAGGCAACCATAGCCTCGGTGAAGCACGGCACATCAAAATTAATCAGTGTGGAGGTAAGGATTTTCCTGATTAATTTCTCAGTGCCATGGACCGAGGATAGGAAAGCCGGTAAACTAATGCTAGAAATATTGCGGACGCCGAGGCCTCCCATACGAATGGGAAGAGTAGCTTGTGCCCAAGCTCGGTCGTCCATGGCCACATTTAAATCGAAGTAAGTGTGTGCCGGATAATTTGGTCTATTCTTTCTAAAGTGTGCTTCCATAAATAGGAAGTGCGAAGGAAATATGTTAATTTAGGGCCGAAACAGCAGTAACGAATTAAGGTGATGGCCGAATGTCTTCGAGTCTTTCCAAAATGTCGTTGAAATTTTGTATTTTTTCCTCAATAAAACCGGGAAAGGAATTTTCAAAATTGGAGACCCAAGGAGACGAAGAGAGCTTTTTGCAACAAGTCAGTACTGTTCGCTAAGAATATTTCACATTTCGAAAGGTTGAGATCAAGTCCAATGTTATGAAGGATGACGGCCTCGTTCACCTTGCCGGAGAGAATAAGGTTGACCAGAGCAGTAAGCTCCTTCGAGAGCAACTCACCAGCTTCCCCGGCGCCTGAACAGATAAGGTCCTTAAGGTGCTGAGCACTGCTCCGGAAGGAACTAATGGCTGTGATCAACTCTCGACCTGAATGTTTATTCGGATCAGGGGAGTCGGGAAAAGAATGGCCATCCATTGGGGCAGGGTGTTTGCTCTGCAGAGCTGCGAGTGTCTCTGGAGAAAACGGTGCCACCACATCGCTACTGAAAAGGATCCTGGCTGCTCCGCTAATTTCACCTTCCCCTAATTTACATTCTACTAAATGGGATATACCTCTTGAAGAGGTATATCTCTGTGTCGGTATTTTGGAATCAAAATTAAGAGCCGAAATATTACAGTTTTCTTTAATTTGTGCATTTAATGTCTTTTTGGTGTTCAAATTCTTTTGTACATGTAGAATTTTGTAAAGGGAAGGTGAGCAGCTGTTCCCAAGCACTTTGCGAGTTCTCCCGGGCGGCAAGGCGAACGCAGCCTGTGAAGTGTTGTGCCACAAGAGGTCTGGCGCCGCGGGGAAATCGTTTCAAGACAGGTACAGAGTTTTTGAATTTTGACAGGGTTTTCCAAAACCGGTCAACGGTGGACGTAGCTGCTTGTATTGTAGGTGTAGTCGTTGATACAGGGTCTGAGGTGAGTGCATTTTGTGGTCTGTGTACCTTTCCTATATGCACATTCAGACCCTTTAAAAAACCGTGCTTGGGTACACAACGGACATCCCTCCAGGATGCTCAGCGATGTTGAAGGTTGACAAGCACTTTTATCCACCACATCAGTGCTGCCACTTAGCATTGATATAAACAGGTATTACCTATATACAATATGTAACAAAAACCCTGTCCGATCCAAAAAAGGCGTATTCCTGGTTTAACATACGTACTAGAAAAAATTGTTTAAAAAATGACTCATAAGAACCAAAAGCTATTGATTTTTTTATTTTTAGTTACCATGCGAAATGTAACACTAAATATGGTAAATTTTCATAAGTTGACAACACTCCACCGGCCGGCGAAATCTTATATTTTTTGCCTATTTTATTTCAAAGGATACCGCCCTTTACTAGCCGCGCTGTAGGTACTCATAACGAGTCCTCGATCCTTTTATGTAGCCGACTGGTCGCTACTTGTTTGGACACTTCGCCAGTCTCACGTGGAGATAGCTTGCGATCGGATGTCCGTACGTATCACGTGCCGCTATCGTATCGCGAACAATGTCGTATACCAATCAGGAATATTTGAATATGTTAATTTTTATTTGTGAGTGAATGTGTGATTCGGAAATCAAAGTAACAGCTCGGATTGTGGAAGCTTTCGAGTTACTCAAATCGTACACATGTGCGCTGCGAAGAGTACGTGCAAATTTAATAAAAAGGTGTCGAATGTGTACTAATGTTCTAGATAGATAGAGGTATGTAACAAGTAAATGTTTTAATAAACTGATATCTACAGTGGGTACATTGCCAAAAGCACATCACATTAACTCAATAATAATTGTTTCTTGATAAACAGAAGGTCAGAAATCGGGGTCATTGTGCGTAAGCCTACAATAAAATATCAGCTGATACCTACGCGTAGGCAAAACGTAGATTTCTTTAGTCCTACGTTTCTTTGGCGGCAGGCGACAAAGGACCGCCGCGCTCAGGCGGCTTCTTTGACACGAAACTGTAGGTGAACTCTGGTGAACCCTGTCGAGCGATCAGTGTTGCCTTTGGTATGATTATTTTTAATTTTTTTAAATTAATTGTTTTCATTGGGGAAAAATAATTATCTCGTATCCATTAAACGATTACGTATTTGGCTACGCACTACGATACCGAATAATACCCTTCAGGATCGGACAGGGTTTTCGTTACGTGCTGTATTTACATTAATAAAAAAAAACAACAATTACAATCCTACCTCTCAGAGCTGATTGCGAAATTCGCGAAACCCCCTATACGTACCTACGCATGCGCTTATCGCGATGTAATTTGACCCCGCTCTGACCTCGCTCACAAAAAACGATGTAGCTGCGATAATATTGCCGCTATTGACATTATGTAAACAGTTTCGGGTTCGTGATGAATGGAGCCACTCAAGATAATATCAACAACACTCATAATAGCACGTTTGTATTATAAACATCCTATTGAAAACATAGAACTGGGTTTCTAATAAGATTCTAATTGGTTTATCCATTATTGGCCAATTAATTTATGTTTTCAATTGGAATCTTGTTTGAAAGTGAACATGAACAAAGTAAATGATGAATTATCAGTAGTTTTACCTTACAAAGACACTAATTCAATAAAAAATCATAAGAATTCAAAATGTAAACAATGACGTCATTGACAACCTTGGAAACTATGTCAAATATTTCTCGAAATATCGAATAAAATTGTTGTAATACGGCTAGAATACATGAAATTATGTATTATCAGTATGTTTTGCGTCATAACTAACATCACAAAGGTACTAATTCATTGCAAAATCGTCAAATTCGTACAACAAAATTCATGACAACAAATTCTGTTTACGTAAAAAACATTGGCTCAAAAAACATGTTTTATTATATTGTTTCATGCAAACGATTATCTAAAAAGTTGTATTGTACACTTATAAATGAATATACATCCACTTACCGAAGAATAACACACAAAAAACACAGTAAATACACAATCACTATCGCACGACTCACTCGTCACCCACTTGACACTGACGCGTAAAATGGCGGGTTTCAACATTTTTTCTTTAATTTTGTGAGTAATATTTTTAGTTCGTGTTTTTGTCTATGATTTAAAAATGTTATCGGCCCTATGGTCAAATTTTACAGAAGCAATAGTAAACCTTAAAGTAATATAAATTTAAGTTTAAAATCGACTGGGGTTGATGGGCTTCCGGTGTCCCGTCGGGACTTGCCGGCAATTATTCGGAGGGCTTCCAGAAGCCCGCTCGGGAAACGAGCGGACAAATGAATAAAAACACTAAAACGTCTATTGTGACCTTATAGTACTCTTTGATTGTGACACCGGTGACAAAGACCGATGACTGGAGCTGTGACGGAGGCGACGCAGTCGCGCTGGCGGCCTAGGCCACCGCGCCGCCGCGTCGATGCATTCGTCGGCGCAGCCCTGGCAACCGTTGCCAGGTGACAGACGGACTTGTTTATTATTGTTTGTTCGAAGAATTTCTTCAATGTCAGTATGTGTTAATTATTGTTGAATATTAAATAAAGAAATACAATAGTTCGGTGACTGAAAGTTCACAGTGTTTTATTTTAAGGTGACAACATCAAATTATAACAAGTGTATCGTAGCTACCATACTGATGTATCATAATATATGGTCTGCCATAGATACTTCACATCCTCGGAACTTTTTACGAGAATTTTACTGTAATATATTCTTCAATCCCAATGCTGAACTTAAATTATGCAGCCTGGGGCCGAACAGTGGTTTGGTAAACATATCAGCCAGTTGATTTTCCGAAGGAACGTGCGTTACGTCGAAGTCTCCGTTGCTAACACATTCTTTTACAAAAAAATGTTTCAGCTTAATGTGTTTGGTGCGCTTGTGATATTCATACTTTGGGTTGTGCGCAAGTTTAACAGCCGATTAATTTTCCAGGTTCAATACTGGTTTCTCAATTTTAATCAAGTTGTTAATAAGGCGATTCAACCACAGAATCTCTTTTGCAGATTCGCTTGCTGCTATAATCTCCGCTTCAGTCGAGGAGATGGAGACTGTCGTTTGCTTCTGGCTTCTCCAGCTAATTGCAGCTCCGGAGAATAAGCACAACATTCCAGATGTCGACCATCCAGTAGTTTGATCTCCTGCATGATCTGCATCGCTGTAGCAGACCAAGTATAGGTTAGCCCATTCTGTTGGGTCCCTTTCAAGTACCGTAAGATGCGTTTTACCAGCATGATATCTTTCTTGGTAGGTGCTCCCAGGTTTCGAGATGCGACACCCAGAGCATATGAAATATCAGGCCTTGAGCCTACTGATAAATATGCCAAAGCACCCACGGCTTGTCTATATGGGAAATTTGCGTTGACTTCCTCTTCCTCTGCCACCTCATTTTCTTTGATGATTGGCGTTGGTGCTGGTTTGCAATTGGACATTCTATATTTTTCTAACACTTTCTTTGTGTAAGACTTTGACTTAATGACATGGTCTTGTCTTTGCGGACATTAATTTCCATTCCAAGGAAGTATGACACAGGTTTCGTAGTTATCTTAAACCTTGTTATCAATTCCTTGATAAATTCGTCTCCTGCTCTGTTTGTATTATATGCTACAAGTCCGTCATCAACATAAAGACCTATAAAGACTTTAGATTGTCCTCTGATTCGAACATATAAGCATGGATCCGTTTCACTCCGTTGGAAATCCGAATTTCTTAAGAACTCGGCAATGCAGGTGTTCCAGCAGCGCGGTGCTTGTTTCAAACCATAGAGACTGCGTTTCAGCTTGCAGACTCGTTTAGTGTCATCCTGAAAGCCATCCGGCTGTTTCATGTAAATATCTTTCTTTACTGTGCCGTTCAGAAAGGCGGTTGAAACATCGAACTGTTGTAGTTTTAGATTTTCTATAGCAAGCAATGCTCGTACGGTGCTCAGTCTAACCACTGGACTGAATGTTTTATCATAATCCACTCCAGGTCGCTGAGAGTAACCTTTGAAAAACATTCTTGCTTTATACCTATCGACGGTACCATCAGGATTCATTTTTACTTTATACACCCATTTGCACGAGAGTGCTTTTCGTCCTTTGGGTAAATCAACGAGATCCCAGGTTTGGTTGTCATGGAGTGAAGTTATTTCACTGTGCATGGCATCTTGCCATTTAACTTTGTAAGGAGAGTCCATCGCTTCTTTGAAGGTCTCAGGCTCTTTAGGCTTGTGAAGATTTTCGATTTCTTCAGCTGCTGCCAAAATAAAATCATCGTAGCGCTTAGGAACTGTGATTTTTTATCTGTCTCTGAAACACCTCGTTTGAACGGTCGCATTTTCTTCAGCATCAGCATCAGGTTCATCATCATTCAAACATTCAAATCAGGTTCATCATTATTCAACATCGGTAAAAGATCCGGAAAGAGATTCGTATTCACTTTCATTATTCGCAGGTTCCACTTGTCGAACGTCTTCAGTACTATCGACCGAACTTTGTTGCAGCGTTTCATCTTGATCATCTGCGTCAGTATAACCATCATGTTGCTGATTATCTCCTTCATGAATGTCGAGCTTAATATCCACTCGCTTGCGTGTTGTTTGTTGCGATGACGTTTCATTAGGATCGTATGAAAACTCTAAATCGTTCAGAAGTCTGGAAATTGCATTTTTATTAGATTCATCGTAAAACATAGTCTTCAATACCCTAACATCTTTTGAAGTTGTAATCCTGTTCTTCGAGGGTATGAAAATTCTGAAAGCTTTAGATGTTTCAGAGTATCCCGCAAACATGCCAGGAATTGCCTTTGGTGCAAATTTGTGACCATTAGTGCCTTTCATCAGAACGTAAGTCTTGCAACCGAACACGTATAAATGATTAATACAGGGCTTTCTCCCAACCCATCGCTCGAATGGCGTTTGTTTCTGAACGGCGCTGTTTATACTCCTGTTTGATAGGTAGTTTACAGTGAATACTGCTTCGCCCCAGAATTTTAATGGTGCCTGTGCGTCAATCATCATTGCTCTCGCTTTCTCCACAAGGGTACGATTCTTTCGTTCAGCAACTCCGTTTTGGTTCGGGGTGTAGGGTGCGGTGAGACGTCTCTGTATCCCGCAACGTTTCAGATAAGCGTTGAACTCTTTGTTCACATACTCGGTACCATTATCTGATTGTAAGAATTTGATTTTGTTCCCCGTGTTCGTTTCAGATAACTCCTTGAACTCTTTAAACTTTTCTAAGACTTCGTTCTTGCTTTTAATCATATAAACTCGACTGTATCGGCTAAAGTCATCTATGAAAGTTACGAAGTACTTGTTTCCGCTTACTGTGGGCGTTCTAATAGGTCCACATACATCGCTATGATCGATTTCTAAGCGTTCTGTTGTTTTCTCACGAAGGGGCAGGAATTCGATGAAGTTTTGCTTGGATACAGATTTCACAGGCTGCCAAGGTTTCAGTAGCATCAAAGTCCAAGCCAAGCAAATTCTCGTTTTTGAGTGCATGTTTCAGATCTTTGGCGTTCATATGACCAAGTTTTCTGTGCCATTCGTAGATGTTTGGTGAGTTCGCTTTCTTTTAACAATTGGAATCGAAGCAGTGTCATCATTATGATTGGCCAGATTGTTGCGCTCATGTTTATTTGGTTTAATGTCATAAAGACCATCTCCATGTTTAAATGCGGTGAGAGTTATTCCATCTTTTGGATTGTTGACAGTCGCTATAGTCTTTGTGAAGATGACAGAACAGCCTGCATCTGTCATCTTACTGACGGACATCAAGTTGGTGCACAGTCTAGGTACGTATAGAGTGTTTTATAGCTGTGTAAGGGCTACACCATTACCATTTTTTGTTACAAAGGAGACTGTACTCTTCCTTTAATCTCTGCAGTTTGTTCTTTAGTTGCAAAGTTTAGTTTTCCGGAAGTTCTCTCTATAGTGTTAAATAAGTCTCGTTGAAATGTCATGTGAGATGTACAACCGCTATCCAAAACCCAAACGCTGTTTTCAGATTTTTCGCTAAGTGTAAGGAGGCACTGCATAGCAAAGTTGTTCTTATGAGAACTAGTGTGTTTATTAGGCTTCTCACTGTTTTTCTTCCAGCAATTCGTACAATTTTTGTTAGTTTTGCTTTTGAAGATATTACCACTACGTTTGCATATTTTACAGGACGTGTAAAGGGCTTCTTTTTGAAAAGAGGATTCAGTTTCGTCGTTATTAGTCATGTTTTGGCTATGACGTGCTTCACATTCTTCAATTATTTTATTTTTAAGCTCCTCTGGCTTCGGAGTGTCTCGCGATTCTATAGCGACTCTGAAGTTCTCAAATTCATTTGAGAGACTGTACAACATCATGATTGTTAACAAGTCCTCATAAATAGCTGACATCATGCCCTTCTAATTTTGTTAGGATCAGTTGCTTTAATAGGGATGCCTTTCGCGCAGGTCCCTTACTGGCATACGTGACTTCCAATTTTTCCCATAATGCTTTAGCAGTAGTACATTTTTTTATATGTTTAAGCTCAGAAGGAAATCGCTCCTTCTGAGCTTAATAATAATAATGAATAAGTATGAGTTCAGATCTCGCCTGTCTATCGCCTTCTTTATCAGCCACTGCAGCATCAGTCTCGATGTATTTCCATAATTTGTGTCGTACGAGGACAGCTTTAGCCTGTATCACCCAAGTGTCGTAGCTAGAGGGTCAATTTTGGTGCTCGACATTTCGGATACTCAATTTTGTTATTTCGTACACGCTCTGCTACCATGTTAAATATTGTTGAGTATTAAATAAAGAAATACATTATTTCGGTGACTGAAAGTTTACAGTGTTTTATTTTAAGGTGACAACATCAAATTTTAACAAGCGTATCCTAGCTACCATACTGATGTATCATAATTATATGGTCTGCCAAAGATACTTCACAGTATGCCTTCCAGCTCCTCGTCTGTGTCGCCTTAGGGGTTGGTCGACAATCCAGTCAAAAACCCCCGGAATCTCCAGAGATAGGTCTTCACTTGTCGCACCAAGCCGTATTCGCCGATTCGCGAGCTGACACTCAAAATCGAGCAGCGTCGCGCTCCAAACCTTTTCACTTTTCACGTGCACAATTTTGAACTTTTTCGAAAAACACTTTCACTTTTATGTACGTCTTTGCAGCCCGCTTCTAACGTTGTATAAAACTTGATGTTTTACGAAAAAAACTATTTTTAAGTTTTTTTTTAGCGCGGAGCTACTTATTAGTGATCTGCTCGCGAGTTTTTTTTTTTAGTAAGTAATGTAGTATTACAAATATATTAGTAACATCGATTAATGTTGACACTATAAGTGAGAACGATGTACAAAAACCGTACCTACACGTTGAAAGCGTCCAGAGTGCAGCAAAACAATTAAAAACAATCCAAAAAAATATTATTTAAATAAGCCGTGGCAGCTAAGAGATGACCAGTCCCAACTGACGGCGCCCGTTCACGAACATGACGCATGGATCAGCACCATCAAAGAGTACTATAATTAGCACCATTCAGCTCAACCATTTCAAATCTCAATTAATTATTTGTGGTGTGGGGCAGGACCAGCATTAAGCCAGGCATTATTATCAGTTATGTAATTCCCTAACTTATAATATGCCTGCGTGCATAGTGTGCGTTTGACAAAGGATTTGAATTTCGTCTCATTCAGTTGAAGTATGTGGGTAGGTATTTTATTATAACATTTTAGACAGTACCCCATGAAAGACCTCACAGAGCCTTTACGTAGTAGTACTGTTGAACAGCTTTAAAAAATGTTTTTATGACTACGAAACAGACGATGACAGGCTGGTAAGGGAAAAAACGCGTAGAAAAGACTTTGGGAACAAAATCACCCCGGCTTTTGGAATAGTTAAGCATAGTTCACAGTATCAGTCAGTTAAAATATTTAATTAGCTACCGCTAGAGTTAAAAAGCATATTGTACACAGGCTAATTCAAGGCAAGGCTCAAGGCATTCCTATTGGAAAGATGTACTACTACTACTACTCATTAGATGATCTGTGGTTCATTTTTGTTTTTTTAACTGACATGTACTATTTGTTTATGTTGTTTTATTGTGTCCCGTGCTCATGACATCCTTAAATTATTATTATTGTTTTTCGTTTGGATTTCTACTATTTTTGACATAATGACTTATTGTTTTGTGTTTGCATGGTATTTTAATCTAAATAATAATTTTAAAATTTTATTTGAATTGCTTGTATTGTATTTGTTATTGTTTCATGCTGTATTATATTCGAACGCAATGTGAATTGTTACTGAATAAATTGAATTGAATTGAAAAACAATTGAATTGAATTGATCTGACCAAGATTATGTCTGGACTTTAAAAGAGACTGTGACCTCTCGAGTTTGTTTCGGCATTTCTTCTCAGAGTAGTCAGATAGGAAACGCCGACCTCATCTAGTTAAAAAAAAATGTTTGACGTGTAAAAGTGTTTGTACAAACCCACTTACAGAAATTAAATCATTTATCATTTACAGCTCTCCTCTACTGTATCTCGTACCACATGCTGCGTCTCGTATCACGTGACTATTGGAGAATAGCATTATAATGTGTAACTGTGAAAATTAAAGCCTAATTCTTCTATTCCTAATCCATAACTCTTAGGTAATATTATAAGTTCGAGAGTAACTCTGTACATTACCTTTTCACTCCTGAGCCATTGAACAGATTTCGGTAAAAAATGGCAAGAAGATAAATGGCGTCCTGGGCAAGGAAATAGGCTACTTTTTGTCCCGGTAGCACGTTCCCGTGGGAGTATATCCGACATCCATCGCATCCACGCGCGTGAAACCGCGGGCAGATAATCCAGTGCGCGCGGCGGAATCGAATCACATCGCCAATTCCGTAGCGCGCACTCTAAACCAGTAAAATACGTATAGAATCTGTTTATTAATAGTTATTTGTTTTACTTATGGTTAAAAGTGTTTTTTTGCCGTGAGTGCTTGGATTAAAACCTGAGCGTCGCGAAGGTTACAAATCACGAAACGCTAAAAACATTTACCCATAAGTGAAACACAACAATTTTCAACACACTACGAGGAACTTGCAAAAAAGAAAGAAAACCAGTAAAATACGTATAGAATCTGTTTATTAAAATAAATTAAAAAGCGGATATTTTCGGTTCTGAATAACCAGGTATTTTCGATTTACAGATTTTGAACGTTCCTAACTTTTGTCTTAAAAACGTTTTTGTTCGTAACTCTTTGGTTTTATTTAAAACTTCGAGTAAATGTTGAATCGGAAGCCTTCGAATTTTAAAACACTTTTACACTCTAGATAAGAAAAAAGGCTTTTTACCCTCGGAAATCGATGGGTAAAAATTGCAAAAAATAGGTAGTGTGGTGAAAAATAAATTAAAAAGCGGATATTTTCGGTTCTGAATAACCAGGTATTTTCGGTTGACAGGTTTTGAACGTTCCTAACTTTTGTCTCAAAAACTTTTTTGTTCCTAACTCTTTGGTTTTATTTAAAACTTCGAGTAAATGTTGGATCGCAAGCCTTCGAATTTTAAAACACTTTTACACTCTAGATAACAAAAAAGGCTTTTACCCTCGGAAAACCGAAAATATCCGCTTTTTAATTTATTTTTATTGCTAACACTATAAAATTATGTAATTTTTTATGTTAATTTGAATAGTTCTAATCGTAATATACTGTAAAAGGTAATAAAAGTAATGGTTAACTATACTTAGTGTATCGAAATAAATAAATAAAGTGTATGAAGCATTGGTTTTGAACGTACCTTGTCACTAAGAAATGACAAAAAAGACAAGGCTGTATGGCTCACTTCCTTTGCCTGCATGAGCGAATTAAAAAACAACAGGCACTTGAAAGAAGCCTTTGAAAGAATCCCGTTGTGGCCTGCCTGTGTCCCACGCTAACATTCAAAAACTTTTGCAACGACAAGTTTTTACAAATTTCTCAAAATGCGATGAAAATTTGACTCCGTCAGAATTAGTTGAAAAGACGGTTTTCTTTTACTGGTTTTCTTTCTTTTTTGCAAGTTCCTCGTAGTGTGGTGAAAATTGTTGTGTTTCACTTATGGGTAAAAGTTTATAGCGTTTCGTGATTTGAAACCTTCGCGACGCTCAGGGTTCTTCTTTTAAACCACTCGCTTCGCTCGTGCTTTAATTCTAGAACCCTTCGCTAGCTCAGGTTTCAATCACTCACGGCAAAAAACACTTTTACCCACATGTAAAACAAATAACAATTTTTTTTATATTTTGACATTACAAACAGACTAAAGTTGTATTTATTTGTATAGAAAATTACATAAAAAGCACGTACCTGAAGCGTTTTATGAGTCAGATTTTATAACATCTTCATCGATAAAATGACTGGTTTCTGTCTCTAATGATTCTTTGGAAGTGGATGGGTAGAGCCGTAAAATATTTACTTATTTTAGTTGTATTTATATCACGTTCTTCTTCTTGTTTTCTTTTCCTTATTAAATTCTGATAACCAGTTTTTTTTTTATCTTGAGTTCGATACCTCATCGTGAAAACACGTTAAAACAATCACTAACGCACAAACTAGAACTTAATCTTATTATAAAAATCAATGCGCACCTTGCACACACTTTCAATCAAGGAACATATTTACTCCTTTCAATTGACTGTTGACTGACTGATTGTTCAATTGTTTTGGCACTCTCGTTTCTTAAAGTCGGGGAATCCCCGTGACCCCACCCCGCTTGCTTCGCACGCATCGCATCGGGTTACGTTCATTCATAATTCATTCAAACAAACTCACGGCGGCGGCGGTTCTTTTGATTTTAACGCTGAGCTCGTTACCAATGTTAAGTAAAAAGCGTAAAATTAAACCACACACTTGAATATTATCTTAGAAGACTTGTACAATAAGCGCATTATAATAATGTTTTGTTATTTACAAGGCATATGTTGCGCCTATTTGACCTACTTACTTATTGATACTCCACTACAAAGAATAAGTTGTTGTGTAAGTGTAACAAAAATAATTTCGTTTTTGTTTGTTTGTTTGTTTGGCATCTTGCAGGTCAACCTATGGGGTTGTCTGCTTAAGCGGACTTGCCTGTGGTTGCCCTAATAAATTAAGGCCCCCAGCCAGGACTTAAACTTAAATTGTACTCACTAAAAACTAAGCGACTACACGCTAAGGGCACCCCCTGTGGGGTACGAACCTCGGCTTAGGGCGTCGCTGGAAGAGGGCAGCAAATGACTAGCTGGATCAGGATTTATGTCATTTTGGGACGAATTTAAAGCTACAGGCTCAGCGTCGCGGGCTGGCTCGAGCAAGGGTCGGGAGGGGCGTGGATATGGGCGTCGCGGCGGGCCTCTGCGGCGAGGTCGATAGGACGGCGATCGGGTTTTGGGCTTAATTAGGGTGCTGGTGGCCTTACTAGTCTCCTGGAGGAGGGTAGTGGCGTCGTCGGGGGCGACTAAGATATGCTTTGGTAGGCGAATACTATTAATGCGGGAGGGAGTATAGCGGGCGGCCGCTGAAATCAGGGGGTTTGAATGTTTGATGCCACAGTCGAAAAAAACGCTTAGATAAGCGTTTCATGAACTGGTTTATGGTTGGCATTTTAAGGTCGACGTGAAGATCTATGTTTCGGACATAGTAAGGGGCACCCGTAACCCTTCTGAGGAAACGGTTCTGGAGGGTCTGCATCTTATGGAGATGACGTGGGTGAGCGTGCGCAAATACAACGCAGGCATAGGTCATGATGGGACGGATGACTGCGGTGTTGATGCGCAGTTTGCATTTTAACGACAGTTTGCTTCGGGCTGTCAGTATAAACTGGAGTCTACTAAGAGCGAAGGAGGCGCGCGCGCGAACCGCCTTAATATGTTCCTTAAAGGTAAGGTTCTGATCTAGGATCACGCCTAGGTACTTGGCTTGCTTTTCCCAAGGGATCGGCTTGCTGTACATAGTGATCGGGCTGGGAAGGGGGTGGGGGAATCGACGACGTCTGGATAAGAGAACCGCCTGACTCTTATCGGGGTTGACCTCGATTCTCCATTTCCGGAACCAAGCGCCTAAAACGTTTGCGGAGGTTTGGAGAATACGAGCTATAGCGTTGGGACAGTGGCCGGTATAGTAAACGGCAGTGTCGTCGGCGAATAGAGTCAACTGAGCCTTTTTACTTTTTGGGATATCGCTGGTGCTAACGAGAGGAGATAGTACGGAACCCTGAGGGACACCGGCGCGAATAGGATGAGGGGACGAGAGTGCTCCCTCGATGCGATAGCGAGAGGTGCGATTCGACAAAAAGTCTCGTAAAATGAGCACGAGACGATCTGGCACTCCTAGTTGGTAAAGCTTGTTTATCAAGCCGTTGTGCCAGACTTTGTCGAAGGCTTTCGCTGTGTCGAAGAATAGCACACCCGTCGTCGCGTTACGCTGCAGACCAGCGCATAAGTGTTCTACCCCGGTTGGTGCCCGAGTGTTGGCTTCGGAAACCAAACTGCTCGTTGGGTATGAGGCTCTTTGCTTCAGCGTAGTCTTTGAGACGCTTATAAATAAGCCTCTCATAGATTTTGCCGAGAACATTGAGTAAGCTAATAGGGCGGTAGCTGGAGGGCTCAGACTTTGGCTTGCCTGGCTTTGGGATACCGATGACGGTGGCTTCTTTCCATGCTTGTGGGAAGATGTTGTTGCTCAAGGCGCCATTGAAGATGGCGGTCATAAGCATTATTAGCGGGGCAGGAAGGAGTTTGTATACCTTATTGGTAATACCATCCGAACCGGGGGCCTTACGAGCGTGAAGCCCTTTAATGATGTCGTGCATTTCGTCTGGAGTGACGGGAGGCAGAGGATCATCAGGGTCTTCGACGGGAGGGAGGGAGGCTCTCCGTTCGACTTCAGCGTCGACCTTGTTCAGGTGAGCTTGGTCTACTGGTTGAGAGCTGGGAGAACATTGGGACTCTAGGCTGTCAGCGAGACATTCAGCCTTATCGGGACTGTCGAAAGCGACACTCTTGTCGGGGCGGATGAGAAAAATAATTTCGATGGCGGCACCTCTATTAGTACTAGTCTTAGCGCCTGCCTGTGTGCGCCGCACACTTCGCCACAGGGGCGGCGCGGCCCTGGGTAAAATGATCCCTGGGATAATTTTGCCCTTAGTTTAAATCATCTTTTTAGTATTTGCGAAATACTCAAAAAGAGAGTATACAAGCAACTTGCAAGTAACACTTGTGTCTCGAATCCAACACTGAAAGGAAAATGCGCTAGACGAACGAATTAGGTTTGTGCTTGCGCGCATCACACCTCATGTGGTGAGTATGGTTTATCGGACGCAGAAAATAACTTAGCTCTAGGTAGGTATTTAGTTAAATTTTTGTGACATATCTGACAAATTGCTTATGTAATTAAGATTTTGTTTATCCCTTTAGTGATTTTAATAAAATAACAAAAGGTCTCCATTATCTTTTGCTTTCGAATTGTATATAAAACAAGCGAAATAGGCAACTAATTTCCAAAAAACTAGCTAAAAATAAAAATAAAAAACAAAATTAACATTTAGTATAAAACAATTTATTGGTAACAAAATATGATTATACGTTAAAAATAATTATGTACAATATATTTAAATATTATCACAAATTTGCGTCCACCGCGGTTCTGGCTTCGACTATTTTGTACTTTATTGTGTTGTAATAACTTAGCTTACCTCCTAACATTTTAGCCAGCTTTGGAGTCACTTTCTACCCCAAAGATAGAAAAAGGAACATAAAATTATGCTTAAGGGGCAAACTGCTCCGGAATTCTCATCATAAAATTAAAAAACATGGTCCAATGATTTTTGATATCATCATTTTTTTCTTTGTTTTTTGCTGATTGGAGATCAAAAGTGTATAAAAATATGGTTACTCTGGAATAAATAGTCATTATTTTGATCTCTAGTCAGCAATGACAATATTGTGAAAAACACGCCTCATTTTAGGAAACTATGGATTCAATAGAGAGCTTAACATGTACTGTCGGCAAAATAGTAGGTGTAAGCAAGACCAACTTTTGTCGTCGGCAGAATAGACAAAATTACAGACATAATAGACAGTATGACAGATTTCTTTTGGTCACCTGTAATTTTGTCTATAATTCAGTTGACAAAACTCGTTTCTAAGGTGGTTGATGCTACGCTTGCAGGACCGAAATTACAATTTAATTTGTCGCCAATACCAAAATGAATCTATTTAAATTTAGAAAAGGTTTATTTTTGTATTATGACATTGACACGATTTTAAAATGCAGAATTCTCTATGCATTCGTTTGTCGACTGTTTTTTCTTCCATTCCTACAATGCTGTATATTTTTATCCTCGGTCAAGATATAAATCGATTATCATTCCCGATTGAAATCGTTCTAAGTTTTCGATTGTTCGTGTTTGGCCTAACACTTAAAAAATATTTAATAAAAATTAATTTATCCATTGAATCCCTTAATAATCCAATGCTTTTGAGGTCATATCGACCTCCTGGCCCCGAAGGCTTGCCTCGGTAATACTAACTTCTAGCGAATATTCATAAAAACATCAACACACATTATAAATTCGGTTTACTCTATCACTTTATGCCTTCTGTGGCTTGGACGGCCTGTGAACAAAAGAAAATTGTGTTAATATTATATTGAAGTAAATGATAACAATGATGGTTGGCAGGAGGAAACGAAAAAGAAGAACATTTTGCCGACCCCAAGGAAGAAGGGGGGAGGGTATTGGGATGATGAATAATATTAGAAATCTTCGAACAAATAACGTAATTACAATGAAGGCCTAGTAAAATTATATGAACGAAAAAATCAGTAAAATCGATGGAAATATGAAATAGCTGCATACTTTTGAAGTTTTTGGAGGGGTTTATTCCCGTTCTTGTCACGCGGTACGGGCAATGTATGGCGCTAGTATAAAGTTACATAGTCGTGACGTCACTTCTACTATAGTGCTGCCTTTGTCTAACAGTTACTTTAAAACGTTACAACTTGGCAGTTTTTAAGCATTTACTCTTTTTATATTGTTTGCACTGTTTATAAACAATTTTTTTTGATAGACATTTACAAAATTGGCATCATTCCTATTCAAGTTGGCCTATTTATTTTTCATACTGTCAAAGGTATTATTGGGGACCAGCGAAATGCCATAATTAATTTGTCACTGAGACAAACGAGTATTCGCCGGCGCGTCGTTGCGTCAGTTACTTGCAGCAATAGCATGCCACTGCACTGCAAAGGCCTCCTTAGTCCCAACCCCAATTTTCACCCTTAGGTCCTAGGTAACAGGAGTATGTATAGGTGGCGTTCTGTGGTTTTTGCCTACCCTCATGGGAAGATGGTTCTAGGTTCATAGATTACGCCCCGCTATTCCACTTAATTGTAATGTTACCTACAGTCCCTTCGACATTCCTAACTTAAATGAGTACAATGAAGGATATACTTACTTGCCAGACAGGATATCTTGGATCTCCTGGAAGCTCTTGCCCTTGGTCTCGGGTACCAGGAACAGCGTGAAGAAGAACGAGGCCACGCAACAGGCGCCGAAGATGAAGAACGTGCCTCCCATGCCCATGGCGCTGGCGATCGCGCTGAAATATCTGTGATGGAACGAAGAGTTAGTAACGTATAGTACACACACCGGGGTCTGGAGGAAAAGGGCTCTAAATATTGGAGTGAGAAAATAAAGTCAAAGGAAAACATTGCTTTATTTTGAAACAGTAGTGATGCGGTTAGTATTTCTTTATACATATTCTTGCGTTTGTTTTGGTGGCGTTGGAGATTCTTGTGGAAATTCTTCAGAGAAACAGGAAGGCCTTCTAAAACCGTTACAATGCAAAGCAACACGACCCAAAACCGTTAGCTGTCTATACTGATATCTTGGAAATCGGACCAGATAGGACAGAGATAATGAGTGGAACTCCTTGCTTGAGTCTGTTTCTCAAATTATAACCTGGGAGCCTCCAAGACTCCAAAGAATAGATTACTTAAAGACGAGCGTGCACCATCGTCGGCCGCACAACATACCATTAGATGGGACAATAGTAAAACGTAAGCCTAAGCCTAATAAAAATATATAGTTACTAACCTGGTAATCAAGAATGAAAGCACCCAGCAGAAAGCAGTCGCAATAGGCGACGCAATAGCCTTCACTTCCATAGGTAACAGCTCGGACATGACAGCCCAAGGCAAAGGGCCGAGACCCCAGCAGTACGTCACGATGAACAGGATAAGAGACAGAATGGGCAGGAAGCCGATCTTGTCTACCACTGGGTTTCCATTTTCAGATAGTATGAAGAACATACCTAGAAGAGCCTGGAAACAGAAAAAGAATATAGAAGTTGGTAACTTATCATCACACGCTCAAAGATCTACTACAGTGCGCGCGGAACAAGTTGGCCGCGCCTTACTCTCACCGCTCACTTAGGCGCGGCCAACTAGTTCCACGTGCACTATAGTCCCATGTAATATTTATAAAATGTTTCAAGCAGACAAATAAAAGACGATATAAGGGGGAAGAGTGTATTGCACAAGCAGGATCGAACTCAGCGGGGCTGGATAAGTGGGAGTCGCTTTCAAAGCGTTTCGTATTTCTACCAAGAGCTTCAACAGGAGTATCATACGCTTTTCGGTAGCATGTCAATCCAATATATTTTTGACATTTCTATCATCGTTATCGCTGAAAGAATGTAATATTGTCTAGGCCCTCAGAATGTGTACCATACCATGGCCACTGTAGGAACGGAAGAAACGGAAGACAAATTGTGGATTGGTGACAGATTGTGGAGAGATTTCTACGGCGCGATTTCAAAATAAATAAAAAATGTTAGGAGAATGATTAGTCTTCTCTTCGTAGAGTAGAGATCGAGGTAGTCATGCTATACATGTTGGAGACTTCTAACATTATCAATAAAAAAATAAACATCCAGGTTCCCAAGAAATTTACATCATTTATCAAAGAAAAATAATGCTTCTCAGAAGAATACTTACAAGTCCAATAGCAGTTCCACATGAGGATATGAGGAGCAGGATCCTGCGACCGAGACGGTCTACTACTAGCGGAGTAATAGACGATGCAATCACCTGTAACGAAACAAATATCATATTAAAGAAGCCACAAAGTTTCTTTTTAATCAATACTCACACTGGCTTTGTTTGCTATCGGCGCACTCTGGGCAGTCAGTCAAATTCAGCCCCGCTGCCTTACTAACATTATTATTACCAAGGTAGGTTGTGCTAGCATCTATATCGCCACATGCGAACTACGCATCATAATGACGTCGAAAAGATCCTGCATCGCGCAAGCAGAGTTTACCGCGCAACTAGCATATGCTATGTCCCGACATCAGTCGTCGGGCAGTAGCCCTATCAGAGACACTACCCGTCTGGCCAGAGGATCTTCCCTTTTCTATGGAGGATGAGTGAACTTGATGCCCTGTTCCTTCAACTTTTGAGAGGTATATTTTCAGAAGTGATGATAATTACCTGCACAACACCAATAATGATGGTAGCAATAGCCGAGTCCAGACTAGAGTTGGCAGCTTCGAAGATGGTGGTCATGTAGAAGAGCACGGCGTTGATCCCACTGAACTGTTGGAAGAACACCAGCGCGCAAGAGATGTAGAAAGCCTTGAAGTTACTACCGCGGAATACGTCGGCGATCTGGAATAGAAAATTAGATATTTTAATTAATTATTCCGTAATGAAAAAAACATCTACAACTAAATGCCATGGTATAGAGCCGAATGGAGACTCATCGCAACTATTTGATCAACAAGATCTACAGAAGAATGGGGGTCCGTTAAACTAAGACCTGCCAGGGTCACGGGTTGTTCGAAAGAGATAGGAACACGGGTGGGTTTTAGTCAGTAAAAGTCTGACACGCCCTCGCTCCACCCAGAGCGGGAGAAGTCATTTGATGATTTCCCACCCAAAAAATAAAGCTATCAAGCGTTGTGACCATTGCTTGATCAATCCTTAATTCATTGAAAAGAGGTTTACCTTGTTGTGAGAAAATTACTTACAGGTTAAACGGGAACCTATTCTTTTTAAACGCTTCTCTACTCTGCGAATTACAATATAACTTTCCATATTTTCCTAGCAAAAGACAAGTATTAACCAACAATTTCCACCGCAATTTAAAATTTATCATAGACACGCCGTGTGCCCGATGGGATAAACCACCGGTAAAAGTGACAAAGTTTCCATAAAACTTAAAAATAGAAAGGTGTCACATAAAGATTTCTTTATGTAACACCTTTCAAAAATCCTTCCTTCACTTTCGTTAAAAAGACTCAGACAAACTCTTGCGCAAAATTTAATATTCATTGACCCAGCGGTTTAGACTGTGAGTGCCGTTAGTGAATGTTAGAATGATTTTAAGATTTGTTATAACATACCATATAAATATATATGGGGTAATTCTGTGGCCGTTGTTAAGTCAATTATCAATATTGTAGCACCTACTATATCTGTTATTTTTAATAATTGAATTGACCGTGGTGAGTTTCCTGATCTTAAGAAAAACAGGAAAATAATACCATTGTTTAAATCAGGTAGTAAATCAGACCCTACTAATTATAGACCTATTTCTGTGCTACCTACCTTTAGTAAAAAAAAATTAAAACTTAGTTTATATCAAATGCAAAGATTTTTTAATAAACACAAATTACTGCATAACAAACAGTTCGGTTTTACAAGGGGTCGTACGACTACTGATGAGTTGAACTTTTAGGACACGTTTATAATGCATGGGAGGACAAGTGCGATTCTTTGGGCATCTTTTGCGATTTGTCCAAAGCATTTGATTGTGTTCTTCATGAAACATTAATCAGGAAACTGTACCACTACGGAATCCGGAACGCCTCTCTGGATCTTCTTACTTCTTACTTAAGTGATAGGATTCAGAGAGTTGATATTAACGGAAAAATATCACCTGGATTTGTAGTAAGAATGGGGTGCCCCCAGGGCACAACTCTTGGCCCATTTTTGTTTCTTATTTATATGAATGACTTGCCTTACCTCATAAAGGATAATCATGATATAGTGTTGTTGGCAGATGACACTTTACTTTTATTTAAACTGAAAAGTCAGCAGCTGGTTACTGACTATGTAAATAGCGCCGTCGCAAACGCATTAAGTTTACGATACCTCATGTTAGACAAGTAGAAACTAGTATTTTTATAAAGGGTGAAGATTTGAAACCCAAAAACACCACAGCTCTGCAGCATACGCCGTTATAAAAAATCGTAATGTAACTAATTTAGAGACAGCGCGTTTAGTATACTTTAGTTATTTTCATAGTGTGATGTCGTATTGGTATTCTTTTGTGGGGAAATGCCCCCGATATTCAAACAATTTTTGTTTTACAAAAAAGGGCATTTCGTTCAATTTATAAATTAAGTCCCAGACACTCCCTCTGAGACAAATTTAAAGAGATTAATATAATGACTGTGCCCTCTCAGTACATTTATGAAAATCTTTTGAATGCACATAAAAATATTAATCTGTTTAAAAAATACAGTGATCCATAACATAAATACTAGGATCAAACACAAATTTGTTGTTCCCACTACCAGGCTCAAGAAAATAGTTAGCTCGTTTAAATGTCAATGTTTACGTTTTTATAATAAACTTCCTAGCCACATGCAAGGACTAAGTCTTAATAAATTCAAATCTTTTATAAAGCGGAAATTATGCCAGAATGCCTATTATACTGTGAAAGGCTATATTGAGGACAAGAATGCTTGGGATTGAGCTGCTCCAATAAGTTTACACAGATATTGTTTGATGTTTAATTTGCTATTTAACTTTTATTTTAGATTTTTTCTATATTCGTACATTTTTAGATAAACAATGACAAGTATATATCTACTGTTTAAAGTATAATATTGTTTTAAATTTTGTGAATGTGAGGACCATGTGGGTCATTGTATTTTTCTTTTTTTCTTTTATTGATGATCTGGCTGTTTGAGTACTTTACGCGGCCTACCCAAATGTCCTTTCTTTTGTACTGTTCGTCGAATCGTTGAGCTCCTTAGTTCTGAGTTGAGCTGCACGATGATTGACAAATGCGGGCACAGACTAGACAGGTCCACTCAAATCCGTGTGGTTCTTTCCTCAAAATACCATTTCAGACACCAGTCTACATGGTCCTCATATGATATGACCAAGATTATTTTCAGATTTTTATTTACTTTGACATTGATGGACTTTATGTATACAATGACATGTTAATTTACTTTGTAAAGTATTATATTGTTTTAACTCTCGAAATGTGGGTGTACTATAGGTACACCTCTGCCCAACCCTTCGGGGAAACAAGGCGTGATGTTATGTTATGTTTATATTTTATATTGTTTTAATTATTGTGAATGCGAAGACATTGTGTATTTGTCGTTTTTTTATGCATTTTTTTGTTTAGTTTTTATCACGGTCTGGCAGTTTGAGTAATTCATGCGGCCTACCCAAATGTCTTTTCTTTGGTAATGTTCGTCGAATCGTTCAGCTCCTTTAGTTCTGTGTTGAGCTCCATGACAACTGACAAACGCGTGCACTGACTGGACAGGTCCACTCATTCTGTGTGGTTCTTTCCTCAAAAGACATGACCTTGAGTTTGTTTCGGCCTTTCTTCTCTCTATTTACATAAAATAAATAATTTATAATTTATCATTTACCGTAGCAGTCTTCTCCATGGAGGCGTTGACGTCGGCGGCCATGAGGTCGAGTTCGGCCTGCACGCCCGCGTGTGAGCGCCCGCGGATCTTTGCCAGGCAGCTCGTGGCGGCCTCGCGGTCACCTGGCAACAAGAGATAAAGATGAGAAGTAGAAGGATTCAACAAAATGTCTCTTAAGGGTGCTTGCAAATATTTTTAACAAAATTAATGTCTCAAATAACGAACTACCTATGATAAGTTTAAACAGTGAAATTATGAAATCAAAGCAACGATTGGCTTGATTTTGCAGGTTTTTTTAAATCATTTATTAAAAAGAACAGGTTCATAATGTCTGATTACAATCAAGCCTTTAAGACTAATAAGCAATTTTAATCTAGTAGTAGTTTTTTACGTGATTATTATTTTAAAACTTAGAATAGTGTTGATTTTACTTTACACAAGTCCGTTCCACTTTCTTAGTCTGATAATTATGGATATAAACACATTGTTCATGTGTTATTTATTATTTGTGTCATTGTCATTATTATTTCTACACTTTACACTACACTAACTCAAAAAGTTTTTTTCGTTTTAGTCTTCGCACTTATATATTTGATTGGTTTTTTTTTTTTCTTTTTTTTTTTGGGTGGGAAATCATCAAATGACTTCTCCCGCTCTGGGTGGAGCGGGAGGGCGTGTCAGACTTTTACTGACTAAAACCCACCCGAGTTCCTTCAGTTGCCTGTGCCAGGGCCACGGTTTTCTCATTAGAATAACCCGCGACCCTGAGGCGTCGGCCCTATCGGATCGCACTTGTGCTGACATCTCTTTGAGGCGCGCGTGGAACACAACGCGCTGTCGACCCGGGCCTGGTCCTTACCTACGCCTACGGTGGCCGGGAATCTGCAGGCGACTCCCGACGCCCAGGGCGTCTCCTGCGGCGACGAGTGGGGGCGTGAGGGCGCAGGGCTCTCTCACTCACGCGCTCCGCCTCCTCCTTCGCGAGCATTACTGCTTCGCAGAAGGAGGTGACGGCTTTCCATTCCCTCTCGCTCCGTACCATGGCCTGGACTAGGGCCGGACGCGAGAGATCGCCGCCGCCAATCGCCTCCGCGAGGACACTGCGGTGCTCCGCCCAAGCTGGGCGGAGCACCGCATACCTCCACCGTATGCTCCACCGTGTCCTCCGGGCGATCCACACAATGGTGACACCCGGGCGTTTCCTCCCGCATTATGCGAAACAGGAACCTCCCGAAACAACCGTGTCCGGTGAGGACCTGTGTCAGGCGGAAGGTGAGGACGCCGTGGCGCCTCTCCAACCACTCCTCAAGTGGTGGAGTCGGTGCTCGGTGGCTCAGCAAATTTTTGGATTATGTTGGTGACGGGTTCCCTTTTTAGGTCACGGAAGTCGTAATTAAAATACCAGGGCGCATTTACAATACTAGCCTAATATGAGCATTTACAATACTCCTGAGTACCTTATTCTGGAATGTTTGTTTAGTTTTGATGTTCGTCGGATTACTACATCCCCATTGTTGGATGCCCATGCCATAGGTCCATATTTGCTTATGAATATGGATATATAATAACATTTTGTTAGTATCGATAGTTGTTATGACATGAGACATGTTTTTAAAACGCATGTCTAGTTCCTGTATTTTCTTTTTGACGTGCTCTTTCCAGCGCAGTTTCGCGTCAAGTGTTATGCCAAGGTATTTGGCTGTATTTATGTAGGGCACTTGTTGGCCATTTATGAAGACTGGGTGGTAATCACAATTCTTAATGGTGAAATCAATGTGAAGTGAGTTTGATTCATTCATTCTGATTCTCTATTTTAGTGCCCAGTCATGAACTTCTTTTACAGCGATTTGTACCTTTTTGATTTTTTCCGTATGGCATGACCCTGTAGCCATAATGGCAGTGTCGTCCGCGAAGGTTGCGATAGTATTATTTTCCAGCTCTGGCATATCATACGTGTACAACAGGTAGAGGACTGGCCCCAGCACACTGCCTTGAGGCACGCCAGCTTTAATAAAACTGAAAGTGCTTTTATTTTTTATCTCTTATTTAGCTTGAAATAGAACCTGATTTTTTAGAACATAGGTAATATCCTATATTTTGTTGATCTAAATGATGCAACTTTGAGTTACGTTTGAAAGTTCGGCTCCTGACAATATTTACCTTTAGTCAAATGGTAGAAAGGCGACTCGGGCATAAAGAAGAAGCCAACAACGAACACTCCGGTGAAGATGATGCCCACGTACGCAATGATCATGTAGGACACGTAAGGTCCGATGGCGTAGACCAGCAGGAAACCCATCGTGATGAACACCTGCAGGAACGAACCAAGGGCGCCGCGAGAGTCATCCTGGAAAGAAAGACGGTAAAGGTTGAGCAATGCATGTATCATAGTATGCCTAGGGCCTAATATGTACTATTAGGTAATCGGACACGAATCTAGACTTAATAAATACATTAAAAGTTAAAAAATAAATAAATATATCCGTCGGTCGGGCCCTCACTTTGCTCAATGCTCATCTAACATTAACACCGGAGTGTGACTGTTTGCTGGGAGATGGAAAAATGTGTGTCGTGAACGTTTAAGATTTTGTGTGAAGATGGATGAAAGATAATAATTCGTGTATACATAAATAATGTTTTATTTCATTTTATTTTTTATTTCAGTTGCTTGTATTTCGTTTTGTTGATAATTTTGTTATTTTCTAGTGTTTACATGCATGTATTTATTATTGCATTTTACTTAACCCACGTAAGTGACCCATGTGTGTCACTCTTTAGTTTGTATTGCTCTTTATAACGTCTTGGGATTTAATACTGTAAAGCTGTGGATGTGAATTTAAATTAATAAACTAGCTGACCAGCATGCCTGGATTGGTCACTATAGATAGATAAAATGAGAGATTGTAGAAAGATTTCTACGGCGCGATGTTTAAATTCAATAAATTGATTTGTCTTCTCTTCGAATAGGATATAATAGGTCATGCTAGAATCCAGAACCCTAGAATCTAGGACGCTCAGCCAACAGTCACACAAACTTGCGACCAACGACCTATGAGGCAGCCCCGGGACATTAAGTTGACATGAACACAATTAGATTATTTATCAAACTTGACGAGGTGTTTATGATTTATGTTCAGTAATCAATTACTGCATAGTGCCGATTCCACGAATTAAACTGAACGCGTACAGCACTTTTAAACCCAGTTCAAGAGCTGTCAGCGTCAATATTTCATAGCAATTTTGACACTGACAGCTTACGAACGCATTTTAGATGTGCTGAACACGTTAAGTTTCATTGATGAAATCGGCACACAGAATGTAAAGTCGGCCCGCCGCTTCTGAGTTTACTCTACTAAGTGCCGATTTCACCAATGTTACTGAACGCGTTCAGCACATCTAAAACGAGTTCAAGAGCTGTCAGTGTCAATATTCCATAGAAAATAATGACACTGACAGCTCTTAAATGTAGTTTATGTGCTGATCGCGTTCTGTTTCATTGGTGAAATTCAATCTTAGTTTTAGTAAAAGAACTGTCTCAAAAAGTGCTGAAACGATTTGATTCAAGTTTCCACTAGTAGATATATATATATATATATATATATATATATATATATATTGATTGTCAAGTCAGTTCAGAATAACCTCTTACAAAGAAAAAATAAATGTTACCGTAGCAATTTCAGCACAGTACATAGGTGAGATCGTGAACAGCATCCCGACGGCTAAGCCCCAGAAGATTCTGCCACCATAGATCATGCCAACGTTCTGAGTGGTCGCGATTAGGATCCAACCAATGAATAGCGGGATGGCAGAACTTAGGAGACCCCATTTGCGACCGATCTTTGATGCTGCGAAACCACCGAGGAATGGACCTGAAAAATAGAAATTTATTTGATATTAATTAACTCTCCTTTACGGTAGTCTTGTGTAGGCGTCGAGTAACTATGCTGCAAGTAGATCATTGCGAAAATTTACGATGTAAACACGTCTACGTAACACTTATGCAGCTTCAAATGTCTTATTTTCCTAAGTGCAGAAGTGAGGAAAAAATGAACTATTATTGTGTAGCATATTATGATCTGCTCCGTGTAGCGGGATTCTGGTTTGAAGGACATAGGTGCCGTCGTGCCGACGCGTGGTTGTATTTGCCTCTGGGATGGTAACCCTGAGGGGGTTACCAATGCTGATATTACAGACGTCCTTAAGTGGTGGTAACAAAAAACAACTCTCCAAAATATAATTTCTTTATACCGTCATTCCACAAAATACCATTTCAGACACCAATCTACATGGTCTTCACATGATCTGACCAAGATTATGTCTGGACTTTAAAAAGAGACTGACCCCTGAGTTTGTTTCGGCCTTTCTTCTCAGATTTGTCAGATAGGAAACGTGGTCCATATGACGTGTACTCGTAAAAGTGTTTGTAATATATGAGTCCAGTAATGAGAAATAAAATCATTTATCATTACTGGACTCATATATTATGGACTGCTCCTTAGAAGCTCTGGATAGAAATAACTTAGCTCTAGATCAGATAGACATCAGTGGAAAGAGAGTACAGTGGTATTTAAGTATTTACTCCGAAGTAGAAGAAAAAAACTGACAAAGAAAATAATTACCGAAAATGGCGCCGACAGTGAGCAGAGAACCGATCCATGCTTCCTGGTTCGTGGTGACGGGTTTACCGATGGGGTTCTCCGCGTTGTCCTGTTGCAGCTTCAGGTTCACGGGAGACGTCCATCCCATGGAGTAACCCGTCGATGCAATCGCGATGTTCGCTGCGGAACAAAAAAAAATTGTAGCTCAAGCACACAAATGTACAGAGGCGGATTTCATGCCATAAAGTATAAAATACTTATTATTTATATAATTCGGCAACCAGAAGAGCAAGCAGAAGAGGTGTGCGAAAAGCTAAGCACTGCAGCTTATGCTCTTTTTGAACTGGCAAAAAAAGTTGACATAAAGACTAGTTTAGTAGGATACCATGGTTTGGTCGCATCGGTATTGAGGTTCGGAATCAATTTTTGGGTTAATTGCAGCATAAGAGATAACATATTTAAAGCCCAAAAACGTTGTAGGTATAAGAGCTATGTGTAATCTTAAACCTAGAGATAGTTGTGAATCTCTGTTCAAGTCTTTGAAAACTCTTACTTTTCCGTCGTTTTATTGAAATGGCAATTTTTGTAAAAAGTAATAATAAATTGTTTGCTAAAGTCTCGGACTCCAAGAAAGGTCCTGTGAGAAGTCAATACAAAAATCTCTTTACTATCGGTGGCTATAAAACAACACTACTTAAAAAAGTGTTTTCTGCAATGGCCCAATAATATTTAATAAACAGCACAGCATAAAAAGTGACACCCTTCAACAATTTAAAAACGAAATGAAATGTTATTATACGTAAGGCGATTTTTTTATGGCCCTATGTGTGTCATCTCAACAGTTTAATAATATTAACATTGTTTTGTTCACTTCTGACTAGTTTAAATAATTTATTGGTACCACTCTATTTCATAATTTTACTCATAAGCTTATTGATAATGACCATCACTATTTCATAATTTTATATATAAGCTTGAATGGATATGAGGAACAGGGTGTAAAGTTCACTCATACTCTTGGAAAAGGGAAGATCCTCCGACCAGATGGATGTCGTATCTGGTGGGCAACTGCCGATGATTGTTGTCGAGAAGTAGTATATATGCTAGCTGCGCGGCAAACTCTGATTGCGCGATGCAGCGAACAACGCATCACACTGACGTCACACAAATCTGTGTGACGTCAGTGTGATGCGTTGTTCGCATGTGGCGGTGTAGATGCCGCCACAAGCATATTGATAATGACATTGTTAAATTTTGCATGCCATAACTCAGGCAGAATGTACCCGGCTCACAATATTTTTAAAACAACTTTATTGTACAATACCTGAATTCTATGCGAATAAATGATTTGATTTGATTTTGATTTTTCGGCCAGAAGGTGCTTAAGACTCAATTTTTTTAAGTAGCGGTAGGTTATATTGTTTTGTTTTTGATTTTATTATTTATTAATTTCCTTTTTATTTCAGTCATATAATCGTAAAAAATAGTCATAAAGGATTTAGTCATAAAATCGTAATTTACATTCTTCTTACATTTAAGGCGATGTGTTTTTTGTTTTTGTGCTCACACCATAAATTACTATTATGAGTCTATACGTGCGGATTTGTAATTGGCTTTCTGGTGACTATGGTCTCCTTTTAAGTCCGTTTTTACTAGCTGTAAGTCCTCCATAATAAATAAATAAATATTAATAATTAAATGCTGTAGCGCTATTCTGAAACCATGCCGTCTGTCGCTGAAAACCAGCGCTGGGGCTCTGTCTTGCATAGGGTCGCAGCTTTACGCTGAGCGATAGCCGTTTTGCGTGAATGTGACGCATGTTTCCCATAACCTTTTCTTTTTTTAGTGTGTCCTGTTTTGCGTCATGTTTACCGCAAATAAAAGTTTTTTCTTTCTTTCTTCTTATGTCACCGTGAAAACTTTGTTGAAATGAGCGTGGAGTGAGCTGTCAGTGCCATGATGCTAGGGATTGACCAAGATGGGATGACACTGACAGCTCACTCCACGCAGGGTTTCATGGTGAGATTTTTACAGAATCGACATGCTGTTCGTTGGTAAGCGCATCACTTCAGAACGGCTGCACTGATTTGTTTTTTGTTTGTTTTCAAATGTTCATAATAGTCAGAATCTTTTTTGCAGGTTTCTTTAGAGAGAGAAATTTGAAAAATTCGGGCCAGCTAGTAGAAGGTAAATAGCGATAGAAGGCTTGGTGACTGAATATTACAAATAATGGGTTTTAAGGTAGGTACGGTTTTTCTAAGACTGGGGGTGTGAATTTGTACCTAATAAATGTAAGGAAATAAATTCCTAGTACGTTTGGAAAAAAATAGTGTAGGGCAATGTTTTGAAAAAAATAAAGCTACAGCTATTTGATTCTCTGATTGAGTCCTAGACATAACTAATTTAACCTTTGGATATCAGTATATTTGCTGTTGTATTAGGTACTTGCAAAAAAACTACCCATTTTCGAAATCCTTAAAATCCTGTAAAATACTTATCTACAACATTTTTGTTTGAGTCCAAAGACTCGTGACTCCTGAAAATTTTACATTACCATACAATGGGCCACTGTGACTGTGTGTGTACAGAAGCCACATGATGGCTACGTCAAAAGTTCCACGTCGATATCGCATGACATTGTAAATATTTTAGATGTTACAAAGATATGAGATATTTTAACACTTTATCTCCTTATAAAATACTACAGACAGTTAGATAAATATTTACTTTAATATATATAGACGTTGTGTTGCCGCAATAAACTCCGGTATTTTCTACATTAAGATTCTTTAGGCCACCGCTGCGTTAGTTTTGAGATTAAATTTATTTTAAGCCGACGTTTGATAAACGGTTTCTTAATTGGTGCAATAAACATAAAGATATAGAATTTGGTAATCTATATGACAATAGCCATAACTCACCGGGGCACCATGGCGGCGCAGCTAGATCACGTAGCATGACCACAATAGAAACAAGTTTTGTCGACGAAAGAATAGACAGAAGATTTTTTTGTCTATTCTTTCGAAATGTATAGAGGACACCAGGCGAGCATCCACTATACAGCAGCAGCAGTGCTATTCTGTAACCATCTCACCGTGAAGCGAGCGTGGAGTGAGCTGTCAGTCCCACTGATGCTAGGGATTGTCCAAGACGGGATGACACTGACAGCTCACTCCACGCAAGTCTTCACGGTGAGACTTTCACAGATTCGACATGCTGAGTGGCGGGACATCGACGCATAAAACTGAAACCATCTCCAGCACATGATCTTAGACTCTATCGTAGAAAAATTTCATCGCGGTTATAAAAAAAAAAAATGTATGGAGCTGATTTTTTTTTTTGTACTAACCGACCATAAAATTCAAAGCAGGGCGTTCAGAATCAAGTACCTAATCCATGGTAAACCTGTTATCATGGATTAGGTACTTGATTCTGTAGTGTGTATTGATTCTTGAAACTGTAGATCTCCCTGCCAATCTGTATACCTGTAAACATTTCGTGCAGATTTCACCAACGAAACTGAACGCAATCAGCACATAAACTACGTTTAAGAGCTGTCAGAGTCATTATTTTCTATGGAATATTGACACTGACAGCTCCTGAACGCGTTTTAGATGTACTAAACGCGTTCAGTTTCATTGGTGAACTCAACACTAGGCGATGTCGCCATGGCGTCCCGGCGAGGTACCTATGACTATTACTGCTTAGGTACGGTTCAAGTTTCATGTAATAGAGAGCGAGCCAATTGCCATCAACCAGGCACTAATCCAGACTCCCGAGCTGCTCCTGACTTTCAGGGGTTTTTCCTATTGGCCCGACCTGGGAAATGAACCCGAGACATCATGCTCAGCAGTAACTTTTTGGGGAAAACAAGCGTCATCGTATGTGTTAATAGCTTGTGCCGGCGGGTTGTCGGAATCCATGCAGGCGTTTTCCCACGGGAACGTGCTTCCGGGACAAAAACTAGCCCAAGTCCTCCCAGCCCGCTTTATTTTAATAAGTAATCTCCCAGTCTAGTTTTGTTTAATCGATATAAAAATCTTATTAGTAATACCTTAATATCTTTCTGGTAAACCACTCACTTAACTTGAAATAGAAACACCCATATTCTCAGTCAAAACCTAATGATTTCCTCGACTTGACTCAACCTCACTTATATGGTTTGATATTCATAGTTGCAATTTTGCTCCTCATCTCAAACAGTTTCCTCAGTGGAGGTGAGTTTGAGTTGAGGAACCAACTGTCAGATATAAGGTACGTCGGCATGAAGGTACCTTGAGGCTTCCTTGAGGTAGTCAACAAGGAAGTTTTAAACAAAACAAGGGTATTTTATCCGATTTTAATAATGTCTTTTGAAGAGTAAATGGACTATTGACGTATTCCCGACGTACTCGTATCTCCTCAACTCATACTCATTCGATGGACCTCATAGTTTTCTTAATCTAAGGCTCTAGTGCGAGTTTCTTTTAACCACTTCGACTTTACGCATCGACCGCGTTCGGCGCTCCGATTGGCCTTTGGCAATCGGAGCGCCGAACGCGGTCGATGCGTAAATTCGAGACGGCTAAAATAAACTCACACTAGGGCCACTGACGACTATGCATACCGATTTTGAGGGTTTTCCGAGGAAAACCTTGAGATCTCCTCGACAGAGTTGTGAATCGAGTAGCTAGGTTACGACTTAGAATGGGTGGGTGTAAGTATGTAAGCACACCGACACTATACTGTATAAGTTACGAGTTCATTCTAAGTTATTTACGACTAAAACCTGACGATTATAGCTGTTTAGCAAACAGACCGATGCATTTTTATGGAGCCAAGCCCTTTCTACTTGTACATACCTACTAGCTGGTAGTGAAATGAGTGCTACTTGTGTACTTAGTTCATAGACGTAGTTAAGAAAAAACTGAGGAAGCGCTCATGGCTACGTGACTTATACGAGTGTTCTAACTAAATAAAGTATTTTATTATCTGTGATACTACGATCGTGTTATAATTATAAACTTTTTTTATGAGACTTTATTGTTTAGCATTTCTTGACAGTTATTATTTTAGAGGCTAATGCGGACGAAAATCGACTGTCTGACTAATCCAAGTAGAGAAGGTTTCGAGTTTTGTCGTGCGGCGACAGGACTAAAATCGACCGTGAAAATGCTCCAGCGCAGGCGATCGCCCGCCGCATGAAGGTCGACTTTTTTATGGAAAATGAATTAGTCACCTGCGATTTTTATCGACCGGTGTAAATGTGGTGGCGATTGTTATGCGAACGAACGGCGAAATAAATCCCCCATTAACATCAGCAGAATTTAAAATCACATAAACACCCTACAAACTAAAGGTACCATTAAATATTGGCTTTACCTAGGGAGGTAAGCCAATATTTAATGGTACCATTGGCGCAGTAGCTAAGCGATTGTCTGTTGCGCTGCGTGCCGCGATTCGATTCCCATACGTAACAATTATTTGTATGGACTACACTACAGATAATTGTTACCCAACATCACGTTGTTGTTTGTTGCAAGTCAGACTCTGTCAGACGGCTGTGCTAATACTTACCTGATAGGCGTGTTTGTCTACATATCGCCTAGCCTATCATGATTCATAATCATGATAGTCTACGTTAACCAATTACCTTTTTACGTTATTTAATTATGGTTTAACTAATTAAAACAAATATTGAATATCAAACAGTAATATATTTGGCCAAAGATTATTTTAGGAGTGGAAAAATTAAATTGTCTCGTTATTTTGTTACGTTTCTTTGTCGACTTTATTGATAACAAACGAAAAATCTTATCTTTTCTCTTTAAAATATTAGTTTAGATGAGTTGTTGTGAATTTATGACTGGTTTTACGGTTGATGTCACACAGATTACATTTAATCGTTGGAGACAACAAGTCTACTATAGGAACATAAGGCAGCAGACTTGTAGACTCGCAGATGATTAGATTTTTAGATTATTTTCTATTTCGTTAATTACCACTACCTGGTACTTGTAATTATTTTGAAAGATTGTTCCATCCAATTTGTGTTTTTTTTAAAGAGTAAGCTTGAAGTTTCTCCATGGCTCCAAGGGACACGTATCCCATTGGTCGCTTCTGACGATTCAAGTAAAATATTATATCGAATAAGTATTAATCCCAAATGGAAAATCTTCGTGGTGTAGATGAAAACGCCAATACAGAAACTTAAAACTTCGGTGACAAGAATTATAATTTCGGTGGATCACTTTATCATTTCGGTGGCATTTAAATTAATTAAAATAGTCTGAAGGACAATTTAAAATTTAAAACAAATAATGAAACCTTTAAAAATACACCGAAATGAAAACAAATCAATGTTGAAAATAACCCTATCGCCTAGAATCATTATATTTTTAATACTAGCACTTCACCCGCGACTTAGTCCGCGTGGAAATCGAAAAAAAAGTACTTAGCCTATATTCATCAGACATAATTTCGGCTTCTAATAGTAAAACAACTTTTCAAATCGGTCCAGTAGTTTCGGAGCCTATTCAATACAAACAAACAATCATATCTTTTAGTGTAGATATTTCTTATTTTCTCAAAGTGTGTACTACTACGACCAATATATGAACATATAATAACATTAAAATAAAGTTAAAAATTAAAAGGGTCCCATACAAGAAACATGTTTATTTCGGTGTTTTTTGCTTAATCGTAAAATTACATTAATTTAAATAAAAAGTAAGTAGTGTTAAATATTGTATGGTGGTACCTACCCTTTGTGTTTTTAATTATCTTGAAAAAATTAAGAATATGAAGCCACATCTCCCTTGGCGCCTTGGGGCTGACATTTTGCAACCGCTTTTTAAGGTCTAATTATAATTGAACAATATTAGATAGCACTTTAACATCAATTACAGCATTGATATACAAATTAAGATTATAGTCGCCATCATGAGAAGTATCATATATGGAGTTGAAATTTTTCATCAGTTATCAAAAAAAAACTACTATTTCATAGAAAAGTGCAATACCTACGCGGTCAAAATGTATGGCAGAACAATTTTTTTTTAAATAACCGACAAAACATTTTAACGCAGGGGGATTCAAAGTTATGACTAAGTCCATGGTATCAGGTTTGCGTCGAGGTCCATTCTACCCTGTATTTAAATCGTGGCAATAATTGTTTCGGATTTGCCAAAAAAATAAAATATTTGTTCTCTAGAACAGAACAAGAAAACTTAGCAACATAAGGTTGAGAACAATTATAGTCTAAATTTAAACCGTGTTATGTCAGTCATTTGTTGCTTCTCATATTTGTATGATCTTCAAGAAACTTGCATCTTGTAAATGGGGTATTAAGTAACTTGTTACACCCATTTCCCAAGAAATCGTTACAGCACAATGGAGGTTGAGTAGCGCTGCAGATATATAGTAGCTACAGCGCTAATCACCATTGTGCTGTCCGGATGAAATTATTACCATCTTGAAAAAAAATGGTTATTATACCCCATAAAAAAAAATAGGGTAAGTATGTTAGTATGTTAGTAAAGTTTTTTAGAAATTGTTCTAGCAATAAATACTACACATTTAAAGTAAACTTTTCACACTAGAGCAATAAAAACAGTCGTTTTGATAAAAATTAATGAATCGTAAAAAAAAAACGAAAATACACACGAGCCGCTCGCGCAAATTCGCCCGCCCGCGTCCTGCACGCTCTATCTCTCTAATTTCAGTACTTTCAGACACTTGCGATTAGTCACGGAGTGACGTCGCGTTGTTTAGGTTGCTAGTACTTCAAATGTGTAGTATTTGTTGCTAGATCCATTTAAAAAAAAGTCATCCGGTACATAAATTATATATTTCTATGCTATCTATCTATAGCAGTATAATTATTAATAATTATAAACACGAACAGAGAAAACACAACAATGGTGATATAAATACAACTATAATGACATTGTTTTACTAAACTCTCTCGCTATGCTCCAAACTATTATTCTAGAGAGGTAAGTAGGTAAATGTTTCTCATAACTTTAAATGCATGATCAATGTTGATTGTTTTCCTTTACTATCGCGGTGTTGTGTACTCGGAATTCTTGCCGGAAGGTCAAACGGTAAACAAATAATGTTATTTGAGCGTTATGCGGCGTCTAAGAGAGCAAATTCGACGAAAATGCCCAGATTTGTTGAAAGAAAATTCTTGGCTTTCGCATAACGATAAATAATGCGCCTTCGCACAAGGCCATCGTTGTGAACGAATTTCGACCAAAAACTCAACAAATACCATCGAGCAAGCACCTTAATCCCATGAAATGTCTCCAGCCGACCTCTTTCTTTTTCCTAAACTCAAACCACCACTTCGTGGCACCCGTTTTCATTCGGTGGAAGACGTATAGGAGAATTCGGGGCGAGAACTCAATTCCGGAAAAAGCGTTTTGATGATTGGATTATTCATTGGCGTAGGTAATTAAGTGAATGTTGACATTTCCGCGGTACTTTCTTGACAGAGTAGTACATACATACCGGTCAAAATCATAACCCTCCTTTTTGCTTGGCCGTAGTCGGGTAAAAAATTATCCACCGTACCATACATTTGGGTCGAGTCGAGTAGGTATTAAGTTTCCTATTAGATAGCAGATTATTTTTACACGCTGTAGAATAGTAATTGACATGATGCCATTACTTTAAATCAAAAACCAAGTACTTATCTACCATTATATAAATCATAAAAATAATTTTAAGAAGTTACTCACATCACAATACAATATTGCGGAGTTAGAAGCAAACTTTATTACTCTTTGGTTAGAAGTTTAGTTCGAATTTGGCAACACCATTGCGCATGCGCATACAAATTTGATGTTTTTAAACGTGTTAAAAATCATGTCTGTAACGCTATTACTAATAGTCTTGTGCCTGCTCGGTCATTTTTAAGATCGCTCCGTACTAGTTCATTTCGGACAGTGAACTAGTTCATTCTATTAGTTCTAATAGCTCTATTCGGTCTTTGCTCTCGGTGGTCAGCATCTGATGAATCTGATCTCATTCTTGCAGTTTCGGTCGGTCGGGTTCGGTTAGCATCGTCATTCGTCGGCTATTCTCTCTCGTTCTCATTCACAGACATCGAACGTATCTGTCAAACAATCAGTGACTGTTTATCATTTCTCGTTCTCGTTCGCACAAACGATCCCGCGGTTTACAATGTCCGAGATCGAAAAGACCTATTAGACCTAATAGACCGATTACGAGTCAGCGTTCGGAAACGTTTCTTTTAGTACAGTGCGAAGATACGTTTCCTATTCGTTCATCGTTCATGAACTACACAAGACTTATTACTAATGCAGCCTTGACAGTGGAAGACAGCGCAAATGTTTTTATTAATTCGGAACAATGGGGCACTTCATTTTTGTTTTGGTTAGATGTCACCATTTTACGCCGTAAACGTAAGCCTTGCATTTATGATACTTACAGTTATATCGAGTTGATTTAAATACTAAACCAGGTATTATATTATCTGTGACTAAACTAAAAGTATTATGACGATGGGACCTGTCATTTATAATAAAATACCTCATCGTTTTAAGGATTATTCTTTAAACATTTTTAAATCTAAGGTAACTGCATTACTTTTAGGCAAATGTTATAACTCAGTGAAAGACTTTCTAAATGATACGAGGTTTTCCTGATTATGACTGTAATAATTAATTGCAATTTTGACATGACTTTTGTACTGACTACATAATACTTCGCTATAATTTCTGTTTTGATCTGTTGACATTATTTTGTTTGTACAATATTTTAATTAGTGCAATAATTTGCACGACGTAAGTTGCCTTGTTTTGTTGACATTCATTTTGTTCTAATAATATTTTAATTATTGTAACTATTTGCACGCCGTAAGGTAGACTGTAGCCGATCTCATTAATTAACATACAACATCTTATAGGTACATGTACCTACATTCATAGCAAATAAAATTCTGATTCAGATTAAAAACAAATCCGCGCAAGTTGGTACCGGTGTCACTTTTTTAATTTACATGAAGGTACTTACCTACTTTCTAAGTTTATCTTGGTCATTATTGACATCGGTGAAGAAAACCTTCGTGAGGAAAGGAATTATAATTAACTAGCTTCTACCCGCGACTGCGTCCGCGTGAATTTTCTTGTTCGCGCCCCACCGCGTCGCATCGCCTGCCCGCGCTATCACTTCCTTTCCGCTTAGCGTACTTTCCGACTTTTTCTTTTTGCTCTGCTCCTAAGGGTCACAGCGTGATGTTAAGTGGCCCATAACCTTCCTCAAGAATGGGGATGGTGTCAATTTTTTATGTTTATCTCATAAAAATGTTTATTTCCAAATAGTGCAAATAGTATTACAAAAAGTGTAAAAGCTTAAAAAACTGCCAAGTTATAAACGTTTTAAAATAAGTGTTACACTAGGACAGCACTATCGTAGAAGTGACGTCGTGACTACGTAACTTCATACTAGCGCCGAATATTTCTGTCCTTGTCGCGCGGCACGGACAATCCGTGCCGCGCGACAAGTACAGAAATATTCCCCTCCATGAACTTTTAAAGCGTGTATCTTCTTCATATTTACATCGGTTTAACAGATTTTGTTCGATCATCTTATTTTTACTATAGGCCTTCTTTGAAATTACATTATTTGTACGAAAAATTTTAATAGTAGTCATCATCCCAATTGGGCTATCCAATATGCAAACTGAAATTTTCGAACGAAACCGGCAGGTCCACAGATTACCTCCAATATCCAAACTTTCAAAAGAAGAATAAAACAAAGTCGGGTTAGTTACACCATTTATAACTCAAGAACGGCTGGACTGATTTTTACGATCTTAGATTTGTTGGATTTATCTCCGCCCCGAATAGCAGAATAACTCCTATCATAAACATGGGAAAAATTCACACTAAAATAATGAAGATAATATTCTGAGGCGGTACTAAGTTCGCTGGGTCAGCTAGTAGCTAACTCGCTGAACAAGCGTGGTGATCATTGCTCATCCCTTCTCTGTATGAGAAGATGCTTTTGCTGGTATTATTTTAATGTAAAACATGCTCCGTCTATGTACAATATTTGAATAGTTTATAGGCAATAAGGCGTTTATACAGTTCTAGTTGTTTTCAATTTGTGTGGAAATCAGAAGCAAATTATAGCACCTAGATTAATTTACATGCTCATTTAAATAAATGAGTCTTTTTAACAGCTGGGTAAGCTAATTACAAAATGTTTATTGTTCATTTAATAATTTTGCAAACGTGTTATGCGTGTAGATTGTTAAGTTTGCAAGCAGATAAATGCTTATCTCATCAACATATTTCAAATATATTATATTTCAATAAGTACATGTCCAATCTATGCTATCCAAGTGATAAGTTTACGAAGTCAATAATATGTAGTTAAGTATCTATAAATTATCTATTAAAGATTTGGTCGATACGATAAGCGGAAAACAGTCACGGATGAATTGAATAAATTATCTATGTACCTATTATTTTATCTGTTATCGTGTGTGGGACCTCTTTCAAGCATGTCTTCGGGTCTTGGTGATATTATTATGTGCACATCAGCATGATCATAGATTTTCGTATTATAGTAATTTTCTTGTTTTATGTACGCAAAAAAAAATAACGATTTTTGAGGATTTCAGCATCAATGAATCTTGGAATATGTTTTGAATGCAGGTACTTAATAAGTTAAATACAGATTTTGCTTGGCTGTGTAATATTTGGTTTCTAAACTTAATTTCCATCATGGAGAAATTGAACTGGGTAGAGAAATTGATAATGGGTTTATTAACACATAAATAAATGTTTATTTATTTATGTGTTTAGTTTTAGAGGCAGGATTTTCACTATTTATGCAGCCTTGTCCCAAAATCTAATGTACCTGTGTTATATGTATAGATATTGTATCCAAAGGTATTTTGTTTCAATATACTTATTTTAATATCTATTTATTAACACCTGGACTTTTTGACTTCGACTTTGACTCGTTGGTCTAGTGGTTGCAAGAGCTATTGGTGAGCATGAGGTCCTGGGTTCGATTCCCAGGTCGGGCAAAGTGTTATTGGGTTTTTCTATCTAGAATTTCTCAGTAGCAGCCCGAAATCTGGATTTGTGTCCGGTTGATGGCAATAGGCTTGCCCGGGTATTTACATGGGACTTAAGCATAACTAGCGAAATGTGGGTGTACACCTCTGCCTAACCCTTCTGGGATTACAGGCGTGATGTTATGATGATGATTTATTAACTTTGAAATTAAGCATAGACTTCAATAAATTGATGTGATGATCTAGTAAGAATGATTTCAAAACGCTCTTCGGCCCTTTTTTGCAGAAGTTTTTTTTTCATAGTTATTTCTGTATTTTTCTTATTGTAACCACGTCACTGTAGTAATCATGAACCAAAAGATTACTATAATAACTGAATCCCACGATGTAGTTTAATTTGTGATGTGACAATCATTTTAATGACTAATTTCCTTGTATGACTGATACTAACGTTGGCATTAGACTGCTTGTCTAAACACATTTTTTCATTCAAAACTTAAACTATCATCAAAGTGTGGTACCAATTTTCTACTTTAAGAAGTTCATTTTTAGGCTTAAGTCGTAACATCCTTTTTAAATTGAAAAATTTGATTCTGTTTTTAGGGTTCCGTACCTCGAAAGGAAAAAAAGGAACCCTTATAGAATCACTTTGTTGTCTGTCCGTCCGTTCGTCTGTCTGTCTGTCAAGACCCTTTTAATCTCAGGAACTTTCTCGCAGGAACCGAGGTATCAAGCTGGAATTTATATCAAATACTCAAGTCTACTCTCCCTTGGAGCTGTGAAAAAATCTAACTTCTAAGCCAACGCAATCAAAAGATACAGCCGTTTATGCCTCAAATTTCCGCTATTTCTCGACACTCGCAAGGGAATCAAAACCTACAGGGTACTTTCCGTGAATTCAGAATCTTGAAATTTGGTGCGAAGCAACGTCTTATAGCGCAGATAAAGGAAAAATTGAGAAAACTTTACATTTTCAGTTACATCATATAATAAAAATAATTTTAAACTTACTACCCCTTTCCTCATGAACGCATGTGAACCTTTATTTACAAACCTACAGTTTTGTACGGAACCGTCGGTGCGCGAGTCCGACTCGCACTTGGCCGGTTATTTTATTACTCTTTACTAGCTGATTCCCGCGACTTCGTCTGCGATCCAGGGTGAAAAGTATCCTCTCTGTCTATCAAATTTTATCCAAATCCGATCAGCCGCTTTGGCGTAAAAGCGTAACAAACAAACAAACAATCATACATTCACATTTATCTACTTCGCTTGATTAGAAATTAAGGAGTTATTTTTCTACTGAGGCTTGACTATTCCAACGCCAAATATATTTTTACCCCAGGAGTAATTTTGAATTGTTGACACTGTTCACAAAAACTGTAGACGTCAATTTTATTCTACACCTAAAAGAGGTTTGACGTTTCACGAGCCTTTTTTCTAGCCGTGCCATCAGGTACATTCGGGTGACCATGATGCATATTTTTTTGATGAATATAATACATAAACAGTGCAGATCATTAACTTTGCAAATAGTAATTTTACCTTGAGATAGTATCGTAGTTCACATGGAATCATAATATAATAAAATTAATGTCTGTAGAGTTTGTTTTGTGATCTACTAAAGTCAAAGTCAAAGCATTTATTTCAAAAAGGCACTATTTTAAAAGGTACTTTTGAACGTCAAAATTTACTTTAAAATAGAATTGATTCTAGGCGCCCCTTCCAAAGGGTAGTTTCGTATGGAGAAGAAGGGGCACGAAACTCCACTCTTTTAAAAATTTTAAAAATATTTTTATACACATTAATTATATTTGTAATGTGAAGACGATGCACCAAGAATAAAAATACTATGCCACAATAGGTAACAAGAATTGAAATTATAGCAAAGACAGATAAATCAATCACGTGATAGGATGTACCTATGGTGCTCACATATTTACAAACATTGTAAAAGTATATGATTTTCCTAAAATATTAACTAAATAACAGTAAATAACAAAATATACAATTCAATAAGCAACCAGTTTTATTTTGTCTAGCCTCTATTGTCCTATGGAGCTACTATGTTGCTTTGTCACGTTTTTTGGATAAGAATGAGGAGATTATTTCAAACTGGATATAAAATTCAGTTTAACTACTTCGAAACATTTTTCCGGGCAACAAAAACCAGCGACGCGGTAGGTTCAGAAGTAGATGGTTTGACGGTCGCATATCTAAAGGAGGCTCTAATTGCGAACTAGAAAGAAAATGGAAGGAACTATAAAGGTAGGTAGGTAAAATAGGTAGTGAAACTCCGAAGACATGATGAGTCCTGATGTACTACATATCTAAAAACGACAAAATTAAAACAAAAAAGATTTTCTGTTTTTTTCATAACATAGACCGTTCAATTTTGCAAACTATTCTGTCGCTCCATTAATCTCTCAACGAATGGTAGGTAATGCAATCAATAATTTTAACGTTCATCATTTTATTGATAATTAAAATTAACTAAATAAGTGCTTTGATAACAAGCCACAAGTTTTCAATATCTCTCTACTTAATGAAAAAAATATTAACAGTTTTTGGCGTTGCCAACCAACGGGGTGATTACGTAACACACGATCAGTAGTGATCCCTTTAATTTTGACACTTCAACAACATTCATTGCGTTATTTACGTTGTTGAGCAGACAATTTTTTCGAACAAATGAAGCAATGGATTAGCAATATCCTTCAAAATGATTCAGATTGTGATTAGTTGTGTGTTACGCGTAGCATGACCGGCACCCTAATTGCGTAATACACAAACAATCAGAATCCGAATCGTTTTGAAACAGATTGCTAAACCATTGCTTCGTAAGTTCGATAAAAAAAATCTGCTCAACAATGTAAATAACGCAATGAATGTTGTTGAACTGTCAAAATACAACAGATTAGTAGTAATCGTTTACGAAAATGTGTTACGCAATTAGGGTGCAGGTTTTGTTGACGGAAGACTTGACAAAATGACAGATTCCTTTTATTCATCAGTTTTTGTCTATCTTCCGTCGACAAATCTCGCTTCTATGGGGCTGCCATGAGTGTATATCGGTCAGTGTCAGCAATTACTCAGTAGCAGCCCGGAGTCTGGATTTGTGCCCGGTTGCTGGCTATTAAATGGGACTTAAACATAACTAGCCAAATGTGGGTGTAGATACTAAAGTTATACCTATGCCTACCCCTTCGGTGATTACAGGCGTGATGTTATATTATGTACAATCCGCGAGGTCTAAGCTGAGCTTTGCATTTGTGTGAGTGCACATATAGATAGTGTAGGTGTGACGTCAGACTAGAGCGCGATTGGTTTAGGCCGGTTTATACAATCGGCCTGAGGCGCTGTGCGTCCCTCCATTGGTGCGATTGGTAATCACTCACACAAATGCAAAGCTCAGCTCAGGCCTCGCGGACTGTAATAACTATGTAATTGCTTTCAATTTTTAAAAAGTAACAAACTGAATTTTAGAAACACGCAAAGTACCCTGCTACTAAAATATTATTTCAAATACTCCTAAAAAAAGCTAAAAACGTTTATGTCATTAAGAACTCAATTAAATATACTTAAGACACACACACAGTACACACGTTTATAGTAAACATAACATTTAGGGAATGATACGCGAATACTGATAAAAGATTACATTTATAGCTGACTTAAATTCACGTCTTGCGTACGATGCGGATATTATGAGCTTACGTTGCAAAATAAATACCTAATTTTATTAGTTGCTAATAAAATATATTTAAAACAAGAGAGTTCGCAGAGTATATACTAAAAAAGTAAGTATATGATTATTTTACCGTAAGTTTGTGCGTTTTAATCAGAGAAAAGTCAAGGGTGATTGATTACAAAGCAAAAGAAAGGAGAATGTTAGGATCTTGCAGATTGCATTCTGTAGTTTCTGCCTACCACCGTAAGAAGAAGGCGTGAGTTTATGTTTATATGTGATCGTAATCACAATAGGTATTTGCTTTTACTTCAGGGCATATTTATTAATCAAATAACAGCCACTTAATTTATTGTACCGTAACTTTAATTTTATTGTTTTGACCTTAGATTGAAGAATTTTAGGCCTTTAGATTTTAACAGATCAACTGAAAACCTCTTTTGACAAACTTCTTAAAAAAAATAAGTACAGCAATAGTGTTATTTATTTTGTGTAAATTATACAAAAAAATAAATTACACTAATGCTGTACTTTTTTTTTTGTTTTGCAGTGTTGGTTTTTTCAATATAATCATTACTCATGACCTTTTCACAGTGTTTATAGTTCTGATAACCTTTTTTTTATTGCAAACTATCCGCGGAGCACGATAATATGTATTTGTCGCCCTGTCTTATCGGCACTGTACTGGAGGTTAAAATTATATAACGTTATAAATAAGTAATTTTACTTTGCTTGTGACGTTTTAGATTGCTATTTGTTTGCATGGGTAGGGCTGAGTAGTACTAAAACAAATGAGCTTTTTAATTTATGATAAAACTAGATTTCAGAAAAAAAACCTGCGTTTTGATGATGTCCTCTTATAAAGCTCCCGTCAGTCTCAATCTGTCAGGCAGCTACGGAAGTGAACATTGTCAATTTGGTGAAACGTCGTGTTACCACAAAGCTACAATTAATAAATAAATAGCGTACCATGTTTTTAATTATAGACTTTTTGTTGTAAAACACTCCAAAACAGATTTAGAGGCGGTTTTCATCAATATTAACATAAATAATTTCGGAAAGTTTATCTATGTACATATACGTTTTTTAAAAACTCACATATTTATAAAAAATAATTCAATGTTTTCGTCAAGTCAAATCATAAAAACCATGCGAAGCTACCACCACCGATACCAGTGAGTTCATAAAACTTATCGTGAATGTTGGTGGGGTATGTAATATTATCGTGTGGTGTACATTGTTTTTATCGCTAATACTTTAATCTAGATTAGCGCGGGAAGTGCTTTTCTTAATCCTTTGCTATTGACAACACGCATGTTATTTTTTTTTTGCTTCGATAATAGTTTTTAAAGATAAAACAAACCCACGAAACATTTTAAATACTTTCTGTTGTTTTCCAATTTCTTTCAGAAGCTTTTAATTGAACCACTTGTTTTCCGTAGCCATAAAAAATACATAGTTTAGACAGCTTTATGATTACCGCAATACTTACGTATTAATTTCGGGTAAATTTCCAAATTAGGTTTTCTGAATAGGTATTGGTATTTATTCACCTTTATAGAGCAATAGGTAGGTGCCTCCTTTTGTAAGTACTTATTTCGGTTTTGTGTGAAGATGTGGCTGGCCATTGATCCTAATCATTTTTTACCGGTTTCAAAAAAAGGAGAAGGTTCTTAATTCCTTAGTTTGATTTTTTTAATGTTTGTTACCTAAGAACTTCGTCATTTATTTATAGACATGTACCCTAATTGCGTAATACACAATCAATCGGAATCTGAATAGTTTAGAAACAGATTGCTAATACATTGCTTCATAAGTTCGTAAAAAAATCTGCTCAACAATGTAAATAACGCAATGAATGTTGTTGAACTGTCAAAATAAAACAGATTAGTCGTAATCGTTTACGAAAATGTGTTACGCAATTAGGCTGCTGTTTGAAAAATTCTTCTTTTGTTTGAAAGGGTGGTGCCTCAAAAAATGTGGTAAGGTTTTTTCACGACACTAACTGATCTTAACTCGAAACTAACGTGCGCAGCGCACTATAAACATTTTCTAAAATAAAAAGGTCCTTCGGTGTATTCGATATTACCCGCCCCACAAGATACGAACAATTGTACGAACGCAGCGCATTTGGAATACATGTGTAGTGAAGTGTACAGGGTTCTAGACATCTGGACGCGCCGCTAAGACATCATCAGCGCGAAGCAGTGTAAAGGAGTCTGCGGTAAGCTTTTTCGAATCCTCACCCTACACATAATGGGATGATGACAATTTATTTTTTTCAAAGAAATGTTTATTTCCAAATGGTGCAAACAGTATTACAAAAAGTGTAAAAGCTTAAAAATACTGCAAAGTTAAAAACGTTTTCAAGTAATTGTTAGACTAGGACAGCACTATCGTAGAAGTGACGTCACGACTACGTAACTTCATACTAGCGCCGTTCATTGTCCGTACCGCGCGACAAGGACAGGAATAATCCCCTCCAAAAACTTTTAAAGCGTGTATCTTCTTCATGTTTACATCGATGTAACAGATTTTTTCGATGATCTCATTTTCACTATGCCTTCTTTGAAATTACATTATTTGTACGCATATTTTTAATAGTAGCCATCATCCCAATTGTTTGTACCTTCTTAGGAGTGGTTTTTGAGTTAGCTTCAATAATTTATATTTTTTCCGCATAGTGATGTGATTTTGATGATGCTATAATAACCTTCTGTCACAGTTAGTTACTTAGTAAGCGAAGGAATACGTGATGGGGGTATAATAATAATAGGGGTAACATAACATAACATAATGGGGTAGGTACCACAACAATTAAAAAAAAAAAACACAACAGAGTTCCAAAAACAAAAAAAAAACTGCAAAGGAAAAATAACTTTAATTACGGATGTCGGTGGACGCCGACTTCCAAAGTAGTAAAGTTCTATTTCACTTTGTAGTTTTTTTGTTTTAGTGATTAAAGCAATGTTCGACGAAGACGAAGAAAAAAACAAACACTTATTCTTGTGATAACAATGAATTTGCATTTTTTGGTATCTTATAGTCCTTCAGATAACAATAAAATTATTGAATACTTTATTACTTAATAAATTTTTATTAATTCATAATATTAACCTTTAGCATTCGAAGTGTTATAAATTCATCATAATATAAATAATTTTAATAGCCCATCATATAATTTGATATCGCAAATTCGTCAATGTAGCACATACAAATTTACTTAGTGCCAAAGAATTTGTTATCTACAAAATGGGTTTTTCTGAATCTAAATATGTTGCTTAGGTACTTTTAAATTGGGAATAGCTCTGCGTGTACTAGCAGGAATGATTAGTAACTGGAAGTTTAGAACAACACATAACATCACGCCTGTAATCCAAGAAGGGAAGGGCACAGGTGTACTTATAGTACCATGTAATAAGGGGCGAGCCTATTGCTATCAACCGGACATACATCCATAACACTTAGCCCTACACAGGAGTCGACCTCGTGCTCAGTAGTACATACCTCTGCGACCTCTAGATCAACGAGGCAGTTTGTCAACTCCTTTGGTTTCCCTAAATTTCCCATTGTACATTCATCGTAAGTACTTTTCAGTGCAGACTCTGAAGAATTGTGAAAATATCATACAAGACTTAAATTCGCTTAAATACACAGAATTATGTTTTCAACTTCAACACTAGGAAATCGTGAAAGGATGACATTTCTTTAAAAAAAATCGTAATTTGTACATTTTGAGAATACTTTCGATAAGCCTTCATGGCTAAAAACATTACAGAGGTTTTAAATTCGCCCCAAACTAGATAATTATGTATTACAAAACATTTTAGTACATTTTGAGAATACTTAAAAAGTTTTTGTCTCTGAAGTGCCCACCTACTTTAATTTATTAGGGAGTTGATATATTAGGACTATAATTAATACCTGAATCATACAACTATTCCATAGTTAACCCCATACACAATAGATATAACGATTTTGCATAAATCCAAAAACAAATATTTAGTACCTAAAGTGTGATAGATTGCTCTGTAGGTTCTTTGATTGCAGGTTTTCATAGAAACTAGAGTTATCTAGCAATGTTTCAGGAGCAACGATTTGAACAGTGTTTTTAAAGGGCAGATATCAAAAATAGTATCTAAGTTCCTTTTAATATGGGCAGACGATATTGTTGCCATTGCGAGTAGAACCTGGATGAGGCTGGCACAGGAGCGTGGGGATTGGCACAAGAAAAGAGAGGGCTATGCTCAGTAGTGGATGAAGTCGGGCTAAGGATGGATGATGACGATGATGATCTTTTAAGTATATTAAACACTAAGATGGTAAAAAAGACTCTTGATGTACAACAAAAGTAAGGCGGGAAACGGTATTTTTAAGTCTAAACTTGTTCTGGACTGAGAAACCAAAAAAGTCAGGATCTTCAGATTTAGAAACCTCTTTCGCAATAAACAATCCCGTTGTAAATGTTTGGTGATTAAGTTAGTAAACATATTATTTAAGTGACGGTTGCCTTGTGTACTGAATATTTACAAAATGTCATAATTATGTGAATATCTATGCATTTCCTCATTCAAAACAATGTACCTACTTAACTTAAAATTAGTCTTTAATGATAGAACAATGTTTTTTTTAAAAAAAATAACATAGATATCTGCCATCTCCATTCTGTTGTCATCACAACAAGAAAGATAATAACCTATGTATGAGTGCAAAGATCATCAAAATCATGCATTAGGTACCTAAACTATCAATTAATGAAATTATTTTCTATTAATGGAACACTAATTTTACGAACCTAGAATATATAAAAATCGTCCGTTTCCATCTAGAGACATTGTCAAAAATTATGCAACCGCCATTTGCAATCAACAAAAAAAAAAAAACACGGGAAAATTATCAAACCGATCCAGTTTTTACACAATACTTTATTAGTTTTTCCTCTAGAAACACACTGACTCCTATTGTCATTCTTTGACCCACGCACACATTTCATACATATTTTAAAGTCAATGTTCGTCATACCGTTTTCTTTAGCTTATCGCTTTTTTTCCTATTTAATATCATTGTAAACCAATCTTTGACGACAGACTTTTGTTAGGCGTTACATTTTGTTACAATAATAATTTGTTACCTAGAATATTAAAATTGGTTGTATAATTCTTAGCTTTAAACTGCACTTATTCAATCGTGATATTAATCATATTTATTGCGATGAAATACATTGGTCAGAAAAGATAAAAAAATACCGGAAATGTTAGATTTCGCGCTTCCATTAAAAAAATCTTCCGTTCTTCATAGTACTTGCTCGGTTAGATCGAGAAATCTCGTGAAGACACTAAAAAGTGTGATTATTTCACCATTCGTTCCGCCAGTAATGTCGCACAAAACAATTGTTTAAACTTGAATCTTCATGCCGTTTTAACTAGTTAGATATAATTTAGTAAACACACTTGACATTTTAATTTTATTTCAAAGATGCTAATTCTGATTTAAGTCAATCGCGTTTTAATTCACATAATTTGAATTTTTACTTTAAACACTAAAAGATTCACTTACGACCTTAATTAAACACAACAACACAGTTCCAAGTTTAAATATTTTCCCGCGCATTTTATTTATTACTTGTTTATTTTTTTTTAACGCAAAGGCACTTTTATCTTTGTTACATACCGCTGTAACATGAAGTAAATAAAATAAAATTTTATTAAATAATATTCATACCGATTGCGGCGATGACATATTGCCGCCACAGTTGTCCTGCCTCCATTCTGTACGCTTGCTGGTTGACTGGCGCACCGGTCTGACCAACCGGGTCGTAAGCGTAACTCCTATCTTCCATACGTCACACGTCGTCACCCGAGTATGTTACGTTGCTTCGTCTACGTTGAGCTGGGCTTGAGGGTAGATGTTTGGCGAACACCCGATGTTCTGCCTCCAAGACTGTGGATGAAGACCTCGTGTTAATATACATAGTGTGATAATTTGGGATATTTCCCATAAATATGTGACTGGGCAACCCCATGCTGACTGCTAGCATCGTCATCAATATCTGGAAAGTTGGCAAGTGATAACCTCCAGAGTGGGTGATCACTTGGCTTAAGTTCTTCTGTTTTCATACTGCGATCATTGATCCATTTGCCAAGCGTGGACAACAGTCACTTCCTCCTTCATTTTAATATAACTTGTCTCTTAGAAAGCAAAAACTTATAATTCAGTTAACAGGTTGATCAAAATCAAAAATCAAAATCGTTTATTTGCATATAATGTGGTAGGTAAAATATGTAACATAAATTTTTTAGTGCAAAGACACATTCAGCCATGTAATGATACCTAGCATGCAAATATTTAATAGTACCTATGTTGTAACACTTGTAACATAAATTAGACAAATTAATAACAAGTTTTAGTATTAAGAAGCCTATATAAGAAAATAACGATCATGTTTCAATTTAAATGCTACATACACATTATATAAATAGTACGGTAAGTAGTAACAAAATTAACAAAGTAACATAAATAAAAATAACTACAATGCATTTCTGAAGTGGTAGGACTGACATGGTTTTTTGTTGAGAAATTCGCCGACTGCATCAAAACTATGCGATAGTAACCTTTTTTTTTTAAACCAAGCAGATTTTTTCGTAGTTCTGTTATCCAGATATGTAATGTGTTATATATAATATTTATAAGTGGCGCCATATACACGCAACTGCGCCTGAATAGTTTTATCCTAGGTACAGGGATTTTCAATAATACTGTTTGAATTTTCGTTTGTTAAAATTATTTTTAGCTTCAAACCGTTCAGAATATTTTTTTAACAAATTTAGCAATTTCGTAAATGTATATTGCAGTCAATGTTAAAAATTGCGCGAATGTTTTTTTTGTGCTATTAGTATTCTAGATATTTCCGTGGAATTCCCCCCAACAATGATACCATATCGAATAATGGAACAGCATGTCGATTCTGTAAAAATCTCACCGTGAAGACTTGCGTGGAGTGAGCTGTCAGTGTTATCCCGGCTCGGTCAATCCCTAGCTTCAGTGGCACTGACAGCTCACTCCACACTCACTTCACCTGAGTTTTCACGGTGAGATGGTTACAGAATAGCACTACTGATATAGCCGTGATACACCATCATCGCAGTTTGTATTGATTGTTTTCAAAGCATAAACAATTTTTTTTCTTTCCGGGTAAAGTGTTCATCAAGTGTTATCGCCAGAAATTTTATTTTGTGTACTTGTTCGACTAATTGGTTTCTATGGGATATTTTAAGTTGGAGGCAATTACTCTTTTGCGTTTTGAAATGTAAAATTTTCATTTTATCAACATTAACTTTTTAAGCATTGTTATCTACGAGTATTCATGTGATGATGTTTGTGTGTTGTGTGTAAATTAATTGACTTTTGAAGACAATCATCATCAACCTGTAAACCTGTGTATGAAATTACTGGCATCTTAAGAAGCCAATAATTTCATCCACTTGAAAACTTGAGGCCCCGTTGACCATAGAAAACATGCTTAGTGGGTCAGCTGTGACTTCCTGGAAGCTTTTTCATACAAAAAAAACGAACCCATGCAATAACACAAGATTAACATCATTAAATAAACAGATATGCCTGAAATAACATATAAGTAGGTTACTGTCATTGACAAAGAAGGGGTCACCCGCCCCTATAACAAAAACATACATTGTACAAAGAATGGGTCACCCGCCCCTATAACAAAAACATACATTGTACAAGGTAACACCACCACGTCCACCACTATCATATTCTTTTTTTTAAATGTTTGGATAACTAAGCTGTATTGATTTGATTAAAACTGACCTCTTCTGTCTATTTTTTGTTACAATATTGATAAAGACAGAGGCGTAATTTCCCCTTTTGTAGTCCCATTGTCTGGTCTGATTAGACCATTTTTTATTTATTAGTTTTTTGCTGAATGTACCTGCTTTTGACCTCGATCACGCCTGATTGAGAGCGAAGGATGAGGTCTATGACGGAACGCGCGTGCCCAGAAGATGCCTGTTCACTCTTGCTTTAAAGTCAGACGGTTTAAATGTGGAAGGGAACACAGAAGCTGGCAAAGAGTTGCGAGTTGAGTTGCGGTGACACTGGCTGTGTGCATAATAAATGTGGAGGTGAAGCGCTGAGTACGACTGCTCGGGATATCAACCAAGTGCAGATGTTACCCTGCAGTGCGTCTGGTAGTCCGGTAGTGAAAGGGCGAAGGTGGATCAGGTCGTGGATATCCTGCGCACACTCTCAGAAGTACAGTCTGTAGAATACCGACAGGCAGGCAATATTACGCTGATGAGTTAGGCTGTAAAGACACGCCACCAACGTAATATGTAAAGGTTCCCGAAGAAAGGCGCGACGCGACTCTAGTTCAACTATTTCTATGAAAACTTAATGGTAATTGTTCTACAAGAGTCGCGTAAAACAGCTATAGGTACTTATGTAGGTATTTTAAACAAAATACAAAATATGCCCAAAAAGTAAATAGCACTGGGCTCGATCCCCTATTAAGCTCTATTTCACGGAAACTATTGAAAACTCATGGATACGTCATCACCAAAGTTCCTACTAGCGCATCTGCACGCCCCTTTACACCGTTAATGTATATGCTCAAGTTACGATTTTCCTCAAATAAATCTATCATTTTATTTCCACAGATTGTTGCAACCGGTGCGCATATCTACATACAAACATATATATGTATAGCTTTATGTATATAGTTTAGATAAATTACCCCGAGGATATCGCATGTATTTATTATGATAACGCGCAGATAAATTACAGATACATTTAAAATATCGCTTGGATATTATGTACGTAATACGTTGTTTTTCATGTTTGTATTTGAATGACAAAATATTCTCGGGCCCATCTGCATTGTGTGTTTAAACAATCCCGTCTGATTCGAGAAGAAATAATCGAAGTTTCTTGTTCCACAACTTTAAAACTAAAGAAAAACTTAGATTGAAAATCTGTAAAATAATTGTTTTTATCAATTCCATTTCATTTTTCTCGAACAGTCCTTAGATTAATTTGTTCCTACCTCAATAATTTAAACTACTTGAATATTAGTGGCCAGTACTTTTTAATATGGTCACCAAGCGGTATCCAACACAATAAATTAAGAACCTCATCAAAGACTTATTAGTATTCCGTGCAGAGCATGCTGCGTGCACGCATATCGGAAGCAGGGTACGAGATGAATAATGGCGCCGAACTCATTTCCGTTTTCCGTCTTCCTGTATGACAATAATTTGACACACTGCACACGTCAAGTAGATAGGTAGGTTTTCCTCTGAATCACTAATTTTGAATTAGGAATAGCTATCCTTAAGGAAAAAGACTGGTCAAAATATTTGCGTATAGCTTCAATCTTAGACATTAGCTTTCTGCCAACAGGTAAATATTTCTAAAAACCTGTGATCAAACCCGAGGAAAAAACGTGACTAGAGTCTGTATCACTTATTAAGTAGGGTTTCCTAGTTAGATTCATCTTCGCGAAGTCAACAGGACAAATGATAAATTAATTGGAAAACAATTGACAGTTTTATCTAGGACCATTTTTTTTAAATATTTTTCGTTGGACAGCAAATGGATTTAACAGGCGACTATGTTGTGACCATGATATATGGTTTCCCATAGGTATCTAGTGAAATTCAGAACCCCGTTAAAAGTGACTAAGAATTACTTTTTGTACCTGTGTAATAGGTTATTTATTTGGTAGTTATTTGTTAACGTACCGTACCGAATGCATACGTTAACGTACGAATGCATTCGGATTCAAGGAACTTTTGCATATAATTTGTGGGTGTAATTCATATTTATTAGATGTATTATAATAACCCATAATCGTATGAGGATAAATAATTGCTTGATGTTCCTCTATCACTATTCTGACTCAAGTGTGAAACTGAAAACCATTGCACATTTACAGAAAAATTTTTAAAGCAAGGCAAGGCCAAATTCTTTCTAAACGAGTCTCTTATGCTACCAAATCTAGCAATGGCTAAAATTTCAAAAAAGTTTCCGATGGTAAAAAAACCTATGCTAAAAACTCGTCTATGTGAACGCCTTACAATTTTCTTAAAGCAATAATAATAATAAAAACTCCTGCTATAAGAAAATTGGTAGGCGTTATAGTGGTTGAGTGTTTCTGTTTTGTTTGCCTACACTACAGTGATAGCCATAGTCTGTCATGCACAACCTGATGAACATGGCCGTTATTAAATCTATCTATTTATTTAAGGATAGTAAATAATTAATTAGTTCAACCGAGTGATTTTCATGATTCATGTTTTCTTAGCTATTAATCGTTAACGTAAACAAAAGTGCAAGCGTAAATGACATAATTGGATAAAATTATAACAATTTAAATATTATTAATTCATTCTTCATTATAAATTCATTAGCGAGATGAGACAAGGGCCAAATAATAATTGTTGTTTTTTATCTAACAACAATTTAAGTGAGTACTTTGTTTATTGAGGTAGGGATCCAGACCCAAAAACAACATTTTAGTTTTAGTTGTAAGAGACTAAGTCTAATGAACATCATGATGATGGATTCTGAAATAACATGGAATCTGAAAGAACGGTATTTGAATAGACAATACCTACTGGGATTTATCCAGCTGTGCCGCGTGGGTTACCTACATAGTGATTTAAACCTTGTTGAGCGCCAAGACTCATCTAAATAAAACGAATTCAAATTCAACCTGCCTGCAAAGAAGGAGCAAAGAGTTTTTCCAACCATATTTTCTCGGATTTTAAGCATCAATTGTTAGAGCAGAGCCAGGCGCTCTGCTCTAACAATTTAGGGCAATATAAAAAAGGTAACCGAAATATATTAAGACTCTAATGATGCCCAAACTGTAGTTTTTATACAAAAGAATGCCGAATTCGCATGGAAAGCTTCCTTTTGGGAAAGGCGACACGCGACACGTTGGCCGTTCTCAGAACTCGAATGAAAATCACGAAACAGCGAAAGAAAGAGAGAACGAGACGAAATTCTGCTCTCTGGGACATGATGCTTTTAGCTTTATACATTTGTCACGAATGTCGCATCTAACCTACATTTCCCTAACATTCGAGAAACCTATGTACCAACTAATGCAGTCCATTTACAAGTGGATTACATTATAAATTATCTTGTTCTCTGTGGAGTGTCTCTGGCTTTTCATATTATTATGCATTATCATTTCAAGTCCACTTGTCTCCAATAAGTGTTTGCCTTCGATTGTGAAATCTGGGTAATGTAGGTAGCTGGATTTTACTGAAGAAATAGGTTATCTACAAGTTAAATGTTACATGGATTCCTCACAAACAGTAACAACTGATTTTTGTACCTACATTCATTGTACATAGTCAGCTACATACACACAGTTTTGTCGACGGAAGAATTGAAAAAATATACGATTGTAGAAAGATTTCTACCGTCTTAAGAATGGCGATGTTAAGAGAACAAATATTTCTATTCTTCAGTCGACAAAAGTCTACAAGAGCTGTCTGATCACAGTACCTACACAAGGTGGCAGGGACATCAAAGAGAAATTTGTTAACGTGCCTTCAGCACAAGATTCTAAGACCCCTAGAGTAGAAATTATTCTGTTCCATATATTTTGATCGCGTAGGTATTGCACTTTTCTATACCTAAAACAGCAGTTTTTTTTTATGTTCCATTGATAAAAACTCCATAAAATAAAATAAAATAATTCCGGTTTCCTCACGATGTTTTCCTTCACCGTCTGAGAGCAGGTGGTGATGAAATAAATTTACACAAAGTAAAGCGCCTGTCTGGGTTTGAACCTACGACCTACAACTCGTAAGTCGCGGTCGTTACCACTGGGCCACCAGTAGTGCAATTCTGTAACCTCATCGTGAAAACTTAGGTTAAGTGAGCGTGGAGTGAGCTGTCAGTGCCACTGATGCTAGGGATTGACCAAGACGGGATGACATTGACAGCTCACTCCACGCAGGGCTTCACAGTAAGATTTTTACAGAATCGACATTCAGTGCTCCCGCACGGACAATGACATTAAACAAATTCATTCGGTCCTTGGTTAATGAATTGAGTAGTAACTAATATAGGTACCTACTAATTAATGAGTTTTTACACATCAAATGATACCTATTTGGGATTACATAAGACAAGTGATTACCGGTTAGTGGTGACCGAATGACCTTTCTGATAAATGTTTTATCGTTACCGATAAAACGTTTATCAGAAAGGTCATCGTGAAAGTATCTAGGTAAGTATGGAAACGTATCTACAGGGTCAAATTTGATTGGCTAGCGAAACTCCGCAGACCTGATGTCGTTATCTAAACATGATAAAACAAAAAATATAATCAATTGGCAGTATTTTATGGGGTTTTCGACTGCAGTTAGAGTAATCACTTGAAATATCACTTTTTATTTTTTATTCCCTGTGTGTAAACTTCACAGACGTGATGGGTTTCGATATCCAAACTTGATAAAATATAACAAACCAGTTTTTCTCAACTCAAACTTTGAGTAACAAAACTACTAGGGGTCGTTGACACAAAAAAAAACATCATACAATTTTTTTTATCGTCTTAAGATATTGATACCCATTAGAGATGTCCGCAGAGTTTCGCTGGTTAATCTAATCTTACCCTGTAAAAGAGGTGACAGCACCCTAATCGCGGTAACACACTTTCAATCATAATTCAGAGGAATTGAAAGTAATTGTTATTCCATTGCTTATAGAATCATGGCAGGATTTGTACAAAAAATATAGATTTCTTGGGATGTTGGAATTCTAATTCTAATACTCTTACTCTAGGTGCCTAAAAAGTGTCTTCAGGCATTTAAAATATTTTTATAACCCCGCAATAAAAATAAAATGTTAAAAGTAAATAGTTTAACGAGAGGCTTATTATTTTAGAACGAAACGGCGGCTGTCAGTCTAAGACCCTCCTTTAGGGGTATTTGTTTATTTATTTAAAGGCCCTATCGTCTTTCACGAAATCCACACATCGTTTTATGGAAAATGTCACAAATCATGATTAATCAATATACTTTTTCAATTCCTGTCGCAACTGTAAACAACGATTCTCATCAGTCATCACTCTTTTGTCTGTCTGTTTGATAAAAACTGATAGTTTCATTTAGATTTTTTGTTTATTATGTGGGGTGTTAAAAACATGATAAGTTTATCAATCTACTCCTAATGGTATGTGTTCTCAACATTGGAAAATATTTTGAACTCTCAAAATTTTAGTTTTTTTAGTACACATTCATGTAAGGATCTCGCCATGATTCTTTGAATAATTCGTCTGCTCAATAACGTTCATAACGCAATGAATGTTGCTGAACTGTCAAAATGAAAGCCATTGACATTGTAAGTGTGATGTACAATTATCCCGCATATCTCTTGCAGAAAGCCGTGGGGGAAGCGGGATCATGACAGATTGTACCATTGAAAAATATTATTATTATTGGAACTCTACGACATTTTATGACACAGTATAGACTTCTACTGTGTCATAAAATGAAAAAAGAGGGTATGTCTCCGTCCTTTTCGTACGTTATCAGGTCTTTCTCTACTACAGATAAGAGAGAGGAGGTTTGCTAACTGTAGTGCTAATCTGTAACCATCTCACCGTGAAAACTAAGGTGAAGTGAGCTGTCAGTGCCACTGATGCTAGGGATTGACCAAGACGGGGTGAGACTGACAGCTCACTCCACGCAAGTCTTCACGGTGAGATTTTACAGAATCGACATGCTGAAGAAGAAGCAATGATCACTCATCAGCTAAGGTTTTTTTTTCAGAAACTTGGATTCAGTTTTTGGGCAATTCTGTGACTTTTCGTTTGTAACCGTGACCTTTCAATAGCTCTAATCTGTAGCACATATTTTAAAAAAGACTTTTATCAGCTGTTATGTCCCGATTAGCTTAAAGGCTTAATTGTACACCACCTAACAAATTTTATATCAATTAATAATCGATAAGAAATGACTATTCATTTTTGCCGTAGGGATTTAAATCAAGCAACTTTTATAATTTATTACTCCGACTTAATTGATTGTTAAACCTATTTGTGACAAATTATGATAATACCTAGTAATGCATTATTAGCTTATCAATAAGCTTAGGTTAAAGTAGGTGGTAATAATTTGATTTCGACCTTGTGGTCTACACGTTGGTCTATAGCTGGTCACCCCTTGTGAATAGATTAGATAACTAAATTGGTACAAGAAACAAGGAGATGTTTTGAAATGATGAAACCTCATAAAAAGAAAAAGAGAAAGGTCCGTAGAATTTGGGAAAAAACAGATAATTCATCAAACTAAGCCAAGGCTTGTCTTATGGGAGTCAGTCAGTACATTTTCTTGCTTATTTTTTTAAATGCCCATATATTTTTTAATACACATGACTTGACCTATCACCCGATTCCGGCATGACGTCGACTTACGGGACAACCTGTATACATACCGGGTAAAACGGGGTGAATAAGGATGCAGGGGTGAATCGAAACAAAACTTTAAAAAGGATTTTAACATTGAAATAATATAGATTGTTGCCACCAGGCGCACTTAATCATTAATTATAATACAGTCAATACATTAGAGACATTTTTGGCAACAAACGTAATTATTTCGCTGTTAAAATCCCTTTTACAGTTTCGTTTCAATTCACCCCTGCATCCCTATTCACCCCGTTTTACAGTACCTATAGCAACCGGCGCCACAATTGATGATGACTGGATAATAATTTAGTTTACTCAAAGAAAAACCGATTAACCTTGATCAGTTCAGGGATTATTAAATGCATTACATGTACAGATCAAAAAACAAGATTAACTTCTGAGTGATTATACCTACCAATGCAATTGTTAAACGATTTTATCGGACGTGTGTGATAAACAGTAAGCTCCCCTGAATAATCACCAAAATGTGTTACTGTACCTACTTAAATATATCCTAAAATCTCGTTGAAATATTCAACGTAAAGATGATATTTTTTATGGGTTTCATCAACTGCATTTAGCGTTAGTCAATTGAAAAACAAGTTCAAAACTGTCTTTCGATATCTAAATACGATAAAATCAAAGAAAACAGATTTTCTCAACTCAAAATTCAAGTAACAAAATTACCTATGGCATAGATTCTTTTGTAAATTATTTTTTTCAAGAAGTAACAAACAAAATCTAGCAATTAATTTTACATTGAAGTAATACCTACTAGCAACTTAAACAACGTGACGTCATGACGTGACTGGAAGTACTGAATTTAGGAGCGCGCGGGACGCGGGTGATGCACGAGCGGTTCGTGCGCTTGTTTTTTTTTAGTTTTTCTTCAGAATTTCTGTTTTTATTGTTCTAGAATGAAAAGTTTACATAAAATGTGTGGTATTTATTGCTAGAGCAATTTCTTTGAATGAAAAATTCACTAACTATAGGTTTCAATGTATCATTTGATGCACATGCATGTTTCACATGATATCGATACTTTAACACGATAAAATAAAAAAGATGACGTTGATGAGTGTTGTTATGTGAACTCATACGAGTTGCAAAAATATGTTTTATCGTCTAAACTTCACAGACGTGATTGGTATCGAGTTTTAAAACTCGATACCAATCACGTCTACGTCTGTGAAGTTTAGACGGTAAAACCGATCTTTACACTGATATAATAATATAAGGTGAATACATGACATAAATGCGGTCCATGACACTACAAAAAAAAACAGTAAATTTACACATATTTTGTTTTATCATGTTAAGATATCGGTACCCATCACTTACGCGGAGTTTCTCTAGCTAATTTAATTTGACCCTGTATCATTAAGGGCGTTAAGCCGTCCTATATGGGACTTATACATAACTGGCCATATATAAGGGTACTATAGGTACACCTCTGCCTGACCTTTGGCTAACCTTTCTATGATAACAGTCGTGATGTTATGTTAAGTTTGTACAGAATCTAGAATGTTTCAAGGTGTCTCACTCATCTCTAATGCAAAGCTCCGAAACAAACTCTAAGCCCTAATTCTGTTTCACCAACATTCTCCCCCCTACGTCACACACCGCCACCTCACACATTTTCCCCCCTACGTCACACACCGCCACCTCACACATTCTCCCCTCTACGTCACACACCGCCACCTCACACATTTTCCCCCCTACGTCACACACCGCCACCTCACACATTCTCCCCTCTACGTCACACACCGCCACCTCACACATTCTCCCCCCATACATAGCACAGCATTACTTATTTCTTATTTATATAATTTTTTGTACTTTATGTATTGTTAAAAACCATTGGCATGCTTTCAAAATTATCTATTGTTTAATCTCTCACACACATATATAGTAAATGTAAACTGGAAGAGCGGAACCCCCAAATCTTTGTTTAAAAGGTGACTCCAAACTAAACAATGTAATTTACACAAGTTGATGAAATAAATACTTTTTTTTTACCACCATCATCTGATGCAGCTGAACACCAGTATTTCACATGGAGCGACTGCCTACCTGAACTCTACAACCCAGTTATAAAATTCTTTGAGTTCAATATGGAGCCTGTGCGCTCGCCTTTTAAAGAAATTGCCTGCAGTTTGAGCTGACCTACACCGGCAGTGAGAACTTCATGAGCACACACGGATTACCTCTCATCTATTTTTAAATGTGTTTGCCCCGTACAAATTTTGGCGGTACTAGAATAGGAACATAAGTTTTAGTGGTAGGTAGGTACCTGAATCTATTTGCCATGTTCGTAGAGCCAGAGCTATATTCACGAAGAGCAGAACAAACACTACACTTCACAAAAAATACCTTTGTTTGCCATGGCCAAACAGAATTAATATCCATTTTACAGCTTTTCAATAGTGTTATAATATAAATATATATTTTTTCGAAATCAATGTCTTTCAATATTTTTGACATTGCAACACACTGACTTATTGACACGCAAGCAATGTCAAATAATCGGGCGAAGAATCACAAAGACGTTCTCGTTCGTTTTTCAAAAAGTTCGCATCCCTACACATATTAATTGTTATATGCCTAATAGTAGATTTTATTTTAATCTATATCTCGAAAACTTGTAAGTATGGTACCAATGATCCAATCCCTCACGCCTGTCTTCCAAGAAGGGCTAGGCAGAGGAGCACCTATAAGTATACAGTACAACCACATTTCGGACATTTACAGAATTATAAGTGCAACATTTTGAATTGATAACAGAATCAAATATGTAACAGTTATAAATGTGTTTTTCAATGTGTTAACCCAAAACACTTACAAACGTGTAACAGTAATATGTTTGTAACCGATATAAAAGTGTCAACGGTGATAATAAGTGTAACAGGTAAAAAAAAATATCCCGACTGGATTAAGGCATTTTTTTTTGTTATTGGATTTATAAAGGGTTTTCATTTAAAACAGTTTAAAAGAACAGTGTTATAAACACTTATTACGGGTACAGTTTGAGTTTCCATTACTCCCTAGTACTGCTTACAAAAATACTATATCCAAACTTCTAAACGATGCTAATTCATGAATCTCGGAATTAAACTAGATAATTATCGAATCTGTCTGTTTAAACAGGGCTCAGATATTCATAATCTGAATCTAGATAGACATTATCGCTTCTAGGTAGAATCTGTTTTGAATCTGTTTTCCTCGTCAGTTATCTATTAAAGTGTCTGGCACTTGTCAATTTGGCAATATAATACATTTTTATCGAAGAAAAAATCTGTGTTGATAAGGAGATAGTGTCAAGATAGCTACATAATCATAACATCACGCCTTTAATGTCTAAGAGGTAAGGTATCGGATTACATATGGAACGGTGTAACGCCCTTTATTATATAATAGAGGGCGTTAAGCCGTTGGTCCTGCTACTGATCTTACTCCGGTCGGTGTCGGATTGCGTGGCGTCCCATCGCACTATGAGAGTGAGATAGTGGACGTGTGTCTGCGCACATACTTGCTATATTTAAGTCCCATGTAATCGAGGGCAAGCGGGGTGGAGAAGGGAGGCAAGAGGGGGGAAAAGGTACTTACCGGTTCTACATTACGCCAGTTTAATGAAGAATTTAATTTGGGGGGCTTTTCAGAGGCCGCTGTCAAGGCATCCTGAGTCGAGTAAAAGTTTTGAAAGAACGGTGTTAGAATATTTGTATAAGTACCCCATGTGATGGGGGGGCAGTCCATGGCCATGGCTATTGATCAGGCACAAATTCAGACTCCAGACTGTTCCTGAGACCGGCCATCGTGCTGCTTGACGAGGTGGGCAAGCTCTTTGAAAGCGTCATTGCAAACCGCCTCGTCGGGCGGCTGGGTGCTGGTGGGGCCGGATTGGGCTGAGAGCCGAGAGTTTGGTTTCCTCAGGGGGCTTTCTACGGGTGATGCCATCATGGGCGTGCGAGCTCTCACGACGGGGGATGCTGTGGCCCGGGGTGGGGTCGTCTTGGCGGTGTCTCTAGACATCGCCAATGCCTTCAATACCCTGCCCTGGAGTTGCATCAGGGAGGCATTTTGGTATCACCGGATGCCGACCTACCTCTGTCGCGTGGTCGAGGCCTATTTGACGGACAGGGCCGTCATCTAACCCGGACACCAGGGAGAGTGGAACCGCCGAGATATGTCGTGCGGTGTCCCACAGAGGTCGGTCCTGGTTCCGCTTCTGTGGGATATTGGTTACGACTGGGTGCTGCGCACCGACCTCCCTAGTGGCGGCAGCGTGGTTTGCTACGCTGACGACACGATGGTCGTGACACAGGGGAGGTCGCACTATGCGGCCGCCAAACAAGCGACACGCGATGTTGCGATAATTGTCGATTGGATCCGGCAATTGGGACTAGACGTGGCCCTGCACAAGTCCGAGGCCATGTGTTTTCATGGTCCTCGAACGCACCACAGTCGGGTTCCCAGATAACGGCAGGACTGGTTCACATCGGCGTTGAGTCGACGTTGACGATCCTGGGACTCGTCCTCGACAGCCGGTGGAACTTCGTGGAGCATTCCAACGTTTGGCTCCCAGTCTGGAGCACTGGACTTGAAGCGGCTACTGCCTTATCTAGGGGGTCCAAACGCCTCCTGCCGGAGGCTCTACGCCTTCATGGCCTTTCACGGGGCACCGGTGTGGGTGCACTCTTTGAGGCGCCGACCAGCCCGTCGGTTGGACCAGGGCCATCTGGTTGGTCCGGGGAGACCGCACGGTCTCCTGCGAGGCGGTGAGCCTTCTTGCCGGATCGCCGCCATGGGATCTGGCGGCAAAAGCCCTCGCGCACGTATGGGAGTGGCGCGAGGAGGCAAAACGCCGGGGTGTAACTCCGGTGCCGCGAGAAATCACGGTACAGCGGACTGAGCTCCAGCGGGATCTCATGGCGAAATGGAGGGTGCGATTGTCGCAACCTCCTCGCATAGGCGATTGGCGGCGGCAATCTGTTGCAGTCACCACAGGAGACGCCCTGGGCGTCGGGAGTCGCCTGCAGATTCTCGGCCATCGTAGGCGCGGGAAGGCGTCTGGGAAGGACCAGGCCCGGGTCGACGTCGTGTTCCACGCGCGCCTCAAAAAGATGTCATCTCATAATGACGGGGTCCGATAGGGCCTATGCCTCAGGGTCGCGGGATGTTCGAAAGAGATACCGTGGCCCTGGCACAGGCAAGTGAAGGAATTCGGGTGGGTTTTAGTCAGTAAAAGTCTGACACGCCCTCGCTCCACCCAGAGCGGGAGAAGTAATTTGATGATTTCTCACCCAAACAAAAAGACTGTTCCTGAAAAATACAATAACACTTTGTTCCAGCCGGAGATCGAACACGTACACCATGCTCAGCATTGACGTGAGTGATCTAAGACTTGACGTTCCGTGACTGACGTGTGTGCAATAACCTATAGAGCACAAACACACCTTCATCACAATCCGAGGCTTTTGTAGGAAATTCCTAATGCATTACTTCATAATTTTGAAAGTTCGTCTTCTCAACGTGGCAGAACTTTAGTAATTGCTATTGTATGTATATTGCGCAATTACCTCAAAATTCACCATATAAACGTAAACTAGGACGTTTGAGAATATAATTAATGTGTTAAAAACCTATGTAATTTTTTTTGGGTAGCAGCCGTAGCCAGATGATTTCTGGCTACGGCTGCTACGAGCGCTACGGCGTAGGCAAGGAAGTACGAAAAAATTTACAGAATTTTTGTACAGTTTTATTTTTGCTGTAATTTTGCTTTAAATGGTTATTTCATTTCGATGTAAAGTGTATTGTTCTGTTTCTTACGTCTAGGAATAACTAGACTCTCCTACTCTTCTTGTCTGCTTATAACGATATAATACTCTGATACTGATAAACACCTTATTTTGTTTCATCTTGAGTGACATATTTTAAAATCCGTAGTAAAGTGTAGTGTAGACCTGGTAGCGCAGCATAGCTTACGTAGCACAGCGGAGTTTCCGTACAAAACTACCCTCCTACCCTAACTGACCTACTAAACATGAACTTCAAATAAACATTTTATTGAAAAAAAACCAGTTTGACGCACATTTTGGCAAAGTCTAGATAACATAACTAATTTAATAGATAGCAAAATCAATATTTAATAGTTATCATAAAATAAATCAGTAATTATCGATAGTTGTATCTTATTTGTAATTAATTATCCAATATCTCTAGGAAAATCACAATGATTTCGCACACAGGTTTTTTTGTTAATCGTTTGTTTCATCTGCTTTCGTTTATTACGTAAGTGCTAATATTTACTGCAGAACCGTCAATGTTTGTTGTAATGGGTTGATGGGCCGCTAATTTATGTGTTCGCTTTAAATAATATAAACACTTAGATAATTATGTTGGCAATCCAGTTAACCCTTGAATTTAATTGCTTCAGTTTTATTTATAAGTATATATATTAAATTCAATTACTGCATTCTTAATTTAATTATTAAATGTACGTACATTTAATGAGTAATAACGATTTGTGGTTTTAATTGGTTTTGCGATGATACTAATAAGAGCGATTTTGATTTTTTATATTTTTATTATCTATTTAAATGGTTTCTCTTAAACGGTTTAAACCCAAGGGGCGATAGAGCTATAAAATGGAAGTAAAGCAATAAAATAAATCCTTGTAAATTTGTAACTGTTAACTCCATCATTTTTATGCAGGCCAATTGTCTAGACATGGACATGTATTTCAAATCTGCTTAGCGCTTTCCTGAAAGCTCATTCCAGACATTTCCAACAATGTTCACGCACAATTGCATCCTTTGATAACTAGAATTTAAAGCAAACTCGTCCTTAATTCCGGAATCTCAGATGTCGTGAGACAAAAGGACTTACCCAGCAATAAAACGTCTATCTATACATATTATAAAGTCGCATATGATGTCGCTTTTCTGTCTGTGTGACCACGTTGTTCTTCGAAACTCCGCAACAGATTTTGATGCGGGTTTCACCATACTTTTAGTCAATTTATACCACAAGGTTTATATGTATCAAACATTAATATTAAACTTGCTTAAATAAGGAATCTCCATGTTTTGTCATAACATGGAGATTCCTTATTTAAGCAAGACCGACAACACAGAAGAGGGCCGCTAGTTGCAAATAAAAGATACAGCTCAATTAAAATCATCAATTAATGCAGACAGAATTGCGTAGTCAAAAAAATGGCGAAGTACTAGTATTGTAGATCTGCGTAAAAATGTTCATGATGTTGTTTTTTCTTTATTACCTATATGATAATAAGACAACATTCCAGATTGTTTATGGTCACCAGTTATAATTTTATTCCCATGTTTCTTCTATTGCTAAACTCATGCATGAGTGTGTTACAGTCAAACAGTGCATTGTGTGCTTATATGGTAAAAGTGTAAAAATACTGCGAGGTAATTGCGTCATACGCTGCATGACATAACGCAGCTGCAGTAAACAGTTGGTTATATAACCACGTTTTTGCTTTCAATGTCGTTCTATGCCTACGGAATAGAAGTCAAAATCGGTTGAACGGACTGTAAAAAGTTTTTATTGAAATAACAAACAAACTGACCAGCTTTGTATTGTGAGTTCCATACATAGTAATGACCTAAGTTCAATCAAGTTTTATAAAATATTGTATACTTGTATTATTGCGGAATTATTATCAGAGATTAACACGTAATTTAAATGATAACATCACGCTAAAATTTTATTTGGTACAAGCTGAGTTTATTGAAATTTTGGGAGAATCTGGAAACAAATTAAAACATTATAATAAGAGTGCAGATTGAAAATAAATAAGTACTGTAAATATAAAGCGATTGGAAGTTTTTCCCACAGTTATAACAAAAACTTGTGCATTCAAAACTCAGTAAAGCATTTAATAAAATTGTACTTTTCACTTTGTTTAGAAATACAAGGTGTATTTACTTTATTTCATAATAACTTATTTTATCTTATAGTTTGCAGCACCGGTTGACGTCATCCCGTCAACGCTGTCGCTGAAAACCAGCGCTGGGGCACTGTCTCGCATAGGGCCGTAGCATCATGCTGAGCGATGGCCGTTCTTTGTGGATGTGACGCATGTTTTCCCCCAACTTGTTATGTTTTGTGTTTGTGTTCGTTCTCTGCGTCATGTTTACCGCAATAGACTTTTTTTTCTTTCTTTCTCTTGTCTTTATAGTTATTAAGGTCAATACTGACTATTACGCATTAAAAACACACTTCAATATAAAAACATTTATATTATTGGCACAATAAACCCCAAAAAGCTATTGTGTTACCATAATAAGTTGAGTAAGGAAAATACTTTCCATTCCAAAAAAAATAGAATTTACTTCTTTCTTCTGCTTTAATTTATTTCTTTCTCCTCCTCTTTAATGTAAATAAAAAACAATTGTCAAAAATGCTTGTCCGGAAACGGCTTTACTTAAGTATTTAACAACAAAAAAAAACTGTCTGGACAAGCTTTGTTTTTTTGGAATATCCACCGGGACAGTCGGATGATATTTTTTTATAAAATTTACCCCGGGCGAGGCCGGTCACGAGCAGTTAGTAAAATATAGAAATGGAATCAGCGACACAAAGAAGAAGACCTCTACTGCGGAATATTAGCTTTCCATCGTCTGCTACTGCTTGCCGTAGACCAAAAGGCGTAGCATCACCACCAAAGAAACGGGTTTTAGAGATGAAAGGAAAAAGCAAAAAGACAGATTCATAAAATAAATCTGTAATTTTGTCTATTCTATCTGCCATTATGTATATACTTCCATTGACAAATCCTGCACCCTAATTGCGTAATACACAATCAATCGGAATCTGAATCGTTTTGAAACAGATTACTAATCCATTGCTTCCTATGTGCGATAAAAATTCTGCTCAACAATATATAGAACGCAATGAATGTTCTTGAACCGTCAAAATCAAACAGATTAGTCGTAATCGTTTACGAAAATGTGTTACGCAATTAGGGTGCTGGTCATGGTACTGGTGCTGTTCGAATTAAAACCATTAACTTTCTCTACCAATTTTTATGGACCAAAGCCCAAAGCCAAGTAACACATTCTTTCCTCCACAACTAATTGCAATCACTGTTTGGTAAGCGTGATGATCATGTCACTATTCTGTCAATATTATTTTAAGACAGCACATATTTCTCGACTTGCACCTGGTTTCTGAATTGAGAACCTGAAGTTGAGAACTTGTCAAACTCTGTTTTGGCATTTCCTTCAATGTAGCAAATTAAATTATAATTAACTTGCGGAACCGGCGAACTTTGTAAGGGCTCATAATGTTATCTTTGACGTATCTCGGAAGCCTGGCTCCCGGTCCTTTGGAAGGCGTACGAGGGGCCGAAGTCAACTTTTGAATGGAATGAACCGACGACTATCCCTGTATGCACTGTGCATGTGCACCCAAAGACAACCCCGGGTTTTGTCGGACTAGTGCAGGATGAACTATGGGTGTGAGTGGTTACCCAAAACTATGGAAGGGCTACGGCCCCTGCCTAACCGATGTTTGATACATAAAATACACGGATATGTTATATTTTTTTTGTTAGATTATCTTCATTATTATTATTATCCCATGTTTTAATAGAAGTAAAATTCTGTTATTCGAGGCGGAGAGGAGAAAAGACCAACAAACAAGGATTATAAAAATCCAGCCGTTCTTGAGTTATACATAAATGGTGTAACTATCCCGACTTTGTTTAATATAAATAGATTCATTACCAACTGCGATTATTGTTCTTGACCCTTTAAAAGTTACTTTTTGGATAAAAAAAGCTTGATTTTTGGCACGTAGTGTAAATAAATAAAGCTATATTAGTACTGAGTGTGTCATGAATCAAAAGTACGTGGACTAACGATCTTCAAAAGAGTCCATGATCTGCGATTCAACGACTATTTTCATCTCTTCTTCAGCAATGTCAAAACAAAAATAATCTTGTCGCAACATTTGCTGTACTGTGCTACCAACAAACTTGCAAATGTTTTCTATTTGAATTGTACCTACTTGGAACAAGTTTTTGTTGATTTACATGTGCAAATAAAATGGAAATATCGTCGTGCAAGTGTTTTTGCCAATAGTGTCTTTTGTCTAGGTGTTTTGTCTTTTAATAATAACAATATAATAAAGTATTAATAGCGAAAATGTAGTGACGAAAGTTTCGAGTATGAAGACTAAAGGCTCCCGCAAACAGGCGCGACACGAAGGCACCGCACGTCGCGCTGTCGCGTCGTGCCAGTCTGTACGAGCTCAAATAAACAGGAATATGGGCAGGAGAGTGATTGATCATGATGATGATGAATTGTTAATAGCGAAATAAATCACACATTTGAAATACTACAAATACATCTACCCATTATGTAAAAATATGCCACGCAAATGTGAAATTAATAATAACTAACCTGCATCCTAATTTGCAAAAATAATTATTAATGGAAAAAATAACAAATACTTTAAAAAATCCACTCACATTTTTGTCAAAATCCTGTTTACACAATTCAGTTAATTTACATAACAGTTTGGCACATTATTATTGATTTATGGCTTTCACAGCTGGTGTCCGGATCGGCGCTTGCGACCAAATGATAGGACAATCTGGCTCCTATCGTAAACGGACGTACTCCAACGGCGAAAGATAAACAAATAAACGTAATGAGTATTTTAATACAACGCACACTCATGTTGGACAGTACATGAAGTGATTTTAGGAGACATACTGCTACTAATACATACTAAAGTAAAAAATACATCGGTATTTTGGCAGTAAATCTTTTTTAGACTGAGACAAAAAACATAATTAGCCAGAAATGGGATTTCTGTAACTCAGGCGACCTTTCAGTAAGGGAGAGTGGGACGTAAAATAACACGCAGGCCGAATGCGGGTTGGTCGACAAAGTTCTAAAGATATACAGAAGTAAAGGTTCAATGTTCCTAACATTCTTCTACGGCCTAACCCAATAACCTAAGACAGATTGCTACTAATGATAGACAGTATAATTCTATCTGTCCCAGTCAAACAAATAGCTGTCAACACTTAAATGGTCACATACTTTGGCTTAATTGGGACGGTAAAACCAGAGATTGATAGGTTTTTCTATCTCCAGTACGTCAAAATTGGAGATAGATACGTTATTGGGTTCGGGCCTTAGTAAGTACCTATAGGCAGTATGTATAACCGGCCACTCCTATCCACCTTTTTTCAAAAGTGACGTAACTGGTGACTAAAGAGTTTTGACAAGAGAATCCACTTGTTTGGGTGATTTATGGCTGGTTGTCGCTGAAAACCAGCGCTGTGGCTCTGTCTCGCATATGAAAGAAAGAAAGAAAATAAAGAAAATTTGTTTATTTTGCACAAACAAAACGCACATTACAAAAAAACATAAATAAGACACCTAAGAGGGTGACAATGAAAGTTCTTAGAAAATCATAAACTGAACAAACTAGCAAGTTATTAGTTTTATTATCTTTTCAAAGTAGTGTTCATTTACATCAATACATCGCTGCATCCGATGGAACCACTGAGAAAAGCAATTTGCCCACTCGTCCTTAGGGGTCTCTTTGACGGCATTTTGAAACGCAGCCACTGCTTCCGCGGCGTCCATAAAACGTTTTCCTCGAAGTTTTCTTTTATTTTCGGAAATAAATTAAAATGGCAAGGTGCGAGGTCGGGGCTATAAATGCGGGTGACCCAGAAATTCCACGTCTGACGTCGCCAAGTAGTCGATTGTTTGCTTGGCGGTGTGCGACGAGGCGTTGTCGTGGTGAAGGAGGATCCTACTGCGAGGTCGTTTCTCCCGAACTTTTTCCAAGACAAGTGGCAAACAATTGTTAGTGTACCACTCCGTAGTAACTGTTTTTCCATTCTCTAAAACAATTGTTGCGTAAAGACCTGTGCTTCCGAAGAACGACGCCACTATCTTTTATACCGCGCTTCGACTTCTCTTCACTTTAGTTTGCAACTCTTCGGAAGGAAACACCCAGACAGCAGACTGTCTCTTAGTTTCAGGATCATAACAATAAATCCAGCTTACGTCACCCGTAAGTATGTCGAACACAGCATTTGAGTCACCTCCGTTAATTCTTTGAACCATTTCACGACACCAATCAACACGACGGAGTTTTTGGGCTTCTGTCAAATTATGAGGTATCCACCGAGCACAAAGCTACCTGACCGCTTAATGTTCATGGAGGATTTTGTGCACTTGACTCATACCGATGCCTAAGCTTGTCCGAATCTGCTGATAAGCCACTCTTTTGTCAGTCTCTATCATACGCCGCACAACACTGATGTTATCTTTAGTCGTCACCGTAGAGGGCCGTCCCGTCCACGCAGATCATCGGTGAGATTAGTGCGACCACGTTTTAACTCATTAAACCAGTTGTAAACAGTGGCACGACAAGGGCTTCATCGTGAAAGGCCAATCAAAGTCTATCATACCTTTCTTGTTGACTTATATGACATCAAAAGTAAAAAAAAACATTGTACATGAATTTTCTCGCGTTAAATTCATGCTGACGTGACACAGACAATTTTTAATTTGCCGCCAAATCGTAAACAAATGACAAATGAATAAGTATTTTCTTTCTTCTTTTCTAATTCGTTTTAACTGCAAACTCCGATCACCGATTGTAAAAAAAAAACAAAATGTATTCCTATACCTGTCATTGCGGTCAATTTGAGGTCCACGATTTATTTCAGTAATATTCTATTAAAAAAAAAACAGTATACCTAATTATCTAATAATAACAAAATTATATCCTAATTCACAATCTAAAATATAGTGTCAAAAAATTCATCCGCATCGTTGTCGACTGGTAATGTACTCAAGGTAATAGCCAGCCCTTGGGCCACGGGAAGTAGAGTTATTTTCGTAACAAATAGCGTAGAGTCGGCTCAACACCTTTCACCATTAAATTTATATATATATATATATATATATTTATGTATATATGTATTGTAAGTATATACTTTTTTAATATGTATGTATGTGTATTATAAGTTACACAATATCTATTTTACATCACACTTCACAAGTTATATTATTTTTTTAAAGTTATTCTTCTTCCATCATCGTCCCCTTCAATTAAAGCACCTGCCATGCCATCTTATCTCTTCACCACCCTTGGTTGACTGGTAGAGAATGCCTAAGGCATTAAGTCCGCCTTTGTACCTTTTTGGGTTCGAAAAGTTTAAATAAATAAATAAATAAGTATCAACCAGCCGTTACGATATTTCCCTACAGAGACTATGAGCGCACGGACCCCACGGCCCGGTGGTTTCAACCTCAAACGGCACGAAAATATAATTACCAATAAGGTTATTATTCTTACGCCGCTTGAGGTTTGCCGCAGTAAAATACTGCCTTATTCATAAAAACAATAGGCTATAAAAACTGAAAAAAAAGAAATAAGTTTTTATAGCGAATGGCTTTTACTACGAATTAACCGGATTGTGTCTAAAACTGAAAGTACAGTTTCTATGCAAACTATTTCCGAAATTTGAAATAGATGATAATAGCCTTGTTTATTGGATTCAGAACGGTAACTGGGATATTTAAACCACGGATCTAAACAATGGAAATCTATAGCGTCCTGTCAAATTGTCTGCACAGCCATCGTTCAGTTATTGGAACCTTAACCGCTATGCGTTACATACTTTTTATTTTTTTTGCACTAACATTGGAATCTTGCGTTCTATGATAACGTAACGTAAAAGTAACGGTGTGGATGCATGCACCTTAAAAGACCGACTAAAAAGTCTTTATTAATTTATGTTTAATAAAAATCGATCCACGATTTACGTTCCGAGTTGCACTTTGCATGGAAAACTGAGCATATCGAACGAAAAAATAGTAACCGCCGCCGTGCGCGTGCGCCATATTAATATTTGTTTCGCCTGTGTTAGAGAGGTGCCCTTGTCAAAGTTTCTTTCGTTCGACCTGTATGCTTTCGAACAACACAAGTTTTTAGCATTGCGATCCATTTCTCTGTTAATAAAATTATCAGTGGTATTATCAGTACAACAATGCGTTCAGGGTGTTGTTGGGGCTGCCCCGGCACTGCAGCGCCTCAGGGATGTTCGCCGATGCCCGTGTCGACTGTTTCTACACGACGCGGCGACGATGCGAAAGCGGTGCACATCTCTGGGGCGCAGGTTCCGGACCACCTCCAACACCATCCTGAGCGTATTTGCGAACAGGTTTGATTGTCATTACATTAACCACTGTTATATGATTAATGTAATGACAAACAAACAAATGACTCAGAGGCAGGCGTTATAAGTAAATAATAATTATTTTTATTTTTATTTGGTATTGCTATTTTTATTTTTATTAAATTTATTTTGAAATTTTATTTTAGTTATTTTTATATTAATTGCAATTTAGATTTTTTATAATGTGTCCAAGTTATGATCCAAATGGATTGAAATTTTTATTTATTTTTTTTTTTTTTTGAATTATGTTATAATAAGTAGACTGCGTGTGCTTTGATAAAACGCAGGTTCATAACGTAGGTAGTTATAACCTAGCTTATTAAAACGAAAAACAAAGATTCCTCTAACACTTGGCTAGATCCATGAAACATGTTACAGAGAAGTCAATTTTAGCAGAAGGACTTGAAGGATAAAGTGCTTTAAGGTATGCCATATATCCACCGGCGCGCGTGTATGACCAGATGAATGAACGTAAACGAGTGGCGTTCTGTGGTTTCTGCCTACCCCCATGGGAAGAAGCCGTGAGTTTATGTTAAATTATGTCCAAAGTAAGAAAAGATACACATAATCAAACATTTAAAAAAATACACATTCCTAACTATTTGTTCAAGTCTCCATTAAAAAAACCTTAAAATTAAAACGTATGTTAAGGAAAACGATATTTTCCTGCCGAAAAACTTAAATATATTTTAGAAAAAGTATAAAATTGATTAGTTCTTACTGGTTATTAACGAGGAGTGTACCGACCACAGAAACGTACCAAGCACAACTAGACCTACATTCAGTAATATACTACAAAATATTGATATGAAGGGTGTACCACTAGGCGCGAGTCAGGATCCCGCCGAGAGGTTCCGTAGAAAATTTGTTTATAATGTAATAGAATAACAGTAGTAGGTGCAAGTCAGATGCGAAGGCTTTTGTTTCCAATTATATCAACTACAAGTAGTCGAATTTTACCGCCGTGTCCTCGCGGAGGTGATCGGTGGCAGCGATCTCTAGCGTCCGGCCCTGGTCCAGGCCATGGTACGGAGCGAGAGGGAATGGAAAGCCGACACCTCCTTCTGCAAAGCAGTAATGCTCGCGAAGGAGGAGGCGGAGCAGGTGAGGGAGAGAGCGCCCTCACGCCCCTAGTCGCCTCAGAAGACGCCCTGGGCGTCGGGAATCGCAAGCAGATTCCCGGCCATCGTAGGCGCGGGCTTGCGGACGGCGAGCAATGGGTAGCTCGCCATCCGGTATGGACCAGGCCCGGGTCGACGGCGCGTCGTGTTTCACGCGCGCCTCAAAGAGATGTCAGTACCAAATGATGGGGTCCGATAGGGCCGACGCCTCAGGGTCGCGGGAAATTCGAAAGAGACACCGTGGCCCTGGCAAAGGCAACTGAAGGAACAAGGTGGGTTTTAGTCAGTAAAAGTCTGACACGCCCTCCCGCTTCACCCAGAACGGGAGAAGTTATTTGATGATTTCCCACCAAAAAAAAAATTGTGTGTTTAAATTATGGTATGGTCGATCGCTATGATAGGTAACTCGATGTTTATTCCCTTGTTAATGTCCTAAATGGCAATCTAAAGTTGTCATGTTTTCACCATCACATTTAATCGTTCAATGCTTGTCTCATTGTTAATTGTATGCATGAGTTTAACGTTCACATCCTTTGCTACGCATTCATCCTAAAAGTACCTTACTTAATGAATTTTGTTCTGTAATAGGCTTCCATAACGGCTCTTTTCTAAGCATGATGTGCATCAGCTGTATAACCTAAATCTAAACAAAAAAAACCTATAATATAACCATTGCGTAACACATTTTCAATGACAATTCGAAAGATTTTGAAGGAAATTGCTAATATAATAAGCCTGTTACGCAATTACTACACGTACGCGTGTACTATAGCTACACCTCTGCCTAGCCCTTCTGGGATTACAGGCGTGATGTAATGTTATGTTACGCAATTAATCTGAAGTTGCACTGTCAAATTCTTTCTGGCGGCAATGCACGGTACTATAAATATCTACTTATTAAATTATCTCCCTCACGGACCTCACAATAAAATTCTTAACGCAGAACCCTAATTATGAAATGTATTTTACCAAGCAAGCAGTCAATAGCATACCCCTTGAGCAAATGATAAATGTCGCCGGGTTTATTCAGAAAAACGAGACGTCTTGTGAATGCCGAAGGACCTGTTTTTTACATTCCTAGTGACCTTGGGTGATGCACATGATCATCAAATAACATCATGATTGTTTAGACATTCTTTAAATCCTCTTGAACTTAATATAAGTGTAGTACTAAACGACATGCGTGTATGACCAGAACCCTAATTGCGTAACATACTATTAATCACAATCTGAATCATTTTGAAGGATATTGGTAATCCATTCAAATCAAATCAAAATATTTTATTTCACATACAGCTACATGCGCACTTACGAAACGTCGTCAGATGCTAGGTGCATGATTCGTCGCCAATTGGTCGTTTCCTAAGGCGAAGGGCGGCAAGAAACGTCACAAAATAAAAGAGTCAAAGATTCCATTCCATTTAGAAGATAAATAAATTATAAAACGAATTTAAACCAAATGACAAGTTAGAATTGTAGACCGGTATAATACGTCAAATAATAAAAGATAATGTCAATGAAGTATGTAAAAAATAAAATTAACATCGTAATTTGGAAGGCATAGGCATTTACATAGTAGTGCCGTTAATGAAGTACCAGGAGGAAAGCCACATGTGCAGAAATAATGATTACCAAGCTTCCTTGTCTTCAACGTAGTCTTAATGTTTGATGTAGGTTTTGAACTTTCCATCGCTAAGTTCTGTTACTGAATTTAGCAACTTGTTATAAAATCAAATAGAGTATCCCATTTTCACTTCTACTACGTGTGTGTGTATTATGGAAATATCTTCTTATTTTGAAAAGTCCTAAGTTTTTGCGAACATACACAATACTTTCTAAGATATAAAGAGAAGGCAGAGTTAGTATATCAATTTCTTTGGATTTGTTTTCTATACACTCACGAGTACCCATTTTATAGATCGCGTGTATATGTACCCTTTTTGTAACCTGAAAAGAGATCTACGTCCGCTGCAGATCTTCACAGCAGAACACCATACGACATAATACTGTGGAAAAAAGCAAAGCATACTAACCTAGCTGTGGCTATATCAGTCAACTGCCTTATTTTTCCCTACTCCAGCTGAACTAATCTACCTGAAAAAGCTCTAATGTGGGCGTCATATTCCAATTTGGAAAGGAATTCCTAGAAATGCTGTTTTGTATCTATCATCTAGTTTCTGGCCATCAAGTTTTCTATTTAGACCCACTTGGGGTACATTTGGTAGTGAGAACTTAAGACATTTAGCATTGTTTGCTTAAAGTAAAAGATTATTAGCTCCAACCCATTTCGAAAGAACAGCCAGACTATCGTTGACATGCAAGACATCCGTATCTTACATAACTTAAAAGAGAAAGTGTCATCTGCGAATAAAATTATATTCCATACGATAGCCATCATGTAAGAAAAGTCATTAATAACAACTAGAAATAGGACAGCGCCAAGAATTGAACCTTGAGGCTTGCCCATTTTAACTAGAGATCCCGAGGACGTCGACTCGTTCACGTTTATTTTGTGTTACCTGTATGATAAATAGGAAAGAACAAGATCAGCAGCTTGTCCACATACTCCGTATGGATGGTCAACGACCGCTGTTAGTTTAGCTACTTTAAGTACGAGTTGAGAAAACATTTTTCATTTTGTTTTTTCATGTCTAGACATTGATACGACTCACCACACTTCGGTTAGTAGCTTTTTGTTGCCATTCGATCCTGTTTATTATTAGGATAAAAAAAGGTATAGGACCAACTGAGAAACCACAAACCCCAGTACCAGAATCCTCAGTTCGTCCAGGACCAGATACTATTCTGTCAAGAAAGTACCGGGAAAAGATCACATAGGATACACAAAATGTTAGTTACATAAATTTGGATGACCAAATATATTTTATCACCTTCAAAGTAAGCTACTTCAGAAACGATACGCTTACGCTAACGAATAATCAAATAATCAAAACATTTTATTTACGCTTTTTCCGGAATTGAGTTCAGTTCTCGCCGCGAATTCTCCTTTATGTCTTCTACCGAATGAAAACGGGTTCAACGAAGTGGTAATTTGAGTTTAGGAAAAAATAAAGTAGCCGTCTGGAGACATATCTGGTGAAAAAGGTCTTGCTCGATGGTATTTCTTCAGTTTTCGGTCAAAAGTTCGTTCACAATGATGGCCTTGTGCGAAGGCTCTTTATCGTGATGCAAAATACCAAAAAATTCTTTCCACAAATCTGGCCATTTTCGTCGAGTTTGTTGTCTTAAACGCCGCATAACGCCTAAATAATATTCTTTATTTACAGTTTGAACTTTCGGCGAGAAGTCCGAGTGCATAAAACCGCGATAGTCAAAGAAAACAGTAAATGTGACTTTGACTTTTGATCGACTTTGGCGTAGTTTTTTCGGTTTTGGTTCAGTCAGAAGGCGCCACTCCGAGCTTGTTGACTAGTTCGCATGTCAAACTCGCAAACCCAAGTCACGTTACCAGTAATAATGCGTTTCATGAATGTTGGGTTGGAATTGACTCGTTCTAGCATGTCCATAGCGACTCTTATGCGATTGAGTTTTTCGAGAAAATTCAGGTCTTTTGGGACTAGCCGAACTGCAAAATGTTTCTTACCCATGTGATTATTTAAAATGATACAGATCGACTCGTAAGACACAGAAGTTCAGCGGCTATCTCTGTCAAACTTGAATGAGGATTTTCAATCACTATCTTCTTCACTTTTGCGATGTTAACTTCAGTTGAAGACGTTGATGGCCCACCAGAGCGAGGCAAATCTTCCATCAAATCTCGACCGCTTTTGAACGCTTTGTGCCACTCATAAGTATATGTTTCTTGATAAAGTCGATTACCGTAAGCCTTCTGTAACAATTTCAGTTACTCCGAACACCAAATTCCATCGGCGATGCAAAAAGACAAACTCTGTTCGATGTTTTTGTCAATTATGAAATTCGCAATACACACTAGATATGATCTAGCTAAAAACAGCACTGTATTTAATAATATTATCAGATGCAACTCAACCTCCGCGCTTAAAAGGAAGACATTTGTGCCAATCTAACAACATAAAAAAAAAAACGGAACCTTAAACAAATCATCCATTCCCGATAGTTTTTTTTGTCAGAATGTAAGTCAGAAATCGCAATAAACTTTTCTCATACATATCGTAGGATTAGACCCCCAACTTCCTTTTTTATGGTGGTAACCAAGATTATATTTTTCCACTTTGTCGGTGTGACCAATATATCCATGCCAAATTACAGCTTTCTCGTATTCTGCGCAAGTCTCTGAGCTAAGCAGCAGACAGACGAACTCACGGATGGGCATGGCGAAACTAAGGGTTCCTTGTCAACTACGAACCCTAAAATTAGCCAAAATGTTATATAGCTTCAATTTGATTTTGCATGAAATTGATAATTGGTATAAAATTTATATGAGCAACTACATGATATTTCCAAACTTTTGGGGAACAGAAACACAAAAAATTTGCTCTATAATATCCCAAGAAGTTACCTCTAATTTTCACGTATTTTCGATTTTTACTTAATTATGCTAATGAGTCACAGGTAACCGCGCCACTTGATCGAAGCAAGTCCGTTTACGCGGTTTCCGTCTTCAATGTGTTTCATAGACCTGTGAACACACAAATCATCAGTCACCGTCGCTCAGTTGAGACGTTAAGACTTGCGCTCAAATTTTCGGCTGCTCCGGGATATAATTTATTTCCGAAAATCATATTTTCGTTATTTATCACATTGTAGAAAATAAATAGAAAACATGCAAAAACCACTTCCGAAACGATTGTTAAATTCATTATGAATGAATAAACTAAATAGATACCGAGGCTAAACTGTGTAATAAAAATAATATAATAAATCAATGTTGATATTTGAAAACTCAATATGACATGCATAACATAACAACATAACATAACATCACGCCTGTAATCCCAGAAGGGTTAGGCAGAAGTGTACCTATAGTACACCCACATTTCGCCAGTTATGTTTAAGCCCCATGTAATAAGGGACGAGCCTATTGCCATCAACCGGGCACAAATCCAGACTCCGGGCGCTACTGAGACATTCTACATAGAAAAACCCAATAACACTTGCATGACATACATTTCATTTAAAAGATTTTTGACTGGTAGATATAGAACAACTAGCGCCATTGCTGTGCATTTCGGTAAAACTTGCGCAGAAAATTTACAACAGGCAACTTACCATTTCCACGTTGGGACTCGTCCTCGACAGCCGGTGGAACTTCGAGAACTTCGTGGGCGTTTCGACGATTGGCTCCCAGACTGGAGCCGGCTGGAGCTGCCTTGAAGCGGCTCCTGCCAAATCTAGGGGTCCAAATGCCTCCTACCGGAGGCTATACGCGGGGGTCGTGCGGTCCGTGACCCCCTTTACTAGGCACCGGTGTGGGCGCGTTCTTTGAGGCGCTGACCAGTCCGCCGGTTGAACGTGTACCAAAGGGTCATGGCCATCGGGCTGGCCCGGAAATACCGCAAAGTCTTCTGCGAGGCGGCGAGCCTCGTTGCCGGATTGCCGCCATGGGATCTGGAGGCAAAGGCCTCGCGCACGGTATAGCGGAAAGAGCTCCGGCGGGGTCTCATGGCGACATGGAGGGTGCGCTGATAAGTCCCCTCTTTGAGGAGTAGTTGGAGAGGCACCACAGCGTCCTCACCTTCCGCTTGACACAGGTCCTCACCTGACACCGTTGTTTCAGGAGGTTCCTGTTTCGCATAAAGCAGGAGGAAACGCCCGGGTGTCATTATTGTGTGGATCGCCCGGAGGACACGGCGGAGCATACGGTGGCGGTCTGCGTCTGTGTCCAGCTTGGGGACAACCGCCGCGTCCTCGCGGAGGCGATCGGCGTCGGCGATTTTTCGCGTCCGGCCCTGGTCCAGGCCATGGTACGGAGTGAGAGCGAATGGGAAGCCGTCACCTCCTTCTGCGAAGCAGTAATGCTCGCGAAGCAGAAGGCGGAGCGCGTGAGGGAGAGAACTTTGCTCCCTTAGGCCTCCAAGGTCTCACTGCACAATTAGGTACCTACAAGAAAATGTCCATCCATCGTTAATTTTTAGTTAAATTACATATTGTGTGGGAAAATATTTCCCCAACTACAACGTTAAGTTTTTCCTTCAATTCGGAATCGAAAATTTATAGGCCGTATCTTGAAGTAACATTTAGTCTTTATTTCATTGAAGTCGGTCTACTCTCAAATCTTACCAGCCACCAGCATCGGTAATAGATTCATGGACATACAATAATAATCGAATAATAAAGTAATATAATATAATATAATATACTATAGGTAATATAATAATTTGCTACAAACATGGAATAGGTAAAAGGTTGTGTTAATAATGTGAACAGACACGTTTTGCTTGCTTAAGCAAAATGTTTTTGTTCACATTATAAAAGTTGTTAAAAGCGTGAAAATTTAATATTCAAAACGAAACAATCAGTCATTTACCTACTTGTACACAACTGTCATACTTAGGTACATTGAATAGAGCGGTTTGATCTGATTATTATGCGTATACTTAATACAGAAGATTCAAATTCAAATACCTACCGATATATGCCGGGAGAAAACTTTCTGCTGGCGGGAAGAGATTTTGTTTTGTTTTAGTCGTGTTTGATGAGAGGGAGCTTTCCTAGCTCAGATGAATTTTGATTTTTTTCTGTCTTGCTGCGCCCTCTTAACGCGGACGAAATCGCAGGCAAAAGCTAGAGAATCATTTAAATAGCACAGCTGCTACCTGTTATTTATCTAATTTATCACATAACCATCCGCAATAATTATTTATATGGCAATGTAAAGAAAACTTTTGATAGTTTTTGAAATCTTAAATTATTTGCCTACATATTAATACTGTTTATATCTTATAAAAGTAATAGGTAGTTTATTTTCTTCAGTTCGTTAAACTAAGTACTCCGTGCCATTGATACATAGCTTAGTTAATATTTTATTTACCTATGTAAATATTACCAAACGCTTCGTGTAAGTAGTTATTTCTGTAAGTAGGTTTTACAAACACTTTTACACGTCAATCATATTTTAAAAGTAGATGAGATCGGCGTTTCCTATCTGACTACTCTAAGAAGAAAGGCCAAAACAAACTCAGAGGTCACAGTCTCTTTTAAAGTCCAGAAATAATCTTGGTCAGGTCATGTGAAGACCATGTAGATTGATGTCTGAAATGGTCTTTTGAGGAAAGAACCACACAGAATGAGTGGACCTGTCCAGTCAGTGCACGCATTAGTCAGTTATCACACAACACAGAAATTAAGGAGCTCAACGATTCGACGAACATTACCAAAGAAAGGACATTTGGCAAGGCCGCATAAATTACTCAAACTGCAAATATATTCAGTTCTCTCTAGAACATTCTTAATGCTACCGTTTCTGTAATTAAATTAAAACAGCCCCTACATCCATTTCCACACTCATAATAATATATACGAAAGTAGTCTGTTTGTCTATGTGCCCGTTTGTTTGCCTGTTACCTTTCACGTCTGAACGAATTAGGATGAAAAATGGCACTCAGGTGGCGCGCCCGGGTTAGAACGTAGGATACTTTTATCCCGTTCGTCTACCGGGATAAAGAGTAAGTAATAAAAAGCCGCCAAAATAACAAAAGTAAAAATATGTTCCTCCGTCGTTCATAATAATATGTTTGTCCCACTAACATTAGCACGACGTTTTTATTGTCTTTTGTTCGGCACTGCGAGTATAGAGAAGTATTTTTATTAGATTAACAAACTGGTGTTGGTTTACCTACCTCATACTTCTGTAGGTCACGTCCATTTAGGTCAGTATCCTAGCTAGGTGGCAGTGCATACGCACTGACGAAATTGACAGTAAAGACCCATCCAGTGTCTATGACAATTATTTATATACTTTTAGCCTATGTTGTCCCACTGCAGGGCAAAGGTCTCCTTTTCTACTTTCAACTCCTCTTTGTCTTGAGCTAGTGTGGATCAATCCTGTCTGTAGGCGTCAAACTCGTCACGCCATCTTCTCCTGGGTCTGCCTCGATCTCGCCGGACGTTTTCTGGTACCCATATGTTGGTGGATTTGGCCCATGACTCGTTCGACATGCGGCTGACGTGTCCGGCCCACCCAGCCCTATTTGAGCTTTTCTGTTTTTTTTGGTGACATCGGCGATTTGTGACCTGTAATTATGTATGTGAATAGAAGTGTGACTGTAGATGGCTATACGAGTAGGGAAAGACTGAAGAAACGATTGATAGACTTTGTGCAAGATGATGTTTGAGAATAGGAAGTTCTTACAGTTGGAAGAAAAGTAGGGCCTACAATTGCACTAATATTAGGTCTTAAGTAGCCGTTTTACAATACTGGCCATTTGAAACGTAATTTATGTATGGCTGGCAATAAATTCTAAATTGAAATGAATTTTATTTAAAATATGGAATTTTATTTTAAAATTCAGTCATTTGTTTATTGATTAGTGTTTTGTTTTCACTACATTTGTATCTTTTTCATCAATGTGGACACGATAAAATACGAGTAATTATGGAATACGTGTTCCGTCGCGGTAGCCACGCGGTAGCAATGCCTCACAAACGGCTCGCGAGTGTACACTACAATCGAACCCACGACTCCTTCGATTGTAGTGTTCACGGCGCGCGGTGGTCTTTAAGCTACAAGAGCTAGGGTTGGAAGTTTTGCGTCATACCGTACCCACCAGACCTTGCGCCGACAGAATTTAATTTTTTTAAAAATTTGGACAACTTCTTGACAGAGAAAAGGTTCAATATCCGAGAGGCAGTAGACAATGCCTTTGAAGAGTTTTTTTGGCTGCCGTACACCTGACTTCTTGAAGAGGGGCATTGAAAATGACCACTGCGCTGTCAAAGATGCATCGATAGGATGGCTGCATATTTTGATTGATAGAAATAACTTTTCGTAAAATAGGAGGTCAACTTATAATGGAAATATAGCATATGCTATATTTCCATATGTGGGGGACGTATAAAAAAGTGTCACTTGTTCAAGTGTAGGAAAAATTACAATGATGAAAGTGTCGATGATAAGTGTTATGATTATGCGGTAGTCGAGTGCTTGATAAATGAAGTGGTTGATGATTGCAGAGGAATTTACGTTACCTATGTTTGTTATAGGAATTTGTTATGTTACATGTTTGTAGCGCCACGAGGAATCAATGCGAGGACACTAAAGATACTATTGACGTCGTAGATTTAGTACACAGGTGGTCCAAATAGTGACTATAAAACTATCAAGAACCGCAGAACATACATGGGATATTTCCGGAAACCCAGGGAATGAGGAATTACTATTTGGACCAACCTGTGTACTACTGAAGGCATAAGCTCACTGGCGTGACGTGACAGCGCGACACATAGTCACCGCTTGCCACGCGACTAGCGTGAAGATCCAGTGCACGAACAAAACCCGCCGCGGTCTTCAACAGATCATCGGTTCACCTTGTGGGAGGCCTTCCAACGCTATGTCTTCCGGTACGCGGCATTTTATTTTATTATAATTTAATTCATAATTTTAGTTTTGCCCCAAACGGTGATTGAATATGGACTAAAATTTTTGATAAACATGTGGTGTGTTTGAAGCTGTCCTTAAAAAAGCGACACTTATAATTCCCAGTACCTAACAAAGGTTTCAGTTTGTATATTCAATTGCCTCAATTCATACTGCCTCGTTGGTCTAGTGGTCGCAAGAGCTACTGCTGAGCATGAGGTCCTGGATTCGATTTTCTATCTAGAATTTCTCAGTAGCAGCCCGGAGTCTGGATTTGTGCCCGGTTGATGGCAATAGGCTCGCCCCCTATTACATGGGACCTAAGCATAACTGGGGAAATGTGGGTGTACTATTGTTACACCTCTGCCTAACCCTTCTGGGATTACAGGCGTGATGTTATGTTATATTCAATTACAAAGAAGATATTTGTTCGTTTGTAAATCAGGGAACAACCCGTCGGATTTGAAACAAACTTTGCATTTGATAGCCCAATTCTTGAGAAAGGCTATAGGCTAATTAAACATCGCACTAGGACCCTCAGCAGCTGAGCAAAGAAGAAAATCTGAAAGAACGTTAAGGGAAAACGAAGGCAGGTGTGGCGATGCGACGGGGAGAGGCGGGGGGACAAGAAATTTCACGCGGACGAAGTCGCGGGTAGAAGCTAGTAAAATGTATAATGGGTTGGCAAACAAACATTACCGCCGACTATCGAATGACAAAATACCAGCGTAGAAAAACCCATTTACGAAATGAAATGAAATGCACCGACCCCAGCATGGTTTGACCAGCAGCCTAATTGCGTAACACATTTTCGTATACGATTACGACTAATCTGTTGTATTTTGACAGTTCAACAACATTCATTGCGTTCTTTACATTGTTGAGCAGATTTTTTATCGAATTTATGAAGCAATGTATTAGCAATCTGTTTCAAAACGATTCATACTCCGATTGATTGTGTATTACGCTATTAGGGTACAGACTCGATTAATCGAATGAACCCCAAGATTTGCACTAGCCCCTGAAGCCTCCATTGCATATCAAGGAGTAGACCGGAGGGCACCGTAATGGCAGGGTAGACGTGCCCTTAGGATAGGGAAGGATTTACGAGACGACCGGATATGCATCCTAGAGTAAGCATTGAGCCAGCATTGAATAACCCATTTATCTACAGTTTTTTTTTTAATTCTTTGTTTATTTTGGAACCTTTACAATCACAATGCATATGACAGTCCCGCCAACCCCTAAATACCAGGTGGAGAGGGTAGGTGGTGGAGAGAAGATGAGGTTTGAGCCAACTCTCCGAAACCAGAACGGCATCGACATTGGTGTCGGTAAAGGTGCTCAACAGACCACTTTAGTAACTTGGAACGCTTTGCGCATTTAAGTGGCAGACATTACGGCCTTTCCGTTGGCTGAAGGTCCGACGCACAAAGTCACTAAGGGTGTCAGTCAGAGAGCTGAAACTTGTATTAGCGGATGAGCTAGAGGAAGCAATGACAGAGTAAAAAGAATCATCATCAGTTACCATAAAGTACAAATAAAATAATATAAATATAAATAAATAATGGCTAAATAATTAATGCGAAAAAACATTTAAAAAAGTTTTACGTAAACTAACCGTTTGTGAAAATCGTAAGTATTATTTTGTCATTTATTTACAATATCAACTCTCGTTTTACGAATACTGTTTTTATTTTGTAATATGGTCTGTTTATTCAAGAACCCAAAATAATTTACTTATAGTGGGTGGAATCTAACAAAAAGTTAAGAAAAAAGTTTTTTTAACCGCGGCGTCGAAATTGGGACTGAGGGCACATTTCGTTCCCTGGGTCCCGGACTTGATCGGTTAAGTAAGTAAGTAAGTAGAGGTTTTATTTATTGAAACATGGTGTACATGATACATTGCATGCAAGATAATAATGATTTACAGAAAGTTCTTACATATTCAGCCGCATATCGTGGCGTACAAATTGGTAGGAAGAGATGGTCCATAAAAAAATAAATTAAATCAAATTTAAAAAAAAAAAACATAAATTAAAACTTACATTCTCAGTGCCAAAAATAAAATGAACTTCCTGTCCAGTGTTGAAGTTATTTACTAATTCAACCACGAGATAGAAATGAGTATATCACGGCTGATGGTGTTAAAGGCATTGGATAAATCAATTAAGACCAAAACGATAATCTTGGTATCAGCCATTGCTTCTCTAATGTCATTAGTCACTTTAAGGAGAGCGGAGGCTGTACTGTGCGCTGGCCTGAATCCAGACTAAAAAGAGCTTACAAGATTATTCCGGTGAACAAACCCCGTAAACTGCTTGTGTACGCAGGCCTCAAGCACTTTAGACAGGAATGGAAGAATGGAAATGGGTTGAAAATGACTGGGAAGGGACGGATTTGAAATTTTTTGGAGAAGGCGGACATAAGCTATACGCCACAGGGATGGGAATTGGCCAGAAACAAGGGCAAAGTTGATGATATGGGTAATCGGAGGGAGAAGGCTCTCCAGAATGCAAACGACATTATGACTGATGCCTTCACAACCCACAGCCTTGGATTTTATGGACACATGATGATCTTTTTAATTTCGTCCATGGTGACCGGAGAGAAGAGAAATGGTTCTATGATGGGACTAGCTAGGTCAGTAATGAAATTGATCGTCTTTGACAACATTTGGGAATCCAAATGACAGGTGGTTGTGAAATGACGGTTGATATCATCAAGGCCAGTTGTTTTAGGAAAATCCTGTCGATACCAAGAGTACCAAAAATTTCCAGATATCAGCAGGTGAAGAAGAAGATATGTTCTCGAGAATATGGCGGCGTTTAGCGATGCGTATCATCTGATTTTAACGATTTCTAGCAGCTTTAAAAAAAGCTTCGTTTATCTTCACTGCGATTTTTAAATTTTCGATAGACCCGATCCCTGCGCCTCATCGCCATATGAACCCCTTTCGTCATCCAAGGAGCAGGAGGACGCCGAAGTTTAATCTTCTTAACAAGAGCGTGTTTGTCGTAGAGAGCAAGGACCGTCCGATTGAATGTGCGTAGTTTTTCGCCTACAACTGTTGCCGCTTCCAGGTGTTCCCAACTGAGGTTTGACGCATCCTGACAAAGCTTCCCAACGTCCATGCGCGCAAAACACCTCATGTGAAGACTTTTTGGGACAGGTTTAGGCGGTTTTAGGACAAACGAGAGGAAAATTAGGCCATAATGGGAAAATCCAGGAGCGGGACACTGACCATGAGAAGAAACAAGGGAGACTCAATGATGTGAAGGAGTTTTCGGGATCGAAGGGTGTGATGAGCAAGGTCAGTGTTGAAATTCGCCCAAGATGACGCAATGTGCCTACTCTGACCCTACGGATTCCAGCCCCAATTCAAGTTTGGAAAAATAAGCGACGGCGGGTGAACAGTAGACAACACCCAGCAGGGTCTTGACGCCTTTGAAAGGGAAATCGCTACGAAGATAGCTATAGCTACACCACCCCCTCCCTTTCCAATTCTATCATTGCGGATAAGAGTGAAACCTGGGAGAGGGTAGGTGGTGGAGAGAAGATGAGGTTTGAGCCAACTCTCCGAAACCAAAACGGCATCGACATTGGCGTCGGTAAAGGTGTTCAACAGACCACTTTAGTGACTTGGAACGCTTTGCGCATTTAAGTGGCAGACATTAAACTAATGGCCTTTCCGTTGGCTGAAGCTCCGACGCACAAAGTCACTAAGGGTGTCAGTCAGAGAGCTGAAACTTTCATTAGCGGATGAGCTAGAGGAAGCAATGACAGAGTAAAAAGAATCATCATCAGTTACCATAAAGTACAAATAAAATAATATAAATAAACAATTGCTAAATATGCAAATAAACTATAGCTCAGATTGCTTTTGCTTATGGTGCCACAACACCAACTGTGCACCACCCACCAGCAGCACCAGTAAAGTTGTACATGGATCCTTTGGAGCGTGGCCAAGAACTAAGGCATCTTGATCTACAAATCGTCAAAGTTATTCAAGCGCCACAAGATACCTGTAGTAGTGTAATACACCCTACTACACGGATCTAAACATCAGCCGGAAATAAACATCAAATGACAGAGAGAACTTCAAAGCAGACATTAAAACAAAATGTTATGAACAAACAAAGAACAAAACGAAATATACCAAAGTAAAATGAGCAAAAACGGAACACAATTTACGAAACAGTATACACGTGGAACAAGGCAAATGGGACGTCACAATTTGGGCAACAATTTCAACAAGAGATAGACAGGCGACACTGCCAGTGACAACTGGCACCAACGCAACAACAACCTTATTGTAACAAGAATATAGATCAATGTGATTTTGGCAGACTAGTCAGTTTCAGCAACCGTAATGTTACGAGAAAGAAGATTACTGTGATTTTGATAGTGAAACAAAAACGGAGGTAAAATAACTGTAAAAAACTGTAGCAGTGTACTTTTGAATGAATAGAAACAACTATCCGAAATTATCTTATTTCCAATGCATGTCAGTCCTAACTAACGTAATGTTTTCCTACGTAACAATATTAGTCTTGACTTTTATCTAATCGTAACCGTATCATTGTCATTATCTTATCATTGCGTCGTAAGCAGGTCACCACGGCGAAGTGCATCGGTAAGTATCAAACACTCATGCAGTCATAGCGTGGAGACTTGGCGGGAGATCAATATCCGCGGGATTAGCCTTGGTTTATGAACATTACAATACTTTACCACCTTGTTACATCGTCATCATATCAGCCGAAAGATCCCCACTGCTGACCATAGGCACCGCCAGTTCGACCAGCACCCTAATTGAGTAACACACTATTAATGACAATCTGAATCAGTTTGAAGGATATTCGTAATCCATTGCTTCATCTGTTCGAAAAAATTGTCTGCTCAACAGCGTAAATAACACAATAATATTTTTGTACTGTCAAAAATAAAGCCGTTCCTACTGTTAGTGTGTTACGCGGGCAAGAAAGCAGATTTTCTAGCTCGCTTTTACATTCTCATAAACCTCGAAATTTTCTGCATCATGAGTCGAATACAAAACTGTTATTTCAGTATGAACCGTCGAAAGTACTCGAAAAACCTACCTTCAAGGCTCACTATTTTCAACATTCTCTTAATTTTCAAACTTTTTTTACATACATCAACAACGTAACTCCTATTCCAATAGGTATGGTCAAAAGAATCCGAAATCGAATCCGTCTGGCCCATCCCCCAGGAAGAGATCAGCCCTTGGTCGAGGTTGGTAAACAGCATGTCAATTCTGTTAAAAATCTCACCGTGAACACTTGCGTGGAGTGAGCTGTCAGTGTCATCCCATCTTGGTCAATCCCTAGCACCAGTGGCACTGACAGCTCACTCCACGCTCACTTCACCTAAGTTTTCACGGTGAGTTGGTTACAGAATAGCACTACTGATAGCGAAGTCAAAATTAAATCCAAGATGGAGGCTGCGAACATTTACATTTTATTTTATGATAGTGAGGTCAAAATAAAAATCAAGATAGCGGCATTCACAAAATGAATATTAACACGTTCACTGCGTAAACAGATACTTAAGAACTGGTACAGTCCGCCAGGCCTTTTTTTTTTTTTTTTTGTTCCCGGGGTGGAAAATCCTCATGGATGTCCTCCACCCTGGGGCGGGCGGAGGGGTCTGTCAGACTCTTACTGACTAAAAACCACCCCGGTGTTCCATCTCAAACCTACGCCGGGGTCGCGGGAACACATTATTCTTCCACAACCCCGGCTGGTGCCGGCCCCGTCTCGGGCGGGGGGAGTGAGGTGTACTGCCCCCCGCAACGTCTGTGGTCAGCGCGCGAGGAACACTAGGCGCGCCACCTTCTCGGGTCCTGATGTTGGGGGGCGACGGATGTCCCCGAATCCGTCGCCCCTGGACCCATTTTAGGGGGGCCGGAAGAGGGCGTTGTCCGCCCTCCTCCGACGCCCGGTGCGTCTGCTGCGGGCCGGGTCGAGAGTCGAGATCTCTCTCTCCCTTTCCGCAGCCTCCTTCTGCGAGATGACCGTTTCGCAAAAGGAGACCACTGCGTCCCAGGACTCTGCGCCGCCGACCATCGCGTTCACGACGGCCGGCAGCGACAGGTAGCAGGCAGGACTCCTCCCAAGCGGCACACTCTGCCAGCGTGTGCCACGCCGTGTCCTCCCGGCAGTCGACGCAGTGGTGACACCGGGCGTCCGGCTCCCTGTTTATGCGACACAGGTACTTCCCGAAGCAACCATGCCCCGAGAGCACCTGCGTCGCCCGAAACGTCAGGGAGCCGTGCCTTCTCCCGAGCCAGCGGTCGAGCACTGGCCGGATCGCCTCGATGGTGCTGAGGCCGGCGGTAGGGCGTGACAGCCTCACCCGCCATTCCGCCACCAGGACCTCGCGGAGCTGCAACCGATGCTGCTCGATATGTTGCTGCATCGGTCGCTCGCCCCGCTCCCGCGCTGCCTCGCGCCACCGGTACAGTGACGCGAGCACCTTCACCTCCAGGTCCCAGGGCGGTGATCCGGCCAGTGCACAACCCGCCTCGAAGGAGATCGTGCGATACCCCCGAATGACTCTGACGGCCATCGCCCGCTGCGGCTTGCGCAGGACAGTTATGCTGCCGGCCGTCAGGTCAGACGCCCAGATCGGCGCTCCGTAGAGCGCCATGGATCGCACGATCCCCATATAGAGCCGCCTACAGGCGGCACTCGGGCCCCCCAGATTGGGAAGCAGCGTTGCCAGCGCCCCGGCCGCGCCCAACAACTTGGGCGCCAGCCGCCGGAAGTGGGGTCCGAAGTCCAGTCCGCCAGGCCTAAGCTGAGCTTTGCATTTGTGGGTGTCATTACCAATCGCATCAATGTGATCGTGCGTGCGCTGTCGCTATGTGCACTCACACAATTATCGCGTGTGCGGCAGCTCTATATAAACTAAAAGGCATAGACAAGAGAAAAATATGTTTGGGATAGTCTCGTCAATGATAATTAAATTAAAAACTTATACCAGCATGTCGATTCTGTTAAAATCTCACCGTTAAGACTTGCGTGGAGTGACCTGTCAGTGTCATTTGGGCTTGGTCAATCCCTAGTATGAGTTGCACTGACAGCTCACTCCACGTTCACTTCGCAGCTTTCACCTTGAGATGATTACAGAATAGCACTACTGGTCGGTTAGACCTTGCTTCAATAAAACGGTTTTTTATCCAAGTGCTAGCAGGTCTATTAGAACTGGTATCAGAAACCTGGTACCGCACTGAAAGTTGGGTTTATTTGCAACAGTGATGTACTCGAGGTAAGTGGTGTTATAATGAGGTAGTTTTTTTTCTAGATAGAAATATTCAAAACACGATTAGGATATATCGTGTTTTGACGATGTGTATGTGATCAAAAATTTGTAAATCCGATATGCTTCTACGAGCCACAATAATGTGTTTGTTACACGACATAGGTAATAAGTAACACGGGCTGGTGTCCGCAACTCCAAGTCAATGCTCGTATTTTACGTACGGTGGGAAAATCGATCATTTGATCCACCCCAGCTCCTCGAGGAAGGCCAGCAACGCCTTGGTGTTACTGACAACCTCACGTAGATTACCTGGGTTACCGAAATACTTTGCCCTGTATGTGGCGACCACCGGGCAGTTTAGAAGCACATGAGCTGCTGTCACGTCCTGCTCCATGCATGCCCTGCACAGAGGACCGTCTGTGACTCATAAGACAAAGAGGTGTTAATTAAATGAACCGTTGCCAGTTAAAGCTTTTTGTTCCGGGGTGGAAAATCCTCATGGATGTCCTCCGCCCTGGGGCGGGCGAAGGGGTCTTTAAGACTCTTACTGACTAATAACCACCCCGGTGTTCCATCTCACACCTACGTCGGGGTCGCGGGAACATATGATTCTTCCGCAACCCGACTGGTGCCGGCCCGCCTCGGCGGGCCTCCTCGGGTTGGGGGGGGAGTGAGGTGTTTGACTCCCCCCGCAACGTCTAAGAGGGGCGCGCGTGGAACACTACGCGCCGTCACCTCGGGTCCTAATGTATGAGGTGGACCTTGGACCTATTTAGGGGTGCTGGAAGAGGGCGTTGTCCGCCCTCCTCCTGCGCCCGGTGCGCCTGCTGCCGATTGGGAGAGCGGACGAGATCTCTCTTTCCCTTTCCGCAGCCTCCATCTGCGAGATTACTGTTTCGCAGTTGCCAGTTAAAGCTACCGTAACTATACGCAGCTGTTGTTTGGTTCATCTGAACTCAACTCAAAGCATTTATTTCAAATAAACCGATTACATCATCATTCAGAAATAAGAAGCTAGTTGCCCATTCCAAAGCGTAGTAGGTACCTATGGAGAAGAACGGGCAAGAAACTCCATGGACACTCTTTTAAATAATATTGTTACAGAAAATTAGTTAAGTACATCTGTCTTGTTAAAATTGTATACGTGAGAACGATGTAGAAAGGCGTGCACGTTTAAGGCGTCCGTTATGAAAAACATACAAAACAAAAAAACAATTCGAAAATTTAAAAAGCCGTGGCAGCCAAGAAACCAGTCCCCACTGACGGCGCCCATTCACGAACATGACGTATAGATCAGCACCATTCAGCTCAACCATTGTGAAGGGAACTAATGATCCAACACACACGCTGGTGGCGTGTGTGTTGGATCATTAGTTCCCCAGGGCGACATTTGAGTGAGCGTGACATACTCTCAGCCGCCAGGGCACATTCAAGTCAATGATAGATGTACCCAGTATAGCGTAGCTTTACAGTAGGTACATAGTGCTCACACGTGTGCTTTGCAATTATACAAAATCATAAGATTGAATTTATATGCAAAGATAGTTTTTACAATCTTCAACAGCTCCAACAATATTTTCGAATGCTAACCAATTAGTTTTTGCACCCTTGTGGAACAGAACCAGCGTTGAGCTAAGCATTTTTGTCAGAGATGTAATCCACCAACTTATAATTTGCTTGCCTGCATAGTGTGCGTTCGATATAAGTTTTAAACTTCGTTTCATTCAGTAAGTGGGGAGGTATTTTATTGTAACATTTTAATCTACTTTAGCCAGTCTGAAGACTGGTTGAACTAATTGGTCCTTCTTTCTAGTCCTACAGTTGTGTCTTTCACCTCTTTTACTGAAAAGATTTAAATTTTTCCTTAAGTACCTGATATTTTCATATATAAATTGACAAGGTACGGTCATGATCGGCAAATCGCAACATTTAGATTTTCCTAATTCCATTGACTTAGACGATCTCAACCGGCATTTATCCACCGTTACTGTCATGGATCGTCTAACCAAGCAAAACACTCTGTCTCTAGTTTCTGGTCTAACGCGTCCAAACATAAATCCTTTCAGTTTCATTTCAGTTGAACCGGGAGAGGTCAGAAAGATCATTCTCTCCATCAAATCAAAAGCGGTGGGATGTGACATTATCACCCGTGGTATGATTATAACCATTCTGGACCAACTCCTACCTGCTATTACTCATATAATAACTTTTCCCTTGTACACCGTAGTATTCCCTTCCCTGTGGCGCAAAGCCTATGTTCGCCCAGAACCTAAGGTTTCTAATCCCTCTCTTCCTAACGACTTCGGTCCAATTTCTATCTTTCCCTTCCGATCCAAAGTCCTCGAGGCCTGTGTCCTCAAACAATTTCCAACTTTGTTCATTGTAACTCAATTATTAGTCCTCTGGGTTTAGGCCTGGGCACAGCACTGTTTCCGCCCTTCTTAAAGTGACTGGCGATATAAGGGCAGGACTGGAAGACACAAAAGTTACTGCTCTGGTGTTTGTTGATTTCTCGAATGCCTTTCATACCGTCAGTCATGACATCCTGTTAGGCATTCTGTCATATATTATGGTCTCTCCCGACCCGAAACACTGAAATGGTTCTCCTCTTACCTTCAGGAACGTCAGCAGTCCGTTCATGTTGGGGATTGTTCTTCTTGCTGGTGTGATTTGGAAGCTGGCGTTCTTCAAGGCGGTATACTTTCTCCTATTCTGTTTTCTATTTTTATTAATCTTATAACTCCCGAACTTCAGTGTGCGTATCATCTGGATGCCGATAACTTGCAGTTGTACTGTCACGGGGAGGTAGATTATATGATATTTAATCTGTCGATGGCGTCAGTAATTACCTGACGCCATCGACAGATTAAATAGGGACTTGGTAGCCATAAAAACCTGGGCTGACAGATTTGGTGTATCTGTAAACCCTACGAAGTGTAAGGCGATCATCATTGGCAGTTCTCGTAGCATTAGTAAGGTGGATGGTACGGTACTCTCTTTCTTCTCCTTAAATTGTTTGTCCGAAAATCATTATCCATTACACGTTTGCTATAAAGTTCAGTAACCATAATGTTAAAAATTCCAAAATTTTGTTTAACATAATTATCTCTAATTCTAAAAGTATTCTGTCATAATATCGAGTACTATAATAATTGAATCTCCTAATTTTACATGATTTAAAGTCATATGTCCTAAGTATTGTGTTAAACAATGTGTATTATTCAGAATGATCATTTATGAAACATTTGCAAAAAAATAGGTTTTAGGGACAGAAACGAATCGCTGTAAATCTGACTCCACGCAGTCTTGTCTGCTCTACCCCTAGAGTGTAATTTAAAATCGCGTAGGCGCGGAGGGGCGTGGCGGCCCGCGAGTTGAGGAGCACAAACCCATTATGCTTGCTTGTTTGCTGCATGCTTGCTTGGAAACACACAAAACCACAGGTTCACAATCAACTGCTTATATATTTATTATATTTATTTATTTATAAAACAAAATATAAATGCAAAATCAGAATTTTTTTTATTATTACAAAATTATACGTATTTACTTTGAATTTATGACTTATAACTATAATTGAAAACGGTTTTATTGTCTTTTGTATAACATTGATTTTAATATTTATGACAAACGGATTTAGGACATATTATATTAAGGGATTTAAAGTTTATGGCATGTGATATAATGTGATATTAAGTTCGGGTAAGTTATCGTTCGCACAAATGATGATTAGGACAAAAACAATTATGGCACTTTAAATTATGGATAAAAAGATAGGTGACACAATAGAGAATTGGATGGTACAATATTGCCACCAGTACTCTAGAATGGTACGATTGTTCCTTTTAGCACTGACGTGAAGGACCTAGGCTTGCACATTTATAGTACCCTGAACTGGCGTACTCAAGTTGCCCGGGTAAGCCAGAAGGTTACCGGAACGTTGCGACTCCGTACCGATTGAAAAAATCTATTACCATCGAGTACGAAGACAATGCTTGTGCAGTCCTTTATTTTCCCCATCATCGATTATGGTGATGTGTGCTACTATGATCTGAAAGCAGATTTCCTCGACAAACTTGACCGCCTTTTCAATAATTGCATTCGATTCGTTTTCAATCTGCGTAAATATGACCATGTCTCTGAGCATCGGTCGCTTCTAGAGTGGTTGCCCATACGTCAGCGCAGAAAGCAAAGGGCGCTGACTACCTTTTTTTCATTTTTTGATTCTACCTCTTCCCCTGGTTATCTAGCCCCCCACTTTCAGTACATTTGCGCCAACCACAATATAAATCTTCGTTCATCACACAATCGTCTTCTTCACTCACCGTACAGAGTTCATTCACTCTTCCTTCTTCGTTCAGTCTATCTCTCTGTGGAATGCACTCCCCCAAAAATCAGAATGGCGACCAACCGATTAGCCTTTAAAGTTAAAGTTCGTGAGCACATTCGCAAGAAGCTGGCAGTATCATCATAACGGTATAGTTTTCTTATTGTTTGTCTTATTTGTTTTAAGTAAATTCATATATTATTGTATATTTATTTGTGCTTATATTTATATAACTAGGCATATGTAAATATATAATATTTATGTTTAGGTATCTTTATATTTAAATATCCAAAATGTTTTTTTTTATAAATTGCACATCTCTGTACATCCTTGTACATAAAGTATTAAATAAATAAATAAATACATACACACATACATACATACATAATAAATAAATGTAAGGCTTAAGGCCATACAGCTCGAACAGTCTTTCCCTACTAATCCTAATACCTCAAGTTGCCCAGTCACTTAATGTTAAATTAGGGCTTTTTTTTTGTTTTCTTTTCAAAAAATTTATTGAATTCAGTGTTCACTAATAAAAAGAAATCCTCGTATAATTTATTTACATCGTCCATATTAAGGACCAGAACATTTAACTTTTTATTTAATTAGCCAGTCTTTATTGGCCCAAATTGTATTTGCAATTTTTGTAAAGGTGTTTTAAACCGTTACCAGTTACCTTTTGTCCACTATGATCAGACGGCAGATAATTTACGATGGCTTTTTTCTAAATACTCAAAATCGCAGAAGGCATTATCAATTCAAGTAGCAGAAGTTGGAGTTACTCTGGTCGGTTCTGTAAAGACAAATTGAACGATTTAAAAAGGCTTAGTAATCTACTGCTATTTGAATTATTTACCAAAATATTAATATTAAAATTACCACAAATAATTGCGGCTTAGTTACTGGATGCAAGTTTCGCTAGGACATCTTCCATTATTGACTCAAATAAAGAAAAGATCTGATAATTTGGGGGTCTGTACACGCACACTACAACGTGCTTAAGTAGAACACAGGACAGTTCGATGCAATGTTCAACTGATAAACAAACTATGTCATTAAGTTGCTTAAATTTTAAACAATTTTTATCAAGATTAGAGACCCTCCACGCAGCATAGATTTACGGGTAAAACAACTGCCCACACGATAGTTCTCATAATTAATTAGCATTTGGTAATCCCTTAACCAATGTTCAGTTAAACAAACAATGTCAAACTTTGTTTTCTCCAAAAACATTTAAATTTCTAATAATTCGGAAGAAATACCTTGAACATTTTGATGAAATAACTTCAAGGTATTCTGCTGACCTTCTTTTCAATAGTTACATATTTTTGAGCTAGAATATACCTTGTTGTTGTTAGGTATAAGAATAATCTTTATTCTTCATTCTAGCTAACCCGGCGAACTTTGTTCCGCCTTAGAGGTAATAAATGAGTAGATTTTGAATTTTATTTTATCAGGATAATAAAAAAATAAAAAAATAAAACAGTATTTTAATGATTATTGGCCATGTATTTTGGTGCATAAGCACCTTGTGATAGACGACATTTTTCGTTTTCTACAGCGCAATAACAAATAACGCAGATGGTCGTCCGACCCGTGAACATGCCACATATAATTTACCAAGGGAAAAACATTGTTTTTTTATATAACCAGACCAAAAACTTTCAAGGATTAGCCTTGCGATTTGTTAATGGTCATGGCGAATGCAAGACGGTTTGGAAATTGAAGTCGTTTAAACTCAAACGGTATATCGGTTGAGATCATCGGGATCTTCGGAATGAGAACTTCCTCACCTTCAAATTTTCCTTTGAGTATCGTGGCGTATATCAAATTGTTCATCAATTTACTTACCACCAAACGCGTTACGTTGCACAGTTTCGGTTAGTTTATGTTTCGAAACATGATTACTACGGAGCCAACCTTTAGTCGTAAATTGTGCGGTAGTAAGCCAGGCATATCCAAGTAGTTTAAAAATTCAATTGGTTAGTTGGTCGCTTCATGTTCATTTGTTACACCATCAAGGGATTTGAATGAATGCAGTGTACCAATGATCTCATTCTCAATTATGTAGTTTAAGTCATCTACAACTTTATTCTTAGCCGCCAAAATTGCTCGCTCACTCAACCATTCATTATTTTTGTGTTAAGTAATGATGTTTGGGAATACTTTGTTGATGAGTTCGTCTTTCGATGAGACAAAGTTACATAAATTCGGAGGAAATTAAATCCATCCGCTCGATTCGTCGACAGGTACTCGAATATTACCGATAGTCAGCAATTGCTCAGATAAATCCTCAGCAGATGTATCGTTCAGCAAGGCAACTCTCACATTTGTTGTCAGTTGTTTCTTCACATAGCACTATATATTCGATGATTTGAGGCAAGCGTTAATTTCGTCGGCAGCAGTTGATCTTGGAATTACCGGCAGTGTTTGACGAAAATCGCCAGACAGTAAAATCGGAATGTTCGGCTAAGTTCTTCCAATGCACGTTTATGCGTCATTGTGCATTCGTCCCAGAAGATGATTTTCGATGCTGATAAAACTTTGGCCATTGCGGAGTGTTTTGCAATATTACGAGTACATGTTTTTTTTTTTTTAAACAAAATGCTTCATAAACAAAGGACTGTGTTTGGAGCCTCCTTTTAGACAAACAATGCCTGTGTTAGGAGACCCCGCTCTTCCATATCTTAGATATATGTACTGTTTAATTTTACTACTTGCTACTTTTTAATTTAAACATCTGATTATTATGTATCATGTGGTAAGACGCGTGGTGTGCTTTATTTAGGTGTGGTGTAGTGTGAATTGATGTGATCTGATTTGAAGTGCAGTGTGTGGTGTGGTGTGTGTTTAGGTGTAACTTTGTGTGGTGTTGTGCAGAATAGTTTAGAGTGTGTTGTGTATCGTTATTATTGTGTGAGTATATTACTCACGAAAAACTAGAAGGGCTTCCGAATCCTCATAAGTTAGAGATTTAATCCAGTTTGTTACCATTTTTTTACAGTCGTAATTGTTTTTATTGTGTACATATATGTTTTTATTAATACTATTGTATATTTGAGCTAAGAGCTGGTAAAATTGTCTGCTACCAAATCTGGTTTTACATCTGGGAACTACTGCAATTCAATCTCTTCTCCTTTTATGTATCTTATTCACGTGATAAGGGAGGGCTTTATGTTTATGTAGAACCGTTTGGGTTATGTACAGTTTCCTGACTGAGAGTAGAGTACTGATTTCATAAATGCTTTTAGTAGAGAATCTTTTACTTTTAAAATACATAACCTTTATAAGTGCTCGTTGTGCACGTTCCACGTCCATAAATCTAGTTTTAGCTGCACCACCCCAAATGGGAATACAATACAGAAGGACAGACTGTGCAAGAGCAAAATAGATTCAATTACGGAGGTTTCTAGGTCGCTTATCACTCCTCACATATATCTTTGTAGGGGCCATCTTTGTCTTAGTGTTTTGAAGATTCAAATTAGCTTTCTAACCCTGGCAGTCACCTGCTCAAGGTGAGGGTACCAGATCAGAAACTGGTCAACCATCACGCCCAGGTATCGTCTTAGAGACTCTATTTAGGCATGAACAATTACAGCGTATACTGTTTATGTCTCCGCTCAAGTTGAGTTCAGGTTCAGAAAAACAGGGTAGGACCCAAAACACTACCCTGCGGTACACCGTATGTTACTTCTGTTTCATCGCTCATGTATTGTCCTATTTTAACTCTTTGCAATCTGTTTGAGAGGTAATCCCTGAGCAAGCCGAGTGCAGTACCTCTTATTCCGGGTCTTTGTAATTTGTTCACAAGGATAGGGACAGAAACGGTGTCAAAAGCTTTTTTGAGGTCTAGGAAAATGGATAGGCACTTGTTTCCCTTGTCAAGATGCTCGATAATATGAGAGGTTAATGCAGTTACAGCATCTTCGGTACTTACAGCCTGTCTGAAACCAAATTGTGAAGGGGATAATAAATTGAATTTGTTTAGGAATTTAGTGAGTCTAGAATTAATAATTTTTTCGAGATTTTTTTATATGGCTGGTAAGACCGAGGTAGGTCTATAATTGTTGACATCGTCTCTGTCCCCTCCCTTGTGTACTGGGGTTATAATAGACTGCTTTAAGTGAGCCGGGAAGACGCCTTGCTGGAGACAGAGATTTGCAAAATGCGTTATCACAGGAACGACTTCCTTTCTTATAAACTTTAAGAATTTTGTTGAAATGTTGTCCCAACCCGGGGCACTTTCCGATTTCTTAACGGTATATTAAATTCGTTAATATACCGTTCACTTCAGTTTCGTCAGTATCAATTAGTACGAAGGTGTTTAGTGGAGATACTTCTGGGTGAACAGGGATATGGACATTATTTAAAGTCCATATCCCTGTTCACCCAAGGGTGAATTTGATCAGCAAGTTGTTTTCCGATGTTACCGAAGTAATAATTCATATAATTTATCGAGTCATGAGAGGTAGGTTTTATATTTAATAGTTCTAAGTTTTGAGTTTTTATTGTATTTGAGTATGTGATATTTTTATGTTTTTCCATAGTGTTTTATTTTTCGTTACAGATTTTGCAAGTAAGTCTCGTTCATGTTTCCTTTTTAGTTTTTTAATTAGATTAATAATTTGCTGAATAATGTTGCGTCTAAATATAAAAACTGTATCTTAACTGGTGATATAAATATTGATATTTCCGAAAATACAGTGGACATAAGAAAACACAACTTCTTAAATCTAATGGCTTCGCATGGTATGTTGCCAGCTCACCAGTTTCCTACTCACTCAAAATCTTGCATTGACCATGTCATACTCAAAACCAAATTTCCAGCAACATGCTTGGTAGCTGAAACCTCCCTTACTGATCCTCCCTCCCTTACTATATATATTTTTAAATCTCAGACGTTTAGCTAGTCCTAAGGTACTTAAAACTGTTTACTCCGCCTTATTTCAGTCACTATTGGTCTACTGTATAACCTCCTGGGGCGGTGCGTGTAAAACAATAATTTTTAAACTTGAGCGCGCTCAAAGAGCACTTCTTATAGTTAGTGTTTTCCTGCCATTCTTTCATCCCACTACCGAACTTTACAAAACCTGCGAAGTTTTAGCAGTAAGACAGCTTTTCATACTTCAAACTATCCTCAAAAAGCATGGTTCACTGACTTATGATCCTACAGCTATTCAACAAAAACGTAGAAAACATAGTCTGCGTTTGTGAAGCTTGCCACACCCATTTTGCTCAGAGATTTTTCAACTTCTTAGGTAGCCATTTGTACAACAAAGTCAATCATATCCTAAAAATATATCCTTTAACTAACAACAATGTAAAATAGTGGTAATCAAATGGCTCCTAAGCCTTGATTATACCGTTACGGAAAAAACACTGAATATTTTAAAATAGAATTAACATACCGAAAGCACACCTACTCATTGCGTACACATTCACATCATAGCTATACCTACACTACGCACAACACTCATATTCACGCCCTATACCTACACTTCACAAACCACACTTATTCGCACCCTAAACATACACTGCTCACACCACACACATTCACTTACACCACTCACCCGTCAAGTTCACTTACGACCTCCTTTTATAGTCTAGAATAAGTTATTTTATTATTAAATTGTCACGCATGTAATTTTGTAAGTTGTTACACCTAGTTCACCACGGAAGGGCACTGATTTCCAAGATACAGGTTTTTACCTAGTTTGGAATTCAGGAGTTCATATAGTTGTAGCCGTCTACTCACTTACATTATATCTTATTATAATTATATTATCATAGCTTACTCTGTATCCTAGCTCTTAATAATGAAACTGTATTAGGCTATATTTTTATTGAGTCCAAATAAACGTTATTATTATTATTATATTGTAGGTATGTGCTTTGAGCGAGTGTGTTTGCGTGGATGGATCTTATTAGGTTGTGTACTGCGAGAGAATGTGTATTAATAACATTAACAAAAAAGTTTAAAGGGCCGGGCAAAACATTGCAGGAAATTGTTCGAAACAATACCAAGTGCAGGTTAACAGGCACTTCTAGTAAAAGCAGTAATATTACTAATTTAACAGTAATATGAAAGTTAACTATAAAATTACAATATATTAGTAATTTTTGTAGCAAAAGTTTGTGTACCTGGTCTTCGCTTCTAATAACTATAGTTGGGGAATTTTCATCCTTCTTGGTGTAGACTTTGCCGTAGGCTGTCCAGCAAAACTTGTAGGTTCCAGACTTGGTTAGTTCACGTGCCAGGAAGTGGAGACGGAAGCCTTTGGCGGTCAGATGTTCTGATATAAACACTGGAGTGTCTATTTGAGTTTTAAAGCCCATATGTTTACAGGACAATTTGTTTTTATGCTTCAAGTTAAATGCCTTTGCCATTTTCAGAATCTCAGTCTTCAGGATAGTGGAGCCCGTTTCTACGACGATAGGTGTACTTTGCTTATCTGTTGATTTTCCACGTTAAAAAATACGAAATAAAAGACATGTGACAGATGTCTTTTATTTCGTATTTTTTAACGCAGCATTCCATGTTTTGGTCATTTCAATAAGATCTTCTTTGGTCTCGTCTTTTTTTCTAGGTACGTTTTTAATCACTAGATTACTTTTTCGGCCTCCCATTTGTAAGTCTTCTTTTATTTTCTAGGATAGTGATATAAGTTTTATCTTCTCTAGTCTGTCTATCAAGCTGGGCAATTTTCTCTCGTAATTGAGCTTTCTATATTTATTTTGGATTGTTGAATCTCCTGTATTCATGATTTGTGTATATTTCCCCTGTTTTTCAGTGAAGGACGATGACATTTTTTTCATTTCCTCTTTAAATTCGTCCAGTTGTTGCCCAATAGAAACCTCCATGTACTCCCTACTCCTTTTAGCATGTTGAGCTACATATTTTGGTGGTGTTTTCTCAATCCCCGCACTGCAAATTTCCGTATCCGATAACGATTTGTTCATCAGTGAGTTCATATTTAGGTGCGAATGTAATACGATCTTATGTGGAGCAAAACTCACGCCGTGCACTGCTTACCCCGTAGAAGCGCAGTAGCAAGCGTTCCGTAGGCGCAGCGATGAAAGGATGTATCCTTGAGCGTAAGCTTCGATGTCACAGTTGAATACTACACACGTCAAAGTATATCTGTCTTCGTTCTGCGCGGAGTGTTCTCGCTCGCCGGTGGTGAAAAAATGCGACCTTGGGCGTGTGTTATGCGATCACAGTGATGACGACTCACGCGAAAATGTATCTGACTTTGTCCTGCGCGGGGTGTTCTCGCTCGCTGGGAGGTTAGTATCCAGAATGCTTTGCGCTCCTAGTACTTCACTTGATTTATTCGACTACTATTTTAATTTACTGAATATTAAAAATTTACTGAGTATTTGTGTCGACACGTCTGCACTGCACAGCAAAGAATATAACTACTCTGCACAGAGTCCGTGAGGAAAGAGCCCAATGTTCGTTCTTCAATAGTTGGAATAATTAACGGTAATTTTAATACAGAATGGCTGAATAGCCGTACGGCATCCTTCTAACAATGTGTCTGCTATTCCAGAAGCAGCAACTGCAACCGCAATGTTGGATTTTGAATGTTGCACGAACAGTGGCTGAAACTACTGACAGGAGGAATGTCTTACCAGTTCCACCAGGGGCATCCAGGAAATATAAACCACCATTTCCATCATCAATTGCCTTCATTAATGTGACATAAACTTCCTTTTGTTGGGGATTCAACATTCGTTTGAACTACTGAATCTAATTCCCGATGATCATATTCCCGTTCCCTTTCCAAGTCTCGATTAATTGTGTCATTCATTTCACGATTTGGTGCTGGCATTCCTAAGGTGACTAATAAACTACCGCACATGCGGTGACACATGTCTTCAATCAAGAGCATAGCCCGATTATGTATTTCCTCGAACTGACACGAATTTTTTCTAAAATGTCTTATGACAAATAATCCTTGAAAAAAAAATGGAAGTAAAAAAACTATCCTATGTCCGTCTCCTGGTTCTAAGCTACTCTCCACAAATTTTCAGCCAAATCGGTTCCGCCGTTCTTGAGTTGCAAACAGTGTAACTAACACGACTTTCTTTTATATATATAGATATGGTCTGTATAAAATAATTTACTTATAGTTGTTTTCCACTATAATATAAATTATGTCCACTAAATTTTTGGATTGGATTCTACAATCAATAAAAAATTTAGTGGACAAATTTTTTTTGCGGCGCGGGGCCTAACGGAGCTTCTGGAGATTAGCAAAACATACATTAGAATATCGCTGAGCATCAGGAGTTAGGTCACCAAAAAGATTGCTTAACATAATAAAAAATACAGGCAACTGAAAAAATTACATGACACAATCAACCAAAAATCGTAAAACAGAAAAATACCAACGTCAATTTTATACGCTTATATTCGAGTTTCACCGAAGATTTAAAGAAAAAATTGCTGCCGTTTTTGGAATCTACCAATTACATACTTACACAAAAATGCACACAAGTTTTCGAAACATTAAATTATTCCGTGTTAACATACCTAAACATTAAATATGACTTGCCATACGAAAAGTATTGCCAACAAAATTAAGGAGGAAGATCTTGCGATCCAGGGTGCCCATTTATTTGGGCCGAGTGTGGAGTCTAAGTTCGATGAGTTAAAGTATGAGGTGATCAGTAAGATAGACAAGGAGTTGTCTGATTCCCAAAACGCAAGAGACTACATCTCCCAGAAATATGACGAGCTCTGTGGCAAGATACAGTACCTGACTGAATTGGATGCTACTGTCACTGGGTTCAGGAGCGATGTCAAGGCTATTGAGAAACAGGTTAGTTTTTCTGTGTGCCCAATAGTGTTTTTTTGTGTGCCATACTCGTGTCCAGAGGGGTGACCCAGGTTAAGGGTACGCTGATAACAATAAGCCCGGTTTGCGCTGATCTGGCAAAAACTATGAAATCTGCTGGCGCATATCAATGCTGACATGTCGGCGCCGGATACCAGCGTTCTACATGTACAATATACCCTAGGTCACCCACCTGAAGCGATATTCTGTAACCATCTCACCGTGAAAACTCAGGTGAAGTGAGCGTGGAGTGCGCTGTCAGTGCCACTGATGCTAGGAACGGGCAAATACGCGATGACACTGACAGCTCACTACACGCAAGTCTCTCTGGTTGGGAAATCATCAAATGACTTCTCCCGCTCTGGAGTGGAGCGGGAGGGTTTGTCAGACTTTTACTGAATAAAATCCACCCGTGTCCTTCAGTTGCCTGTGCCAGGGCCACGGTTACTCTTTCGAGTTACCCGCAACCCTGAGGCGTGGGCCCTATCGGACCCCGTCATTTTGTGCTGACATCTATTTGAGGCGCGCGTGGAACACGACGCGCCGTCGACCCGGGCCTGGTCCCTACCGAACGGCGAGCTACCCATTGCTCGCCGTCCGCAAGCCCACGCCTACGGTGGCCGGGAATCTGCAGGCGACTCCCGACGCCCAGGGCGTCTCCTGGGGCGACTAGGGGCGTCTCCTGCGGCGACTAGGGGCGTGAGAGCGCAAGGCTCTCTCCCTCACGCGCTCTGCCTCCTCCTTCGCGAGCATTACTCTTTCGCAGAAGGAGGTGACGGCTTTCCATTCCCTCTCGCTCCGTACCATGGCCTGGACCGGGCCGGACGCGAGAGATCACCGCCGCCGATCGCCTCCGCGAGGACACTGCGGTGTTCCACCCAAGCTGGGCAGACCTCCACACAATGGTGACACCCGGGCTTTTTCCTCCCGCCTTATGCGAAACAGGAACCTCCCGAAACAACCGTGTCCGGTGAGGACCTGTGTCAGGCGGAAGGTGAGGACGCCGTGGTGCCTCTCCAACCACTCCTCAAAGAGGGGACTTACCGCCGCACTTGTGGCATGGCCAGCCTTGACTAACCTGGAAGTCTTTCAAGTAGACTCCGGACCCCAGTTTACCGAACCAAGCAAAACTGTTCAGGTGGAGATTAATTTATGACTCCGCCCTAAAGTGTTAATGTGGTGCTTTTCCAGAAAAGATGGGACTTATTACTGAGTACTGCGTTTCCTGTCCACTGCAAGTTACAAGAATTGATGGACGTTCATGATGGCGCCAAATTCTGTGCTGACTCCATTTAGTTCACATTTAGATTACTATCAGCACGCTAAAAAGAAGACCTAGGTCAAATAAATTTATTTTCTTTTCTTTCAGATCACCGAGCTGTCCTTGAGGGTCGATGACATTGAGAAGAGGACTATTTGTAGAGAGTGCCCGTCGCTGACTTCTTCTTTGTATTGAGTTCTTATTAAATGTGTCATGAGATTCTGGTTTTGATTTTTGGCAGAAGACCTTGAAGTACAAAGGCCTTTCCAGCCTTACTTCTGAAGGCTCAACTAGAAACTGTCCGGTAAAATTATAGTTTTGATGAGCCAAGGGTCACGAGAAGTTATTTTTACAATTAAACACGTGTTACTTGATGAAACTTTCAAGAGTACAGGGAAACCGTTTCAACTTTTTACAGTCCACGGTGTCATAAAGAATATCGAAGAGGAAACTGTAACTGTTCCCTGGAATCGATTAAGTGCCGATTTCACCAATGATATCTTGAACGCGTTCAAGAGAGATAGAAAATAATGACACTGACAGTTCTTAAACGGGGTTTATGTACTGATCGCGTTCAATTTCATTGGTGAAATCAGACCTTAAGGGGCTGTTAATTTCATTACTCGCAAGCATTAAGGAACAAAGGTGAAAAGTTTAGGATTAAATATAAAATCACAAAAAAGGTACCTAGTTGATATACGAGTATATGCTTCAATTCCTTATTTACCATTAAGTTATTTTCCCGACGCAATTATGACCGATTATTACCACTGTCCACCCCTGCTTGTCCACCCGGGAGGACAGTGTCGCAACTTTTAAAAATAATGCCCACTGTCCCCGGGGGGTGGCCAGTAAGAATCATTATTAAAATAATTCACTGTAGCCACCCCTGGTGGACACGGCTACAACTTTTTCAAACATTTACAATGGCCACCTCCGGTGGACAGCGCCACTATTAAAACCAACATTCTCTTTGTCCAACCCTGGCTGATACTGATTACAGACATTTATATATTTTATCAATAAAAAAATGGATTCTTTGTCAAAATTAAAAAATGTTGTATTTAATTGACTAGTCATATTTAACTGTCAATTTATTTATAGACGATTTATTTTCCTCATATTATTATTTACTAGTAATGCTGTATGTATATACAGCCTAGTTCTAATTAAGTTCACCTATTTTAAAATAGTTGCATCTTCAAAAAAAGTAAATTTTGTGGGTAGTTTTAACTTAATTTATATTTCCGCAAACTTTTACTTATCAACAACGAGTGTATGATACCTTGCCTCGTAACCAGCCATGTCTGAGCTAAATAACGGCGGCAGCAGTTCTTCAGGAAAATTTAATTTTTCGTACATCTATAGAAAAGGTGGTCAGATTTTATTGCACGCAGGTCACGAATACATTGTGAAGCGCAGATATAAAAGTGGTTTAGTAATATGGGAGTGCACTAATAGAAAGAAGGAGAAATGCAGAGGACGAATTAAAATAAAAGTGAGTTAAAAATTTGGCATTATGATTCTTACAATCTAAATTGTACATCCTTCTAATATTATTAATAAATGTGAAAGTTTGGATGTTTGTTACATAGTCACACCATAACTACTGGACAGATATGGCTAAAATATGGAGCGGAGATAGGTTACCACCCTGGCTTTATTTTTATATTAAATGCAGAAATAGCTCTGTCTGAATAAAAAGTAAATTACTGGCTTTTCTAATCGAATGTCTATCGAAATTTTACAAATCTTATTTAATGGACGTTTTTACAATACTTTTTTTTTTCAATAGGACCTTAATATTATTGAAGAACAACCGCATCATTGCCCACCCGATTTCGCCAAAAACATCCTGGAAGCGAAAATACAACAATGCAAAGACAAAGTAGTTTCTCCTCATTATCCTTCCGTGCCACAAACATTTAATGCTATGGTGAGTCAATTCAAAGATTCCGGAATGGATTTAATAAAAAAACTACCGTAATTTCAAAGTATGAAATCCAATCTATACAGACATAGAAACAAAACTGCAGGGATGGTAAAAATTCAATGCAGAAATGTACAAGAATTGCAAATTCCTCAAAAGTACAAGCAATTTCTTTTGGCAGATTACTATTACAATGGCAACCGTATTTTAGTATTTTGTGTTGAAGATGCAAAACAGTATATTTGTGAGACTCGCGATTTTTATTGTGATGGTACCTTCAAAAGCTGTAGTGAACCTTTCACACAACTGTACTCGCTACATGGTGATGTTCACAGTACAGAAAATAGTGCCTTTATGACTTTCCGAGATGTTAAGTCTTACAGTACTTTATTTAATTTGATTAAAAGTCAGATTCCACAATGGGAACCTAGAAAATTAACAATAGACTTTGAGAAAGCAGCTATGAAGGCCATCAGATCATCATTTCCTTCAGCAATATTGAAAGGATTACTACGATTATACACATTTCAAAAAAGCGATATGGAGTAAAGGGCGTGGTTTAAAACTTACTACATCTGAAGATATATTTAAATTTCGAGAGATTTCGTTGTGCGAAAAATTCAGCTAAGCCAAAATATAGTGAATACTAACAAACGAAAAAAGAAATATATTTTCAGTGATCAGTATATTCAAGAAACGCAACTGGAATTTGTAATTGACCAAATAACCGTAGGACAATTTCTGGAAATGATGAGAAATTAATACTGCAATGATTGGTAAATTACTATTGGAAGTATTTACTTTTGTTTTTGTTTTTATAAAAAAAGGATAAGAATTTAAACGTAGATTTTTATTGCGATTTTAAGATATAAGTTATTATTAAAGTGGAATATAGTTAAGTTCAAAAAAATTAAGTTCATTAAGTTCATTACAGTTCAATAAATGTCTATCAGCCAGGGTTGGACAAAGAGAATGTTGGTTTTAATAGTGGCGCTGTCCACCGGAGGTGACCATTGTAAATGTTTGAAAAAGTTGTAGCCGTGTCCACCAGTGGTGGCTACAGTGAATTATTTTAATAATGATTCTCACTGGCCACCTCCCGGGGACAGTGGGTATTATTTTAAAAAGTTCTGACACTGTCCACCCGGGTGGACAAGCAGGGGGTGGACAGTGGTAATAATCGATCATGACCATCGAAAATATTTCGATCAACTTACTCTGTTTACTCTGTTTCACGACTACTTTGTAAGACAATGGTTGAAACCAAATGTAATACTACCATATGTTTTTATGGCCAAAGACACCATACGACAAACTCAGTCGAAGGGTGGCATAACTGTTTCATGACAGACGCTTAGGGCACTGCTCCATGTCGATTTTTTCATCAATGACATCCTGTACAATCTTATTGATACGCAAATCGATATCTATGTCACGCTGTTTTCGTGTGCGACGTTCAATATGTACCTGTGCTTGAATCATCCGAAACTGTTGCGACATATTTTTTTTTTGAAGATTTGCATCTATATTTTGTAAATGTGAGAACGTTGTAGTGTAGGCCTTGTAGATTGTAGATTTATAGATCATTGTCCATTTGTTATGCATATGGTACTTGTTGACAGGCATACACTGTCCTTCCATACCTATTACACTGTAATTTGAAAACATGGCACCATGGTACCCCTATCAAATCAAAAGTCATTCATTCAAATTAGGCTGAGAATCAGCACTTTTCGAACGTCAAAATAACATAAGATAGACCCCAAAACGCCCGCCCTTCACCACTTCCTAGTGGTTAAGCTGGGAAGAAGAAGTGGCGCAACAAACTCCCCAGCAGGACAGCTGTCTGTTCAGTTAGAAAAAAACATGAATCTTTACAATAATAGGTAGTAGGTATGCAAAGAAATGAAAATTTACACAGAACATCATATTAAGTATATCATAACTTACTAAATAAATTAAAGCCTCCAGGCATAAAGGTCGTGACAGCTTACATAATTATGCAATACTGGGTTAATTGTAAAGTACGCAAAAATGATAAACTAGGACCGTCGAAGTAAAATAAATGGACAGTAATAATTACTATAACAATAACAACACCAGATCCAGCAAGAGGACCATTCACCACAAACAGCACCTGTTCACGAGCATAACGCAAAGGTCAGCCATTACCCCCCTCACCATATTTGAGGGAAGGAGGCAACCCGACCCGACGCTACCGCAAGCAGTGACATCTAAGGGAGCACGACAAACTTGCTGCCGGTTGCACCGGCAAGAATAAAATGATCAATTGTCGAGGTCGCTAGCTAACCGCATATTGCAACACAACTCATTAAAAAACATTGTAATGAGTAGATCATGTCAACATTTTATGAAGATAACTAAAAATGATTTACTTAGAGAGTCAAATAAAAAACAAATGTATGAACTCATATACCGTGTCAGTAGGTAAGCTGATTCTGGAGAAAGAACATAAGCATTGTCTTGGGTTAACACAGCGACCAACTATTCTTATCGTTTAAGTATTCGTTAATGGAATAATATTCCTTTGAACAAAGGTTGGATTTAACTTGAGCTTTAAACGCATTAAAAGGCAAATCTAGCAAAGAAGAGGGAAGCTTGTTATAAAAGGTTATACCAAGCCCAACAAATGAGTAATGAACCTTATGAAGCCGGTGAAAGGGAGCATGTAGTTTGTTCTTATTTCTCTGCAGAACCCTTCGGGGCAACAAGGCGTGATGTTATGTGTTATGTTTGAAAACATTGTAAAAGTCAAATGTTATAAGAGAGTATCCGTGAAGTTTCTTGCCGGCTCTTCTACATATGAAACGACCAATTGGAACCGTGCACCTAGATTCTGACGTGTCATAAGTGCCCATGTAGGTTTATGTGAAATAAAATATTTTGATAACCCTTTCCAGCCCGCGTGGCAAGGCCACCATAGAAACGAGTTTTGTTGACCGAAGGGTAGACAAAATGACAAGTTTAATGAAATAAATGTCACGTTGTCTATTCTATCTGTCATTTTGTCTATCTTATCTGTCATTTTGTCTATTCTTCCGCTGACACAACCCGGTCATGGTACACGTGCTGGTAAAAATTGTAGCGATTATTTTCAAATATTTGTTGTCAAGCAGCGGTAGATTGTCGAGGGGATCAACAATAATAAAACCCGGAAGTAACAGCTTATTATTTATTATTCTAAATTGCTTATTTTGAACAGTAACATTAAAGTTATAACATTAACAACGACCACATTATAAAAATACTTAAAACAGACAATTGTAAACATTTGGCATATTTCGTCTTATTTTTAAGTACCTAACATTATTTTTTCGAACAGTGTAGACTGAAGACCACATATTCTGCTATTTTTTTTAAGGCACTGCGTTTTATAAAAGCAGAATTTGCATGATTTGTCATCATTGCAAAGCGAGGCGAAAAGTTCCCTCCCAAGGGCGGATCCAGGAGGGGCCAAGGGGCCATGGTTTCGTAAGTGCCCGGACTGTTCAAGTAAAATAAAGAACGCCAAACTGAAAATCAATAGAACTTCTTTTGGTTAACACTAAATCGACTTCGACATATAAGTAGCCTAAAGTCGAAAGACATAACCTACGAGGCGGGGTACTGATTTTTTTTGAGCCCGCTACGTCCGCTCTTTTCTACAGACCGTGACAACGTAACACCAGTATCTACGGTAAAAAGAAAATCTATCCAATTCGTGTGCAATCCCGAAATAAATCCTGGATCAGCCCTTAGTGCCCGCCCTGTCTGTCTAAATTAAATTCAATGTTTAATTTGTTTCTGGTTTTTCATCACAAAATTAAATATTCATTGACCAATAAACCACCATTCACCAATAAATTAAATTCCTTTTTTTTTACTTTTAATCTTTTTTCTGCCAATTAGGTACTTATTTAAATAGCATTTTTTATTATTTCTTTTATTACTTGGCAGTTATAAATAGAGCAGCAAAATACCGATAAAAATGCCATAATAATTACGTATAACCATCATAATTAAGATCACTTCTATGGTTTCTTTTTTAATATGAACCAGTCTCTCGTCATTCTAAGAGTATTATATCACAATAAATTGGACTCATGCACTCATACAATCTCTTTTTACTAACTAAATATTTTTTCCTTATTTAATAAATTAATATTATTAACTAAAGCGGATGCTTTAACATTTTTTGTTATATATTTCTTAACATCGTAATATTTTTGGCACTGAAATTAGACGGCATTTATTATAGATAAACAGTGAATTACAAATCAAAATGCATTAAAAAGCAGAAAATTCTAAAGCAAAATAAACTAATAGGCCAGCTAAGAGTCTCGAATTATTGTTTGGCTAAAAAATATTGGTAAGTTTTACTTATATTCATATAATAATAACAATGACAACACAAAATGCATAATAATCAAAATTGTTCAAAATAACATTAAATGTCACAAAAGTGTTTGTGTCCTAGATGATTAATATTGCAACAGAAATCGGTGTAGCTACAACTGCTACAAGCTATTGATCATAACAATAATTTACATTTACAATATTTGGTAAAATGCTCCAATTTTTATTTTTTATTTTTTTTATTCTTACGAGTTTTTATTTTAGAATTTTCTTTATTTTCCGATATGATAAAATAAGAAAATCCTTTTGGATTTCCTACGGTAAATTATTTCATAAAATAAGCCTTACATCATTCACAATAGTATCACAACATTTTTACTAGAGGGGCTTCAGCACATTATTCCATTGAAGCTCCATGCGTAGTTTCTAAACTGACCTATTTTAATTGACTGTCTTTCAATCATGGTAACCCTCAAATCTCCCTACAATCAAGCCTTCTTCCCTGCTAAAATTGCTTGGATTTGAGAAACAGTCTTACCTTTAGTTTCCGGGATCAAAAAGAAAACGAAGAGCGTGCCAAGGACCATAAAAGCAGCGAAGAACCAAAAGCAACTGTAGATGCCTATAGCATCCTTCATAATAGGGAAGCAGAGGGTGACCACAAACACCAACATCCAATTAACAATGACAGTAACTCCGGTGGCCGCTCCACGGAATTCAACCGGGAACAACTCAGCCATCATCATCCAAGGGATAGGCCCGAAACCCATGGAAAAGGAAATGATGAACAGAATCAAGCAGACTAACGGAATCCAGCCAAGGGCGGCGACATTATACTGATCCCTTTGTAACTTAAAGTAGATACCGAGAATGATTAGGCAAAGCCCCATGATAGCAGTACTTTGAAGGAGGAGGATCCTACGACCGGCTTTATCGACGCAGACCGATGAGATATAAGTGGCAATGGTCTGTACAACACCAACAATGATGGTGGCAATTACGGGAGGTATATCAGAGCCAGCGGATTGGAAGATATTGTTGGTGTAGAAGATGACGGCGTTGATGCCGCTGAACTGCTGGAAGAACATGAGGCCGAGCCCGCAGATTAGCGCCATGCGGGACGCTTTGTTCGTGACCATGCTCATCATGCCAGCGCGCTGCTTAGATGCGTCGTCCACCTGGAAATGCAAACAATCGTTATTATAAGGCATGACTTAAATAAATAAGGAGTGCTTACGAGTTAAAGGTCGTAGATTCGAACCCAGACAGGCGCTTTACTTACTGCACTGCACTACTCTTAAAACGGTGAAGGAAAACGTGAGGAAATCGGTCTTAGAACCAAAAATTCGAAGACATGTAACATCTACCAACCTGCACTGGGCCCGTGATGGATTACGGCCCACTCCCTCTCACAGCGGAGGCCTGTGTCCCAGCAGTGGGAACATAATAGGCTGAATATGCATGCTTAGTTTCTTGTAGAGAGCCCTGGTAGGCAAATAGAAATTATTGTAAATAAGACTTACATCTTTCTGCATGTCCTCAAGTTCTGATGTGAGGTCGGCGTCGGGTCCTCGGAGCCAGCGTAGAGACTTCTCTGCATCACGCCTGCGGTTCTTGCCGAGAAGATACTGAGGAGTTTCGGGCATCCACCTGAAATAGTGTAAGTCAGTTAAACATCTATAACCTCGGTATTTGTGAATTGCTTTTTATGGAAAACTTTTTAGGAGGTTTCTTTTTTGAATGGATAGCATTACTGCATTTTTTTAATCCTTTCGCATGAATTAATCTATAACATAAGTGTAAAAATATAATTAATGTATACAAAATATTGTAATAGTACATTATGATATAAGTGCGGTAAGTTGAAAATAACAGCCGAGGCGATATTGCGATAAAACAATTTAAAAGAGTAACGGTGGAATTTCTTGCCCATTCTTCTCCATATGAAACTACCTTTTGAAGCCAAGTGTTGACTCTCGACCATCTACGAGCACAGACGCGTATGCCTAATGTCAATGTACATGCATGCCTAATGTACGAAAAAATTAGAATTTTATTGTAGCAGAAACAAAGTGATGCAAATCAAGAGTTCTTTAGCCACTTTTAGCTGCAAACACTACTAACCAAGGAAGTATCAAGTTTCTAATAAATGCTACAAGCACATTTATAGCGATAGATTCAATGTAAGAACCTAGGAATCAACCATTGTATTTAAAACAATCAATTTAATAAGCCAACGACAAGTTAATCAGATGCAATGGATGAATCTAAACTTTGGACTAAGACCTACGAGTACTAAGGATTTTCTAGTTGAAAAAACTCAAACACTTAACCGTCATGAATGCAGTCTATCCAAGGAACTAACATATCTAGGGATACACTACAGCCATCATTATTCCAGTGCGAGAGAGAAATACAGGTCCAATTGCGAAAAAGGGGTAGTGCTACCCCTTTTTCGCAACAAAGTCAAAGTCAAAAGTCAAAGCATTTATTTCAAATAGGTAAATATAATTGATTCTAGGCGCCCCTTCCAAAAGTAAGTAAGTAAGTTTCGTATGGAGGAGAAGAGGCAAGAAACTCCACCTTAACTATTATAAAATGTTTAACAGTATTTTGTGTCCATTAATTATATTTTTATAAGTGAAGACGATGCATCCAGAATAAAAATACTATACCACAAATAGGTAAAAATGATTTCAAATAAGCAAAGACAGATAAATCAATCACTTGAGGTAATGGTGTTCACTTAAGCACAAACATTGCGAAAGTATATGATTTTCCTAAAATATTAACTAGTAATAAGTCAGTATGTGACTAAAGTAAAAGTAACCAATTATACAATACAATAACCAACTAGTATGATTTTGTCTAGCCTCTAGATTGTCCTATGAAGCAGGACCAGCATGTTTCTGAGCATTCTTATCTAGGATATAATCCTCTAATTTGTAATATGCTTGATTACAAAGTGTACTTTTAACATGAGTTTTAAACTTTTTTTCATTTAATTGTAATATATCACAAGATATTTTGTTGTAACATTTGACACAGTACCCCATAAAAGATGTATGTACTTTATATAGTCTGAAAAATGGTTGCTCTATTTTATTTTTATTTCTAGTGTTAATATTATGTCTATCATTTATTTAATTAAAAAGGTGCAGATTTTGTCTTACATACATAATATTTTTATAAATGAACTGGCAAAGTACAGTCATAATATTAATCTTCTTAAATAGTTCCCTAAGAGATTCGCGGCGACGTAGATTGTAAATGGCTCTGACAGCTCTCTTTTGCAAAATAAAAATAGATTCAATGTCAGCAGCCCGACCCCACAGTAAAATGCCGTATGACATAATGCTGTGGAAGTAGCTAAAATAAACTAAACGTGCGGTTTCCACGTCTGTTAACTGTCTTATCTTTCTAATGCCTCTAGTCGCCACGCGAGAGATGTTTTTTGAGGTCCCCATTGTAACTTCTCGTCTAGCGTGATTCCTAGGAAAATCGTCTGATTAATAAATTCCAGTTTTTCTCCATTCGTTATGATGTCACATTCGCTACTTCTAGCATTAGGTAATTTAAATCGAATGCTTTTGGTTTTTTTCTCATTTAGTACCAAATTATTTACCGTAAACCAATCTTGGATCTGAAGAAGTTATTCACGTCGTCATGGTTTTGTGACCTTCGGTCTATTTTAAAGATCAATGAAGTGTTATCTGCAAATAACACCGTCTTCGGTTGATTTTGAAGTAACTGGGGTAAATCATTAATGTAAATTAAAAAGAGGAATGGACCCAATATCGAACCTTGAGGAACGCCCATTGTCATTTCAGACCCTAATGAGTTTGTGCCGTTTATTTGTACTTTAACCTTTCTATCTTTCAGGTATGATCTTAGCAAATCAAGAGCTGCATTCCTAATCCCGTAGTGCTCTAGTTACAGCAGAAGTGTCTCATGGTTTACGCAATCGAACGCCTTAGAGAGGTCGCAAACGATTCCAATGGCATCTTGTGATTCCTCCCAGGCGTTAAAAATGTTCTTTATTAGACACCGGCGTCAGTGGTACAACGCCCTTTAGTGAAACCGTACTGATGTTCATGAAAGATGGAGTTTTTATTAAAGTGACGTCACATTTGAATGACATTTATGTACCTTGGCCAGAGGCTAAGCCATACAACGTGGGCAATGCCACCACTCTCTTGGGTACATTACCAGTCGTCAGCGATGCGGTGGAATTTTTTAGATACTATGTAGTTATTATTTAATAGTTTGTTAGTTTTTAATGTAATAATGAACATATCACACTAAATAAAGTTAAGTATACAGGGTGGCAGGATGGCATTGGCGAGCAAATTGAAACCATGCAACCATTCAGGGTATGATTCTAGATCCCCTAGCGTATAGTTTAGTGTCGGTTATAAAATATAAAAACCGCTGTTTCATAGAAAAATGCTATACCTACACGGTCAAACTAAATGGTGGAACAAATTTAAAAAAAATACCGACGCCAAGTTTCAAAGCAGGGGGTTTGATAATGATGTACTGACTCCATCGTACCCGCATGTCGATTCGAGACTTGCGTGGAGTGAGCTGTCAGTGACAATAACAGCTCACTTCACCTAAGTTTTCACGGTGAGATGGTTACGTAATAGCACTACTGGTTTTGCGTCGATGTCCTGCCGCCCTTTATATGTATGTGTTGGATACACAATTACATGGATTTAATATTTCAACATACATAGGTTGTATTATTATAGGCCACTCACCAGAACACAGCAACAAGCAAAACAGGGAACACAGCAGATATGATGGAAAGGGTCCTCCAATGCGTCCACCCGCCCACCACGAAGGTGAACAGGATGCCGACAGTCAGAAACAGCTGGAAGAAGGCGCCTAAAGAACCTCGTATGGAGGTCTCCGCAATCTCACCGATGTACATAGGGGCAGCTACGCAGGCACCACCTAGAAACAGAAGGAAACTTTTTAGGAGGAGTTGCAGAAGAGGTGGATGCTAGTTTCAAAGAGGAAAAAGAAGAAAATGCCTATGGCATTAAGTCCACCTTTTTATATTTATTGAGCTTCGCTTAATAAACAAATAATAGTTACCTATCAATTTGCCGTTTAGTATACAACAAGTTAAAGTAATTTTTATTTAATTATTTCTTATTTCTATCAATAAAAATATGCACCCTTGCTATCGATGCATCTCTGCCAGCGCAGTTGTCATTTTACAGAAAGCACTTACAGCTTGCAACACCAAGGGGTTGCTGTTGCGTTACCAGTCTAAAATCCAATAAGGTCTTATGCTTTTAGGTGCCCGTTATTTCTCCAGTCCCCTTTCTCTTCAAACCATAATACAACAATGTTGATTGGTGGATAAAACTGTATCCACCACTAGTGTGTTGGCAACCACACACTATAATTACCAATTCAAAAGCCAACTTTGGTGATTATCCTAACTTTCCTCATTGATAACCTTGTTGCTGTTACGATTTCACTCGCAACCACCTATTATTAGTACATCATTTTCCAGAAACCGTCTTATACGACTCGGTATTAAATCAAGACTCACCAGTAGCCAGTCCAGCGAAGAATCTCGCAGCAATCAGCATGCCAGCGCCATTGGCGAAGATAGTGAGCAGCCAGTTGAGTAGGAACGGCACAGACAGTATGAGCACGGTTGGCCGTCTGCCAACCTTGTTAGCTAGCATACCCACGGGGAGAGCACTGATCGCCGCTCCGATGGCAAGGATTGATGATACTAGGGAACCTGGAAACGAACATTTCAATGATTATTTAGTCTTGGGAATGTCATTTCGATGAATTGGCTATAGCTAATTCCCTAACATATTTAAGTTAAGTGGCGAAGTTTTAGTTTATTCTTTTTATTTTCTTACTAGCGACCCGCTTCTCGCTTCGGTTTTACGACTTGACAAAACATCGAGTTTTTTTCTTATTATACAGGGTGAATAAAATTAGCTAGCGTAACTGTGCAGACGAGATGTCATAACATAAAAGTTTGTGGGGTCATCGACTGCAGTTACTGAAGTCAATTGAAACATCAGTTTGAAACTCAGTTCGGAATCATTAGAAATGCAAGTTTTTTTTTTTTATAAGTGGTAAGTATTTATTTTAGAATTTTTCCGATAAACTGTACCCTTGCATCTGATAGGCATATACATAAGCGGGCGAGTTCGAACAAGGTCGAAATCGGACGAAGCCAGGCAGAGGTTATAATTAATACAAACACCCACATTTCGCCAGTTAAGTATGTTTAAGTTCCATTTATTTGGGGGCGAGCATTTAATTGGCATCAACCCGGCACAAATCCAGACTCCGGGCTGCTTATGAGAAATTCCAGATGAAGGAACCCAATGACAATTGGCTCGACCTGTTAAGGACCTCATGGTCAACAGTATATAATAGCGCCTGGCGACTATTATATACATACTATTATATATATATTATAGCTATTATAACTTTATTCACATACATAAGTTATAATAACACTAGCGTAATCGTAAATCATTACTAAATCATACAAGATAACTGTGTTTGCAGAATACACATCTACATCTCTATTTTTACTACAAATTGGAATGACGTATCATCGTAAACACACAGTCATATCGTGAGTTGCGGCCATAGCTTACGACTGTTACGTAAACTGGGGGCCTGCCAGATAGCGTCAGTTGAGTGCCCTTTATTTATCTCAGGATGTGCTGTTGAATACTACTCTTTATATAAAAGGGTTACTAACCTATAACACACGTGTCTTTGTGTCTCTTGTTACACGTGTATCTTGTCTGTGACGTCAAAAGCATTGGCACTAGGCAGTACATGAATAATTGAAATAGTTTTGTACCATTTCTCAATGCTGACTTATTACATGTCGTGACTTTTGCCAAAACTATGTTTTAAATTAATACCAGCCTATTATTGTCCCACTGCAGGGCAAAGGCCTCATCTCAAACAGGGAAGGCACGAGCATTGATCACCACGGTTGCTCATGATTTATATAGTTGCCAGCTTTTGCTTCGTGTGCCCGCGTGGAGGTCGGAAATTATCCGACGAGAACGTACTTCCGGGATAAAAATATTAATATAAGTATCCTATGTGTTAACACAGGTCATGAACTATCTGTGTACCATCCGGTCAGTAGTTCTATCTCACTATTTTGGCTATAATAGCTTCCACATAAAAGGTAGGTATATGCTGTCACGGAGTTTTTAAAACAAACAATCGCACCATACATTTTCTTCGTGTAAGTCTAACGGCTTAGGCAGCGCACGCTAAGATAGCTCTCACAGGGCAGCATTTTTTCCGACTTACTTGATACTTATCGTTATATTATGGCCAAATCACACAGAATCTATATAAATTATAACCTATGTGTTATTTTGATGTAAAAGCTATATTACTGTACAGTTTCATCAAAATCCGTTCAGTAGTTTTTGCGTGAAAGAGTAACAAACATCCATCCATCGTCACAAACTTTCGTGTTTATAATATTAATAGGAAGGAAGCAGGATAAGTAGGATGTGCAGACTGCCGGGTGATACGCAGCTGAGACGAGAACGAGAACTGGAAAAGAAGCTTGGGGTATAATGGACAGAGTTCTGCACATACGTCTCCTTACTCCTTCCTTCCTCCTTAAAACTTGGCATCAAACAGCGTCTATCAGCACTATTACAGTCTCGAATACTGAAGATTTTTGGTCATGTCTCCAGGCGGAATAATGACTCCATAGAGCGTCTATAGTGCTGCAGGGTAAGAGGGAAAGGTGAAATGGACCGATCAAATAAAATGCGCGGTTGGACGACCAGGTTGGATGAATGCGCCAGACAGTCATCTAACAGAACCAGATGGCGAGAATTCGTGAGGTGGACAACGACTACATCTGTGATTGGACAGTTCATCGTGACCACGACCGCAAAACAAAGTAGAAGAAGAGCCGGTCGATAACCGTAGAATTAATTCCTATGTTCAATAAAGGCTTGAAGACTCCCTTGTAGCTACCGAAATCCCGGGAAAACGGAGTCCGGTGACGTTTAAAACTGCCCCCCCCCCCTTGCAACCTCATAATGTATCACACTACTTCATCCCCATCAGCCTCTCCCAACTATGTTGTGGTCGGCTTCCAGCTGAATACTAGTATTTTACAAGGAACGAGCTGAGCTTCACAACCCAGTTAAGCACGGAGGGATCTTGGTATGTAATAAATCCAACGAAGGTCGACCCGTGCTGCTGTTTTATAACTAAACTAGCTGCACCCCGCGGTTTCACCCGCATAAATCTTGATCCCTTGGGAGTATCGGGATAAAAAGTACTCTATGTGTTAATCCAGGTTATAAACTATCTGTGTGTCAAATTTCATCCAAATCCGTTCTGTAGTTTTTGCGTGAAAGAGTAACAAACATCCATCCACCAGCCAGTGCTTTAACAAACTTTCGCGTTTATAATATAAGTAGGATATTTAGATCACGGCATGAAGGTCAAATGAAAGAATGTAACTTATTGCCTAACACACTTTCAATCACAAATTGAATCATTTTGAAGGATATTGCTAATCCTAATATTATAAACGCGAAAGTTTGTTAAAGCACTGGCTGGTGGATTGATTGAGATGCCTGGTATACCCAAAGTGTTAAGCAGTGGTATACCTCACCCACATTTCGCCAGTTGCCAGCCTATAAATTGACATCAACCGGGCACAAATCTGGGTTTAAAATAAATTCCTGATGGAAAACCCAATAACAATTTGCCCGACCCGGGAATCGAACCCAAGAACTCGCGATCAGCACTTCCTTGAGATAATTGATATGAACCGGAGGTACAGCTAGTTGGTTTCTTTATATATTATTAAAACTCCTAGAGGTCCAAAGTAAAAAAATATGAATGATGAATATTTCGGAGATATCATCAATCACAATTAAATTAAGTCAAAAATTTTCACCAGTATGACGAATTTTAACTTTTGCGAGGTTGCCAATTTGGTTTGCTTACCGTACAAAATATACCCTCGATGTCTCTCTAAATATCTCGATATATCTAAGTTTCATTGCTAAATACGAGTAATGAATTTTTATTCAAATCAATAATTCTTAAATATAGCTACGAAAATGCGAAGTTGTCCGTAAGGGTGTTTAATCGTGACTTTGTCGAAATATTTTGTATGAAAAAAAAGGATGATAGAAACATTATTCATATGCCAGTTGATTCTTTGATATGGTCGCAATCATAAATCATACCCTAGAGTTATGGGATATCAAAATAAACACATTGTATAGCTGTGGTTGATCATTGCAAAATTATGCCAGCTTACAAATTCCTTGTAAGAAAAGACGCGTACAGAAGCTTGTTTATAAAACGATAAGATCAACACAAGATTAGTAAAATGCGTTTGTTCTAAAACACCGTTTTTTTTTCAGGGGCGTGTCTTGTGGCTTGGTCTCGTGATGGCTACGTCACAGAATCGGCTGCCAAGAAAAATGTTTTGATCGTAAACACGTACCGTTTTGTGTGGATTGAAGATATTTAACACCATACACCGGATACTATTAAAATGATGCGATCTACGAACGAGCCCGGTTGCTCAGAATTAATCTTTTTGCGTCGCCTTAAAGACCGTAAGGTTGTTACCACATACGGTGTAGAACACAGATTTCGGAAAGGAATTCTCGGGAAATCCGGAAGAGCGTAGGTAATATTTATTGCATGCTGTAGCATGGTGAACATAACAACAATCAGAAACTTAGTTATGACCGTTTGCACTGCAATCACTCAATGCAGGTGGCGAATGTCACCAATGAAATAGAACGCGATCAGGACATTAAAAACTCAAGAGTTGCTTATGTCAATATATGGTAGTTATTGTCAGTATTCCGTAACAATGATGATGACAACTCTTGAACGCGGATTAAATTAGATGTGCTGATAGCGTTCAGTTTCATTGGTGAAAATCGCTCTAAATGTAAAACGTAAAACCTGATTAAAGGATCATTACTTCAGAAATAACGGTTTAATTTATGAAACCGTGAGTATGGGTAGATTAACGTCACATTACAATAATGTTTATGAATAAAAGGGTATGGGTTTATGGATAAACCCATATCCTTTTATTCATAGGGGTTCATGAATAAAATAAAGTATTTGCGATACCCAGATGTTTACAATCATAAAGAAAGATCTTTCAATTCTTAATGGGAGGTGTGTGCTTGTTGTTTAGTTACTAAAATAGATCGCAGATGGTATGCCAAACGCAGTGGGCGTTTGTTGCGCACTGTTCGTTCGTCGCACGTTGTAATAATATAACATGTTTTAGTAAATATTTTCACCTAATTTTACCGCATAGTAACAATAGATTTTGCGAGGTTGGAAACAAGTCGTTTACGTAATCTTGGTAAATGTGAGAAGGCCAGAAGAAAAGCTATTAATTGTTGAAAACGAACCGCGACTCCATCTGCGATTCAGGATTAAAAGGATCCTAAGCCTTACTCAGGTCATGGTCTATCTGCCTGTGTGCCAAATGTCATCCAAATCCGTTCAGAAGTTATTGCGTGAAAGAGTAACCAACAAACAAAAAAACTGACATTCGCATTTATAATGTTATAGTTACATAGTTAGGATCGCCTTAACCACAAACTACTGGCGTTCTACTTAATTAAGTAACTTTTCACGAAATAAAAATTTCCTCAAAGCTTTCTTCACGGTGGTTTCACTGTGCTGCTCTACAAGGATCCTATAATCCTACTAATATTATAAACGCGAAAGTTTGTGAATATGGATGGATGTTTGTTACTCTTTCACGCAAAAACTACTAAACGGATTTGGATGAAATTTGGCACACAGATAGTTTATAACCTGGATTAACACATATAGTACTTTTTATCCCGATACTCCCACGAGATCAAGGTTTATGCGGGTGAAACCGCGGGGAGCAGCTAGTTTATCATCATTTTAGGTACAATAATCATACAGGCGGCGGCCGAACAAGCGACACGCGGGGTTACGACAATCGTAGTGAGGATCCAGCATTGGGACTCGAAGTGGCCCTGCACAAGTCCGAGGTCATGTGTTTTCATGGTCCTCGGAATGCACCACAGTCGGGTTCCCAGATTACGGCAGAAGGGGTTCACATCGGCGTCGAGTCGACGATGAAGTACCTGGGACTTGTCCTCGACAGCCGGTAGAACTTCGTGGATAGAAAGAAAGAAAAAACGTTTATTTGCGGTAAACATGACGCAAAAAAGAAAACACTCATAAAAGAAAAGGTTATGGGAAACATGCGTCACATTCACGCAAAACGGCTATCGCTCAGCATAAAGCTGCGACCCTATGCAAGACAGAGCCCCAGCGCTGGATTTCAGCGACAGCCGGTGGTGGAGCATTTCGGTCGTTTGGCTCCGAGGCTGGAGCAGGCTGGGGCTGCCTTGAACTGACTCCTGCCCAATCTAGGGGGTCCAAACTCCTCCTGCCGGAGGCTATACGCGGGGGTCGTGCGGTCCATGGCCCTGTACGGAGCACTGATGTGGGCGCGTTCTTTGGGGCGCCGACCAGCCCGCCGGTTGAACGTGTCCCAAAGGTCATGGCCATCCGGCTGGTCCGCGGATACCGCACTGTTTCCTGTGAGGCGGCGAGCCTCCATGCCAGATTTCCACCATGGGATCTGGACGCCTAAGCACTCGCGCACGTTTGGGAGTGGCGCGTGGAGGCAAAACCGGGGTGTAACTCCGCTGCCGCGAGAAATCACGGTACAACGGACAGAGCTCCGGCGGGATATTATGGCGACATGGAGGGTGACGCCAAAATAGCGGTGATAAGTCCCCTCTTTGAGGAGTAGTTGAAGAGGCACCACGGCGTCCTCACCTTCCGCCGATGTTTCGGGAGGTTCCTGTTTCGCATAAGGCGGGAGGAAACGCCCAGGTGTCGCCATTTCTGGATTGCCTGGAGAATACGGTGGAGCATACGGTTGTGTGGCTAAATCACGGTACAACGGACAGAGCTCCGGCGGGATATTATGGCGACATGGAGGGTGACGCCAAAATAGCGGTGATAAGTCCCCTCTTTGAGGAGTAGTTGAAGAGGCACCACGGCGTCCTCACCTTCCGCCGATGTTTCGGGAGGTTCCTGTTTCCCATAAGGCGGGAGGAAACGCCCGGGTGTCGCCATTTCTGGATTGCCTGGAGGATACGGTGGAGCACACGGTGAAGGTCTGCCTAGCTTGAGCGGAGCACCGCCGTGTCCTCGCGGAGGCGATCGACGGCGGCGATCTCTCGCTACCAGCCCTGGTCCAGGTCATGGTACGGCGCGAGAGCGAATGGGAAGCCGTCACCTACTTCTGCGAAGGAGTAGGCGGGGCTCGTGAGAGAGAGCCTTGCGCCCTCACGCCCCTAGTCCCCGCAGGAGACGCACTGGGCGTCGGGAATTGCAAGCAAATTCTATATAACTTTATTGCAAGTAATTAGTTTTTATATCAATCCATTACTTTCCAGAGAAAAGGGTTTGTCTTATGACGAGTCTTGATGACAACAAAGCCACATAACCCCCGCCTTCTATGGCTTATCAATCAATCCATACTTTTCCAGATAAAGAGGTTTGGCTTATGACGAGTCTTGATGACAACAAAGCCACAGAATGTTTAAGGTGTGTCATCAATGGTCATCATCCAGCATTCATGTTTTATGAATGAAATTCATGGTGATGGCGATGACAAAATAACCACAGTTACGTGTAGCAAAACGTGTCAAGACAGTTCCGATGATGTTTTAATACAAAGTTCGATTTTTCTCACAACAGGAAGATCCCCGGCTTTCCCCTTTGCGTGAAAGATGCATGAAAATATAGATTTTGTTATATTGTTAGTGCATAATACATTTTGCCAAAAAAGTATCATGAATGGATGGTTTGAGGTCCAAATTATTAAATTTTTGTTTTTTTACTAGATTGTTGTTGTGGTTAGATTGGCACAACTGTTTTCCATTATGGCGCGGAGTTTGAGTTGCATCTGTTATTCAGATTAAATACAGTGCTGTTTTGAAAAACCCTGAGAGGTTTTCGTTGTATGGCTAGAACCAATTTGTTAATATGTTTAGTGTTTTAGAAGAAAAAAAATAGGTTTGATCAAATCTAGTGTGTATTGCAAAGAAATGTGCAATACACACTAGATATATGATCAAACTTTTTTTTTTTGACAAAAACATCTAACAAAGAGTTTGTCTAAAATTTTCGCATCACCAATGGAGTTTCGCATTCGGAGTCAGTGAATAAGTTACAGAAGACGAGGTGAATCGACTTTGTCAAAAACACGTACTTATGAGTGGCACAAAGCGTTCAAAAGCGGTCGAGATTTGATGGAAGATTTGCCTCGCTCTGGTGGGCCATCAACGTCATCAAATGAAGTTACCATCGCAAAAGTGAAGGAAATAGTGACTGTAAATCCTCATTCAAGTTTGAGGGAGATAGCCGATGAACACCAAAAATTCGAAGACATGTGACATCTACCAATCCGCACTGAGCCCGCGTGGTGGATTACGGCTCACTACCTCTCATAGAGAGGAGGCCTGTGTCCCAGCAGTGGGAACGTTATAGGCTGATTATGCTATGCTATGCTAGCCGATGAACTTTCTGCGTCTCACGAGTTGACCCGTACCATTTGAAATAATCACATGGGTATGAAATTTTTTGCCGCTCGGCTAGTCTAAAAAGGCCTGAATTTTCTCCAAAAACTTAAATCGCATAAGAGTCGCTGAGGGCATGCTAGAATAAGTCAATTCCGACCCAACATTCATGAAACGCATTGTTACTGGTGACGATACGTGGGTTTACGAGTTGACATGCAAACTAGTCAACAAGCTTAGGAGAGGCGCCTTCAATCTGAACCAAAACCGAAAAAACCACGCCAAACTTGATCACAAGTCAAAGTCATGTTCACTGTTTTCTTTGACTATCGCAGTGGTGTGCCCTGGGAATTCTTGCCGGAAGGTCAAACAGTAAAAAAAGTACATTATTTGAGCGTGATGGTTCAGTGGCTACTGAGCCACTGAACCATCATGCTCAAATAACGTTAAGGCCTCGCCTCTCATGCACGAGGTTGTGGGTTCAAATCCGAGCAATTACCAATGTGAAATTTTGAATTCATACGTACTTACTGAGTTTATCTTGGACATTACTGACATCGGTGAAGGAAAACATCGTGAGGAAACCTGGACTTTATAAGTCTGAAATCGCCAACCCGTCTTGAACAAGCGTGGTGTTCAATGCTCAGGCCTTCTCTGAAGAGGCCTTTGCCCTGCAGTGGGACGATAAAAGGCTGGTATTATATTATGCGGCTTTCAAGAGAGCAAAATTGACGAAAAAGGCCAGATTTGTGGAAAAGAAATTCTTGGATTTTGCATCACGAAAATGCGCCTTCGCACAAGGCTATCATTGTAAACGAATCCTTTACCAAAAACTCAACAAATACCATCGAGCAAGCACCTTATTCACCAGATATGTCTCCAGCCGACTTCTTTCTGTTTCCTGAACTCAAATAACTACTTCGTGGCACCCGTTTTCATTCGGTAGAAGACAAAAAGGAGAATTCACGGCGAGAGCTGAACTCTGCACCAAAAAAGCATTAAAAAATGTTCTGAAGGAGCATTACTTTGAAGGCTATAAAACAAATTAGGATGAATAACTAGCATTTTGTTTATTATTGATCTTTTCCCGTACTTTATTGACAGAGTGGTATAATATAAATATCGTTGTACGTACAATTCTATGTCTGAAATATTGTTGTTTATCATGACAATTGGTTTGGGCACGTTGGGGTCCTCGTTTAGTACATTTTTAGGAATGTGGACAACTAAGATTCCGCTAATCCCAAAAATTAAAATTTTCTTATTCCAGCGGCAAGAATATTATGTTTAGGCTAAATGCTATGAAGAAGTGATTTTTCAAATCAGTCCATTAGTTTCCGAGCCTATTCAATACAAACAAACAATCAAATCTTTCCTCTTTGTAATATTAGTATAGATTGAAAAATCAAGATGGCGAATACCCAACACTTGAAGTCATCAACACAATTTATCCATCGCCTTGTTCTTCATCAAACCTGACCGCTGCTGCTACACCATTAGATTAGAGAGACAAACGTTATCCATGAAATAATTTTGTTTGACGCTAGGTTATGGGGTAAACGCTCATCATCACTTACTTTGTTTAGTATCCAGCAAGAAGTCAGCATGTTGTCCCAGCGAGTTGATGTACCCGCTGTAGTTGCCTGCTGTCGAGTTGAGTGCCGTTGCGTTGACAGATGTACCGTTGACGACTGTGACGTTCTTGAACGGCTCGAGTTGAGGCAGCGCTGGAGAAGTCCAAGCAAGGATTGTGCCGCCTGCCACTGCCGCGAGTGCCGCTGTGGATAAGATAAATTTATCAAAACTAAAAGACATTTATTCTAATCAGGCTGAGAATCAGCACTTATTGAACGTCAAAATTATATAAGACAGTCCCCGAATGCGCCCGTCCTCACCAATTCCTGGTGCTTTAGCTGGGAAGAAGAAGTGGCGCCACAGACTCTCCAGCAGAGAAAGATGATGTAGTTTTGTGTCATCGTTATCAAATTAGTCTGGAATATGTAGTATACCATATGTATGGTCGACCGCACGGGGGTGGCAGCACTTTGATCTAGAGCAGCAGCCTAATTGCATCACACACTATCAATCACAATCTGAATCGTTTTGAAGGATATTGCTTATCCATTGCTTCATATGTTTGAAAAATGTGTTTTTTTCCACAACGTGATTATCGCAATGAATTTTGTTGAACTGTCAAAATGAAAGCTATTGCTACTGATAGTATGTTACGCAATCACCCTCCTGTGCTAGTGTTGGTTTTGTTACCACTGATATGGGGTCTCAACTCGAGCAAATTATAATTAGTCTTGTAAAAAAATTATAGATGGCAGCATCTGTTACCATTATGAAATTAACAATCATTAGAAAGCGATAAACTTCAGAATTTTGGCTGAATTAAGATTAATAAACATCAAAACCTCCTTTTTTTTTAAAAGCTTTTTAGTTTGGGTATGTCTGTAATAAATTATATTTTTTTGGACTGGTTGATAGATGATAATTTTTTCTGTCTGATTTTTCACCTAAGCTGCCAGGCTGCCACTGAGGTGTTATTCAGCCAGGTGTCGTTACAAATGATCTTTGGTACTACCCACCCCTTTGTAAACAATTAAACTTGAATTATAGAACAACGACCATGATTCATCTCACAAATACAAATAATGATATCAGAATTCATTCATGATCTTAATCCACTCGAAATGGCAAATGAGGTCGCGCTTCGGGTTACAAAACTCCATTAAAACTTGGCCCGCGGATAAAAACGGAACTAAATTGCAAAATGTACTGGATTTGAAACATCTCATTGGTATTTGTAGTGGTAAGTGGCGCCACCCTGACATGCCAAGACAATGTGGTCATCGTAAAAATAGAGTGTTATTTGTAGCCAAAATTGGTTCGCTAATAAAGTGTCAATGTTCTTAACATTTATTTTTATTTATGGTGATAGTAACGATGGATGATTGTCATTGTTTTACATAATGCGGTTGAGCAATATTTAAAACATTAGGTCAGTTAAACTCGTAATGTAAATAGACCAGCCTAAATATAAAACATGGTCTTTATGATAGCTTGGGACTTAGATTCGTTATCATTGATTAATATCTCATAACAATACGCATCTATTCTCCCAAAGGTTAGTATCTAACACCCACATTTCTCCGTGAACCAAATGGGGGGCCCATTTGGTTCTATCATCACACAAATCTCGAACCTACTATTGATACAGAAACAGTTTTCATTGATAGAACTTCAAACAATCATTAAAACAGTCTCTGTTTAAAGCTATACTTATAGTTATCTACCATTGCCATTTATAAGTCAATGCGCTGAAGGTGCCTTTACAAGAAGAGGTAGGCAGAGGTCATACTTGCACTGCTTACTGTAAACAACGTCAACTGAATGCATAATCATTACTTTGCCAATTAAAACAATAGCTGCCATTTACCAAACAAGTAACAGCGACACGTAAATAACAACAGGAATATATACATAACAAAAAACAGCCCATTTGTATTGTGTATTGTATACATAATTCTATACTAAGATCGTGAGCGAGATTCATGGATTTTAATATCACCTAACTTAAGAGGCCCAAGCAGAATAGAAAAGAAACGAAAGAAAATACATAAATTTACGTTAAACCTGAAGCAAAGACAAACCACAAAAAATAACAAGTTGCGGGAAAATATGCGTTATACTCATCCAACAGCCATCGCTCAGCATAATGCTGTGACACTATACTAGGCAGAGCCACAGCGCTGGTTGTCAGCGACTAGTACCTACTTCGCCCGCGACTACGTCCGCGTGGATCTCGAAAAAAAAAAAATTGCCTATGTTCATCAGACATAATTTCGGCTTATGATGGTAAAACAAATTTTCAAATCGGTCCAGTAGTTTCGGAGCCTATTCAATACAAACAAACAATCAAAGTTTTCCTCTTTATAATATTAGTATAAATATTCAATGTAGGCGTAACATGTGTTGAAAAGGCTCAAAAGGCTGGCCAACTTAGAGAGGACTGGGCAAGACATGTCTCCCGCTTGTCGGACATACTGTGAGTTCAAATAGCACAGAACTGGGGCCCTAAGACAGCAAGACAGCAAGAAGGAACTGGTGGGACGAACGAGATAGATTCCGTAAAACTGGAAGAACGAAGCGCGAATCATGGAAGAGTTTGCCCAGGTGTGGGACAAAATAGGCTAACAAAACAAAAGTTGTGCATACATATATATACCAACGTTAGTATAGTCTACAAACCATGCCCCATCTCACTCTGAATAAACTCCACCCAGAAGGAATTGATGAACGCTAATGTAAGCGTGGCGGAATACTGGACTAACAAAGCATGGTACTATGCCACCGACACAATACTAAAAGAGGTTCGTAATAATGTTATGTACCTGCAACAGCAGCTATGTACTGGTTGGCTTTTCTGGTCTGTCCGCCCTTCTCCTGGACATCCAGCATATGCATCGTTGGCTTATCCATTTTTGTTTAGTTATGGAGTCCTGGTACTCGCATTCTGAAACAAGGAGTTAAAATAAGTTATTGATTGTTATCCCTCACAAGGTGGACTCGCTGAAGAGAATCCGCTGGATGCTGGGATCTTGCGAGCGGTCAAAAGTTATAAGTCATGATAATCCATTATTTTCCTGTAGGGATACGGCGCACGTGCACGCAGAAAGGCTACGTTTAATTACCCTACTACATGATACTTGAATAAAACAGTCACTTTTAATAGTTGTTGATGTTGACATATAACACAATATTTACGACAAAAATAACATTTTGTTACCGCTATTTAGGTTAAAATTAGCAACAGGTACATACACAGTTTGAGATGGAAATCTGAAACGAGTTCCATTGGTATTTAATTAAGATTATCTCGGATATTAACAAGTATCCATACTTGTTAGCCTTGGTGTGACCGCTATGGGCTGTGCTAATTATCTGCTTAGTTGTGCTAATTTGTACAGCAAATAACTCTTCACGAGTATCGTATCTAACATCACAAGTCATTTAAATAAATAGGAAAAACGAACTTATTTTGAGATTCGCTTTTTTGCTATACATTTTGCTTAAAACAATGTTCATTTCATAGTGGCAATTTTTGTCTAAGATCTTAAAATCTATTTCAAGACTCATGATTCATCAATCATGAAAATTAGATATCATGTTCTGATAGTGTTGTCGGTTAAAAAGACGTTTCTTAATCGGTTTTAATATTTAATTTCGCGAAATTCGTCAGTATCCAGTCCATGAACAAGAACGCGCCGCTACAATGGATTGTTTCTACACAAATACATTCGAGCTCCGGATACTGAAAACAGACTCAATGGAGCGAACGAGGTGATCTCCAGTCATGGTCCCGATCGACAGATCCACAACTGTATTCTATACTTATTTCTGCGCTGCTGCGATTGGTAGGGCTGGCCAGAAATATTATAAGGCTTGAATTCCTACCTCTTTTGGGTAAGGAACTCGCTAACTAGCCTGTCTAAGCACCCAAGTTGTAGAATGCAAAAAATGATTTGACATGAAACTTTCTAATTTTTTACAAAAAATATGGCTTTTTTCACCTTGATTCATAGTCTCAGCAGCAATAATAGTATACAATTTTGGAAAAGATCCAGCTCATAACTTCAATGTCATATTATCAAAACAGTGCCTTGAAGGACTTGGGAGAGGCCTTTTCCCAGCTGCGGGACAGCATGGGCCAAGGAAATAACGAGATCATCAAATGAAACTATAATTATTGTAGTTGAGATTCCACCATACTGAAATCTTGACATTAAAACGCGAACATCCCATACACATATTACAATCTACCAGCAAACCTACTTGAGAACAATTAATGTAGAATGACTTAGTTATTCAAGGATTGATTATCGGTTGCAACAACATATTGTGTTACACTGTTACTCATTAGGAAAAAATATCCCGACATGTTACACAGTAACTCAATGTTAACACGTTTTTTTTCCATTAATTAACACTGTAACTCAGCAGAACGCTGTGTTCCCGTTAAGTAACACCTTTTTTGGTAAAATTATTGTTGAAACACACCTTGACTTAAGGCAAACATTATCCCGACGCGTATATCTAAACACCCATTCCTGATGTATATAAATATTAGAAACAACCGACAGAACCACAACAATCCAGACCGAGATAATATTGATATCTGTCTTTGTTTCCTTGGGAACACAGCGTTCTGTTGAGTTACAGTGTAACTTGTCGGGATATTATTTCCTAATGAGTACCAGTGTAACACAACATGATGTAACTCAACGGGAATATTTTTTCCCAATGAGTAACAGTGTAACACAAAATGGTGTTACTCAACGGGAATATATTTTTTCCCAATGAGTAACAGTGTAACACAACATGGTGTGTTTCTCAACGGGAATATTTTTTCCCAATGAGTAACAGTGTAACACAACATGGTGTTACTCAACGGGAATATTTTTTCCCAATGTGCAACAGTGTAACACAACATGGTGATACTTAACGGGAATATTTTTTCCCAATGAGTAACAGTGTAACACAACATGGTTTTACTCAACAGGAATATTTTTTCCCAATGAGTAACAGTGTAACACAAAATGGTGTTACTCAACGGGAATATTTTTTCCCAATGAGTAACAGTGTAACACAACATGGTGTTACTCAACGGGAACAAAGGATTTGGTCGGGGTACCCTGGCTTAATTACTGTGACCAACTCAACGTGAGAAAAGGCCAGAAACTTAAATCAGGATCAATAATTTAAAATGTGTGCATCATTTGAAGCGCAAAAAGTATTAAAGGTTTCATTCATTGATCATCAGGTGATCATTCATTTAAAAAGAAGCGTACGTTAGGTCAATAAGTTTAAGTGTATCTGTTAAATAATTCCACACAAATCACGAACAAACAAGACGAACACAGCCCACAGACGAGCTGTGTTTACCTAAGCGTTTTGTGGTTTTGAAATAATAGACAACGCAAATATTTGCTGTGAAATGGCTCTGAACTCTACTGGTCTTGAATTGTAGAGGCATTGTTTATACACTATTGTATTAATTTCCTTAATTATTATTCTGTTATGTGGCAAACCGTAGTGTGCACTGGATATGGACCTTCCAAAAACGCATGTCAACCTATTCCGGTTGCATAATAAGCCTATAATGTCTCATATGGGTGACAGTGGGTTGCCGTATTCCACCACGCTGGCCCAGTGCTGCTTGGTAGATGTCACAAGTCTTCGAAATTATCTGTTCTAGGATATGCCAGTTCCACACGATGTATCCCTTCACCGTTTTGAGAGCAGTGGTGATGAAATAATTTACTCAAAGTAATGCGCTTGTCTGGGTTCGAAACTACGACATATAAATAGTCGCAGCCGTTATCACTTGGCCAACACTGCTTCCTTTCCACCACAGTTCAGTGGTGAACACAAAATAATAATTATAGGCACCTGACTAACGCCATCCACATTCCGTCTGCCCCTCCACTATTTTCATATTTTCTGTCATCTAACTAAGAGGCCTCATATACTATGTCATTATACTGCCCATTGGCGGTTTCCACTTACAGCCAAACGTAGTAACCTAAGACAGATTTTTTAATTTACAGTACGCCAAAATTGGAGATAGATACGTTATTGGGTTCGGCCTTAAAACACTTGATTGCTAAGATCACCATCTTGTTTCGGTAGATATGGTCGGTTAAGAGTCAGTTCTATTCACTCTGCTACTGTCCGTTTAGTTATTTTACCTCTGAGCTTGCAGCGCTGTCAAAATCATAGTGTTTTTTATTGCCGATGCAATAAGGTTGCTGTTGGATTACTGCTGTTACAGATACATAACTGTATAGGGACTGTCCACAAGGTTTTTTTTTGGAAAACAAGATGGCGGCGATTGTGCCGAATTAGGCCACGCGCCAGAATAATCCGATAGCTACTTCAGTTTTCGATTTGGTTTCGAATTTTGTCTTGTAAGATAAAAATAAGGAGTTTCCTTGAAAAGAAGATTGTTGTTCAGTGAGGAGATCTGCGGGGTAATGGCGTCTCACGCCTCCAATCACAATCCGAGGGTTAATAAGGACATTCATATTCCAGTTAATAGGTTTGAAAAATTCGTCTGCTCTTCAATGTAAATAACGCAACGAACTGTCAAAAAGAAACACATTACAATCGAATTGCCATTCTACGTATGTTACTTGTGTTACTGGAGACCATTATAAGAATCAATTTGATCGTCTTGTTGTTATGAGCAGGCCGGGGGACCGCCTCCAGATTTATTAAACGAGCAACGCAACACAACGGTAACAGATTATTGAATCCCATTTTACAAAAGGAAGTCGTCGTTTATTCTGTTAACCTACTTATTTAAGTAATTTAAAACCTAAGTTTTGGTGTTGGGAGGAAGTTCATTCTTGTATGTTCTTTATAATACGATCAAAATAAGAATATTTGGTAATTGGCTCTGTACGTAAGTAAGCATTTGGAATAAAGTTAAGATGGCCCAGTAGGGCAGTGGTGGCCCAGTAGTGCAGTGGTGGCCAAGTAGAGCAATGGTGGCTCAGTAAACCAGTGGTGGCTCAGTAGACGTGCGGTGGTCTGGTAGAGCAATGTTGGCCCAGTCGAGTTGTGGTGGCCCAGTCGAGTTGTGGTGGCCCACTCGAGTTGTGGTGGCCCAGTAGAGTAGTGGTGGCCCAGTAGAGCAATGTTGGCCCGGTAGAGCACTGGTGGCCCAATCGAGTTGAGGTGGCCCAGTAGAGTAGTGGTGGCCCAGTAGAGCAATGTTGGCCCGGTAGAGCACTGGTGGCCCAGTAGAGCAATGTTGGCCCGGTAGAGCACTGGTGGCCCAATCGAGTTGTGGTGGCCCAGTAGAGCAATGTTGGCCCGGTAGAGCACTGGTGGCCCACTCGAGTTGTGGTGGCCCACTCGAGTTGTGGTGGCCCAGTAGAGTAGTGGTGGCCCAGTAGAGCAATGTTGGCCCGGTAGAGCACTGGTGGCCCAATCGAGTTGAGGTGGCCCAGTAGAGTAGTGGTGGCCCAGTAGAGCAATGTTGGCCCGGTAGAGCACTGGTGGCCCAGTAGAGCAATGTTGGCCCGGTAGAGCACTGGTGGCCCAATCGAGTTGTGGTGGCCCAGTAGAGCAATGTTGGCCTGGTAGAGCACTGGTGGCCCACTCGAGTTGTGGTGGCCCAGTAGAGCAATGTTGGCCTGGTAGAGCACTGGTGGCCCACTCGAGTTGTGGTGGCCCAGTAGAGTAGTGGTGGCCCAGTAGAGCAATGTTGGCCCGGTAGAGCACTGGTGGCCCAATCGAGTTGTGGTGGCCCAGTAGAGCAATGTTGGCCCGGTAGAGCACTGGTGGCCCAATCGAGTTGTGGTGGCCCAGTAGAGCAATGTTGGCCCGGTAGAGCACTGGTGGCCCGGTAGAGTAGTGGTGTCCCAGTACCGCAGTAGTGGCCCAGTGTTAACAGTCGCATGACTAACGAGTTGTACGAGTAGGTCGTAGTTTCGAACCCAGACAAGCGCTTTACTTTGTGTAATTTATTTCATCATAACTGCCAAAAACTTCAAAGACATGTGACATCTCCCAAACCGCACTAGGCCCGCTTGCTGGATTAGAGCCCACTCCCTCTAGAAGAGTGAGGGCCTGTGTCCCAACTGTGGGGACATTATAGGCTGATTATGTAAGTAAGCAACTCGTCTAAAGTCTATTTTGCAGATAAAATGTTGCATTTGACAAATCAATCACATTCATTTTAGACAAAAAAGTGTAAAGTTTACATTGATTAAGGCAGGAAAGGAGAAACTAAGACATAAGCATTAACATACAAACAAAGTACTTTGTTTGTATGTAATTCAGAATATAAAATACAAATAAAACGTTTTGCATTTTTGTCGATTGCCTGATGTCACTCAGCACCAAAGACAATATAATTCACATTGCTCTGTGTGTTGCGACATTGGCAAATGACAATATCATAACACAAAACAAAAACAAGATTGCGTAAGGAACTTTGCACACGGTTTTTTTGTTGTTATTCATAAATAGAAAGAAAATAATGAACGTTTATAGTGTGTTTGTTGCGATTTTGTTTTTAAAAAATCATAGAAAAATAATGAATCCCTAAAACAGCATAGTGTAATACTAGATGGGATGTGGGAGACACTTCTTAACTGTCTGGCCCCTTTCAGAAATAAATCCTAGATCCGCCCTTGATTATCATAAATATTTCTTAATTACTGTTTATTCGTATAATTATCAAACACGTGCCTCCAAACATATAATGAGTGTTATTCCAAGAACGTTGCTTATGCGCAATCAATCGGCGCCAAATCTGTACGTTATCTCTTATCAGTTCAAGGCAATTCATCAGGGATTGTGAAATGTCATCGTATCAAATGACGGCAGCCTGCCTCGAGTGGTTCAAACAAAGATAGAGTTACACAGAATAGAATACCTGTTATAACCCTGTGTAGGATTATCTTACAAACCTGTAAACCCTATGAAAGATTGGGTACCTTGGTGCAGGATTAAGCCGTATCGTGTAAACCTTCCTTTCAGACGTTTCTTTATTCTATACAAAAAAAAGTAAAAAATATGTGCTGTGTGGAGTCCCACCCGTCAGAAACGCAGTTAATTTCGCGATACTCGCACGCACAAAAACTCGTAGAGAGAGAAAGTCGTATGGAGGGGCATAACGCTTGTCATTACTTGACGATTTTTATCAGTCAACTCCTACCGCAAGTCGCGCTAAGGGACTTCGTTCCAAAACAACACTTGACCTTCCTATTCCGTGGTGTAAACCGTCTGCAGGATTAACGGGTATACCTGTAAGCCCTGTGTAGGTACACGTAGATGCATTTTGTTTTATGCAAATAAACGAGTACGTGCGATAGGAATCGGTCAGTAGTCAGCAGCAATTCTTTAAATCCTGTGTTGAGTGGGCAGCTTTCTTTTAAGTGTTGATAACTTGAAAAAAAAAAGAGACGTTTCTACGTGGTTACGACATTACTTATTTTATTTTTCATAACGTGAATCGTGTGAACATAATATTCGAAGATTCTTTTTTGCCGAAGTAAACGTACCTGAAAAACCTGCAATTACCTACAGGTTCACTTCAGTAATATCCTCGTATTTGACAAACAACACTTATGCGTCTATATGGTCGATACACTGTGGGTATTTGTACTTAGGTTTCTACCGTTTTTTATTATAAGTCTCAGCCCGTAAATCAGTATTATACCACTTTATAAAAGTGTCAGACGCTAGTATTAGAAGTGAATTATAGGCTTATAATAGTCTGGCGCCTGAACAAACACAGGCACACAGGTCCAACACGTAGGCGCACCATGTTTCGTACGTAAACGTAAGTCACACGCTTAGGAGGTGGACGGCCGCGGCTGGTGACGGCCCAAGAGGGTGACGGAGTCCTATGGTCAACCGGGAGAAAGGATGACGACGAGTACATTCCATCCCCCCTGTTTTGGGGGAACTGTAATTCTTAAGTCGGTAAGCGTCTCAAGGCGGAGGGCACATTATAGGCTGATTATAATATCTAAGTAAAATTGGACTTGAAAAGTGATGCAAGCGTAATCGACAGTCCGAGACCATTAGACACATTTCAATGTTCCAAAAGAAGGACTTTTGTTGGCATTAAGCCAAGAGAATCTCTTTCAGTACGATCCACAAGTCCTTCAAACAAGCCCTCTTGCCAGCACAAGCCACGGGTCTCTCTTTCAACAGGAGTCAAAATCCACATATACAGGTGCTTATTATGTAATGTAGATAGTTTTATCTCTGGTTAACGTGACGATAAAACCGATTTGTTATTATTATCGTAGTAAAGTTTTATGTCGCACTATCATATTCAAAATCAACATAGATTTTTTTTGATAACGGTAGTGGCGTGATAATTTTTATACACTGCGTGAGTACAATTTTGATGTGTAAGAACCAGCAACAACTAATAATTGGGTATGTAACAATAATGAAACCAGCCTGTTATTGTACTGCAATCGAAGCATGACAAGGTTTTTCGAAAAGGCAAAATGACACATAGATTAGACAAAATGACAGATAGAATAGACAAAGTGACAGTTCTTTTTTTTCAGCTGTCAAGACGTGTTGGCGATTTCAGACTATCGAACTTTATGTCCATGGTTTCCTCGCGATGTTTTTTTTTTATCCCGGATGTACGTTCCGTGACATTTCTTCCGACTTCCACGCGAGCGAAGCCGCAGTCAAAAGCTAGTTTCACGTGTAAATAGATAATAGAGAACACGCGAAACTTTTAATGAATAACAAAATTTGCGCAACTAGTTTCGTAACGTACCGAATCTATGAAATCCGTAAATATATCCGAATTTTATAAAATTAGTGTCGTGTAACAGTAGCTTGACTGTTCTAGTATGGGCTGAAGCTAAATAACATCTGCTTTTTGAAAAGCTGATAAATTCAACTAACACGCTGTCCTAAGTATGTCATGTTAGCGGCTCAGATTAGTTCAGCAAGAGTAGCATGTCAATCATAGAAACGCGTTAACCTAAGAATAGACACTTGAACTGATATATTAGATAAGTATTAATTTAATAATAAATCATTTTACGCGTTTACCCTCAATAAACCGCAGACAGGCACACGAGCCGACCAAGGATATTGGCAATACCGCATGCATTTGATATTCTAGCCAGCATATTTGTTATGGACTAAAATAGCTAAGGTTTATGTTACGACGCACCGGTGTTGCCAGCATAGCTATTCACAACGGTTAGATACGATTTGGTACGGAATTGAACAACAATCCATGTTATCAAAAGTCCTCTCAAGGCTGTTCCCAAATCAAAGACTCGTAAATTATGACAGTTTAATTGAAATAGATGACCCCCATTATTCCGAAAGCTATTTGCTGTTGGGGGCAAGGCAAATTAGTAATTGAAAACGTCTCATTTTCGATGCGGTTGTGAATAGCTATGCAGATCACGAATTGTAAAATTGGTAGAAAAATAAAACTTGCAATGCAATAGATAGATTTTTAAGTACTAGTCAAAGTAGACCATCTCTTTCTCAGAAACAGCTCAGAGTTTGTGCCAGGTTGATGGCAATAGGCTCCCCCCTTATTACAAGGGACTTCAACCTATCTGGTGAAATGAAGGTGTACTCTAAGTAGGACCTATGCCTAACCCTTCAGGGATAACAGGCTTGATGTACTGTTATGTAAAAGTATGTCTAGTGAAGTAAATATTAAATATTACTTAGCATTGGAAGGCTTGCATTGGAAGAGCATTAAGGTCCGATCTATTCAGTAAAATCGCACCGTGCAGACTTGTGTAGAGTGAGCTGTCAGTGTTATCCCATCTTGGTCAATCCCTAGCATCAGTGGCACTGACAGCTCACTCCGCGCTCACTCCACCTATGTTTTCACAGACAGGCTGTTCTTACATACTTGATATTGAGGCATTATTTTAATACCAACAGTGCAGTGTACTCATTGGAAGTGGGTAACGCCTTAAAATTATTGCACGGGGAAATGATGCATTGATATTCCATTTACAACTGATAAAAGGTCCCTACTGCTTGGTTTAAGCAAACGATAATGAATACTCCGTTCTTTTCGATTTCACAAAATAAAATTTTCCAAACGACAACTGACGTTATTGTCCAATTTGCTATTTCTACTGAATTGTTGGTTGGATGGCAACACTGCCAGGCCCAGTTTCGTTCGTGACATGTAAATGTTCATATTATATGTACGTACTTAATACGTATTATTGTTATACCGGTGTCAGTGACCTAATATTTGCATAATAATATGCTTTGGGTAGGTAGAGGAAAATGGAAATATCTTGGTTCTTAATACGATGTTTTCGTTCACCGTAGGTTCCGTCTTTCAGTGATGAAATTCACATTTTGAAATGTCACACAATAACTTAAAATCTAGCCTGTATTCCGATAGGGCTAAGCAGAAGCAAGGGGCCTGTAGCCTATTTGTCACTAAGCGAGCACAACAAAAGCGGCCAAGTGCGATTCGGAATCGCCCATGAAGGGTTCCGTATCAATTCGGAATCATTCACGGATCAGCAAGAGTTGATTGCATGAAAGGTAAATTGCGGTTTACGATTTATGACGTATTAAAAAAAACTACTTACTAGTTCTCGTTCAAACCAATTTTCGGTGGAAGTTTGCATGGTAATGTACATCATATATTTTGTTTTGTTTTATCATTCTCTTATTTTAGAAGTTAGAGGGGGGGGACGCACATTTTACCACTTTGGAAGTGTCTCTCGCGCAAACTTAACAGTTTAGAAAAAAAATATGTTAGAAACCTCAATATCATTTTTAGATACCCCAGCCTCCCTTTTGGTTTATATGAAAAAAAATTAGTTTAAGTTCTAAGTACTACATTAAATTAAAATTAATTTTTATGTTTGTGTGAAAATCTTAATGCGGTTCACAGCATACATCTACTTACCAAGTTTCAACAGTATAGTTCTTATAGTTTCGGAAAAAAGTGGCTGTGACAGACAGACGGACGAACAGACAGACAGACAGACAGACAGACATGAGGAATCCATAAGGGTTCCGGATTTTGCCATTTGACTACGGAACCCTAAAAATGAGATATACTTATCCCAAACTGAGAATGGAACCCAAGAACTCACGCGCAGTAGTCGCATTTGCCAAGACAACAAGGCAGTTGCCAAATAATATCAGCAAAAAAACAGTATGTCCGCTTGTACAATAAGTATTTCTTTTGTTTTCAATATCAAAATTCAACCCTATTATTACTGGCATAGAAATGAATAGCCGGTAACTCTCTATCTTCAACCGTCTTATCACGAGATAATACTACAGTGTTCTACAGGCTTTAAGATAATCCGGCATTTAGCTACCGTAGTCAATAAATTTACGAAGATAAAGTAATCCGTTTCAAAAGTGTGATGATGTATGTTATACCGTAAATCCGTTTATGTGGCCAATAACTGATAAGTTCTTGCGTGCAGTTTTTCTTCATTTTGCAAGGTGCACGTGATATTGTAATTTTCAGTACGCTTGGAAGAAGTATAATTATCATCATCGTAATCATCAGCCTACAGCAGTCCTGTGCTGGACATAGTCCTCTCCAATTGCACGTCATTCCGTTCGGCAACTCGAAGATCGTCGCTCCACCTAGCCTGAGGACGTACTACCTAACTTTTGCGTATCAGCCTACAGCAGTCCTGTGCTGGACATAGTCCTCTCCAATTGCACGTCATTCCGTTCGGCAACTCGAAGATCGTCGCTCCACCTAGCCTGAGGACGTACTACCTAACTTTTGCGTATTCGCGGTCTCCACTCAAGACCACGTTTACCCCAACGGTCGTTTGATCGAAAATTATGATGGATTTTATTTAGGCAGTACTGGCACATGAAAAAAAAAACCGAGCAGAATGAAACCTTCATACTAACACCGTGCGTGGGTACGCTACTACAAGCACAGCAATGTGTGCGTGACCTGTCACCGACAAGGCTCACGGCCCGCTCGGGTACAAACTGGTTTGAGCCAGAACAGTGTGCGGACAAAGTTAAGGTGTGCCAGCGGCAAATTCGTTGCCGCTGGCACACCTTAACTTTGTACAGCGATTTTAGGCAGCGATTTTATTCATGTAGCGATACGAAACGGACGTTCAGTTTTCAATATTATATTTTTTTTTATTGTTCTCAGTTGAACATAATAACTAATTTGAAACCAAACATTTCATTCTTGTCGGTTATTTATAATTGTGGTACTGGTATGGTATGGTGTATGATGGTACTTTTTTTATTTATTTGTGAAAGTAGTCTTTGGTCAGTCAGAAAGATGAAGCTAGTTACCCATTCCAAAGCCTAGTAGGTTACTACGGCGAAGTACGGGCTGTAGTGCCGGACCTTTCTACATGGTCTTCACATGACCTGACCAAGATTATGTCTGGACTTTAAAAGAGACTGTGACCTCTGAGTTTGCTTCGGCCTTTCTTCTCAAAGTAGTCAGATAGAAAACGCCGATCTCATCTAGTTTTAAAAATATGATCGACGTGTAAAAGTGTTTTTACAAACCTATTTACAGAAAATAAATCATTTATCATTTATTTATCACTTTTAAATTCGTACGAGGGTCCGAAGCCAGACAATTTTCAATAGAATGCCAACCGACGATTCACCCGGTTTGGACTATGAAAGTAATTGCACACAGTGACAATACTCGGTTGGTACAAGGCTATTGCAGAACATGGAAATAAAACGTTATGGCTATTAGAAAAACATATTGTCCTGTAGTTCGGCAGAAGATTTGTGTAAGACCCATATATATACTTTTGTTGAAAATAATAATAAATAAAAACTATGAAAGTACTATGCCCTCTGCCTGGCGAATGCAGTGTTGCCACCTTCGTTTTTGTTTTTTACCCTAACGCTCGCCGAAATTACCCTAAATTAGGCACTTTTTTTTTGTTTTTACCCTAACATTTTTTTTATGTATACAAATGCAATTTAGTAATAAACTAATAGACAAACTAATACACCCTTTCCAAACATTCTTGGAATGCATCCTTAACAGTCTGGGCTTCTATGTCATCTGCAGTATTTTTTTTTCTTAAAATCGTACATTTCATTCAATTTTTTTTCTCTCAAAAATAGATTGTAGTGCTAGCGGAAGACTGAAGAGAACGGTACATCGTCACAATAAGTTATATACGTTCAGAAACACGTATTCAATCAATCACCATTTTGCTTGCAAGGAGTTTTCAACATTCTATAAAAATCCTTTATTTATTTTACCCTGAAAAATACCCTAAATAATTTTCTACCCTAAAAAATACCCTAAACGCGTAAAAATACCCTAAATTTAGGGTAAAATACCCTAAGTTGTGGACACTGGGCGAATGATACCTACAATGGTGAAGGCAACTGTCAAAATGGCGCTGTCGTAGCTAGTTCCCAACACAAGCTAATAATACAAGGCGTAATGTGGTTTTATATTATTTTGCGAAAATTGACGCGTTATTTTGTTCCTAGATACTCCGAAATTGGAGTGCACCATTTTCCAAAAGACCCTAAAATTAGAAGATTGTGGTGTAAAGCTATTCGTAGATATTTTTTTGAGTTCGACTTTGTGTCAGAAACATTTTGAAGAATGTGATTACGAGGAAATATTCAAGGTGTAAAATTTTGTCACTTTCCATGTCAAGTACTTGATATAGAATACCGAATACTTGAAATACTCATTAATGAACACAAAATGGAATGAATGAACGAAATGTCAAATTTACTAAAGGCCGTAGGGACCTAGCTATGGTCGTGCCATCTACAATTAGCTTTGCCCGACCTTCCCCATTGGTTGGGGGAAAGTTTTTCGTATATTATAAGTTGTAGTGAAATCTCTTTGGCTGTTTTGTTTGTATCTGTCTGGTTCTGATGACATCTATGGTATGCCATTTAAAATAAATAAAAATAAAAAGTTAGAACGATTTCCCGCCACGCCATTTTTCAATAGTTTTTCTGACCGCCAAAATGGGTGAATATATTTAAGTTTAATACATTTTGAAGTTTTGTTACAAAAATGTAATAAATGCGACGCAAGCGAAACAAATAAGTGACGTTTATGGACGAGTAGCACAAAGTTGGTGAAAGCGTTTTCAGTCCAAGAATTTTGATGTTAAAATTGCAGCTCGCTCTGGTCGCTCTGTTAAGGTACACGCGGTACCTTTGTGTAGCGCTGTGCCGTCGCGCCTGATTGCGGGAGCCTTTACGGATAAAGTCGATGCGTTTTTTGAAAAAGTGGAGTAAAGATTACGACATAGCTGAAGAGTTGGGAGACGTTAGCTGTTGACCTCAAAACAGTTTTAACTCGTAGATATTAGAGTGGCACACGAGCTCTTAGTCTTGAATTTATAAACTACAAATTAAAAAAACCCAGCCCGACATACATAAACTCACGCCGCCTTCCCATGGGGCTCGGCAGAAACTACAGATGATTTAAAATATTTGCGGATAATTATTTAAACATAATAATTATAAACTCTATTTGTAGAAGTAGGTATGTACTGTGTGTGATAAAAAAAAACATTAACTTATCGCCTGGACAAAGTGCACCGGGCACGATTACACAATCGTGCCCGGTGCACTTTTATTTATTATAGTTGTTATTAAGTATACAACCAGTTTTTTTATATCCCATTACTCTAGGGTATGATTGAGACCATAACAAAGAATCAACTGGCATATAAATTATGTTTCAATCATCCTTTTTTTTTCATTTTTCATACAAAATAATTCGACAAAGTCACGATTATTAATGCAAAACACCCTTACGTGAAATATGACAACGTCGCATTTTCTTAGCTTTAAATATGATTGGTTTGAATAAAAATGAATTGCTCTTAATTATCAATGAAACTTAGATACCTAGACACATCGAGGGTCTATTTTGTACGGTAAGCAAACAAAATTGGCAACCTCGCAAAAGTAAAAGATTCGTGATACTGGTGACAATTTTTGACCTAATTTAATTATGATTGATGTAATCTCCGAAACTATGCATTTTTGGACCACCTATCTAGGAGTTTAGTATAATTTTACCTACAGAATATAACCCTAGAGTTATGCGATATCAAAAAACTGGTTGTATAAGAATAGTGGGTCAACAGCTGTCATAGTTGACAGCTGTTGCACATTATGTAGTCATAATGTTGATAATATTGAAGGATGCCGAGAATGTTTGCCGCAGAACCTGAAAAAGTATAAGTCACTAGTAAGTCTTTGGTGAAAATAATAGCGTAGGTATACTATATAGTCCACTTACAGTTTTTTACCTCTGATAGTAGCAACCCAATAGCAACCTTCAAGCGTCAGCAATAAAGATTACTGGGATTTTGACAGTGATGCAAACTCGGAGGTATAATAACTGATGTGATTTATAACTTAGTAACATTATAAAATTATATTGTTTCATATTTTATCATTGGTTTTATCTATAATTACGTTACCACCTACCTACCTTTGGCGAACCTAAAAGTTGTTTTCAGAAAAACTGTTTGCGACATTTTCTGATTAGTAATTAATCAGATAATGTCGCAAACAGTTTTTCTTATGATATAATGGTATTAATCACTTAAACTTTAACAAACAGCTAAATAAGATAATGATCACCGACACTCCTATTTTTAATTTTCATCATAATAACGATAACCGATTTTATGTTGCCACTTAATTAATTAATCAAAATCTATGGGCATTTTCGTTGCTTATAAAGCAATAGGTTCAAAGCGTGACCCTGAATTCGTACATTTACTTAAAACAAATCAACTCAGCCTAGTCCACTGCTGAAAATACTGGACATTGGCCTCTTCTAAATTCCGCCACAATACCTAACCGGTTTTGAGAAAATAATGGGGAAGGCAACTGTCAAAATGGCGCTGTCGTAGCTAGTTCCCAACACAAGCTAAAAATACAAGGCGTGATGTGGTTTTATTTTATTTTAGCGAAAGTTGACTCGTTGTTGTGTTCCTAGATACTCCGAAATTGGAGTTCGAATTTCTCGTAAGCCCCTAAAATTAGAAGATTGTGCTTTAAAGCTATTCGTACAGATTTTTTTGAGTTCGAATTTATGTCGTGAACATTTTGAAGAAAGTGATTACGAGGAAATATTCAAGGTTTAAAATTCTGACACTTTCCATGTCAAGTACTTGATTTAAAATACTTAAATAACCGAAAATAACGAAATAGTGAAATAAAATCAAACTCATGAATGAACATAAAATGAAATGAATGAACGAAATGTCAAAATTTTTGTAGGCCGTAGGGACCTAGCTATGGTAACGCCATCTACAATTAGCTTTGCCCGACCTTCCCCATTTAGGCCAAAGAACTGACTTAAATTATTATCTCAGAAAGTGCCGAGAAGGCCAATATTGCCACGTTGGATGGCAATGCTGACATTGCCATCCAAGCCTAATGAAATAAAAAAAAATATGGTCCGCATCGCTGTAAATGGGAACTGCCCATTTACAGCGATGCGGACCATATTTTTTTGATGCACAACGAGCTCTTCCCGTTTTTAGAATGGGTGTCTATGGTCGGGAAAAAGTTTTTTTCGATTTTTATAGAAATTCAAGAATTTTTTTTTTTTCAAAGTCGATTTACGTTTTTGATTATAATTATCTATGTGCCTAGTGCGATAATTTGTTGCCATTTTGTAGGTAGTGACATAGTTCCATTGACTAAAAAAACTGCGACAAGTAGTTTTGGCAAATGATGTTCACCTAACACTACCTAAATAATTCTGAGGAGACCGAAAGAGGTGGAAATCGGAGGGTGCAAGGTCAGGGCTATATAACCAAGCTCTCTCAATTTTTGTTAAATGGCTAAAAATGTGCGTGGCTTTATCATGATTAAAGACCACGCCGTTTCTGTTTATCAATTTCTTGCTTGAGTCTCATCAGCTGTTGGCAGTAGGTGGAAATCCGAATCAATGGTTTTGTTTGGCTGTAAAAGATCAAAATGAACGATGCCTTTATAACCCCACCATAAACACAGCATGACCATGATTGCGAATTAATACGGGTTTCGCTATAGTCTGTGGAACTTGACTGCCCTTTAACCATGATCTTTTTGGCAAGTTCTTGTCGTAAGTTTTGCACTTTTCATCACCAGAGTTTTTTTAACAAATGGTTCGGTTTCATTGCGTTTCAATAGAGAATCGCAAGTGAGTACACGATCCATTAGGTTTCTTTCAGTTAGCTCGTGTGGCACCCAGGCACCCCAATATCGAACTGTTTTGTATACTTAGAATTTTTCAATGTCAAAACTGTTTTGTGGTCAACCCACAACTCTTCAGCTATGTCGTAACCACTAATATATCTTGCGCCACTTTTTCAAAAATGGCATCGATTTAATCCGGCTAGAGCGAGCTGCATATTTGACATCAACATTATCGGGCTGGAAACGCTTGAACCAACTTGGTGTTACTCTTACTGACACTGCGTTAAGTCCATAATCACATTCTTTTTTTCGCGGCTTGTGCTCCATTTTTCAATTTTTTTTGCGCCATTTTATTCTGCCCCGACCATTAAGGCCGTCTCGGGGCAGTATAGAATGTAGCATAGAAACATATCGTTAATTTGAAAGGCCTAGAAATTAAGCACTGTTTACATTATCGGTCAGATGTAGTTGTAATTACACTACATTATTTGTAATTTCAGTAGGTATGCGTAACGAACAAACAAGAATCTGAGCTCATCAGAGGGATATTAAGACAGGTTAAAATTTCCGCTAGCAAGTAGATCTTGGGATCTACATTAATTGACCTGTCAATTAATGTATTCAGATCCCTTGAGAATCGATCATGGCTGATTAGCCCGCAGTCATTGTATGCTCTTGTACCTATACGTACAAACTACATGGTAAGTGCATATACAAGAGCTACATCTACAATTTTCAATAGTTGTATATCATGATTGGTTCGTCGTAGATAAATTTCATTACGCGCTACCGTAAACAGTAATTTTTCACACAACAAATTAAAATCGTTTCCAGCAAAAAAAAATTGCTCCATCAAAATCAAAATCTTTTATTTCACATAAGCCTACATGGGCACTTATGAAACGTCAGAAGCTAGGTTCTAATTGGTCGTTTCCTATGGAGAAGAGCCGGCAAGAAACTCCACGATTACGCTTTTAAAAATATTTAACTTTTACAATGTTTTCAAATCAGTGTTAATAAGTATGGGAGGGCAGTGTAGGCCTGTCAACAAGTATACCATACCTACCATATGCTTAACAAATAGACAATGGTCTATAAATCTACAAGGCCTACAACGTTCTCACATTTGCAAAATACAAAAGAATATGTATAAAATAAAATAAAACTGATTTAAACCAAATTTCATGATTGCCATTTCAACAACAATGTTAGTTTTATGTACAGAATGAGTTGATAATGGGTAGGTAATGGGTTGTTTTACTTAGTTAGTTGTAGATAATGGTATGCCTATGCTCAACGACCTCATGTTGAATGCCAAATCCGTAACATCGTTCGTCTGACTGTGATCTGCACGCGGAACTTGACCACTATAGAAACGGAAGAATGGACAAAATAACAGGTGGACAAAATAAATCTGTAATTTTGTCTATTCTGCCGTCGACTAAACTTGGTCGTGCTACGCGTCCTGCCTGAGTAAGTATATTGCAGAGGAGGTACAGTATTGTATAGTATAACGTGGCCTCAACAGAAACGAGTTTAGTCGATGGAACACTCCCCACATACTTTAACTTTATGAGACGAAATTCAAATCCTTTGTAAAACGCACACTACGAGTATGCAGGCAGGCATATTATAAGTTAGGGGATTACATCGCTGATAAAAATGCCAGGCTCAATGCTGGTCCTGCTCCGCACCACAACTTATTAATTAACATTTTAAATACTGTTCGAGCTGCTGAAGATTGTACGAATATATTTGCATTGTATGAACTCAATCGCCTTTATATTATATGAATGCATAGCACAGGTGTGAGTACTTTGTACTATGGAGCTACCATTTACCGGGTAATGTCTTATATTGACTTGAATGTGCCCTGGCGGCTGAGAGTATGTCATGCTCACTCAAATGTCTCGCTGACGGTGGCGCGTTTGCTGGATCATTTAGCTCCCTTCAAAATGGTTGAGCTTAATGGTGCTGATCCATGCGTCCACGGCTCATTTTAATAATATATTTTTTGCATTGTTTTTGTTTATTTTTAACCATTTAATTTCACCTCACTATAGAACCTTAATCACGTCCCAACAGAAGTTCTATATTGGTGATCCCTGACGTGATTTAGGTATAGAACCTAACCTAGTGAGGTGAAATAAAATGATTCTTCAGTATCACGAAATGATTTAATAATGTATTTACTACAACAGTTAATGTACGATGACTAAAATTAGGTTAATTATATGTGACGCGAAGTAACGCGGGCAGTAGCTTGTAACCGACTGTCGTGTTGAACGTGGATTCTCCATACGATCTTAGCAGACGTGTGACGTCATAGGCACTTGAGTTAAAAAGGTTGTACATGTGTGGGTTACATACCACTACAACAATTATATTAACACAGCAAGTTACGCGTAAGTGCCTCATTATTTTCATATATACAAGTATAGATACAAGTTTTTTCTAACTCAACAGATAGCTGTGCTTCTGGGGAGCTCGTTGCGCCACTTCTTCCCAGCTAAAGCACTAGGAAGTGGTGAAGGGCGGGCGTGCCGGGGGACTGTCTTACGTAATTTTGATTTTCCAAAAGCGCTGATTCTCAGCATACTTTGAATAAATTACTTTTCAATTTGCTTTGATTATTTAAAGAAATAATAATCTCGCCTAAAAACATCGTGTTTTTAGTATAAAATACAGACACGTTAATATTTTTCGCTCATTGGTGACAGTGACAGCTAAATAAATAGTAGTTTCAATGGTTTGTTTTAAACGTTTATGATAATTATGTCAACTTACCTTTGTTGCAGTAATTTTATTCATTACAAGATGAATAAAATTGCTTGACATATTAACAGTTCAAAATAGTGCATGAGTAAATTAAATATATTACAACTTGCCGAATATCACCAAAATAGCAAACGTCGAGGTCGTACAATCCTTCATTTACCTTGGGGCTCTCATCTCAAATCAAGGAAGCTGCATAGATGAAGTTAAGAGACGCATGGCTATAAGCAAAAGTGCAATGGACAAGCTCAAGAAAATATGGAGGAGCAGAAACATAACAAAAGCCACAAAGGTTAAGCTCGTAAAATCGTTAGTGCTTCCCATATTCCTGTACGCCGCCAAACCGAAACTCACAAGATAGACGCTCTGGAGATGTGGTGTTGGAGGAAGATGCTCGGGTCCGCTTGGACCGAGTTCCGATCAAACGCCTCCATCCTTGATGAGCTAAGCATAAAAAAGCGCCTATCCAATCAAGTGCGCATTCGGATCCTGAAATTCTTTGGGCATATTAGTCGGCGTGGAAACGACTAAATAGAACGTCTTGTCGTGCAAGGGAAAGTCGAAGGCACAAGACCAAGGGGAAAATCCCCGATGCGATGGACGGACCAAGTGAAGGCTGCGATGGGCACTCCTGTGCACGAATGTGCTCGATTAACGGCCAGCAGGCAGGGGTGGGCAGCAGACAGTACCCGGGTACTGTCTGCTGCCCAACCTTCCGGAACATGATGACCACGACCACTCTGCACGGCAAGAGTGAAACGACCAAGAAGAAATTAAATATCTGCTCTGACTTGACTTTATAATTTTAGGGTTGTAATCATTTTGTATGCATAATGTTTGTGAATGTTTATTGATTATGTGGCGCATGGCCGATGGGGCCGAAAGGTTTTGGAGTGGCGACCGCGTACCGGAAGACGTATCTAGCGTTAGATGAAAGAAGAGGCAATACTATTTTCAATATTTATTTTGGCAGTATGGGCGATCTACCCTAGAATACATGAAAACTGTCATCATCACTAATCCTCAACAAACAACAAAATGACACAGAAAAGAAATCGGAAAATCTGAAACGGCGAAAACATTCCAATCTTTTTGGGAGTTATATGTTTAAGCCGTTTGGGGTTGAAACACTAGGGCCATGTGGTCCGAATGCCTTCGTTGTTTTTCGAGACATTGCTATGTGGTTGGTCGACTCGTCACGTGACCAAAGGGCTGGCCTATTTTTTGACCAAAGAATTAACATCGCCATACAACGTGGCAATGCTGTAATAGCCTTTTGGGCACTTTTGGGCTCTCATGTTTTTATTATTTAAAATTTAAGGCTGTTAGTTTGGTATGTAAATATGATTATTAACCTACGAATACATATTTTATATGACACTTTGATTTTTATAGGTTGTCAACTTTTTTTATATCAAATACTGTATTTTCGAAGCCGTTGTCTGTAAAAATAAAGTACAGGGCGAAAAAGTAAAAATGGAAGGCATTGTTTGCTTCTTTAAGCTTTTATTAACAGGTTTTTATGACTCTTTATGTCTCTTTATTATACCATAAATTAAGGTTACAAAATACCATTAAATCAGCTTTTATTAAGATATTAATACTGGTCCCATTGCGCTTATTTCGCCATTTTGTATTGAAATTAAAATATATGTTAGTTTCGCCAACTTTAAAAAAAAAATTGTATTTAGGTCTCGTATATAGTAGGATAGTATTTAGTAGATTAGATATTATATAGTAGGTCTGGCAACACTAGCTCGTGGTGACAAATATAATGTCTTGAATGTTAGGTAATGAATTTGAGGGTAGTGCAACATTTTTAAAACTTGAAAAATTTGATTATCAAGCCAAACTAAACCTTGGCCTGAATATTGTCCTTATTTTTACCCGACGGCAGAAAAGGATTACCTACTGTCAGTGTTTTATTTCGAAGATGTTGTAAACTTCCTATCTATCACTAGTATCGAAATCAATGGAACCAAACAATTGGCAACCAATCTAGTTACGAAGTTAATATCAACTGTTGATTATTATCGTTATTTTCGACATCGAAATTACGTATAATTAATTAAAATATCTATCGATTTCGTTTTCGATGCTATCTAATATGTATCGGATTTTCGAAATGGCTGTCACTAATAAAATAAATTACCAAGGTAAACGTAAATAAGGGTCTTACCCTATGGAAGGAAACTACAGATTTAACCTCCAACAACAAAGGAACTATAGTAAGTAGATTTATGTTTAAAAGTTAGATAATTTTCTTTGTTTCCAAGGATTTGTCGGTGGTTGGCGGTTGTACCTACTTTAGCACTACAGTACCTACGTACCTAAACCCAATTCAATTGACTTCTTATAGGGAATAACGATTTCGATGAAACCAAAATCGAACTGTTAATGATTCGGCTTTATTCTTGTCGGTGATATTTCAAATATGTACAATAGGACCCGTGTTTTTAAACGTGTTTTTAGACATTTTCAGAAACAGTGTTCAACGTTTAAAGGTAGGTCTCTAATGTTAAATCTACTTTTTAACTAGTACAAAAATGCGCGTATGCATACAGAACAAAACTATAAGAAAAGTGTTCTGGAACAAAACGCTGGAAAAGTGAACAATTTATGGGACTGAACATAAAGCTTATGTCAATCCTATTGAAAGCCTTTTAGAATAACAAAAAGCGATTAAACTATAGAGAGTGTTATTAGAGTTAACTATAAACCACGTTGACTGAAAACCAAATGCCCATTAAAATTGCAAACCAGTTTTAGATATTATGTATGTATCAAATATATTTATTCTAAATGATAAATGATTTATTTTCTGTAAATAGGTTTGTACAAACACTTTTACACGTCAATTCATATTTTAAAAACTAGCTGAGATCGGAAACGATTTTTGTGTTTTTGCCAATTTCTCCCAGCTATTGGCAATGTTTGATACTTCACAAAAACAAAAAACTAACGTTCTGCGACGCAATGCGGTTAAAATATTTAAAAAAAAACACATGATTAAACGTGTTTTTTTAAATATTTTAACCGCATTGCGTCGATTTTTGAGATTATTATCTGCTGAGATTAGTACTCAAACACTATACTAGGTAGGATAACCTACCGATCAACAATATATTTAGGTAAGAACTCGTTGATTTTTACAATTATGATGAAAAAACTACGAGGCAATGTAATAAGTTACATTGAAGGTAAGAATATAAAAATTATTGTTCATTGATTTTCCTCCCAAAATTTTACTCGTGCTGCATTTGGCAAAAATTTTAGAAAATATCTACTTAAATTTCTAGGGTTTTTATACCTAAAAACCCTAGAAATAAATACTGTTCCATTTTCTCATAACTGCATGAATAGATAAACTTTTTTAAACAAAAATAATTCGGAATAATTTAAAAACTACTTAAAAATAGAAATAAAAAGTGTACCAATTATTTTCTAAACTATTCTTTAAAAAAAAAGAACTCACCGATTTATAAATAAAATTTTTAAACGTTTAACAACTTTTAAAAGTTAATAACAAAACACAAAACGCACTGAACACGAACGTAACCAGACAGCGCGTTTATTTTTTTAAATTATGTAACGAGAGTTTGCGCGGGACAATATCGGACAGCCAAACGCGCGCAGCGTCCGTACGATTTAGGAGCACTGGCCGAATTAAAAAAAGTACCGAGTTACCGACGCTGTTTGTGCGTTAACGTGCGTGGGCACAAATGTTGTGCAACCTTCATTTATTAAAAAAAAAGAGCAAAATTTTCTTATTTAGAATTGAAACTTCGACCTTTTTCCATAAAAGTTGAATTAAGAATATCCGGTATTGATTTTGACTTCAGTCTTTTACGAGTATAGCTTAGCAGCTTTTCCTGATTTTCGTGTGACGTAAATGAAGGCATGGCGCGGGTCAGACACACTGGAAAGATTGTACGTAGGTATAACAGGAAAGTCCACAGGTTGGAATACTTACGTTTGAGGTAAAGTAGGTCTATCCGCGTCAGCGTCAACTTGCGTATTTACCTACCTACACGGACGCACATTTCTCTCTTCATCTCTTGGATGGATTTGCTATTTATATTAAAACCTATAGAGGAAAGATTCGTAAGAAATATTTCATGACCTAGGGTCACGTCATATTAATAGGCTGGTAAGAGTTCAATCCTAATTATGACTTTAATAGCGCTGGCACACAAATTGCTGCAAGTTTTATTATGGCCAGATGCGGGAGTCTAGGATAGTGTTATAATAAAAAGTGCCAACCCATTATCGGTGTACCGGGTGTACGTAATGAATGTACCGGTATGTAGCCAGCAGATAACTCAGTACTTGCTGGCATTCAGGCCACAAGATATAATTAAATAAACATCTATTTAAAATGTAAACTCGATCAAATCATGCGGGTATGGTTCAATGTCACGGACAGCATTACACATGACTTAATTTTTTATATGGGTTCACTTTGTGAGCGTTTACTGGCCGTCCCCGCCGCCTGTCTATTGTTTTGGTTTTTTCAATAGTATGCAAACAAGCATGGTATTCGCCTGATGTTAAGACCGGCTAGGAATCCCGTTAAAAAATTAGTACGCAGTAGCTAATGAAATTGATTTTTATTAAAAGGATCATTGGTTTTACTTCTAAACTTTTGACAAAAAAATTGGTGCAAGGTACTTACAGGATGATCAGACATGTACACTTTCCCAAGTCTCAAATTATAGGTACTTTTAATCGAAATTAAACTGTGTGTAAGTTACCAACTTCACAAATACGCAAATACCAGGCCACTCAGAAAGTATTACGAAAAAATGGTTTTATTTATGTGAGACTGGCCAGGTAAAGTCTATTTTGTAAATACGATTATTTGTAAGTAAAAATAGGTGCGTTACAACTTCAAAATTTCCCTCCAGATTGTTTGCGAGCAAATTTAAATCATCGTGTCTCATAAAAAAAAATGGATCTGCGCCGGGAAAATTTTCGCACTATGATTTTTAATGATTTCAAGTGGCGGCTGAAACCGGACGAATCGTACGATAGACCAAATGTCATTCATGGATGAAGGCCCTTCTAAAGCAACTGTGCGATCGACTAACTTTGGGGGATGAAGAAGAAGTAGAAAGAAGAGAAGTAAAGAAGAGAGAAGAAGAAAATTTTTATCCAAGATTTATTTTTATTTTCACAAAACTTTCTGAGTGTCCCACGTAGTTTGCATTGTATTTTAATACTCCTTCGCCATCGCCGAAACGCCTGCAATATATATTTAGCAACATGTTGTTCGTCAGCTATTTCTTGATCTACCTGCATAATAGGGTTTCTTTTTGAAAGAGAGGGGATCTCCTCATGTCGTTATGGTCTTCTCTAAGCTGGTCGTTGTCCCTGGTCACGCGTCGTAAATTACAATTAAAAAAGTGTACCAAACTTCAAAGAAAAGACAGTTTGAATTACGTTTAGTTAATTAAAACAAAAGAATACGCAAACTCGTGGGAGATTCAAAGAAAAGTGCTTCTACAGTACAATGTTCTGAATTCAACCTCATACAAAAAGCGAGGAATCCGCGGCAGCGGACCGCGTATCGGCAAGAGTAGGTACCTAGTGTGAGGACGCCCCCCAGCCAGGTGGATCGACGACCTTAAGAAGGTGGCTGGGACAGACTGGATGAGGAAGGTGGAGGACAGGGCTTTGTGGCGCAGCCTGGGAGGGGCCTATGTCTGGCAGTGAACTGCGATAAACCGAGTTGATTGACGAGGATCGGCAGCAGTCCATTATAACAAATTGCGGTCTTTGCCACCTTCTTACATTTCAATAACGAATAATAAAAGGAACAAAAAAATGTAAAATTTTAATAACAGTTTGTATTTATTTATTTAAATGAATGCTTAGTTACTACATTATGTAATATCAGTACTTATAGTTATGAGAAACAAAAAGAAAATTAAACCTAAACAAAGCATATCATATATTTTTTTTTCTAATAATTATAGTGTTAAGCTTTTAGGGTTGTCAACTAATTTAAAATTGCAACTATATCGATAAAATTATGTAATGTTTAAAAATTGAAATCAAGGGTCATTAGGGTTGTCAACTATTTGACAACCCTAATGACTGACAAAAATACTTTGCTAATACAGGCAGACTCATAATAAAATAAAGCAATGACCGTGAAATAATATAGTTCGGTTTAGGATACCATGAAACCCTGGAAAACACTTATTTATTATTTATGTTGTATAAGTAGGTATCTACTTTATTACTTGACTTTGTGACGCTCCCTAGGCTTAGTAGCTATCAGACAGTTATTGTTGATTTAACATGCAAGAGTATTCCAGAGATGATTTACTATGGCAAGTGTTTGCGTATGTTCGCGTATTTTTCAAAATTAGACTACAAAGCATTGACATCTACGCTGACCCCTAAAATCACTAAAGTTAGCCCACGTTAGCGCGGACGTAATAATACCTCGTCGAGATTTTATTGTGCACTGGATTTTCAACTCTCGCTGTAAAGCCGAGAGTTGAGAATCTACCAGAGTGCAACCCAGAGCGTCGAAAAAACACTAAGTTGGATTTTCAACTCTCGGCACTAAGCTGAGCGTTGAAAATCCATTATATGATAAAATCCCGCTGCGTTATTTTTACGTCCACGCTAACGTGGGCTAAAACTTTATTGAACAACAGTTCACGCGACTTATTGCGGCCAATGAGTATTTAATTTATAACACGCGCGTTTCTTTACGCCGTTTTAAAACTAATAAATTTTAAATAAAATAAGTATTTTTTTAAGAAATAAAAAAGTTGAGATACCGTTAGTCTATTATACAAACGGTTTGCCATTGGTTCACGTTCACAAAAAAGAGAGACAGAGAGAGAGAGAAAATATAGTGGACACAGTTAGTTCACGTAGCGTTTTACAAATTGCATGATCAAATCATTTATTTTCTCCTGGTCAAACTGGTTCAGAAACCGGTACACAAAGTTCGGATGACGCTCGTGGTGCTCGCGGAGACTTTGTTCTGCCTTTGACTTCTCTCTCTTATGTTCCGCAGTCGCTATATGATCTAAAATATCATCCCAATCCTTCTCCGTAATGTTGCAGTACCCACAATGGTAAACATCCAGCTTTATCTGAAAACAAATAGCATAGTCTTTATAAATCCTTGCATTTTGTACGTATAAAAATATCAACGTTAATAGTTATTTGTTATACAAGAGTGCAAAGTTTCTTTTTAACCGCGTCCTCAATTTTGATGACCGAGCAAGCAAAGGATTCTAAAATTTAATCACGAGTGCAATGAGTGATTCAAAAATTAGGATCCTGAGCGTTAGCGACGGAATCAAAAGAGCACAAAGTGAATAATCTTTGCACTCGAGTGCAACACGTAACTTTTCATCCCACCTCAGCGAGGAAATGACAAAATGCAAAAAAAAAACACATTTACAAGATACTTTTATTTCAGTTTAGTTAATAACTAATCCCTTATGATAGGTTAATACGTATTACAGAATAATCTTTAAATTAGGTATGTATAACAAATAATACTTAGGTATAATTAAGAAAAATTTAAAGTAACGTTGCTACAGTTACTTAAGTTTAGTGTCATATTTTTCCTAGGTACTGTAATGTTGGTGTTTCTGATGGACTTTTTTACTATTTTTATGTAAACTATATGTCATACTTAATAGTTGTACTGATTCATTTGATTCCCTTGGCGTAAATGTTGGCGAAAGAGGGCGATCGCTAGGTGTTTCGTAACGGATAATTTTTGATGTAGAAGGGCCAGTCCAAGGATCTGACTGAGGCTCTTTCAGTGTAATGGCTCCTACGATGCCTTCACTTATTTTAGACTTATTTTGGATGGAATCCTCTATGTATCCCTCTACAACCGCATTGGACTTTCAGCCTCCATGGCGCTTAAGGGACAGGAGATCAGCTCCTGAGTCGGCCAAAAGTGTGGCTGAAGTTCGTCGGAAAAAATGACCCGTGTAAAACATGGGTTCTGGAAGTTCAAGAAATGTTGTCTCGTGGGATACTGCCAATTTTATTGGCACCCATACGCTGTCTTATACACTTTCCGTTGTGGTATTGTAGAAAAAATCGATTGATTGGAGTGTTAGGCGGGCGTAACGCTTGATATTTCTCAACAATTGTTACATATTCCTTGCGAATGACGAAGTTGCGGTCTCTTTTTGTCTTTGTGTTAGGTAAATTAATTAATAGTAAGTTATCTGAATGTTTCTCAATATTGTTGATATTAAGTTGTGTTAATACATAAGTTCGACATGCTCCGTTTATACCAATAATAACAACAACCTGTAACGTAAAAAGTATTGTATTAGATAAATAAATAAAATTGATATGCGTATACGTATTAGATTATGTTACTTACTTTTGCCGCCAAATATACGGAATCAGGTGCTTCGTTTAGAAACTTTTCAATTTCAGATTCAGTGAAAACCTTCGATTTTTTGTGTTGATGACCAGATGACGCTCTTTTCAAAAATGCTACTAATTTATGATAGGTGTTGTTAAGTATGTCTTTTTTCATTTTTATTGTTGCTTTAAGCATTGAATATGTACTCCATAGAGTGCTTGACTTCTTGGTCTCGGATAATTCAATAAAATATGCCAACAAAACGTTTTCCGAGAACGATTTGGCGCCTTTAGCTAGTCGCCACGTGTTAAACATATCGTACTGTTTTAAATACTTCTCACGTGATTGTTGATGGAGAAAACTCGTCTCGTTTACGCATTGTTAACAGTTTCAATCAATTCTGTAGGCGTCAAATAAACTTCTTCGTAGCTTGAATCACTCATTTTTGGTTTTACACTGGTTTGCAAGTTTATTTTTAACTTGGTTTGTTTGAACAATAATATGATCAACGTGAAAAGAAAAACGCGCGAAGCTATTTTTTGTCCAATTTCCGAATCAAATTCCGAACAATAGAGCACTATAGAGGTAGAAGTTAAAAGGTTTAATAATGTTTCGAATTCACAAACTTCGTGCACACGATGTTCTAAATTCAATTTACTTTATCCACTAGAGGATAAAAACGGCTTTTACGCTCAGATATCGAAGAGAAAAAATGGTCTTTCCGAGGTGGGGGGGGGGGGGTTGAAAATGTATTTATTTTTATTTTAGAATCATACACAAGTACAAAGGGCACATTCGTACTGTGAACGTTCCCCTTGCACGTCTTTTTTCGCAATTTAATGATACCTATAATTTTTGTTATACAAAACATCATGATTGCCTAGAAATTATAGAATAAGGGGACTAGAGTGGTAAGGTTAATGAAGAGACCATGTCGTCAGCTAAATCTCATGTTTTGGCACACCTCTCTTCTTTTCGGAAAACAACAGCCAAATGCGAAGTCAACGCACAAACACTAAAGAGCCGAATAATTAAACGTCGCAAATCAGAAGTAAGGGTAGTACTTTTCAATAAAAAATTTCATTATGAATGGGCCCCTCCGCGTCCTCTCTTTTTTTTTCAGATTATTATGGAAATTGTTTCACGTAAGTTTTCAGTAATACATATTATGCTTCTTTTTCACAAAGCGAATTATAAAAACTGTATAATTCCGCCTCACTCTCCCCTATTATTAAGTACTTATTACGTAAATATATTGAAATGGTAAAAACTAAACTTTATGTGTTGGTATTAAAGTTATTATATCACTTTTCCAGAAGTTGCACATTTTTGATATGATTCTTCTTCTATCCTCGTCACGCAAAACGATCATTGTACTGAATGACGCAAAGATATTATATTATGGCGTTCCTGTGTTGTGACTGCTGTCTCTCTCTAGCATCGAGTTTAAAACGCATAGAACTTCGCCTATTTTTTTTTATATTTTAAACAATTGATTTTACTGTGGCTTAATATTTTGTAATTATTGTTTGTTTTATATGTGACTAATTTAAAACATACAGTCAAATAGTCTATTGGAAACTTAAGCGGGGAGGATATTAACAACCTAGACAGTAAAAAACAGACGACATTGTGAAATACTAATTCTGTAACTTACCTCTCTAATGAACTCATTTTTCAATGAAGTTGCCACAAGGCAGTTGTCGAAAATTTCTCTGTGATTATCAGTCATTAGTATATGCTCGATAACATTTTCAGGGGTCAAATCAATATGGCACCCATGACAGAAGATCCTTCCATTCCTTTTGGCAATCAAGAAGAACCCAAAAGCATTGAGCCAATATTTATCGTTTATCACTATGATAAATCCGTTATCGACTGGTTCAAATGTCTCAATATATCCGAAAAGTGGTTCCTTTACTGGTGCCTCAATGGCATTACTGTTAGATACTGGTTTCGTATTTTCTGTGTGAACCCTACTTGCCACGTGCTTTTGTAGGTCATCAAGCGTAGTGGAGAGTCTTCTGCTGCATGGGCGGCAATAATAGCTGTAGTCGGCACGATTGTGAGTGAATCCATGCTGCTTTGCATACTCTTCTACTGACACAGTATTTTGAAAGCGTTTGTTCTTGCCAAGCATCACTGGCTTAGTGTACAAAGTAGTTCTATCTGTCCCATTTGACGTGATCCCCGAAGAAAGCGTCTCAGGCGACTTCTTATTTGAAGTCTTCTTATGTCCTTCAATATGTTTTTCAATAGCATCAGTATTAAACTCAATGGTTTTCGAACACTTCTTACAAAAAGCAGTTTCGTTGATCAAATCTATTTTAATGTTGCTCTTCTGGTATCTGTCGGCGGATTCATAAAGATTTGATTCTTTGTCGTTGCTTGTGATAACGTTATTGTTTTCTGCTAATCTTTTCTCGTGGGTTTTAAGTAAGTTTTTGTGGTGCTTGTTACGGGTGAGGTCTACAGGAGGTTTATTACAAAAAAACTTGTCATGTTCTTCTGCATTTTTCTGCTTTACTTTTTCTTTATCAACCGGTTTGGCGGCTTCTTTTTTAGCATCGATACCTGCTGTTTTTTTAATGTTTTCATTGACATTTCCATTAACAACTTTAATGCCACCATTTTTATCCGTTTTTTCAATTTGAACCTTCACATTTTGGGTTTGTTTCTCATTTTTGGTAGTCGGTATAGTACTTTTCTTTTCATTCTTTTGAACGGTGGGATCATAGAGTATATATGCTTCTTTATGGTCGATTGTTTTGAAATGACTTATTGGTTCGTTTTCGATGATCACATTGCAAGTTAGACACTGCTTGGTTCTAGCATCAATCTGTGAACAAACATACAAAACAGTGTACAGACACAACGTTAATTTAACTTTTATTACTATGAAACAAGTTTCATGCTAGGAAATAATTAGTTATTCACATTGCCAGTATTATGACAAACACTAATAAAAAGATCTTCCATCTTACCGTTCTATAGACCGTATTTTCAATGCTGTCGAAAATCACTTCACTTTTGATTAAATTAAGGGCATGGCTTCTGATGACCTTATGAGAAACGCTGTCATCAAACTCGGTATTACAAAGGACACAAGTGTCTTCAACGCAGCCGTTCCAAGCATCATCAGATATGATGAACTGGTTAAAAGCTACGATATCATTCTCCACACGTGTGAGCCATGGAGAGGTTTTGGTTTTTTCTCTATTATGTGTTGGTTCGTCTATGTGTAATTCGACCTTCGTGGCGGTCGGGAATGTCAGACTGCATGGCTCGCAGAAGTATATGCCTTTAGCCTGTAAATGAAAAAAAGACTATGAATTAAGGAAAAATAAACTTTTGTAAGTATCTTGAACTTATAGAAGACCAGAGAAACAATTTATTTTTATTTTTTGGTATGCTTCTCGTGAGCCGCTGGCTTTTAAACCATTAAGCTGAGGTATAAAGGCCATTTACTATAAAAATGAACATAATATCTACCTAATAAAATCTTAAGATTTGCCTAAATCGCTGACTCTAGAAGCAGGACATGTTGCGCAAGAGTTCCTTGTATAAGGAAAGCGAGCACTTCTAAACGTAATATTTTTGAAAATTCATTAATAAATGGGTTAAAAGTATAGCATTGGGGATGAAAGTTTGTATGGTAGTTCGTTATTTTTGCAAATAGGAAATGCCACCGGGCACATATGGTTTGTTCATCATAAATACCTTTCTAATAAAATCTTCTTTATACTTCTCAAAATAACCACAAGTCTTCAAGTTCTCCTTATGTTGTGAATCAACGATATGCTTTAGAGCCTCCTCTTCGTTCGTAAACTGCTCCGCGCATATCAGGCAGTACTGGTCTATGCGGCCCGATAATATACCATTTTTAGAAAATATAGACGCCATCCTGAAAACATAAATTAAGTCAATTAGGTTAGTTGTTTAAAAATACAGTTAGGAAATAAAGGAAACTGTTTAGTGAAGTGCTTGGTAAAAAAGGAACCACATTAGAAAAAAAAAATGCGCGTGCAGCACCATACACGCGATACAAGTGAAACTCCTTAAAATAAAGAATAAGAGAGATTTAGTATGACTTTATATCTGCTTTATCTCTCATGTAACAAAATGTGCCAAAACGTAATTCGTCCTTGTTTCACTCTCACTTCTCGTCAATAATCGAAGTTTCACTTCAAGTACCTATGTTCTTCATTTCCATCCCTTTACCGGGAACCATATAGAAAACTACGTACGTGATAGCTCTAGTACGTGAAGTTTATGTGGGAACATATACTACTTTTAATATTATGCATGCTCAATATAGCCACGCGCCGTTGCGTGCTACAGGTCTGTTCCCAGCCTTAAGCCACATACACATAAGTGCACACGGAGTAGCATAATGCTTCAGTTTTTTTTTTTAATTAAGGAGGCAAGTGGTCCAAATGTCCACAACCAACCAAAATTTGCGCAATAAAATAAAAATTTAAAAAACAATCTGCCGAGGTTTTGCCCAACTATGTTGCAGTCAGCTTCCAGTCTTACCAGGTGCAGCTGAGTACCAGTATTTTACATGGAGCGACTGCCTAGCTGACGTCCACAACCCAGTTACTGGGTAACACGATACCCCTTGGTAAGACTGGTTGTCAGACTTTCGGGTTTCTAACTACCCGTAACGACTGTCAAATTAATCTACGAATGTCAACCGGGACCTACGGCTTAACGTGCTTTCCGAGGCACGGATACATCCATGAGCAAGGGAAGCTTAAGCTTCGTTCGACTTTACGTCTGTTATTATTTAGCAACAAGCCCCTAAAACTTTACTAATACTTATATTCAAAAAACTGAAGTGTTAATCAAGTTTTGTTGCTGAACCTACCCACTAATACATCATGGAAGATGTGACATCACATTATGTTATAACAAATGTAGATATACAGTCTATAAGTATGTTTAAAGAATGTCTTTGTTTTTAGTAATTCATAATGTTATCAGTGGCTACTGACTATGGACAATTTCCTAGAACAGAAACACAAATCTGTGTAACATATTTACATTCTAATTGGGCTCCGATTACAATTAAGTAATTATTTCTAAGGACTACCAACAGCTTGTATAAACAATTTATGATAACTTCATAAGTAATTAGGTAACAATTAGCCTTGGACTTACACAGTCGAAAAAATATAGGTAAACGCAGACTAAAAAGTTGAAATATAAAACTAGTGGCGCTTAAATTAAAAGGTATGGCAAAATTATAGTCAAGTCATTTATTACGAAGAATTATAAGTGCCCTGATCCTGAGCTCGGGCATAAGGGCTCCTTGTTAGTAAGTTCAATAGGTCGCGAAGACTTCTCACTGACTTAATTACTGGACTGTCTTCAAATGTCTCATAGAATTCATAGAATAGAATATAATAGGTACGCTTTAGTATGAACACCATATTGATTACAGATATAAATATAGAAAAAAAAATTGACATTTTAAATAGGGTGACACAATGGGCGGTCTTTTTGCTAAACGCCATCTTATAAATACAGTACATGGGGACGGTCACTGAACTGACTCAAAAATCAATCTGCCTACCGTTTTCTCAAACATTTTGGGGCTTTTAGTCTAGATGCAGTCTAGATGATGCCAGCATTTTTTTGAATTGTGAAATTCCGCGAACGTGATGGATATATCTAAACCAACATGATAAAACAATTTTTTTTTTGTATAAGGTCGTCGGCCGCAGTTAGTGTAGCTACTTGAAATATCACTTACGATAAAACAAAAGAGAACAGATTTTTCAACCCAAACTGTAACAAAACTACGAGCGGTCGTTGAACCCCCAAAAAAACAATCAAATCATTTTATTATATAATTTTATCATGTTTGGGTATCGTACCCATTACGACTAGTTTCGCTAGCAAATTTAATTTGACCCCGTAAAGTGCAACTGGTAACTGAACTGGCACACAAACATGTTTGTGTCCGGACTTCCGGAGCCCATCAGTCCAGAGATAGTGATTAAACATTTCTTGCTAGACAAGCAATGTTTAATGACAATTTAATGATAATCATTAATTCTACGTACCTATGAAATTAATGAGTTTCTAATGTAGAAAGTATAAGGCATGAAGAGAATCCTGCTAATTCGGGCAGAGAATTTGGGTTTTTCATTACCTACCGAGGCTTTTTTTTATATTTGTCATAAACCTAGCCCTGAACTAAAAAAAATATTAATAATCAAGTACCTACTGTAAAAGTACATACTATTACTGGGACTGGGACTACTACTGGGACGGGAAAGGCGCTACATTTGATTATTACGTTTATTGTAAGCGTTCGTGTTTGCATGAAGGCGCCTATTATGTTCTTTCAAACAAAACACTTATTCAAATAATTTGAAAGCTCATTCTAAACTCGCTTGACTGTTCGAATATATCTAGTTATTATACTACTTATTTAGTTAATTAGTACCAAAGCTTAAAAAAATACTTTTAAGTTTGTTTGGAACGCAGGAATGGCAACCTCAGTGCCTGACTATACCTAACTGGCACTAAACTTTATGTGATAACTATTGGTATCAGTAATAAAACTGCATTTAAATTCGGAGTACTTAATTCCCGAATCATGTTGTGTTGCCATTTTTTGTCTAGGTAGGTCAGGCATTCATTCCTGCAATAAGATTAATCATTCTGATCCCTAGATGTATTTTTATACTGCCATTTAAGGAGAGACTGATACATCAAAATAAATGCCTAGAGTCTGGTCAAAACGTCAGCAAACATTCATTGTAACTGATACTTGATACGATCGTGCGAAATGGTGCTATAATATTTATGTAAGTATGTTTAAACAAGGAATGTGATTTCCGGAGTAAGTACATAAGTAACCTATATGGAACAAAGTTCAACCCTACACAATGCAAAGGGCAAAACAAAACGTCAACATGAATCTATTGTTCAATAAACTGCAATCGCCAATCTGTTAAAAAACCAGTGATTATGGGGATGCCTATCAATGAAGAACACGCAGACGGTTGTAGTCACGACCATTTCAGAAGTATTTTAATATGTATAATAATTATAAGGATAACATAACATCTGCACACCTGTTATTCCAGAAGGTTAGGCAGAGGTGTACCTATAGTACACCTACATTTCGCCAGTTTTGTATAAGTCCAGAAAGAAAAATTATAGAAGAATAAAACGAAAGAAATAAAACTACTTACTTTTTTCCACTTTATACTTAGTTTCACGTTTTTTAGCACTTTGAAAACAAACGTAGACCAGCGTTACTGGTCCCAACAAAGGCTCGCAGTGGAGTGCAGTGCTATGCGATCGTACGGCCGTCGAGTGGACAAGCGCCTAATTACTTTCCTTTAAGGCCTACAGGAGCTTTCGACCTCGTTAGACCACATAGCTAAGTACCTATTAATTAATTTAATGACGTGTTTATTCCCGCCCATAGAGCATTCGTTTTTTTTTCTTTTGGCTTCGCACTGTTTGTGCATAGAGCAAGTGTTATTTTTTTTTTTCTTTAGAAATCTTACAGCTAGGATACAGATAGTTGACAGTTAATGAAAGAAGGCCAATTAAAAGTTTTCACTGACAATAATTGGGTAGCACAAGAAACAGTAGACAGGCAAGATAAAGTAAGAATAAGTAAGCACTCGGAGAGAATTAAGAAAAGACTGGACAGGTTTTAGTGATTTCCAAAAAAGTATTTACACATTTTTTTTTTTTGTTTAGGAACACGTGTGAAGAATAAATCTAGATTATCTACACTCTAACACATCGAGACATAAGCCCTGCAAGCTCTTATCATATATGAGTTTTGTCGATATATGCACCCGCACAGAGTGAACGTACAGAGGTTGATGATTCCTTAAGGTAAAGGATGGAACTCGCGGCCCAATTTTGGTCATAAATTCAGAACAGTCGGTTGAACCATTTGCCAAATTGAATAAGAGTACCATGTCTGCAATTTTTCTCCGCTCAAGTAGTGGAAGAATGTGAAACTTCCTGCAGCGGCTGTAATAATTAGGCAAATACGAGTAGGTTTTGGATCTAAACTTACCTTGAGAATTTCTTTTGAATACTTTCGATGCGATTGACGTAAGTATTGTAAATGGGATTCCATATTTGCATTGGCACGTTTTGCCGCGAAGGCATATAAAGAAGTCGCGAGCTATGCGCGATCCTTGTCCCAAGCATGTCCTCACCGACCCCGATGACCACATAACTCTCATTCAGGAGAGCAGTAGGGCCACCAGTACAGTGCACAAACACAGACCGACATTCCGACCTCGCCGCCGAGGTTCCTCGCAAAGATCCCGACGTAACTGTCCCCTCCGACCCTTGCTCGACGAAGTGCCAGCCCGCACCGTAGCTGAGCCTGTAGCTTTAAATACCCCAGATAATAATAATATAATCCAGATCCAGCCTGTCCCATCTTGCTGTCCTCCCGTCAGCGACGCCCTAAGCCGAGGTCCGTACCCCACAGGGGGTGCCCTTAGCGAGCGTTCGCTTAGTAATGTAAGTAGTTTTACGCCCCTGGCTGGAGGCTTTGAGTCCGCTTAAGGCAGCCACAGGATAGTCCGGTTAAGTAGTCACGACCTCTCAAGGTCAACTACGAGATGCCATACATAAAAATAAAAAACAAAAAAAATACGCGATCCTTTCCGCCGCGCGCCGTCGTCGAATGAAGACTGCCTGCCGATCCGCGGGACGCGTGTCCATCGTGGTCCCGAAGTGAGCAATGAAGATACGCAGGGTGCTGGTGCTTCTGATTGCTTGCTTCCGCTTACAAACCGCTTCTTTCGAAGCGAACTTGTATATTTATGTTTGTCAATACGTGCTCGTCTTTTTCAAGATGATTGCTTCACTGTTTCTTGCAGACTGTCAAAAACGTGGTAAGGTAATTGGTTCGGTGGTATGTGGTAATGTTTCGGTGATATGTGGTAGCTGGTTCGGTGGTATGTGGTAATGTTTCGGTGATATGTGGTAGCTGGTTCGGTGGTATGTGGTAACTGGTTTCTGGTGACTGTGTGACGGGTACTGTGTCACTACATGACTTTGGATATTACTAGGGCAATCAGAGTCCTGCTTTTGCCTGTTTCTTGGAAATGTCAAAGGTATTTGACATGGTGTCATACATAAGACAATGACAAGTTATGGTCTAAACTGTGTGACGCGAATGTACCTAGTGAGCTGATGAGTGTTTTTAAAAAATGGTTCACACATCAAGTTAATTGTGTAAAATAGGCCAATGAACTGTCGGATAAATATGTGTGTGTGTATGGAATGTGGAGTTAAACAGGGTTTGTGCAGCTCCCCTACCATGTTTAATTTATACATACGTGGGACACTCAGAAAGTTTTACGAAAATAAAAATAAATGTTATATAAGTGAATATTATTTTATTAAATCTTTTCAAAGTACTCTCCACTAGCCTCAACACAAAGTTCTGAACCGGTTTTCGAATAACTTTTTCCAGTCCGCCGTAGACACCTCTTTTACAAGGAAACTGCTCGAACGCTGACATCTTTCGGCGACGGAAACTGTATTCCTTTGAGCAGTATTTTTTTATTTTCGAGGATTTTTTTATTATTTTTATTCAGGAGGGTTACCCAGGAGTTTGACCGGCGTGCTGTCCAGAAAGTTGTGCGAAGGCGCGTTGTCGTGGTGGAGCAGTAGCCCGCGGAGCCCTTATTGCTCTCAAAAAAGCTGCCAAGCATTTGGTAGTATACCGTCCATCGTTGATGCTTCTTTGGTTCCTTTAAGGAATTGACACCAAGTAGCCAGTCAAATTGAAAAAGCTCGCTATCAAAATCTTCCCCCCGGTTCTAGATCGTTTTGAAACAACCGTCGACTGGCGCTTCGTTTCTGGATCGTATTGATAAATCCAAGACTCATCACCTATAATGATGTCGTAAACACGTCGAGACGAGCCTGCTTCAAATTTGTTTATCATATCACGGCACCATTCCACCCGCGCCGGCTTCTGATCATTGGTAAGTACTTACTTGCTGCGTGGTCGAATGTCGAAATACAGGAAGGGCCGGTTCAGAGTATTCTAAAGCGTTCGAAATCCAGTACATTTAGAGAAAAGAAGTAGTATAAATTATTCTCAGTCCAGTAAACTCAGCCAGAGTCAGGTCAAACATAACGAGAATCAAAGTATACAAGTAAATAAAGTATGTAATCACCTACTTTTTTTTTTTTTCTTTTGGGTGGCAAATCATCAAATGACTTCTCCCGCTTTGGGTGGAGCGGGAGGGCGTGTCAGACTTTTACTGACTAAAACCCACCCGTGTTCCTTCAGTTGCCTGTGCCACGGTTTTCTCTGTGGAATAACCCGCGACCCTGAATGGAATCACCTACTTGTGATTTGCTTCGAGCGATCCTAAGAATGAAACGACTAATGGAGGTTAATGAAAATGGAACCATTTTAAAGATTATACCTTTAAATTAATACCATTTTCATTTAAATTAGTCACGTGTTGTAGCAGTAAGGAAAAAATTAAGGAATATGGAAATGGGGATCTGGAAAAAAAAAACACTTATCGAATAATCTTTAATTGTTCTTGATTATTTGTATTCAATATTTTGTTTTGCCTCCTCTAGCCCTTACAACAGCTCCAAGACGATTCCTCAAGGACCTAAACAGCTTCATGATAGAATCTTTTGGGATACTTTCCCACTCCTCTATCAAAGCCGATTTCAGCTCATCAACACTTGAAGGAGCTGGATTTCGAGATCGAACCCTCCTTTTCAGCTCACCCTACGAGCACTCAACGGGATTCAAGTCGGGGCTGAGCGCTGGCAAGTCTAATGTGGCAATACCGACTTCATTTAGGAATTCAGCTGTGGCACGTGCAGTGTGACAACGGGCGTATACGTGCATCAGGATGAAGTTATCACCGACATATCCTGCATAAGGAATGGCATGTTCCAGCAGAATGTCGGCTATATATCGGTCTAAAGTTGGACCACCACCGCGTCCCCCACCAGGCACTATAACGAGCTCCGTTTTTCCGTCAAATGAAATGCCGGCCCACATCATACATAAACCGCCCCATAGGCTACTGTTTCAGCAAAACAGCATTGAGCAAATCGCTCTCCAGACCGCCTGTAGACCCTTCGGTCGTTACCGTGCAAGCATATTCTGCTCTCGTCTGACTACATAAATCGCCTTCACTGCTCGTAGTCCCAATTAAGATGGGCCCGAGCAAATTGAAGGCGTGCTTGTCGGTGAGCTGCCGTCAGTTTTGGGTCTGTGGCAAGCCTTTTTTGAGACAGGTTCCCTTGCTTTAGTCTTCGCCGAACTGTCCACTCATTGACAGGTGACAGCCACCCCACGAACTTGTCTGAGCTCCTGCTGGACGTCGACACCAGTCAAATGACGGTTTCGAAAATAGGTTGACACGATAAAACGGTCATCTCTCTCCGAAGTGCACCGGCGCCGTCCAGATCATGGACTCGGGATGAAGCTTCCAGTCTCCCGTAAGCATTTGTAAACTTTCGAGTCACAGGACTGGCTTATGTGGAGCTGACGTGGTCGGACGTCAAGGGTTGAATTTACTGGAGATTTGAACCAGTCAACGTGTGATAGCCGACTGTTTTGTTTTTGTATTGCATCTCGTCTCGAGGGCGTGACGTCCTGTGTAGGGGAGGCAATAAAGAACCAAAAGTATAGATAGATTTGAAAATTTCGCAGACGAGGAGGTTGTACGTGCGCGCTGCTTTCATAAACTCGACGACTACTAGCGGATCAGCCCGCGTTTCGCCCCCGCGACCCTCTTCCCCGCGCCCACCTTCTTCTGCCCCCGCATCCTCGAACGTACAATGTCGTTACTTTATTAGGAATAACAGGGTACAACTACATTATATTAAAATTAAATTAAAATAGGTAGGTATGTAGGTTCGCCCGGTTAACATCCCCCACCCCAGTGCGTCAGCACTCATCTTCCGTGGCGATTCTATCGATGCGTGCGGCTGATCGACGCAACATACCATTCTTGGTTTTTATATCAAGGACTCTTATGCGTTCATCTCTGCCTGACATTACTGCATGCACTCGACCGCGCGGCCAGACGTTGCGCGGAGAGTCAGGATCGACGATTAACACGAGGTCGCCCACTTTCAAGGGCGTTTGTTCCTGATGCCATTTGGTTCTAGGTGGCATATCTGGTAGTACTTCCCTCACCCAACGCTTCCAAAACAAATATGCGTGTCTTTGGGAGATGCGCCATTGTTTTCGTAGGTATGTATCTGACTCATCGTATATACCAATCGTAGGTAGGTTAGATGAAGAACCAAGAATAAAATGGTTAGGCGTCAATGACTCATCGGAATGCGGTTCGACGCTCACGTGGGTCAGCGGACGGCTGTTCACCATGTGTTCCACCTCTGCCAGCAAGACTTACCTGAGGCCAGAATGGCTCATAATCAACGCCCGTTCACGTTCTGTGGAGTGGATCTTTTTGGGCCCATGGAGGTGACAGTACAGTGCAGGCGACGAGAGAAAAGATATGGCGTTCTATTCACTTGCCGTATTACTCGGACGACACGCTGGTCACGGCCCGGGGGAGTTCGCACAGGGAGGCAGCGTTGCTCGCGACGGCGGCGGTCTCACTGACGGTGAGCCGCATACGGCGCCTCGGCCTGGAGGTGGCCCTCAACAAGTCGGAGGCCATGGTGTTTCATGGCCTCCGGCGGGCGCCGCCGGTCCGTTCACACATTGTCGTCGGGGGTTCCGGATCGCTGTCGAGTATACCATGAAATATCTGGGATTGGTGCTCGACAGCCGGTGGGACTTCGGACCCCACTTCCGGCGGCTGGCGCTCAAGTTGTTGGGCGCGGCCGGGGCGCTGGCAACGCTGCATCCCAATCTGGGGGGCCAGAGCGCCGCCTGTAGGCGGCTCTATATAGGGATCGTGCGATCCATGGCGCTCTACGGAGCGCCGATCTGGGCGTTTGACCTGACGGCCGCCAGCATCTCTGTGCTGCGAAAGCCGCAGAGAGCAATGGCCGTCAGAGTCATAAGGGGGTATCGCACGATCTCCTACGAGGCGGCTTGTGCACTGGCCGGATCCCCGCCATGGGACCTAGATGCGAAGGTGCTCGCGTCACTTTATCGGTGGCGCGGGGAAGCGAGGGCGCGGGGCGAGCGGCCGATGCAGCGCCATATGGAGCAGCGCCGGTCGCAGCTTCGCGAGGTCCTGGTGGCGGAATGGCGGGACAGGCTTTCACGACCTACCGCCGGCCTCGGCACCATCGAGGCGGTCCGGCCAGTGCTCGACCTCTGGCTCGGGAGGAGGCACGGCTCCCTGTCGTTTCGGGCGACGCAGGTGCTCTCGGGGCATGGTTGCTTCGGGAAGTACTTGTGTCGCATAAACAGGGAGCCGGACGCTCGGTGTCACCACTGCGTCGACTGCCGGGAGGACACGGCGTGGCACACGCTGGCAGAGTGTGCCGCTTGGGAGGAGCCTCGCCGTGCCCTCATTTCAGAAGTAGGCAGTGACCTGTCGATGCCGACCGTAGTGAGTTCGATGGTCGGCAGCGTCGAGTCCTGGGACGCGGTGGTTTCCTTCTGCGAGACGGTCATCTCGCAGAAGGAGGCTGCGGAAAGGGAGAGAGAGATCTCGACTCTCGACCCGGCCCGCAGCAGACGCCCGGTGCGTCTGCTGCGGGCCGGGTCGAGAGTCGAGATCTCCGGAGGAGGGCGGACAACGCCCTCTTCCGGCCCCCCTTAATGGGTCCAGGGGCAACGGATTCGGGGAAATCCTCCGGCGGGCGCCGCCGGTCCGTTCACACATTGTCGTCGGGGGTTCCGGATCGCTGTCGAGTATATCATGAAATATCTGGGATTGGTGCTCGACAGCCGGTGGGACTTCGGACCCCACTTCCGGCGGCTGGCGCTCAAGTTGTTGGGCGCGGCCGGGGCGCTGGCAACGCTGCATCCCAATCTGGGGGGCCAGAGCGCCGCCTGTAGGCGGCTCTATATAGGGATCGTGCGATCCATGGCGCTCTACGGAGCGCCGATCTGGGCGTTTGACCTGACGGCCGCCAGCATCTCTGTGCTGCGAAAGCCGCAGAGGGCAATGGCCGTCAGAGTCATAAGGGGGTATCGCACGATCTCCTACGAGGCGGCTTGTGCACTGGCCGGATCCCCGCCATGGGACCTAGATGCGAAGGTGCTCGCGTCACTTTATCGGTGGCGCGGGGAAGCGAGGGCGCGGGGCGAGCGGCCGATGCAGCGCCATATGGAGCAGCGCCGGTCGCAGCTTCGCGAGGTCCTGGTGGCGGAATGGCGGGACAGGCTTTCACGACCTACCGCCGGCCTCGGCACCATCGAGGCGGTCCGGCCAGTGCTCGACCTCTGGCTCGGGAGGAGGCACGGCTCCCTGTCGTTTCGGGCGACGCAGGTGCTCTCGGGGCATGGTTGCTTCGGGAAGTACTTGTGTCGCATAAACAGGGAGCCGGACGCTCGGTGTCACCACTGCGTCGACTGCCGGGAGGACACGGCGTGGCACACGCTGGCAGAGTGTGCCGCTTGGGAGGAGCCTCGCCGTGCCCTCATTTCAGAAGTAGGCAGTGACCTGTCGATGCCGACCGTAGTGAGTTCGATGGTCGGCAGCGTCGAGTCCTGGGACGCGGTGGTTTCCTTCTGCGAGATGACCGTCTCGCAGAAGGAACCGTCTCGCGAGGCTGCGGAAAGGGAGAGAGAGATCTCGACTCTCGACCCGGCCCGCAGCAGACGCCCGGTGCGTCTGCTGCGGGCCGGGTCGAGAGTCGAGATCTCCGGAGGAGGGCGGACAACGCCCTCTTCCGGCCCCCCTTAATGGGTCCAGGGGCAACGGATTCGGGGAAATCCGTCGTCCCCCAACATCAGGACCCGAGAAGGCGGCGCGCGTAGTGTTCCGCGCGCGCCGCTCACACACGTTGCGGGGGGAGTACACCTCACTCCCACCGCCCGAGACGGGGCCCGCGCAAGCAGGCCGGCACCAGCCGGGGTTGCGGAAGAATTATGTGTTACCGCGACCCCGGCGTAGGTGAGTGATGGAACACCGGGTTGGTTTTTAGTCAGTAAGAGTCTGACAGACCCCCCCGCCCTCCCCGGGGCGGGGGACATCCATGAGGATTTTCCAACACAAAACGACAAAAAAAAATAAAAAAATGGGACAGCGGACTTAACCAATGGTGGAGGGAATAAAACTTGAAGCCTCGACAACCAGAGGGTTGCGGTGATTCGCGGCGGTATCGAAGAAACGCTTCGAGTTGCGTTTCATAAATTGACGGATAGTTGGAATTTTTGGTCGACGTGGAGGATTTCGTTGCGATCGTACCAGGGGCAGCCTGTTGTCCTACGGGGGAATTTGTTTGGAGGGTATGCATTCTATTGAAGAGATGGGGCTTGGTGTGTGCAAAGTCTGCACTGGCATAGGTCATGATCGGGCGAATGCACGCTATGTAAATACGCAATTTGCACTTTAGTGACAACTTGCTACGTGCATTTAGGACGAAGTGGAGTCTACCTAGAGCGAAACGGCGCGCGAACGAGCCGCCTTAATATGCTCTGAAAAGGAGAGATATTCATCGATCACCTCACCTAGATATTTGGCTCGCTTCTCCCAAGGGATCGGCTTGCCGAATGTTGGAATCGGTCGAGGGGGGCAGGGATTATGACGCAGTTTCGAGAAGAGAACCGCTTGACTCTTGTCGGGATTGACTTCGATTCTCCAGTTTCTAAACCAAGCTCCAAGCTTGTTGACTTGAGTTTGGAGAATGCGAGATATCGAGTCTTGGTCGCGGCCGGTGTAATAAATGGCCGGGTCGTCTGCGAACAGAGCCAACTGCGCCTTACTACACTGGGGTATATCGTTAGTGAATAGCGTGAAAGCGAGCAGAAAAATCACCGAGCCCTGTGGGACTCCTACACGAAACGGGGTGGGGGGAGGATAGCGCTTCTTCGATGCGGTAACGGAAGGTGCGGTTCGACAAAAAGTCCCCGCAAGATGAGCACGAGACGATCTGGCACACAAAGTTGCTACAGCATATATAACAAGCCGTTGTGCCAGACTTTGTCGAACGCTTTCGCTATGTCGAAGAAAACAGTCCCATCAAACCTCGTTGGAAACCAACATTTATGTGTTCGACGATACGGTGGACCTGTTGAACGCAAGAATGCTGAGTTCTAAAACCAAACTGTTCGTTAGGGATGAGGACTTTTGACTCGGCATAGTCTCTGAGTCGCTTATAGATAAGCCTCTCATAGATTTTGTTGAGGACATAGAGCAGACTGATGGGGCGGTATTTCGTGGGCTCCTAACTTAGTAACTTAGGCTTGCCGAGCTTAGGGATACCGATGACGGTGGCTTCTTTAAATGCTTGCGGGAAGATGTTGTTGCTCAGAGCACCATTGAAGATGGTGGTCAATAGCACTATCAGGTGGGCAGGGAAAAGTTGGAATATCCTATTGGTGATTCCATCTGAGCCGGGGGTTTTACGTGCCTTAAGAATCTTGATGAGGTCGTGCACTTCGGCTAGCGTGACGTGGGGCAGAGGATACTCAGGGTCTTCGACAGGAGAGAGGGAGGCTCTATGTTCGACTTCAGCGTCAACCTCAGAAAGGTAAACTTGGTCTACTGTTTGACAGATAAGCGAGCATTGGGCTTCAAGACTGTCGGCTAGGCATTAAGCCTTGTCGACATCATCGAAAGCGATGGTCTTGTCAGAGGGGCAAGGAGACTATTTCTCCGGATTTGAGTTTCCTCTGGAGTTCCTAGAAGGCTAGGTGAGTTGGCTTTAGTTCGCTCAGCATCTTGTCCTAGCCGGCGGTACGCAGCTCTTCTATGCGTGTCCTTACAGTACGCTGTAAGTAACGCATATGGGCTTTGTTCGACGGACAGCCGCATTCTTCTCATTCAACAATTCACGTATATCGTCCGGCAACTTCCAGTGTACGTGTTGGATTTCAGGCGATCGCTTACTTTCTTCCAGTCTGTTACCACTTTGCTGGGAGGTGGTTGAGTGGAGTCGGGCAGACCTATTCGGGAAACCAATTTCATGACTATTGGACGGTGATTAAAAGAGAGCTCTTGTTCAACTTCTGGAGTCCAACCGTAGGTTGATATTCTATAGAAGCGGGGGGGGGGGGGGAGTGGGAGTTTCAGCGCGATGACATCAAAATTCCGGTCCTGGTGCTATTCCAGGAGGGATGTTTGGCGTTAAGATCACCCGCTACGATAACGGAGTCACTCAGGCCCAATAGGACAGAAAGATCTTCAGAAAGGAGTTGGAAATTCTCCGAAATATTAATGGGCGGCAGATAGGCTGATAATATGGTGATCGGTTGATGACCTGTCATGCCTAGACGACAGCAAGACACTTCAAATCGTGAAAGTGGTGGAGTCAATAGGAATGTAGTATCGCTCCTTTTTGTAGTAGATGAGGGTACCGCCCTTGTGGCAACGAGTCCTGTCATTACGAACTGTACGATAGTTGGCAATTGACGGGTTTCGGTAACTGGGCTTAAAGGAAGGTTTCCTGCACAAGGACGATGTCGATATGGTGGTCACGGAGGAACACGCCGATTTCAGCGCGTTGTCGCAGGATGCCATTGGCATTGAAATAACCTTTCTTTAGGGATCGGGGTTTGATAAAGATTCCGATACCATGCGCTTTTATAGGGGGTTAATGTCGCGCAACTCGCGGGGTACCGAGTAATGAAACATGTTTTTTCTTACTCTTTCTTAAACCAAGACAGCTCCTAAAATACGAGTCTAATTTAAATGAAAATGGTATTAATTTAAAGGTTACAGTATAATCTTTAAAATGGTACCATTTTTATTAACCTTTATTTGTCATTATTTAGTTCTTAAGATCGCTCGTAGCAAATCACAAGTAGGTGTTTCCATAGTTTTGCTCGGGAGTGTAAACCGTCCGAAGTTCAGTTAAGACAGCATGTCTCAGACTATAAACAGTTGGAAGTCAAAAAAACAAAGTAGTAAGTGTATATCATCCGAAATCCAGTAAACACAGCCAGGTTCGGAAGTCCAGTAATCACAGCCAGGGTCGGGTCAGAGTATTATAAACCATTCGAAGTCCAGTAAACACAGGCAGACTCGGGTCAGAGTATTTATTATAACCCGTTCGTAGTCCAGTAAACGACGTGGAACAAAGTAATAATTATATTCGACCGAAAGTCAGACAGACAACAAAACCACATGTGAGTCAATGTATCATTGTCAAGTATTCTACCAAGTATTTTACCGAGAAGAATTTTGTTAGGACTAAATGAGCTGACTGAATGCTGCTAAGGTTGTTTTTTTTTTCGAACCAAATTCTTGAGGAAAGTTGCCTGTTCCTTTGTGCGAATATCGTGAAGGAACAAAAAAGCGTGTGCGCTTGCTTGTCAGAGAATATGATGGTTGCCAAAACCGGAACTAACGCTCCCCTGTCAACGTCATTCAGGAGCCAATAAATCCGTGTAGCAGTGCGTACCTTGAGCCTTTCCAATATATGATGTTAATAAAAGGACATCAGTCACATCGTGCCCAAAAAAATCAAGCATCCTGTTCGGAAAGACCAAATCGTCGGCTTAGTGCAAGAACTCATTAACTACAAAAAATCACTAAGTACAGTTTATAATACCACTGAACTCGTCTCGTTAAGTTCCTTAATATGCAAAAACTCATTTATTTCTAGCTTTTCAAATTGAATGACTTAGCGTTAAAGTCGATAATTACAATTTTGGTTAAACTGATTCTTAGAAAGTCGGTATAGTACAATAATAGTTTTTAACAAATAAAAATAACGGAGTTGTGTATTTTATTAGAATAAAAAGGTTATCTATGTGACATAATAACTTTTTAAGACACACGTTACGCACATTACTTAAGAACAGCATTTGGTTAAACTTCAATAAGTGCACTTAATGATTTCTATATAATCGTGATTTATGACAAAAACAAACATACATAATTTTAACGACTTCTGTTACAACGAGTGGCGGTCATTATTTACAGTTTTAGTTAATCAAAATTACTTAGACTTCACCGGATATTATTGAAGGGTCACCATCTCCAACGATACTCACCAGAAACACTGCTTTACGAAGGAAGGTATTAAGATTAGAAATCCGAAATATTATGGTTTGTGAAAAATTCTTTAAGCTAATTCTTTTAGCTTTTACTTTGCATATTATCTAATGGCCCTATTAACAAAGAATTTTCTGATGTTGGAGGTCGGTTAGTTTTGAAGAGGTAGATAGATAAAAACTATTGGGATAGCAACTTATCTATTTCCAAAATTTACGCACTCTACGAAGTTAAATGTAAAACAGCATCAAAATCTCCCGTTTCTATAAATGTGTAATTAGAATTTCATAAAATTAGATTTTCATAAACCAAAGAAGGACCTATGCTTATTGTGTCACAAATATAACTGCGCCAAGGCTCATCCGACCTAGTTGCATGGCACTTAAAGTATGTAGAACACATATCTTTAAAATAACAAAGCCCAGAAGCCAAGGAGGTAGATAAAATTCGGGCTAACGAAGATGAAAATATTATGTGTATTACGCTGGACTTACAAAAAGTACTTCACTTCATATGCCATCTAATAACGTGTCACTTCTGTACTACTTATGGAAACAGAACGTATATAATGCTACCATTGACCAAGCTCGTTCGCCAAATGATGGCTTCTGTTACTTGTGGTCTGAATTTGATGGAAAGAAAGGAAGTGATGAGTTAGGAATGGCATTGTATCTTTGGATCAAACGTCTACCATCTTCAGTAAAAGAAATATTCGATATTTTATGAAACCTGCGCAGGCCAAAATAGGAATCAGTTTCTGTTATGTTTGCAGCTGTATTTGGTTCAGACAACACACCTTGAGGTTATTGAACATAAGTACCTCGAATCTGGACATACTACTATGCAGGTGGACAGTATGCACAACGCAATTAAAAATCAGATGAGCTTTATGCCAGTTTTATCAATGATTGATCTTTGCAATATTGTTAGATTAGCCAGGTCTAACAGAAAATCAAATAGCACCATCATCGAAAAACGAAACGAACCTGTAGTAATGGATTACAGAGAAGATTTTAGACCTAAAAGATTAATGAAATTAAATGAAAAAATTGAATCGATCTATTAGGCCTGACATCGTTCATTAAAGATACGATTTTAAGTCACACTGTAAAAAAAAACTGGATGTGTTAAAATGGGGACAACTTAAAACAGCCACCGAAACGCGAAAATACGTATAAATTTGATTATAACACATAAGTTCAAAAAAAATAGCTCAGTACAAAAAGCTTCCTATCACTAAAGTAAAGAAAAAGGATTTATTAAAAATGTGCACTAAAAACAATACCAAAACCAGGTAAAGAAGGTCGAGATGTTTTACTGGAAGAAAAAAAATCGGACACGGAAGATGATTATGTGGAATAATTAGGCATGTTTACAACTAGTTCATTTATTTAGTTCCAAAGTTTACTTTTATAGCTGATTTATGTGCCATTGTCACTTTTTTTCAGTTACGGATTGTTTTTTTTTGGGATTATGTTTGAAAGATAAAGAATACTATTTTGTTCACATTTTAGACTAATCAATATAACTTTGTTTCATTGACAAACTGGTCTAGTGTTAGTATTTAGGCAAATTTAAGAATTATCTAACTTACCCTTAGATTAAAATTTAAATAACAAGAAGTCATTAACTATGTTTTTAAGCTTTAAAAAAATACCCGTCGTAATGTTGTACAACTTTTGGTTGATTCTATTAACTAAATTAAACTCTATAAAGGTGTTTTTATTGTATTGTTTTAAAGAATACATATGATGATACAGGGTATTCAATGAAATCAAAACTAATTAATTGATTTCTCAAAGTTGTGTGGACGTCACTTAATGAGTTCTTGAAGTAAGCCGACGAAATACTGGATTCGTAAAGGAAATAACAACGTCCTTAACTCCTGAAACATTTTAATTATAATCACACAACCATCAGGCTGCCATTTGAGTTTGAAAATAACATATAACATAACATCACGCCTTGTATCCCCGAAGGGTTGGGCAGAGGTGTACCTATAATACACCCACATTTCGCCAGTTATGTTTTTAAGTCCCATGTAATAGGGGGCGAGCCTATTGCCATAAACCGGGCACAAATCCAGACTCCGGGCTGCTACTGAGAAATTCCATATAGAAAAACCCAATAACAAGTTGCCCGACCTGGGAATCGAACCCAGGACCTCATGCGCAGCAGTAGCGATTGCGACCACTAGACCAACGAGGCAGTTTGAAAATACTAAACAAATATTGTTTGCCTACTTATCACTTTAATAAAAAAAACTGGATGTTTTCCCATATGAATACTATATTTTATTTTTCGGGTTGTAACAATATTCGATGCGATGTTCTTTTAATTGTGAACGCACATTAATCTTGGCACTAAACACAATTCCGCTTTAAACCTATTTAATTCCTGGGCATTGTACAAATTGCTTGATTATATCATCTATTTTCCTCTGTGTAAACTGGAACAATATGTTTGGTTGGTGCTCACGGACACTTTGTTCTGCATTTGACTTCTCTCTCTTATGTTCCGCCATTTCTACGTGTTCTAAAATGTCATCCCAATCGTTTTCCGTAATATTGCAGTACCCACAATGGTAAACATCCAGTTTTATCTGTAAAAAATAGCGTAGTCTTAATAAATACTTCTATTTTTTCTTGTATATTTTAAAAATCACATATAACATAACATAACATCACGCCTTGTTTCCCCGAAGGGTTGGGCAGAGCTGTACCTATAGTACACCCACATTTCGCCAGTTATCAAATCACATACAATATGTAACAAAAACCCTGTCCGATCCAAAAAAGGCGTATTCCTGGTTTAACATACGTACTAGAAAAAATAGTAAAAAAAATCGAACTCATAAAAACCAAAAGCTATTGTTTTTTTTATTTTTAGTTACCATGCGAAATGTAACACTAAATATGGTAAATTTTCATAAGTTGACAACACTCCACCGGCCGGCGAAATCTTTTATTTTTTGCCTATTTTATTTCAAAGGACACCGCCCTGCATTAGCCGCGCTGTAGGTACTCATAACGAGTCCTCGATCCTTTGATGTAGCCGACTGGTCGCTACTTGTTTGGACACTTCGCCAGTCGCACGTGGAGATAGCTTGCGATCGGATGTCCGTACGTATCACGTGCCGCTATCGTATCGCGAACAATGTCGTATACCAATCAGGAATATTTGAATATGTTAATTTTTATGTGTGAGTGAATGTGTGATTCGGAAATCGAAGTAACAGCTCGGATTGTGGAAGCTTTCGAGTCACTCAAATCGTACACATGTGCGCTGCGAAGAGTACGTGCAAATTTAATAAAAAGGTGTCGAATGTGTACTAATGTTCTAGATAGATAGAGGTATGTAACAAGTAAATGTTTTAATAAACTGATACCTACAGTGGGTACATTGCCAAAAGCACATCACATTAACTCAATAATAATTGTTTCTTGATAAACAGAAGGTCAGAAATCGGGGTAATTGTGCGCAAGCCTACAATAAAATATCAGCTGATACCTACGCGTAGGCAAAACGTAGATTTCTTTAGTCCTACGTTTCTTTGGCGGCTTGCGACAAAGGATCGCCGCGCTCAGGCGGCTTCTTTGACACGAAAATGTAGGTGAACTCTAGTGAACTCTGGTGAACCCTGTCGAGCGATCAGTGTTGCCTTTGGTATGATTATTATAAATTTTTTAAATTAATTGTTTTCATTGGGGAAAAATAATTATCTCTTATCCATTAAATGATTACGTATTTGTGTACGCACTACGATACCAAATAATACCCTTCAGGATCGGACAGGGTTTTCGTTACACCCTGTATAATTGGAAACTAAAGCGCGCAGATTAGTTACAACCATCAAATTCGTAGTTTTCAACAAAGAGGGTGAAAAACGGACTGACTTTATAATATACTGATTTGGTAACCTACCTCTCTAATGAATTCATTTTCCAATGAAGTTATCAAAAGGCATTTGTTCATGATTCCTTTGTGATTATCATTCATTGTCATATGCTGGAGAACATTTTCAGGAGTCAAATCAATATGGCACCCATGACAGAAGATCGTTTCGTTCTTTTTGGCAATCAAGAAGAAGCCATACGTATTGAGCCAATATTTATCGTTTATCACTATGACGTTTCCGTCATTCATAGTTTCGACAAATTCCATTTTCTTAATATATTCGCAAAGTGGTTCCTTTACTGGTGCCTCAGTCGCATCACTTTCAGATGTTTGTTTCGTATTTTCAGTGTGAATTCTACTTGCCACGTGCTTTTTTAGGTCATCCAGCGTAGTGGAGAGTCTTCTGCTGCATGGGCGGCAGTAATAGCTGTAGTCGGCACGATTGTAAGTAAATCCATGCTGCTTTGCATACTCTCCGACTGACACAGTCTTTTGCGAGCGTTTGTCCTTGCCAAGCAACACTGGCTTAGTGTACAAAGTAGTTCTATCTGTCCCATTCGACGTGATGCCCGAAGAAAGCGTCTCTGGCGACTTCTTATTAGAAGTCTTCTTATGTTCTTCAATATGTTTTTCGATGGCATCAGTATTAAAGTCAATGGTTTCCGTACATTTCTTACAAAAGGCAGTTTCGTTAATCAAGTCAATTTTAATGTTGCTCTTCTGGTATCTGTCTACGGATTCATAAAGATTAGATTCCTTGACTTTTCTTGGAATATTGTTATTTTTTTCTGCTAATCTTTCCTTGTGAAGTTTGAGTATGTTTTGGTGGTGCTTGGTACGGATGTGGTCTTCAGGTGAATCTTCTAACTGCCATTCGCATAGAACGCACCATCTATCTCCAATCCCTGTTGAGTCCTTTATCAACAGGTTTAGTGGCTTCTTTTTTAGCATCTGTTTTTATACATGTATTGGCATCTTTTTTTACATCTTTATTGGTATCTTTTTTAAATTCTTTATTAGCATCGATACCTGCTCCTTTTGTTATGTTTTCATTGACATTTCCATCAACCAATTTAATGCCATCATTTTTATCTGTTTTTTCAATCATAACCTCTACATTTTGGGTTTCTTTCGCATTTTTGGTAGTTGGTATAGTATTTATCGTTTCATTATTTTGAATGATGGGATCATACAGTACATATGCTCCGTTATGGTCGACTGTTTTGAAATGACTCGTTAGTTCGCTTTCGATGATCACATTGCAAGTTAGACACTGCTTGGTTCTAGCATCAATCTGTAAACAACCGTACAAAACAGTGTACATGAAATCAAGTTTCACGCTAGGGAATCATTAAAGTTATTCACATTGCCAGTAGTATGACAAATATTAATAAAAAGATCTTCCATCTTACCGTTCTATAGACCGTATTTTCAATTCTGTCGAAAATCACTTCACTTTTGATTAAATTAAGGGCATGGCTTCTGATGACCTTATGAGAAGCGCTGTCATCAAACTCGGTATTACAAAGGACACAAGTGTCTTCAACGCAGCCGTTCCAAGCATCATCAGATATGATGAACTGGTTAAAAGCTACGATATCATTCTCCACACGTGTGAGCCATGGAGAGGTTTTGGTTTTTTCTCTATTATGTGTTGGTTCGTCTATGTGTAATTCGACCTTCGTGGCGGTCGGGAATGTCAGACTGCATGGCTCGCAGAAGTATATGCCTTTAGCCTGTAAATGAAAAAAAGACTATGAATTGAGGAAAAATAAACTTTTGTAAGTATCTTGAACTTATAGAAGACCAGAGAAACAATTTATTTTTATTTTTTGGTATGCTTCTCGTGAGCCAGGCTGGCTTTTTAACCATTAAGCTGAGGTATAAAGGTCATTTACTATAAAAATGAACATTATATCTACCTAATAAAATCTTAAGATTTACCTAAATCGCTGACTCTAGAAGCATGACATGTTGCGCAAGAGTTCCTTGTATAAGGAAAGTGAGCACTTCTAAACGTAATATTTTTGAAAATTCATTAATTTCAAAAATATTACGTTTAGAAGTGCTCACTTTCCTTATACAAAAGGGTTAAAAGTATAGCATTGGGGATGAAAGTTTGTATGGTAGTTCGTTATTTTTGCAAATAGGAAATGCCACCGGGCACATACGGTTTGTTCATCATAAATACCTTTCTAATAAAATCTTCTTTATACTTCTCAAAATAACCACAAGTCTTCAAGTTCTCCTTATGTTGTGAATCAACGATATGCTTTAGAGCCTCCTCTTCGTTCGTAAACTGCTCCGCGCATATCAGGCAGTACTGGTCTATGCGGCCCGATAATATACCATTTTTAGAAAATATGGACGCCATCCTGAAAACATAAATTAAGTCAATTAGGTTAGCTGTTTAAAAATACAGTTAGGAAATAAAGGAAACTGTTTAGTGAAGTGCTTGGTAAAAAAGGAACCACATTAGAAAAAAAAAATGGGCGTGCAGCACCATACACGCGATACAAGTGAAACTCCTTAAAATAAAGAATAAGAGAGATTTAGTATGAGTTTATATCTGCTTTATCTCTCATGTAACAAAATGTGCCAAAACGTAATTCGTCCTTGTTTCACTCTCACTTCTCGTCAATAATCGAAGTTTCACTTCAAGTACCTATGTTCTTCATTTCCATCCCTTTCCCGGGAACCATATAGAAAACTACGTACGTGATAGCTCTAGTACGTGAAGTTTATGTGGGAACATATAATACTTTTAATAGCATGCATGCTCAATATAGCCACGCGCCGTTGCGTGCTACAGGTCTGTTCCCAGCCTTAAGCCACATACACATAAGTGCACACGGAGTAGCATAATGCTTCAGTTTTTTTTTTTAATTAAGGAGGCAAGTGGTCCAAATGTCCACAACTAACCAAAATTTGCGCAATAAAATAAAAATTTAAAAACAATCTGCCGAGGTTTTGCCCAACTATGTTGCAGTCAGCTTCCAGTCTTACCAGGTGCAGCTGAGTACCATTATTTTACATGGAGCGACTGCCTAGCTGACGTCATACGATACCCCTTGGTAAGACTGGTTGTCAGACTTTCGGGTTTCTAACTACCCGTAACGACTGTCAAATTAATCTACGAATGTCAACCGGGACCTACGGCTTAACGTGCTTTCCGAGGCACGGATACATCCATGAGCAAGGGAAGCTTAAGCTTCGTTCGACTTTACGTCTGTTATTATTTAGCAACAAGCCCCTAAAACTTTACTAATACTTATATTCAAAAAACTGAAGTGTTAATCAAGTTTTGTTGCTGAACCTACCCACTAATACATCATGGAAGATGTGACATCACATTATGTTATAACAAATGTAGATATACAGTCTATAAGTATGTTTAAAGAATGTCTTTGTTTTTAGTAATTCATAATGTTATCAGTGGCTACTGACTATGGACAATTTCCTAGAACAGAAACACAAATCTGTGTAACATATTTACATTCTAATTGGGCTCCGATTACAATTAAGTAATTATTTCTAAGGACTACCAACAGCTTGTATAAACAATTTATGATAACTTCATAAGTAATTAGGTAACAATTAGCCTTGGACTTACACAGTCGAAAAAATATAGGTAAACGCAGACTAAAAAGTTGAAATATAAAACTAGTGGCGCTTAAATTAAAAGGTATGGCAAAATTATAGTCAAGTCATTTATTACGAAGAATTATAAGTGCCCTGATCCTGAGCTCGGGCATAAGGGCTCCTTGTTAGTAAGTTCAATAGGTCGCGAAGACTTCTCACTGACTTAATTACTGGACTGTCTTCAAATGTATCATAGAATTCATAGAATAGAATATAATAGGTACGCTTTAGTATGAACACCATATTGATTACAGATATAAATATAGAAAAAAAAATTGACATTTTAAATAGGGTGACACAATGGGCGGTCTTTTTGCTAAACGCCATCTTATAAATACAGTACATGGGGACGGTCACTGAACTGACTCAAAAATCAATCTGCCTACCGTTTTCCCAAACATTTTGGGGCTTTTAGTCTAGATGCAGTCTAGATGATGCCAGCATTTTTTTGAATTGTGAAATTCCGCGAACGTGATGGATATATCTAAACCAACATGATAAAACAATTTTTTTTTTGTAAAAGGTCGTCGGCCGCAGTTTGTGTAGCTACTTGAAATATCACTTACGATAAAACAAAAGAGAACAGATTTTTCAACCCAAACTGTAACAAAACTACGAGCGGTCGTTGAACCCCCAAAAAAACCATCAAATCATTTTATTATATAATTTTATCATGTTTGGGTATCGTACCCATTACGACTAGTTTCGCTAGCAAATTTAATTTGACCCCGTAAAGTGCAACTGGTAACTGAACTGGCACACAAACATGTTTGTGTCCGGACTTCCGGAGCCCATCAGTCCAGAGATAGTGATTAAACATTTCTTGCTAGACAAGCAATGTTTAATGACAATTTAATGATAATCATTAATTCTACGTACCTATGAAATTAATGAGTTTCTAATGTAGAAAGTATAAGGCATGAAGAGAATCCTGCTAATTCGGGCAGAGAATTTGGGTTTTTCATTACCTACCGAGGCTTTTTTTTATATTTGTCATAAACCTAGCCCTGAACTAAAAAAAATATTAATAATCAAGTACCTACTGTAAAAGTACATACTATTACTGGGACTGGGACTACTACTGGGACGGGAAAGGCGCTACATTTGATTATTACGTTTATTGTAAGCGTTCGTGTTTGCATGAAGGCGCCTATTATGTTCTTTCAAACAAAACACCTAATTCAAATAATTTGAAAGCTCATTCTAAACTCGCTTGACTGTTCGAATATATCTAGTTATTATACTACTTATTTTAGTTAATTAGTACCAAAGCTTAAAAAATACTTTTTAAGTTTGTTTGGAACGCAGGAATGGCAACCTCAGTGCCTGACTATACCTAACTGGCACTAAACTTTATGTGATAACTATTGGTATCAGTAACAAAACTGCATTTAAATTCGGAGTACTTAATTTCCGAATCATGTTGTGATGCCATTTTTTGTCTAGGTAGGTCAGGCATTCATTCCTGCAATAAGATTAATCATACTGATCCCTAGATGTATTTTTATACTGCCATTTAAGGAGAGACTCTGATACAGCAAAATAAATGCTTAGAGTCTGGTCAAAACGCCAGCAAACATTCATTGTAACTGATACTTGATACGATCGTGCGAAATGGTGCTATAATATTTATGTAAGTATGTATAAACAAGGAATGTGATTTCCGGAGTAAGTACATAAGTAACCTATATGGAACAAAGTTCAACCCTACACAATGCAAAGGGCCAAACAAAACGTCAACATGAAGCTATTGTTCAATATACTGCAATCGCCAATCTGTTAGAAAACCAGTGATTATGGGGATGCCTATCAATGAAGAACACACGGACGGTTGTAGTCACGACCATTTCAGAAGTATTTTAATATGTATAATAATTATAAGGATAACATAACATCTGCACACCTGTTATCCCAGAAGGTTTACCTACATTTCGCCAGTTTTGTATAAGTCCAGAAAGAAAAATTATAGAAGAATAAAACGAAAGAAATAAAACTACTTACTTTTTTCCACTTTATACTTAGTTTCACGTTTTTTAGCACTTTGAAAACAAACGTAGACCAGCGTTACTGGTCCCAACAAAGGCTCGCAGTGGAGTGCAGTGCTATGCGATCGTACGGCCGTCGAGTGGACAAGCGCCTAATTACTTTCCTATAAGGCCTACAGGAGCTTTCGACCTCGTTAGACCACATAGCTAAGTACCTATTAATTAATTTTATGACGTGTTTATTCCCGCCCATAGAGCATTAGTTTTTTTTTCTTTTGGCTTCGCACTGTTTGTGCATAGAGCAAGTGTTATATTTTTTTATCTTTAGAAATCTTACAGCTAGGATACAGATAGTTGACAGTTAATGAAAGAAGGCCAATTAAAAGTTTTCACTGACAATAATTGGGTAGCACAAGAAACAGTAGACAGGCAAGATAAAGTAAGAATAAGTAAGCACTCGGAGAGAATTAAGAAAAGACTGGACAGGTTTTAGTGATTTTCAAAAAAGTTTTTACACATTTTTTTTTTGTTTAGGAACACGTGTGAAGAATAAATCTAGATTATCTACACTCTAACACATCGAGACATAAGCCCTGCAAGCTCTTATCATATATGAGTTTTGTCGATATATGCACCCGCACAGAGGGAACGTACAGAGGTTGATGATTCCTTAAGGTAAAGGATGGAACTCGCGGCCCAATTTTGGTCATAAATTCAGAACAGTCGGTTGAACCATTTGCCAAATTGAATAAGAGTACCATGTCTGCAATTTTTCTCCGCTCAATTAGTGGAAGAATGTGAAACTTCCTGCAGCGGCTGTAATAATTAGGCAAATACGAGTAGGTTTTGGATCTAAACTGAATGTACCTTGAGAATTTCTTTTGAATACTTTCGATGCGATTGACGTAAGTATTGTAAATGGGATTCCATATTTGCATTGGCACGTTTTGCGGCGAAGGCATATATACAAGTCGCGAGCTATGCGCGATCCTTGTCCCAAGCATGTCCTCACCGACCCCGATGACCACATAACTCTCATTCAGGAGAGTAGTAGGGCCACCAGTACAGCGCACAAACACAGACCGACATTCCGACCTCGCCGCCGAGGTTCCTCGCGAAGATCCCGACGTAACTGTCCCCTCTGACCCTTGCTCGACGAAGTGCCAGCCCGCGCCGTAGCTGAGCCTGTAGCTTTAAATTACCCAGATAATAATAATATAATCCAGATCCAGCCTGTCCCATCTTGCTGTCCTCCCGTCAGCGACGCCCTAAGCCGAGGTCCGTACCCCACAGGGGGTGCCCTTAGCGAGCGTTCGCTTAGTAATGTAAGTAGTTTTACGCCCCTGGCTGGAGGCTTTGAGTCCGCTTAAGGCAGCCACAGGATAGTCCGGTTAAGTAGTCACGACCTCTCAAGGTCAACTACGAGATGCCATACATAAAAATAAAAAATAAAAAATAAACGCGATCCTTTCCGCCGCGCGCCGTCGTCGAATGAAGACTGCCTGCCGATCCGCGGGACGCGTGTCCATCGTGGTCCCGAAGTGAGCAATGAAGACACGCAGGGTGCTGGTGCTTCTGCTTGCTTGCTTCCGCTTACAAACCGCTTCTTTCGAAGCGAACTTGTATATTTATGTTTGTCAATACGTGCTCGTCTTTTTCAAGATGATTGCTTCACTGTTTCTTGCAGACTGTCAAAAACGTGGTAAGGTTCGGTGGTATGTGGTAACTGGTTTCTGGTGACTGTGTGACGGGTACTGTGTCACTACAGATTGACTACTTCTAATTCATTAACTTTGACTGAATGTATGTCCGAAACAATATCGCTTAAATGCATGTTTGAATCTTGCGCGTGGTTAGTGGAAAGATCGTTGTCACCGTTGGAATAGTCGCCAAACATGTTGCAGATATCCTCTCCAATACTTGAAGTGCTATTTCTATATTTAAGAAAGGAAGGATAAGCATTGATTTGGTTTTTTTGATTTTACGTACCTACGACCAAAACGCTTTGGGGGTCTTAAAATGTCTTCTTCAATTTTTTTAATATAGCAGATAAACATTTCACTTTCAACTTCCTTGGCTCGCTGTCGGAGTAAAACAAAAGACTCATGATCAGACAGCTTTCCGTTTAAACTTTGCATGGTACTTCGCTTTCTCTTTTAGAATTTTTATCAGAGGCCGTTTGAACCAGAGAGGGTATTTGCTGCTTGAAACTATCGTCTTAACAGGTACAAAAGAATCACGTAGTTCATTGAGAGTGTCATAGAAAAATGATACGGCATCTTCGAGTGTCGTAGTGCTCACTTCGTTTTGCCAGTCGATCTGGCTCAGCCGGTAATTAATGGCCGTTTAGTCAGCCAGTCGATATAAAAAATTTATACGATTTCGCGCGGGAAGAGTATGAAGTTCTACGAAATCAGCAGACACACAGAGAGCCCTATGATGTGGATCTTTCGGCACTAGAGGATCGGCGCAACTTGCTACTTAAACCTCGCTATTAGATAAAACTAGATCTAGTATTGTATTGTTGACATTCACGTGCGAATTGTATTGCGAGATATTGCAGACTGTGAAGTTATCAAAAAAATTGATCTGAACATGACTTTGGATATTACTAGGGCAATCAGAGTCCTGCTTTTGCCTGTTTCTTGGATATGTCAAAGGTATTTGACATGGTGTCATACATAAGACAATGACAAGTTATGGTCTAAACTGTGTGACGCGAATGTACCTAGTGAGCTGATGAGTGTTTTTAAATAATGGTTCACACATCAAGTTAATTGTGTAAAATAGGCCAATGAACTGTCGGATAAATATGTGATGGAATGTGGAGTTAAACAGGGTTTGTGCAGCTCCCCTACCATGTTTAATTTATACATACGTGGGACACTCAGAAAGTTTTACGAAAATAAAAATAAATGTTATATAAGTGAATATTATTTTATTAAATCTTTTCAAAGTACTCTCCACTAGCCTCAACACAAAGTTCTGAACCGGTTTTCGAATAACTTTTTCCAGTCCGCCGTAGACACCTCTTTTACAAGGAAACTGCTCGAACGCTGACATCTTCCGGCGACGGAAACTGTATTCCTTTGAGCAGTATTTTTTTATTTTCGAGGATTTTTTTATTATTTTTATTCAGGAGGGTTACCCAGGAGTTTGACCGGCGTGCTGTCCAGAAAGTTGTGCGAAGGCGCGTTGTCGTGGTGGAGCAGTAGCCCGCGGAGCCCTTATTGCTCTCAAAAAAGCTGCCAAGCATTTGGTAGTATACCGTCCATCGTTGATGCTTCTTTGGTTCCTTTAAGGAATTGACACCAAGTAGCCAGTCAAATTGAAAAAGCTCGCTATCAAAATCTTCCCCCCGGTTCTAGATCGTTTTGAAACAACCTTCGACTGGCGCTTCGTTTCTGGATCGTATTGATAAATCCAAGACTCATCACCTATAATGATGTCGTAAACACGTCGAGACGAGCCTGCTTCAAATTTGTTTATCATATCACGGCACCATTCCACCCGCGCCGGCTTCTGATCATTGGTAAGTACTTACTTGCTGCGTGGTCGAATGTCGAAATACAGGAAGGGCCGGTTCAGAGTATTCTAAAGCGTTCGAAATCCAGTACATTTAGAGAAAAGAAGTAGTATAAATTATTCTCAGTCCAGTAAACTCAGCCAGAGTCAGGTCAAACATAACGAGAATCAAAGTATACAAGTAAATAAAGTATGGAATCACCTACTTTTTTTTTTTTTTTGGGTGGCAAATCATCAAATGACTTCTCCCGCTCTGGGTGGAGCGGGAGGGCGTGTCAGACTTTTACTGACTAAAAACCCACCCGTGTTCCTTCAGTTGCCTGTGCCACGGTTTTCTCTGTGGAATAACCCGCGACCCTGAATGGAATCACCTACTTGTGATTTGCTTCGAGCGATCCTAAGAATGAAACGACTAATGGAGGTTAATGAAAATGGAACCATTTTAAAGATTATACCTTTAAATTAATACCATTTTCATTTAAATTAGTCACGTGTTGTAGCAGTAAGGAAAAAATTAAGGAATATGGAAATGGGGATCTGGAAAAAAAAAAACACTTATCGAATAATCTTTAATTGTTCTTGATTATTTGTATTCAATATTTTGTTTTGCCTCCTCTAGCCCTTACAACAGCTCCTAGACGATTCCTCAAGGACCTAAACAGCTTCCTGATAGAATCTTTTGGGATACTTTCCCACTCCTCTATCAAAGCCGATTTCAGCTCATCAACACTTGAAGGAGCTGGATTTCGAGATCGAACCCTCCTTTTCAGCTCACCCTACGAGCACTCAACGGGATTCAAGTCGGGGCTGAGCGCTGGCAAGTCTAATGTGGCAATACCGACTTCATTTAGGAATTCAGCTGTGGCACGTGCAGTGTGACAACGGGCGTATATACTGCCGACATATCCTGCATAAGGAATGGCATGTTCCAGCAGAATGTCGGCTATATATCGGTCTAAAGTTGGACCACCTCCGCGTCCCCCACCAGGCACTATAACGAGCTCCGTTTTTCCGTCAAATGAAATGCCGGCCCACATCATACATAAACCGCCCCATAGGCTACTGTTTCAGCAAAACAGCATTGAGCAAATCGCTCTCCAGACCGCCTGTAGACCCTTCGGTCGTTACCGTGCAAGCATATTCTGCTCTCGTCTGAGTACATAAATCGCCTTCACTGCTCGTAGTCCCAATTAAGATGGGCCCGAGCAAATTGAAGGCGTGCTTGTCGGTGAGCTGCCGTCAGTTTTGGGTCTGTGGCAGGCCTTTTTTGAGACAGGTTCCCTTGCTTTAGTTTTCGCCGAACTGTCCACTCATTGACAGGTGACAGCCACCCCACGAACTTGTCTGAGCTCCTGCTGGACGTCGACACCAGTCAAATGACGGTTTCGAAAATAGGTTGACACGATAAAACGGGCATCTCTCTCCGAAGTGCACCGGCGCCGTCCAGATCATGGACTCGGGATGAAGCTTCCAGTCTCCTGTAAGCATTTGTAAACTTTCGAGTCACAGGACTGGCTTATGTGGAGCTGACGTGGTCGGACGTCAAGGGTTGAATTTACTGGAGATTTGAACCAGTCAACGTGTGATAGCCGACTGTTTTTTTTTTGTATTGCATCTCGTCTCGAGGGCGTGACGTCCTGTGTAGGGGAGGCAATAAAGAACCAAAAGTAAAGATAGATTTGAAAATGTCGCAGACGAGGAGGTTGTACGTGCGCGCTGCTTTGATAAACTCGACGACTACTTGCGGATCGGCCCGCGTTGCGCCCCCGCGACCCTCTTCCCCGCGCCCACCTTCTTCCGCCCCCGCATCCTCGAACGTACAATGTCGTTAGTTTATTAGGAATAACAGGGTACAACTACATTATATTAAAATTAAATTAAAATAGGTAGGTATGTAGGTTCGCCCGGTTAACATCCCCCACCCCAGTGCGTCAGCACTCATCTTCCGTGGCGATTCTATCGATGCGTGCGGCTGATCGACGCAACATACCATTCTTGGTTTTTATATCAAGGACTCTTATGCGTTCATCTCTGCCTGACATTACTGCATGCACTCGACCGCGCGGCCAGACGTTGCGCGGAGAGTCAGGATCGACGATTAACACGAGGTCGCCCACTTTCAAGGGCGTTTGTTCCTGATGCCATTTGGTTCTAGGTGGCATATCTGGTAGTACTTCCCTCACCCAACGCTTCCAAAACAAATATGCGTGTCTTTGGGAGATGCGCCATTGTTTTCGTAGGTATGTATCTGACTCATCGTATATACCAATCGTAGGTAGGTTAGATGAAGAACCAAGAATAAAATGGTTAGGCGTCAATGACTCATCGGAATGCGGTTCGACACTCACGTGGGTCAGCGGACGGCTGTTCACCATGTGTTCCACCTCTGCCAGCAAGACTTACCTGAGGCCAGAATGGCTCATAATCAACGCCCGTTCACGTTCTGTGGAGTGGATCTTTTTGGGCCCATGGAGGTGACAGTACAGTGCAGGCGACGAGAGAAAAGATATGGCGTTCTATTCACTTGCCGTATTACTCGGACGACACGCTGGTCACGGCCCGGGGGAGTTCGCACAGGGAGGCAGCGTTGCTCGCGACGGCGGCGGTCTCACTGGCGGTGAGCCGCATACGGCGCCTCGGCCTGGAGGTGGCCCTCAACAAGTCAGAGGCCATGGTGTTTCATGGCCTCCGGCGGGCGCCGCCGGTCCGTTCACACATTGTCGTTGGGGGTTCCGGATCGCTGTCGAGTATACCATGAAATATCTGGGATTGGTGCTCGACAGCCGGTGGGACTTCGGACCCCACTTCCGGCGGCTGGCGCTCAAGTTGTTGGGCGCGGCCGGGGCGCTGGCAACGCTGCATCCCAATCTGGGGGGCCAGAGCGCCGCCTGTAGGCGGCTCTATATAGGGATCGTGCGATCCATGGCGCTCCAAGGAGCGCCGATCTGGGCGTTTGACCTGACGGCCGCCAGCATCTCTGTGCTGCGAAAGCCGCAGAGAGCAATGGCCGTCAGAGTCATAAGGGGGTATCGCACGATCTCCTACGAGGCGGCTTGTGCACTGGCCGGATCCCCGCCATGGGACCTAGATGCGAAGGTGCTCGCGTCACTTTATCGGTGGCGCGGGGAAGCGAGGGCGCGGGGCGAGCGGCCGATGCAGCGCCATATGGAGCAGCGTCGGTCGCAACTTCGCGAGGTCCTGGTGGCGGAATGGCGGGACAGGCTTTCACGACCTACCGCCGGCCTCGTCACCATCGAGGCGGTCCGGCCAGTGCTCGACCTCTGGCTCGGGAGGAGGCACGGCTCCCTGTCGTTTCGGGCGACGCAGGTGCTCTCGGGGCATGGTTGCTTCGGGAAGTACCTGTGTCGCATAAACAGGGAGCCGGACGCTCGGTGTCACCACTGCGTCGACTGCCGGGAGGACACGGCGTGGCACACGCTGGCAGAGTGTGCCGCTTGGGAGGAGCCTCGCCGTGCCCTCATTTCAGAAGTAGGCAGTGACCTGTCGATGCCGACCGTAGTGAGTTCGATGGTCGGCAGCGTCGAGTCCTGGGACGCGGTGGTTTCCTTCTGCGAGACGGTCATCTCGCAGAAGGAGGCTGCGGAAAGGGAGAGAGAGACTCGACTTTCGACCCGGCCCGCAGCAGACGCACCGGGCGTCTGCTGCGGGCCGGGTCGAGAGTGAAGAGGGCGTTGTCCGCCCTCCTCCGGCCCCCCTTAATGTGTCCAGGGGCAACGGATTCGGGGAAATCCGTCGTCCCCCAACATCAGGACCCGAGAAGGCGGCGCGCGTAGTGTTCCGCGCGCGCCGCTCACACACGTTGCGGGGGGAGTACACCTCACTCCCACCGCCCGAGACGGGGCCCGCGAAAGCAGGCCGGCACCAGCCGGGGTTGCGGAAGAATTATGTGTTACCGCGACCCCGGCGTAGGTGAGTGATGGAACACCGGGTTGGTTTTTAGTCGGTAAGAGTCTGACAGACCCCCCCGCCCTCCCCGGGGCGGGGGACATCCATGAGGATTTTCCAACACAAAACGACAAAAAAAAATAAAAAAATGGGACAGCGGACTTAACCAATGGTGGAGGGAATATAACTTGAAGCCTCGACAACCAGAGGGTTGCGGTGATTCGCGGCGGTATCGAAGAAACGCTTCGAGTTGCGTTTCATAAATTGACGGATAGTTGGAATTTTTGGTCGACGTGGAGGATTTCGTTGCGATCGTACCAGGGGCAGCCTGTTGTCCTACGGGGGAATTTGTTTGGAGGGTATGCATTCTATTGAAGAGATGGGGCTTGGTGGCATGGGCGGGCGAATGCACGCTATGTAAATACGCAATTTGCACTTTAGTGACAACTTGCTACGTGCATTTAGGACGAAGTGGAGTCTACCTAGAGCGAAACGGCGCGCGAACGAGCCGCCTTAATATGCTCTGAAAAGGAGAGATATTCATCGATCACCTCACCTAGATATTTGGCTCGCTTCTCCCAAGGGATCGGCTTGCCGAATGTTGGAATCGGTCGAGGGGGGCAGGGATTATGACGCAGTTTCGAGAAGAGAACCGCTTGACTCTTGTCGGGATTGACTTCGATTCTCCAGTTTCTAAACCAAGCTCCAAGCTTGTTGACTTGAGTTTGGAGAATGCGAGATATCGAGTCTTGGTCGCGGCCGGTGTAATAAATGGCCGGGTCGTCTGCGAACAGAGCCAACTGCGCCTTACTACACTGGGGTATATCGTTAGTGAATAGCGTGAAAGCGAGCAGAAAAATCACCGAGCCCTGTGGGACTCCTACACGAAACGGGGTGGGGGGAGGATAGCGCTTCTTCGATGCGGTAAGGGAAGGTGCGGTTCGACAAAAAGTCCCCGCAAGATGAGCACGAGACGATCTGGCACACAAAGTTGCTACAGCATATATAACAAGCCGTTGTGCCAGACTTTGTCGAACGCTTTCGCTATGTCGAAGAAAACAGTCCCATCAAACCTCGTTGGAAACCAACATTTATGTGTTCGACGATACGGTGGACCTGTTGAACGCAAGAATGCTGAGTTCTAAAACCAAACTGTTCGTTAGGGATGAGGACTTTTGACTCGGCATAGTTTCTGAGTCGCTTATAGATAAGCCTCTCATAGATTTTGTTGAGGACATAGAGCAGACTGATGGGGCGGTAATTCGTGGGCTCCTAACTTAGTAACTTAGGCTTGCCGAGCTTAGGGATACCGATAACGGTGGCTTCTTTAAATGCTTGCGGGAAGATGTTGTTGCTCAGAGCACCATTGAAGATGGTGGTCAATAGCACTATCAGGTGGGCAGGGAAAAGTTGGAATATCCTATTGGTGATTCCATCTGAGCCGGGGGTTTTACGTGCCTTAAGAATCTTGATGAGGTCGTGCACTTCGGCTAGCGTGACGTGGGGCAGAGGATACTCAGGGTCTTCGACAGGAGAGAGGGAGGCTCTATGTTCGACTTCAGCGTCAACCTCAGAAAGGTAAACTTGGTCTACTGTTTGACAGATAAGCGAGCATTGGGCTTCAAGACTGTCGGCTAGGCATTCAGCCTTGTCGACATCATCGAAAGCGATGGTCTTGTCAGGGGGGCAAGGAGACTATTTCTCCGGATCTGAGTTTCCTCTGGAGTTCCTAGAAGGCTAGGTGAGTTGGCTTTAGTTCGCTCAGCATCTTGTCCTAGCCGGCGGTACGCAGCTCTTCTATGCGTGTCCTTACAGTACGCTGTAAGTAACGCATATGGGCTTTGTTCGCCGGACAGCCGCATTCTTCTCATTCAACAGTTCACGTATATCGTCCGGCAACTTCCAGTGTACGTGTTGGATTTCAGGCGATCGCTTACTTTCTTCCAGTCTGTTACCACTTTGCTGGGAGGTGGTTTAAAAGAGAGCTCTTGTTCAACTTCTGGAGTCCAACCGTAGGTTGATATTCTATAGAAAGGGGGGGGGAGGGGAGTGGGAGTTTCAGCGCGATGACATCAAAATTCCGGGAGGAGGAGAGGTTGAACAAATGTCTCCCCCTGGTAGAGGTCCTGGTGCTATTCCAGGAGGGATGTTTGGTGTTATGATCACCCGCTACGATAACGGAGTCACTCAGGCCCAATAGGACAGAAAGATCTTCAGAAAGGAGTTGGAAATTCTCCGAAATATTAATGGGCGGCAGATAGGCTGATAATATGGTGATCGGTTGATGACCTGTCATGCCTAGCCGACAGCAAGACACTTCAAATCGTGAAAGTGGGGGAGTCAATAGGAATGCAGTATCGCTCCTTTTTGTAGTAGATGAGGGTACCGCCCTTGTGGCAACGAGCCCTGTCATTACGAACTGTACGATAGTTGGCAATTGACGGGTTTCGGTAACTGGGCTTTAAGGAAGGTTTCCTGCACAAGGACGATGTCGATATGGTGGTCACGGAGGAACACGCCGATTTCAGCGCGTTGTCGCAGGATGCCATTGGCATTGAATTAACCTTTCTTTAGGGATCGGGGTTTGATAAAGATTCCGATACCATGCGCTTTTATAGGGGGTTAATGTCGCGCAACTCGCGGGGTACCGAGTAATGAAACATGTTTTTTCTTACTCTTTCTTAAACCAAGACAGCTCCTAAAATACGAGTCTAATTTAAATGAAAATGCTATTAATTTAAAGGTTACAGTATAATCTTTAAAATGGTACCATTTTTATTAACCTTTATTTGTCATTATTTAGTTCTTAAGATCGCTCGTAGCAAATCACAAGTAGGTGTTTCCATAGTTTTGCTCGGGAGTGTAAACCATCCGAAGTTCAGTTAAGACAGCATGTCTCAGACTATAAACAGTTGGAAGGCAAAAAAACAAAGTAGTAAGTGTATATCATCCGAAATCCAGTAAACACAGCAAGGTTCGGAAGTCCAGTAATCACAGCCAGGGTCGGGTCAGAGTATTATAAACCATTCGAAGTCCAGTAAACACAGGCAGACTCGGGTCAGAGTATTTAATATAACCCGTTCGGAGTCCAGTAAACGACGTGGAACAAAGTAATAATTATATTCGACCGAAAGTCAGACAGACAACAAAACCACATGTGAGTCAATGTATCATTGTCAAGTATTCTACCAAGTATTTTACCGAGAAGAATTTTGTTAGGACTAAATGAACTGACTGAATGCTGCTAAGGTTGTTTTTTTTTTTCGAACCAAATTCTTGAGGAAAGTTGCCTGTTGCTTTGTGCGAATATCGTGAAGCAACAAAAAAGCGTGTGCGCTTGCTTGTCAGAGAATATGACGGTGGCCAAAACCGGAACTAACGCTCCCCTGTCAACGTCATTCAGGAGCCAATAAATCCGTGTAGCAGTGCGTACCTTGAGCCTTTCCAATATATGATGTTAATAAAAGGACATCAGTCACATCGTGCCCAAAAAAATCAAGCACCCTGTTCGGAAAGACCAAATCGTCGGCTTAGTGCAAGAACTCATTAACTACAAAAAATCACTAAGTACAGTTTATAATACCACTGAACTCGTCTCGTTAAGTTCCTTAATATGCAAAAACTCATTTATTTCTAGCTTTTCAAATTGAATGACTTAGCGTTAAAGTCGATAATTACAATTTTGGTTAAACTGATTCTTAGAAAGTCGGTATAGTACAATAATAGTTTTTAACAAATAAAAATAACGGAGTTGTGTATTTTATTAGAATAAAAAGGTCATCTATGTGACATAATAACTTTTTAAGACACACGTTACGCACATTACTTAAGAACAGCATTTGGTTAAAGTTCAATAAGTGCACTTAATGATTTCTATATAATCGTGATTTATGACAAAAACAAACATACATAATTTTAACGACTTCTGTTACAACGAGTGGCGGTCATTATTTACAGTTTTAGTTAATCAAAATTACTTAGACTTCACCGGATATTATTGAAGGGTCACCATCTCCAACGATACTCACCAGAAACACTGCTTTACGAAGGAAGGTATTAAGATTATCGTTCTCACTTAAAGTGTCAACATTAATCGATGTAACTAAGATATATGTAAAAACATTATTATTTAAAAGAGTGTCCATGGAGTTTCTTGCCCGTTCTTCTCCATAGGTACCTACTACGCTTTGGAATGGGCAACTAGCTTCATATTTCTGACTGACCGACTCCTTGACAATTCAAAAGTGCCTGTAAATGGTTTAATTGAAATAAATGATTTGAGTTTGAGTTTGAGTTTGATTAGAAATCCGAAATATTATGGTTTGTGAAAAATTCTTTAAGCGAATTCTTTTAGCTTTTACTTTGCATATTATCTAATGGCCCTATTAACAAAGAATTTTCTGATGTTGGAGGTTCGGTTAGTTTTGAAGAGGTAGATAGATAAAAACTATTGGGATAGCAACTTATCTATTTCCAAAATTTACGCACTCTACGAAGTTAAATGTAAAACAGCATCAAAATCTCCCGTTTCTATAAATGTGTAATTTAGATTTTCATAAACCAAAGAAGGACCTATGCTTATTGTGTCACAAATATAACTGCGCCAAGGCTCATCCGACCTAGCTGCATGGCACTTAAAGTATGAAGAACACATATCTTTAAAATAACAAAGCCCAGATGCCAAGGAGGTAGATAAAATTCGGGCTAACGAAGATGAAAATATTATGTGTATTACGCTGGACTTACAAAAAGTACTTCACTTCATATGCCATCTAATAACGTGTCACTTCTGTACTACTTATGGAAACAGAACGTATATAATGCTACCATTGACCAAGCTCGTTCGCCAAATGATGGCTTCTGTTACTTGTGGTCTGAATTTGATGGAAAGAAAGGAAGTGATGAGTTAGGAATGGCATTGTATCTTTGGATCAAACGTCTACCATCTTCAGTAAAAGAAATATTCGATATTTTATGAAACCTGCGCAGGCCAAAATAGGAATCAGTTTCTGTTATGTTTGCAGCTGTATTTGGTTCAGACAACACACCTTGAGGTTATTGAACATAAGTACCTCGAATCTGGACATACTACTATGGAGGTGGACAGTATGCAAAACGCAATTAAAAATCAGATGCGCTTTATGCCAGTTTTATCAATGATTGATCTTTGCAATATTGTTAGATTAGCCAGGTCTAACAGAAAATCAAATAGCACCATCATCGAAAAACGAAACGAACCTGTAGTAATGGATTACAGAGAAGATTTTAGACCAAAAAGATTAATGAAATTAAATGAAAAAATTGAATCGATCTATTAGGCCTGACATCGTTCATTAAAGATACGATTTTAAGTCACACTGTAAAAAAAAACTGGATGTGTTAAAATGGGGACAACTTAAAACAGCCACCGAAACGCGAAAATACGTATAAATTTGATTATAACACATAAGTTCAAAAAAATAGCTCAGTACAAAAAGCTTCCTATCACTAAAGTAAAGAAAAAGGATTTATTAAAAATGTGCACTAAAAACAATACCAAAACCAGGTAAAGAAGGTCGAGATGTTTTACTGGAAGAAAAAAAATCGGACACGGAAGATGATTAGGTGGAATAATTAGGCATGTTTACAACTAGTTCATTTATTTAGTTCCAAAGTTTACTTTTATAGCTGATTTATGTGCCCTTGTCACTTTTTTTCAGTTACGGATTGTTTTTTTTGGGATTATGTTTGAAAGATAAAGAATACTATTTTGTTCACATTTTAGACTAATCAATATAACTTTGTTCCATTGACAAACTGGTCTAGTGTTAGTATTTAGGCAAATTTAAGAATTATCTAACTTACCCTTAGATTAAAATCTAAATAACAAGAAGTCATTAACTATGTTTTTAAGCTTTAAAAAAATACCCGGCGTAATGTTGTACAACTTTTGGTTGATTTTATTAATAAATATATTAAACTCTGTGAAGGTGTTTTTATTGTATTGTTTTAAAGAATACATATGATGATACAGGGTATTCAATGAAATCAAAACTAATTAATTGATTTCTCAAAGTTGTGTGGACGTCACTTAATGAGTTCTTGAAGTAAGCCGACGAAATACTGGATTCTTAAAGGAAATAACAACGTCCTTAACTACTGAAACATTTTAATTATAATCACACAACCATCAGGCTGCCATTTGAGTTTGAAAATACTAAACAAATATTGTTTGCCTACTTATCACTTTAATAAAAAAAACTGGATGTTTTCCCATATGAATACTATATTTTATTTTCTTATTTTTCGGGTTGTAACAATATTCGATGCGATGTTCTTTTAATTGTGAACGCACATTAATCTTGGCACTAAACATAATTCCGCTTTAAACCTATTTAATTCCTGGGCATTGTACAAATTGCTTGATTATATCATCTATTTTCCTCTGTGTAAACTGGAACAATATGTTTGGTTGGTGCTCACGGACACTTTGTTCTGCATTTGACTTCTCTCTCTTATGTTCCGCCATTTCTACGTGTTCTAAAATGTCATCCCAATCGTTTTCCGTAATATTGCAGTACCCACAATGGTAAACATCCAGTTTTATCTGTAAAAAATAGCGTAGTCTTAATAAATACTTCTATTTTTTCTTGTATATTTTAAAAATCACATATAACATAACATAACATCACGCCTTGTTTCCCCGAAGGGTTGGGCAGAGCTGTACCTATAGTACACCCACATTTCGCCAGTTATCAAATCACATACAATATGTAACAAAAACCCTGTCCGATCCAAAAAAGGCGTATTCCTGGTTTAACATACGTACTAGAAAAAATAGTTAAAAAAATCTAACTCATAAAAACCAAAAGCTATTGATTTTTTTATTTTTAGTTACCATGCGAAATGTAACACTAAATATGGTAAATTTTCATAAGTTGACAACACTCCACCGGCCGGCGAAATCTTTTATTTTTTGCCTATTTTATTTCAAAGGACACCGCCCTGCATTAGCCGCGCTGTAGGTACTCATAACGAGTCCTCGATCCTTTGATGTAGCCGACTGGTCGCTACTTGTTTGGACACTTCGCCAGTCGCACGTGGAGATAGCTTGCGATCGGATGTCCGTACGTATCACGTGCCGCTATCGTATCGCGAACAATGTCGTATACCAATCAGGAATATTTGAATATGTTAATTTTTATTTGTGAGTGAATGTGTGATTCGGAAATCGAAGTAACAGGTCGGATTGTGGAAGCTTTCGAGTCACTCAAATCGTACACATATGCGCTGCGAAGAGTACGTGCAAATTTAATAAAAAGGTGTCGAATGTGTACTAATGTTCTAGATAGATAGAGGTATGTAACAAGTAAATGTTTTAATAAACTGATACCTACAGTGGGTACATTGCCAAAAGCACATCACATTAACTCAATATAAATTGTTTCTTGATAAACAGAAGGTCAGGAATCGGGGTCATTGTGCGTAGGCCTACAATAAAGTATCAGCTGATACCTACGCGTAGGTAAAACGTAGATTTCTTTAGTCCTACGTTTCTTTGGCGGCTTGCGACAAAGGATCGCCGCGCTCAGGCGGCTTCTTTGACACGAAACTGTAGGTGAACTCTGGTGAACCCTGTCGAGCGATCAGTGTTGCCTTTGGTATGATTATTATATTTTTTTTTAAATTAATTGTTTTCATTGGGGAAAAATAATTATCTCGTATCCATTAAATGATTACGTATTTGTGTACGCACTACGATACCAAATAATACCCTTCAGGATCGGACAGGGTTTTCGTTACACCCTGTATAATTGGAAACTAAAGCGCGCAGATTAGTTACAACCATCAAATTCGTAGTTTTCAACAAAGAGGGTGAAAAACGGACTGACTTTATAATATACTAATTTGGTAACCTACCTCTCTAATGAATTCATTTTCCAATGAAGTTATCAAAAGGCATTTTTTCATGATTCCTTTGTGATTATCATTCATTGTCATATGCTGGAGAACATTTTCAGGAGTCAAATCAATATGGCACCCATGACAGAAGATCGTTTCGTTCTTTTTGGCAATCAAGAAGAAGCCATACGCATTGAGCCAATATTTATCGTTTATCACTATGACGTTTCCGTCATTCATAGTTTCGACAAATTCCATTTTCTTAATATATTCGCAAAGTGGTTCCTTTACTGGTGCCTCAGTCGCATCACTTTCAGATGTTTGTTTCGTATTTTCATTGTGAATTCTACTTGCCACGTGCTTTTTTAGGTCATCCAGCGTAGTGGAGAGTCTTCTGCTGCATGGGCGGCAGTAATAGCTGTAGTCGGCACGATTGTAAGTAAATCCATGCTGCTTTGCATACTCTCCGACTGACACAGTCTTTTGCGAGCGTTTGTCCTTGCCAAGCAACACTGGCTTAGTGTACAAAGTAGTTATATCTGTCCCATTCGACGTGATGCCCGAAGAAAGCGTCTCTGGCGACTTCTTATTAGAAGTCTTCTTATGTTCTTCAATATGTTTTTCGATGGCATCAGTATTAAAGTCAATGGTTTCCGTACATTTCTTACAAAAGGCAGTTTCGTTTATCAAGTCAATTTTAATGTTGCTCTTCTGGTATCTGTCTACGGATTCATAAAGATTAGATTCCTTGACTTTTCTTGGAATATTGTTATTTTTTTCTGCTAATCTTTCCTTGTGAAGTTTGAGTATGTTTTGGTGGTGCTTGGTACGGATGTGGTCTTCAGGTGAATCTTCTAACTGCCATTCGCATAGAACGCACCATCTATCTCCAATCCCTGTTGAGTCTCTTACGTAGTTTGTCGCGCCCAAATTTTTACACAAAATCTTATCAAGTTCTTCTGCATTTTTCTTCTTAGCCGATTGATTCGGCTTTACTTTGCCTTTATCAACAGGTTTAGTGGCTTCTTTTTTAGCATCTGTTTTTATACATGTATTGGCAACTTTTTTTACATCTTTATTGGTATCTTTTTAAAATTCTTTATTAGCATCGATACCTGCTCCTTTTGTTATGTTTTCATTGACATTTCCATCAACCAATTTAATGCCATCATTTTTATCTGTTTTTTCAATCATAACCTCTACATTTTGGGTTTCTTTCGCATTTTTGGTATTTGGTATAGTATTTATCGTTTCATTATTTTGAATGATGGGATCATACAGTACATATGCTCCGTTATGGTCGACTGTTTTGAAATGACTCGTTAGTTCGCTTCCGATGATCACATTGCAAGTTAGACACTGCTTGGTTCTAGCATCAATCTGTAAACAACCGTACAAAACAGTGTACATGAAATCAAGTTTCACGCTAGGGAATCATTAAAGTTATTCACATTGCCAGTAGTATGACAAATATTAATAAAAAGATCTTCCATCTTACCGTTCTATAGACCGTATTTTCAATGCTGTCGAAAATCACTTCACTTTTGATTAAATTAAGGGCATGGCTTCTGATGACCTTATGAGAAGCGCTGTCATCAAACTCGGTATTACAAAGGACACAAGTGTCTTCAACGCAGCCGTTCCAAGCATCATCAGATATGATGAACTGGTTAAAAGCTACGATATCATTCTCCACACGTGTGAGCCATGGAGAGGTTTTGGTTTTTTCTCTATTATGTGTTGGTTCGTCTATGTGTAATTCGACCTTCGTGGCGGTCGGGAATGTCAGACTGCATGGCTCGCAGAAGTATATGCCTTTAGCCTGTAAATGAAAAAAAGACTATGAATTGAGGAATAATAAACTTTTGTAAGTATCTTGAACTTATAGAAGACCAGAGAAACAATTAAATTTTATTTTTTGGTATGCTTCTCGTGAGCCAGGCTGGCTTTTTAACCATTAAGCTGAGGTATAAAGGTCATTTACTATAAAAATGAACATTATATCTACCTAATAAAATCTTAAGATTTACCTAAATCGCTGACTCTAGAAGCATGACATGTTGCGCAAGACTTCCTTGTATAAGGAAAGTGAGCACTTCTAAACGTTATATTTTTGAAAATTCATTAATAAATGGGTGAAAAGTATAGCATTGGGGATGAAAGTTTGTATGGTAGTTCGTTATGTTTGCAAATAGGAAATGCCACCGGGCACATACGGTTTGTTCATCATAAATACCTTTCTAATAAAATCTTCTTTATACTTCTCAAAATAACCACAAGTCTTCAAGTTCTCCTTATGTTGTGAATCAACGATATGCTTTAGAGCCTCCTCTTCGTTCGTAAACTGCTCCGCGCATATCAGGCAGTACTGGTCTATGCGGCCCGATAATATACCATTTTTAGAAAATATGGACGCCATCCTGAAAACATAAATTAAGTCAATTAGGTTAGTTGTTAAAAAATACAGTTAGGAAATAAAGGAAACTGTTTAGTGAAGTGCTTGGTAAAAAAGGAACCACATTAACACCAAAAAGAAATGCGCGTGCAGCACCATACACGCGATACAAGTGAAACTCCTTAAAATAAAGAATAAGAGAGATTTAGTATGAGTTTATATCTGCTTTATCTCTCATGTAACAAAATGTGCCAAAACGTAATTCGTCCTTGTTTCACTCTCACTTCTCGTCAATAATCGAAGTTTCACTTCAAGTACCTATGTTCTTCATTTCCATCCCTTTACCGGGAACCATATAGAAAACTGCGTACGTGATAGCTCTAGTACGTGAAGTTTATGTGGGAACATATACTACTTTTAATATTATGCATGCTCAATATAGCCACGCGCCGTTGCGTGCTACAGGTCTGTTCCCAGCCTTAAGCCACATACACATAAGTGCACACGGAGTAGCATAATGCTTCAGTTATTTTTTTTTTTATTAAGGAGGCAAGTGGTCCAAATGTCCACAACTAACCAAAATTTGCGCAATAAAATAAAAATTTAAAAAACAATCTGCCGAGGTTTTGCCCAACTATGTTGGAGTCAGCTTCCAGTCTTACCAGGTGCAGCTGAGTACCATTATTTTACATGGAGCGACTGCCTAGCTGACGTCCACAACCCAGTTACTGGGTAACACGATACCCCTTGGTAAGACTGGTTGTCAGACTTTCGGGTTTCTAACTACCCGTAACGACTGTCAAATTAATCTACGAATGTCAACCGGGACCTACGGCTTAACGTGCTTTCCGAGGCACGGATACATCCATGAGCATGGGAAGCTTAAGCTTCGTTCGACTTTACGTCTGTTATTATTTAGCAACAAGCCCCTAAAACTTTACTAATACTTATATTCAAAAAACTGAAGTGTTAGTCAAGTTTTGTTGCTGAACCTACCCACTAATACATCATGGAAGATGTGACATCACATTATGTTATAACAAATGTAGATATACAGTCTATAAGTATGTTTAAAGAATGTCTTTGTTTTTAGTAATTCATAATGTTATCAGTGGCTACTGACTATGGACAATTTCCTAGAACAGAAACACAAATCTGTGTAACATATTTACATTCTAATTGGGCTCCGATTACAATTAAGTAATTATTTCTAAGGACTACCAACAGCTTGTATAAACAATTTATGATAACTTCATAAGTAATTAGGTAACAATTAGCCTTGGACTTACACAGTCGAAAAAATATAGGTAAACGCAGACTAAAAAGTTGAAATATAAAACTAGTGGCGCTTAAATTAAAAGGTATGGTAAAATTATAGTCAAGTCATTTATTACGAAGAATTATAAGTGCCCTGATCCTGAGCTCGGTAATAAGGGCTACTCGTTAGTCAGTTCAATAGGTCGCGAAGACTTCTCACTGACTTAATTACTGGACTGTCTTCAAATGTATCATAGAATTCATAGAATAGAATATAATAGGTACGCTTTAGTATGGACACCATATTGATTACAGATAGAAATATAGAAAAAAAAAATTGACATTTTAAATAGGGTGACACAATGGGCGGTCTTTTTGCTAAACGCCATCTTATAAAGACAGTACATGGGGACGGTCACTGAACTGACTCAAAAATCAATCTGCCTACCGTTTTCTCAAACATTTTGGGGCTTTTAGTCTAGATGCAGTCTAGATGATGCCAGCATTTTTTTGAATTGTGAAATTCCGCGAACGTGATGGATATATCTAAACCAACATGATAAAACAATTTTTTTTTGTATAAGGTCGTCGGCCGCAGTTAGTGTAGCTACTTGAAATATCACTTACGATAAAACAAAAGAGAACAGATTTTTCAACCCAAACTGTAACAAAACTACGAGCGGTCGTTGAACCCCCAAAAAAACCATCAAATCATTTTATTATATAATTTTATCATGTTTGGGTATCGTACCCATTACGACTAGTTTCGCTAGCAAATTTAATTTGACCCCGTAAAGTGCAAAACTGGTAACTGAACTGGCACACAAACATGTTTGTGTCCGGACTTCCGGAGCCCATCAGTCCAGAGATAGTGATTAAACATTTCTTGCTAGACAAGCAATGTTTAGTGACAATTTAATGTTAATCATTAATTCTACGTACCTATGAAATTAATGAGTTTCTAATGTAGAAAGTATAAGGCATGAAGAGAATCCTGCTAATTCGGGCAGAGAATTTGGGTTTATCATTGCCTACCGAGGTTTTTTTTATATTTGTCATAAACCTAGCCCTGAACTAAAAAAAATATTAAAAATCAAGTACCTACTGTAAAAGTACATACTATTACTGGGACTGGGACTACTACTGGGACGGGAAAGGCGCTACATTTGATTATTACGTTTATTGTAAGCGTTCGTGTTTGCATGAAGGCGCCTATTATGTTCTTTCAAACAAAACACCTAATTCAAATAATTTGAAAGCTCATTCTAAACTCGCTTGACTGTTCGAATATATCAGGTTATTATACTACTTATTTTAGTTAATTAGTACCAAAGCTTAAAAAATACTTTTTAAGTTTTTTGGAACGCAGGAATGGCAACCTCAGTGCCTGACTATACCTAACTGGCACTAAACTTTATGTGATAACTATTGGTATCAGTAACAAAACTGCATTTAAATTCGGAGTACTTAATTTCCGAATCATGTTGTGATGTCATTTTTTGTCTAGGTAGGTCAGGCATTCATTCCTGCAATAAGATTAATCATACTGATCCCTAGATGTATTTTTATACTGCCATTTCAGGAGAAACTCTGATACAGCAAAATAAATGCCTAGAGTCTGGTCAAAACGCCAGCAAACATTCATTGTAACTGATACTTGATACGATCGTGCGAAATGGTGCTATAATATTTATGTAAGTATGTATAAACAAGGAATGTGATTTCCGGAGTAAGTACATAAGTAACCTATATGGAACAAAGTTCAACCCTACACAATGCAAAGGGCCAAACAAAACGTCACAATGAAGCTATTGTTCAATATACTGCAATCGCCAATCTGTTAGAAAACCAGTGATTATGGGGATGCCTATCAATGAAGAACACACGGACGGTTGTAGTCACGACCATTTCAGAAGTATTTTAATATGTATAATAATTATAAGGATAACATAACATCTGCACACCTGTTATCCCAGAAGGTTAGGCAGAGGTGTACCTATAGTACACCTACATTTCGCCAGTTTTGTATAAGTCCAGAAAGAAAAATTATAGAAGAATAAAACGAAAGAAATAAAACTACTTACTTTCTTCCACTTTATACTTAGTTTCACGTTTTTTAGCACTTTGAAAACAAACGTAGACCAGCGTTACTGGTCCCAACAAAGGCTCGCAGTGGAGTGCAGTGGTATGCGATCGTACGGCCGTCGAGTGGACAAGCGCCTAATTACTTTCCTATAAGGCCTACAGGAGCTTTCGACCTCGTTAGACCACATAGCTAAGTACGTATTAATTAATTTTATGACGTGTTAATTCCCGCCCATAGAGCATTCGTTTTTTTTTTCTTTTGGCTTCGCACTGTTTGTGCATAGAGCAAGTGTTATATTTTTTTTTTCTTTAGAAATCTTACAGCTAGGATACAGATAGTTGACAGTTAATGAAAGAAGGCCAATTAAAAGTTTTCACTGACAATAATTGGGTAGCACAAGAAACAGTAGACAGGCAAGATAAAGTAAGAATAAGTAAGCACTCGGAGAGAATTAAGAAAAGACTGGACAGGTTTTAGTGATTTTCAAAAAAGTTTTTTCTCAGTTTTTTTTTGTTTAGGAACACGTGTGAAGAATAAATCTAGATTATCTACACTCTAACACATCGAGACATAAGCCATGCAAGCTCTTATCATATATGAGTTTTGTCGATATATGCACCCGCACAGAGGGAACGTACAGAGGTTGATGATTCCTTAAGGTAAAGGATGGTACTCGCGGCCCAATTTTGGTCATAAATTCAGAACAGTCGGTTGAACCATTTGCCAAATTGAATAAGAGTATCATGTCTGCAATTTTTCTCCGCTCAATTAGTGGAAGAATGTGAAACTTCCTGCAGCGGCTGTAATAATTAGGCAAATACGAGTAGGTTTTGGATCTAAACTGAATGTACCCTAAGAATTTCTTTTGAATACTTTCGATGCGATTGACGTAAGTATTGTAAATGGGATTCCATATTTGCATTGGCACGTTTTGCCGCGAAGGCATTTATAGAAGTCGCGAGCTATGCGCGATCCTTGTCCCAAGCATGTCCTCACCGACCCCGATGACAACATAACTCTCATTCAGGAGAGCAGTAGGGCCACCAGTACAGTGCACAAACACAGACCGACATTCCGACCTCGCCGCCGAGGTTCCTCGCGAAGATCCCGACGTAACTGTCCCCTCCGACCCTTGCTCGACGAAGTGCCAGCCCGCGCCGTAGCTGAGCCTGTAGCTTTAAATTCCCCAGATAATAATAATAAAATCCAGATCCAGCCTGTCCCATCTTGCTGTCCTCCCGTCAGCGACGCCCTTAGCCGAGGTCCGTACCCTTAGCGAGCGTTCGCTTAGTAATGTAAGTAGTTTTACGCCCCTGGCTGGAGGCTTTGAGTCCGCTTAAGGCAGCCATAAGATAGTCCGGTTAAGTAGTCACGACCTCTCAAGGTCAACTACGAGATGCCATACATAAAAATAAAAATAAAACGCGATCCTTTCCGCCGCGCGCCGTCGTCGAATGAAGACTGCCTGCCGATCCGCGGGACGCGTGTGTCCATCGTGGTCCCGAAGTGAGCAATGAAGATACGGAGGGTGCTGGTGCTTCTGCTTGCTTGCTTCCGCTTACAAACCGCTTCTTTCGAAGCGAACTTGTATATTTATGTTTGTCAATACGTGCTCGTCTTTTTCAAGATGATTGCTTCACTGTTTCTTGCAGACTGTCAAAAACGTGGTAAGGTAATTGGTTCGGTGGTATGTGGTAACTGTTTCGGTGATATGTGGTAGCTGGTTCGGTGGTATGTGGTAACTGGTTTCTGGTGACTGTGTGACGGGTACTGTGTCACTACAGATTGAATACTTCTAATTCATTAACTTTGACTGAATGTATGTCCGAAACAATATTGCTTAAATGCATGTTTGAATCTTGCGCGTGGTTATTGGAAAGATCGTTGTCACCGTTGGTACTACTAGCAGAACTGAGAAAATTAGAGTAGAAATAGTCGCCAAACATGTTGCAGATATCCTCTCCAATACTTGAAGTGCTATTTCTATATTTAAGGAAGGTTTCCTGCACAAGGACGATGTCGATATGGTGGTCACGGAGGAACACGCCGATTTCAGCGCGTTGTCGCAGGATGCCATCGGCATTGAAATAACCTTTCTTTAGGGATCGGGGTTTGATAAAGATTCCGATACCATGCGCTTTTATAAGGGGTTAATGTCGCGCAACTCGCGGGGTACCGAGTAATGAAACATGTTTTTTCTTACTCTTTCTTAAACCAAGACAGATCCTATAATACGAGTCAAATTTAAATGAAAATGGTATTAATTTAAAGGCTACAGTATAATCTTTAAAATGGTACCATTTTTATTAACCTTTATTTGTCATTATTTAGTTCTTAAGATCGCTCGTAGCAAATCACAAGTAGGTGTTTCCATAGTTTTGCTCGGGAGTGTAAACCGTCCGAAGTTCAGTTAAGACAGCATGTCTCAGACTATAAACAGTTGGAAGTCAAAAAAACAAAGTAGTAGGTAAGTGTATATCATCCGAAATCCAGTAAACACAGCCAGGTTCGGAAGTCCAGTAATCACAGCCAGGGTCGGGTCAGAGTATTATAAACCATTCGAAGTCCAGTAAACACAGGCAGACTAGGGTCAGAGTATTTATTATAACCCGTTCGGAGTCCAGTAAACGACGTGGAACAAAGTAATAATCATATTCGACCGAAAGTCAGACAGACAACAAAACCACATGTGAGTCAATGTATCATTGTCAAGTATTTTACCGAGAAGAATTTTGTTAGGACTAAATGAACTGACTGAATGCTGCTAAGGTTGTTTTTTATTTTTCGAACCAAATTCTTGAGGAAAGTTGCCTGTTCCTTTGTGCGAATATCGTGAAGCAACAAAAAAGCGTGTGCGCTTGCTTGTCAGAGAATATGACGGTGGCCAAAACCGGAACTAACGCTCCCCTGTCAACGTCATTCAGGAGCCAATAAATCCGTGTAGCAGTGCGTACCTTGAGCCTTTCCAATATATGATGTTAATAAAAGGACATCAGTCACATCGTGCACAAAAAATTCAAGCACCCTGTTCGGAAAGACCAAATACTGGATTCTTAAAGGAAATAACAACGTCCTGAACTCCTGAAACATTTTAATTATAATCACACAACCATCAGGCTGCCATTTGAGTTTGAAAATACTAAACAAATATTGTTTGCCTACTTATCACTTTAATAAAAAAAACTGGATTTTTTTGCCTTATGAATACTATATTTTATTTTCTTATTTTTTGGGTTGTTACAATATTCGATGCGATGATCTCCTTTTAATTGTGAACGCACATTAATCTTGGCACTAAACATAATTCCGCTTTAAAGCTATTTAATTCCTTGGCATCGTACAAATTGCTTGATTATATCATCTATTTTCCTCTGTGTAAACTGGAACAATATGTTTGGTTGGTGCTCACGGACACTTTGTTCTGCATTTGACTTCTCTCTCTTATGTTCCGCCATTTCTACGTGTTCTAAAATATCATCCCAATCGTTTTCCGTAACATTGCAGTACCCACAATGGTAAACATCCAGTTTTATCTGAAAAAAATAGCGTAGTCTTAATAAATCCTATTTTTTCTTGTATATTTTCAAAATCACATATAACATAACATAACATCACGCCTTGTTTCCCCGAAGGGTTGGGCAGAGCTGTACCTATGGTACACCCACATTTCGCCAGTTATCAAATCACATATAATTGGAAACTAAAGCGCGCAGATTAGTTACAAACATGAAATTCGTAGTTTTCAACAAAGAGGGTGAAAAACGGACTGACTTTATAGTATACTAATTTGGTAACCTACCTCTCTAATGAATTCATTTTCCAATGAAGTTATCAAAAGGCATTTTTTCATGATTCCTGTGTGATTATCATTCATTGTCATATGCTGGAGAACATTTTCAGGAGTCAAATCAATATGGCACCCATGACAGAAGATCGTTTCGTTCTTTTTGGCAATCAAGAAGAAGCCATACGTATTGAGCCAATATTTATCGTTTATCACTATGACGTTTCCGTCATTCATAGTTTCGACAAATTCCATTTTCTTAATATATTCGCAAAGTGGTTCCTTTACTGGTGCCTCAGTCGCATCACTTTCAGATGTTTGTTTCGTATTTTCAGTGTGAATTCTACTTGCCACGTGCTTTTTTAGGTCATCCAGCGTAGTGGAGAGTCTTCTGCTGCATGGGCGGCAGTAATAGCTGTAGTCGGCACGATTGTAAGTAAATCCATGCTGCTTTGCATACTCTCCGACTGACACAGTCTTTTGCGAGCGTTTGTCCTTGCCAAGCAACACTGGCTTAGTGTACAAAGTAGTTCTATCTGTCCCATTCGACGTGATGCCCGAAGAAAGCGTCTCTGGCGACTTCTTATTAGAAGTCTTCTTATGTTCTTCAATATGTTTTTCGATGGCATCAGTATTAAAGTCAATGGTTTCCGTACATTTCTTACAAAAGGCAGTTTCGTTAATCAAGTCAATTTTAATGTTGCTCTTCTGGTATCTGTCTACGGATTCATAAAGATTTGATTCCTTGACTTTTCTTGGAATATTGTTATTTTTTTCTGCTAATCTTTCCTTGTGAAGTTTGAGTATGTTTTGGTGGTACTTGGTACGAATGTGGTCTTCAGGTGAATCTTCTAACTGCCATTCGCATAGAACGCACCATCTATCTCCAATCCCTGTTGAGTCTCTTACGTAGTTTTTTGCGCCCAAATTTTTACACAAAATCTTATCAAGTTCTTCTGCATTTTTCTTCTTAGCCGATTGATTCGGCTTTACTTTGCCTTTATCAACAGGTTTAGTGGCTTCTTTTTTAGCATCTATTTTTATACATGTATTGGCATCTTTTTTTACATCTTTATTGGTATCTTTTTTAAATTCTTTATTAGCATCGATACCTGCTCCTTTTGTTATGTTTTCATTGACATTTCCATCAACCAATTTAATGCCATCATTTTTATCTGATTTTTCAATCATAACCTCTACATTTTGGGTTTCTTTCGCATTTTTGGTAGTTGGTATAGTATTTATCGTTTCATTATTTTGAATGATGGGATCATACAGTACATATGCTTCGTTATGGTCGACTGTTTTGAAATGACTCGTTAGTTCGCTTCCGATGATCACATTGCAAGTTAGACACTGCTTGGTTCTAGCATCAATCTGTAAACAACCGTACAAAACAGTGTACATGAAATCAAGTTTCACGCTAGGGAATCATTAAAGTTATTCACATTGCCAGTAGTATGACAAATATTAATAAAAAGATCTTCCATCTTACCGTTCTATAGACCGTATTTTCAATGCTGTCGAAAATAACTTTACTTTTGATTAAATTGAGGACATGGCTTCTGATGACCTTATGAGAAGCGCTGTCATCAAATTCGGTATTGCAAAGGACACAAGTGTCTTCAATGCAGCCGTTCCAAGCATCATTAGATATGATGAACTGGTTAAAAGCTATGATATCTTTCTCCACCCGTGTGAGCCATGGAGAGGTTTTGTTTTTTTCTTTAATATGTCGCATGCTTAATGGAACATTGACCCATTATGACATAGGTCAGAATGGAGTTACGTACAGATACAGGCTTCGTTTAGCGCCATCTACCGTCTACCGTTTCTATAATGTTGAGGTTACGCATTGTTGACGCCCAAGTGATATATCTGTCTCTTTCACTCTTGTGGAATCTCTCATCGTGTTTTCGCCGAATAGCGACTCATGCCAGTTTGTGTCCGACACCTGTGTAGTGAGGCTATTATTATTTTATTGAACGAGGACCCAATCGCTGTTGAGTGTGTTTACGACTAAATTCAAAGGTAAGTTTAATCAAATTGTGTAATCTTATATTGACATATTACATTTTAGGTTAGTTTACTACATATTTTAGTAATATATTACGTGAAACATTCAGTTTTAAGCCAGTTTATCGTTGAACGTTGTTATAGTTTTCGAGGCCCATTAGGAGTTAAGTCAGTTTACTATTAAAACCTATCCATTATTAAAGGTAGCACTTTGTAACATTCAAGTCTAAGTCTGTTTACTACTAAAGGTTATTGTTACTTAGGAGCCGCAATATAATTTGAGTCTTTGTTTGAAAAAAAAAAAAGTAATATAATGTGTAAATTTTTCATTGCCTGTAAATGTTTTATGTTAAGTCATTGTTGGTTTAAATACTGCGTACAATATTTTATTTGTACAAGAGGCCTAATATTACCAATTATGTTTTAGGTTGATAATGTCATCCAATAGGTCAAAAAAGATGATAGAGCTTGTTCAGGTTCGAAACCCGGCAACACAAGATAGAGAACATGAATCGGTGCCATCAACTGAAGTGAAGGTAACAATTTCAAGTAATTTTCAAAATAAGGTTTTATATTAATTTCTTATTTATTTAATTACTACCAAAATACGTTTTTTTTTTGTTATAGATGTTAGCTGACATAACAAACAAGCCCGAAAATAAGCGTTACTCAAACGTACAGGATTATTTTGAGATTTCTGAATCTGCTTCAGTCAGCAATGAAAATCACCTTCATAACACCACAGTAGTCATCGATTACACTGATGAGAGACATTCAAAATCTGAAAATAGCGATGTTGATTTAAGTGATCAAGATCCAACATACAAAGTTCCGCCTAAAAATCAAAGGCAAATACCAGTATATCCAATTAAATCAAAATCATCTGAAAGTTCCTCGTCTTCTTCGTCTTCTTCATCCTCATCGTCTTCAGGATCTTCCAGTGATAGTTCCGATAGAGACTCCAGTGATGAACAGAACAAAACACAAGATAACATAGTTCAGGTGACCGCAGAAAAACAATCAGAGCAAACAAACATTAATGAACCTGCAACAACAGAAGTTTCGCTAAATCAAGAAATAGGAGAAAATACTACACCACAAGAAGAAAAGGAGAAGGGAAGGAAGCGTAAACGGAATGAAGAAAGCTGGAAACAGAATAAAGCTAAAAGTCTGAGAAACGCTGGAAAACCATATATTAGCAAGAAGAATAAAGCAATCAAACCTCGTGCTGTTCAACCACCCTGTGGTGATAAATGTAGGCTCAAATGCTGTGAAAAGATAACTGTAGATCAAAGGCAAACAATTTTTGATGTGTATTGGAATCTCGGCCAGGTTGATTCTCAAAGATCGTTTATTATGTCTTGTATGACCAATATAACTCCAAGATATAAATATACAAACGCTCGTAATCCAAGGAATTGCAATCAAGCTTTCCATTTCTTAGTAGAAGGGCAATCAATACGAGTCTGTAAAACGTTTTTTTTGAAAACCTTGGATATTTCTGATCGTGTTATACGTACTGTCAAGAGCAAAATAGATGAACACGGAATTCTAGCACAAGATCTGAGAGGACAGCACAGCAACCATGTAAGGGTTGATGAACAACTACTAAACGATATCAAAGAGTTCATAGACGCAATACCAAGAATTGAATCCCATTATATTAGGCAATATTCTACTCGTGAATACATTGATGGAGGGAAAACAATTTCGGATCTATTCAGGGACTTTAAAGAAAATCAAATTAAAAATTACAAAGCAGCTGGTAGATATTGCACATTTTATAAAGTTTTTACACAAGATTATAATATTTCATTTTTTCGTCCCAGAAAAGATCAATGTGATTTATGTTTGCAATACAAGAACTCGACGCCTGAACAAAAAATATTGCTCAAAGAATCTTACGATGCCCATTTAGAAGAAAAAACATTGAGCCGCCAAGAAAAACACGATGATCGCTGCAAAATAGACGATAAAAATAAAGTTCTTGTGTTTGATCTACAAGCTGTTCTGCAATCTCCTAGAGGAGATACCTCAGGATTTTATTACAAATCAAAATTAAATAGTTACAATTTCACAATTACGATGTTAAACAAAAAAGTTGACGGCCAAATTAAAGACTCGTATGATGATGTACACTGCTTCTTCTGGAACGAAACCGACGCTAAACGCGGGGCCAACGAAATCGGATCGTGTTTATTAAAAGTTTTTGAGAAGCTCTCAGCGGAGTCACCACATGACAATGGGTGTAATTTAATTCTTTATTCTGACAATTGTGCCGGTCAAAATAAAAATAAATTTATAGTAGCACTTTACCTGTACGCAGTCACTCATCTAAATATTAAATCTATAACTCATAAATTCTTAATAAAAGGTCATACACAAAACGAGGGTGATAATATCCATAGCCTCATAGAAAAGGAGATCACAAAAAATCTAAAATCCGGTCCAATTTATACCCCTCACCAGTATGTAGCGATAATTAAAAACGCAAAGAAGTCTGGCAAGAAATTTTCAGTACATGAACTGACATTTGAGTCGTTTTTAGACTTAAAAAAACTGCAAGAAGATTGGGGTTTTAATTTTAATAAAACTAAAGACGGAAGAACTGTTTTATGGAATGACATAAAGGTGATAAAAGTGAGCAAAGATACACCTTTTTCATTTTTCGTTAAAACCTCGTACAATGATAGTGAATACCAGGAAGTGAGCATCAGAAATAAAAGGAAAAAAATGCTACCTCTGTGTGAAATTGTACCAACTAATGTGTACATAAATAAGCAAGAATTAAGTGAGAATAAAAAGAAAGATTTGAAAGAGCTATTATCCAAAAAATTAATCCCAAATTTTTATTCCGATTTTTATAACTCTATTATTTAAGAGGTTACACACCTTAACATTGATGACTGATTACCAAAGTTAATTAAAAAAGAGGGGTCAGTTTAATTATGTTTGCTTTAATAGTTTATATTTTATAGAGATTTAGGTAAAGTTGATTATGACGTTTATGACGTTTTTATTTAATGGGCTGGATGACTACACGCTGCAAGATTTATGTTGATTTAGAGAACCTATATATAAGACTGATACGTTAAATTTGTTATTTTATCAGCAACTAGTGAAGATTGCTGCAACAAAAGATTAATGATTATACTATTGCCTTTTAATTAATTAAAAAAAACGCCAATATTAAGTTTATTTATGGTCTGCTATTTCGAATAAAGTGACCCACTCTCTAAATGTGTTTTCCTAAAGTAATCATATACAGACTAAATACTGAATTAGTCATTATACATAATACATTCCTCACACTGATAAAGGCTTAAAACTTAATGGAACATTTGCATAAAAAAAAAATAGCTTTATTTTTTATAAAAACCGACTTAACTTGGAATGTACTTTTTATATTATTAAAAAAAAATAGATATAAATTATTTCCGTATTTTTTTAAACTCAGATCTCATCAATAGTCTATCATAGACGTTCAAAACACAAGCCCTCATGATTAATATAAATCAGTTTTATTTTTATGCATCAACAAGTAGGATCAGTCCTCATAGCAAGATCTTCTTTTGCGATTTCCCAAAAATCGTCTTTTTTGAGTTAAGTCAGTATTCCATTAAGCATGCGATGTGTTGGTTCCTCTATGTGTAATTGGACCTTTGTGGCGGTCGGGAATATCAGACTGCATGGCTCGCAGAAGTATATGCCTTTAACCTGGAAAGGAAATAACTGACTATGAATTATGGAATAGTAAACTTTTGTATTTTGCCTCGGGATCATGAAGAAGACCTGAGATACAATTTTTTTTCCTTCGTACTAATGGCCTCTTGTCTACTAGGCTGGCTGTTTAACCGTTAAGCTGGGACTTAATATGAAAACAAAACGAACATACTGGTGCCGATTCTCTTGTTCACAAAGGCCTCAAAAATCACTAAAATTTGGTTAATTCCTGTCAAACGACGCTTTCCCATTATGAAATTGATTAATGTGACAAAAATTTGCTATATCTTAGTTTGACAGCACTAAGATGGCACCTAGTTATTATTTTGCCTCGCTCAATGCTGGTCCTGCTCCACACCACAACCAATTAATTAACATTTTAAATACTTTTGGAGCTGCACAGGTGTGAGTACTTTGTACCATGGAGCTACCATTTACTGGGTAATGTCTTATATTGACTTGAATGTGCCCTGGCGGCTGATAGTATGTCATGCTCACTCAAATGTCTGGCTGACGGTGGCGCGTGTGTCGGAGCTCCCTTCAAAATGCTGACCCATGCGTCACAATGTTCGTGAACGGGCGCCGTCAGTTGGGACTGGTCATCTTTTAGCTGCTGCTTACTTTAATAATTTTATTTTTGGATGGTTTTTATTTATTTTTTGCTGCACTAGCTTTTATCGTGTACGGTTTTTGTAAATCGTTCTCACATATAGGATCAACATTAATAATGTTACTAATATATTAATAAGAACAATATTATTTAAAAGAGTGTCCATGGAGTTACTTTCCCTTCCTTCTCCTTAGGTAAGTACCTACTACGCTTTACAATGGGCAACAAGCTTCATATTTCTGATTGACCGACTCCTTGTCAATTCAAAAGTGCCTGTAAGTTGTTTAATTGAATTAAATGCTTTGAGTTTGAGTTTAGTGAAAATGGCAATTTTGGTATTCTGAATTTGATGTTTTTCACCTAAAATTTTGAATGTCTAACTGTATAAATAAATAATATTTAATAAATTGTTTATTTTTGTACACTTAAAAAGAACATTCATAAGTACAAGGATTAAAAAGCAATTGTACATCAGTCACATTAAATGGTGAACTGCTGCCTCCTTAACTAAGACAGAAGCCTGTGTTTTAGGAGCCAAAGTTCCTCCAGGTCTAATGGCATACAACTCGTATGTCATGCAAGTACTATACAAACAATAACTTAAATTAAACAAACAATGCCTTATTAAAACACAGTATTAGTTAAATTAGGAGACAATTGTAATAAGATTCTCGGTTTCGTCATACGTTAACTTCTTCAACCAAATTGTAATTTTTATTTTAACTGTTTGTTTCGACAAGGAGTATATGGGGAGAAGTTTATTTATTTTATTATACAGTCGAAAAGCTAGTTGCCGCATACTGTCGGCTGGCAAACTTTGAACGGCATTGGACTAAATCGCACACGGGAGTGCCTTTGTCAATACTTTGGCTTCTGAATAAAGCTCATAGGTCGACAAGTGCCTGCACTTAAAGTGCATGACTTTCAAGATCGCCCTTTGAGCTCTCTCAACTTTAAGTAAGGAGGTTTTGTAGGTTCCGCCCCAAACCGGGATACAGTATAAAATAATTGACTGGCAAAGGCTCTGGTAAACTATCAAAGCTAGTTCGGGATCCGTAGAGTCCCTAAGTTCCTTAAATATATAAATTAATTTTCTTATTCTTGTACATAGGGCTTGGATATAGGGCTGCCAGGTAAGTTTGTACTCGATGTGGACTCCTAAATATTTTATGTCTGGTACCAAAGACAGAAATGGGCAGCTGCAATTGGGTGCCTCACCTAAGTAAATGTGGGCTTTAATTTGACCTGATTCCAGTGGAGGAAATATAGTATTAGGTAGCGAAAATCTAATGACCTTTGTCTTTGCTACGTTAAGGGTAAGTAAATTCTCTGAGAGCCACTCCATTACAAAGCGAAGCGATTGTTCCGCCCTTTTACTAGCTCTGTCCCAGTCAGTATCATACACTATAACGCTGTGTCATCAGCATATGTTAATATGTCGCAGTTTGGAATATGTGCATTACATAGGTCATTGATGTAGAGCAAGAAGAGGGGAGGCCCGAGAATGCTACCCTGCGGAACACCGAAGCCGACAAATCTATCATCACTCTTTGTGGAGTCGATTTTAACATATTGAGAACGGTTAGAAAGGTAATCTTTAAAAATGTCCAATGCGAGACCACGAATTCCAACACTTTCCATTTTCGTGATCAAGGTGGGAACAGATACCGTGTCGAATGCATTAGATAGGTCAAGGAAGATACCGTAGCATTTCTTGCCTTTGTCCATGTTGTTGATTAATGTTTTGGTAAGATCAACTACAGCGTCCTCCGCAGAGACTCCCGGTCTAAAACCATATTGATTATTTGCAATTATTTTGTGTTTAGAGAGATACGCAATGAGACAATTGTTAAGTATCCTTTCGAGGATCTTAGATAAAGAGCTTAGTACAGAGATTGGACGGTAGTTTGTTTCGTTGGCTCTGTCCCCACTCTTGAAAACGGGGTGCATGACCGCTTTTTTGAGGAAGTTGGGAAAGACTCCAGAATCATTAACACGATTGAAGATATGCGTGATGGGTGATGACAGAATGGAACTCGATTGTTTCAGTACTTTAGCTGATATGTTGTCGTAGCCAGTGGCACAAACAAAGCGCAAGGAGCCGATCAGCCAGCCACTTGTGCTTCATCTACTGGCAGTATGACGAGAGACTGGCAAGGTAGAGGTGGTGTAGGGATTCTATCGGCATGGTTAAATATTGAGAGAGGAGATACTTGAGTTTCTGTCCTATATCAGTGAAAAAGTTTTAGGATCATCAGTGAGTTGAAGAAGCTCTGGGAGGATGCGGTTGAGAAATAGAGTTGGTAATAGCCTTAATTGCCATCCAAGTAGCCTTACGGTTGTTTCTGGCTTTTTGCAATTCATTTTTATCACATGCTCGTTTTAGTTTTTTCAATAATGTATTAAGGTAATTACGATATCTTTTATAAGTTATTTAAAGGATCGTATTTGCCGGTTCTTTTTTTAATCTGTAATGCATTCTGTCACGGTTTCGTATACATTTAACCAAACCCTGAGTCATCCATGGCTTTATAATACGAATCTTATTTTGGATGCGTAAACATTGGGTATGGGTCGCAATAACCGCTTGAAGTATTGTTACAAACAATTCTGAAGCCAAGTTGGGGTTCATCTCATTCAACACCGGACCAAAATCAGTACTTTCAAAGTCTTGTTGAATTGCTAGGAAGTTGTAACGGAAAGATGTAATTGGGCAATTTTTGATGATAAATCCGGAGGGACAGGATGATTGGCAGGTGGTCGGTGATGTGTGTCTGAACTACCAAAACACATGCTGTTGTTTTTTTTTGTTTTTAACAGAACATGATCTAAGCAGCTCCCTGATCTGGTAGGGCGAAGGTGCGCTGGGAGCAACCCAAGAGTAGCCGAAAGAAAGATAATGATCTGAATTCCGGTCATGGTTACTAGGTATAATGTCTATGTTTAGGTCACCAATAAGAACCACATTGTGGTAGTGATTCATAGTGCACGATAAACTGTTTAGGCTACTATAAAATAGATCAAAATTAGAATATGAGGGGGAGCGATACCAGCAGATAGCGGTATTATCTGTGGTGCAAACAGGTCAGTTAGCTCCGTGAAAAATGGGTTCGTACACTGTACTTCGTAGGGACGTCTTGGTGAATACTACGACTCCGTCGTTTTGTGATCTATTATTTACAGTGGCATGACAGGTATATCCCTGCATAAAGGGATTAGGTCCAGATACTTTAAGCCAGCACTCAGTGAGCACAATGACATCGAAATTAATTTTAGTGATGGACAACATTGTGACGAATTGCTTGAAATTCTTTTTAATGCTCCTAATATTAATATGTATTACTTTCCAAGTTTACGTTGGGGTGTGTAAAATTTGTTGTCATAAACTCAAACTCAAAACTCAACTCAAACTGAAAACTCAAATCATTTATTTCAATTAAACCATTTACAGGCTCTTTTGAATAGTCAAGGAATCGGTCAGTCAGAAATATGAAGCTAGTTGCCCATTCCAAAGCGCAGTAGGTAACTAAGGAGAAGAACGGGCAAGAAACTCCATGGACACTCTTTTAAATAATAATATTGTTGTTACAAATATATTAGTTACATCGATTAATGTTGACACTATAAGTGAGAACGATGTACAAAAACCTTACACGTTAAAAGCGTCCAGAGTGCAGCAAAACATAATTAAAAACAACCCAGCAAATTAATTATTAAAATAAACTAACATTCACACCAACACCTCGACTTCAGGTGCAAAAAAGGGTTTTTTTTTCTTTTGCTTTTTCTCGAACATGGTGTGTCCTATCGCAAAAATCATGAACATTTCGACCCCCCTTTTTAAAACCCATAAACCCCTATAACTCTCTATATGTAGGTAATAATTTTTCATATTTTCCATATAAAATGTGAAAAATTCCATTTAAAACACGTCGAGGCTGTATTTTAGAGAATATATTTTGCAGAGTAGCTTTAAGATTCTCATAGTCAAAAGTAAGGAGTTTTAGTGATGGTTTAGTTCGGTGTACAGCAGAATCGGCACCAATATCTACTTAATTGAAATCAGTGTTAACTGCTGTCTCTAGCAAACATGAAATTTTGCACTAGTTCTATATACAGTGTGGCGTTTAGGGTAATCAGTTCACATTAATTGAAACCGCGTATATTGCATTACCTTATATAAATATACACAATTAAAATAATTAAAAACTATTAAAATTCTAGCTATGGGATCTTTTTTTCGTTTTACTATTTAACAACATTATTAAACTTTATTTGTGATTATTTAGTAACATAACATAAAATCACGCCTGTAATCCCAGAAGGGTTAGGCAGAGGTGTACCTATACCTGTACACCCACATTTCGCCAATGATGTTTAAGTCCCATGTAATAGGGGGCGAGCCTATTGCCATCAACCGGGCACAAAACCAGACTCCGGGCTGCTACTGAGAAATTCTAGATAGAATAACCTAATAACATTTTGCCCGACCTGGGAATCGAACCCAGGACCTCCTGCACAGCGGTAGCTCTTGCGACCACTAGACCAACGAGGCAGTCTTTAGTATTTAGTGACAACACCATAAATGTTGTGTTGAATTGTCGATACCGTCGCCCCACGCGTTTCTAGTACCGTATTATCAAGGCGGACTTATTTTGTGCCAATTTTTAAGCTAAATGTTTATTAACCGCTGTACTACACTCGGCGTCACAAAAATCGCACCTCCCTGAAAATAAGTTTCAATCATGTCCAGCCATCAGCGCAAATATTAAACCTAGTTAAATGTATTGAAAGTAGGTTTAATGCCGTTTAATTAAAAATAGTTACATTTCTTAAATAAAACAAACCTACCGAGCACGACACGTCTACAAAAAAATTTAAAATACTCATTACACATCCCACTAATTGCGCCACCCTACAAGGGTATAAAACGGGCGAACCCGGTCAAATGTGGGTGATAGTCCGGTTAAGTAGTCACGACCTCTCAAGGTCAACTACGAGATGCCATTCAAAAAAACAAATGTGGGTCACCCCTCCCGACCCTTGCTCGAGCCAGTCCGCGCCGCTGACCCTGTAGCTTTAAATTCGTCCCAAAATCACTCAAACCCTGATCCAGCTAGTCCCTTGCTGCCCTCTTCCAGCGACGCCCTAAGCCGAGGTCCGTACCCCACAGGCAGTGGCGGTACTTTCATATAAGCCAAAAAGCCAGGCTTGCCCTAATACAATTAATATAATTCACAAGAACAAACGTAAGCCTATCAAAACAATGAAAAACTACACCAGTCAATGAACTCGAATTCAAACATTTATGTCATAGGAATAAAAAAAAACGAAATTCCTGCGTATTTGCCGCGCGCACTAGGTTGCCAGATTTACGCACCCGTTGAACTCCAATCATTCATATTTAAATTCCGCGCTATCTCGTTCTGGCGCTACTAAATGCGTTCAAATGCACCGTCCCGCTCACACTAGTCGGCTTGAAATCTGGCTTGCCTCACCTATCTTTGTTTCCCAGTTTTCGCCTACAAATTGCTATAGAAACGTTTACATTTGTTGATGTATTGGTAAGTACATAGAAGCAGATTTCTATGAAATCAGAAGCCCGGCATTTGCGCGAGTGCGATAACCGCGTTGACCGCGTGAAGTGAGTTGCGAGCTTAAGAACGCGAACGTAAGCAATGACGCGACGTGACTCAATTTGTTATTATTTTCAAAGAGTATTTTCTAGGTGCTGCGGTTATGAATTAATTTTATTATTTAAAATGATGTGATAATTATTGCGGCGATGTCATTCCCTATGATTTTGTAAGTGAATAGTGTTCTCTATTTATAAAAATGAGAATTCGGAAACTGTCGTCGACGGAAAGTATATGTACCTAAATATATTGAGTTTCCTGATATTAAGTGACTTTACTTCACCGCAACCATCCTCTAATTATTGCTTGTATTTCTCGGAAATAATAACAAGTATTTTTTCATCGGTCGCTTGTAACACATGAATACAGTTGTTTGAATTTGTAGTTTTGGTAAACCACTGAAAAAAAAACCATCTTATTATATCTCATCACAGGTTGGGTGATGAGATATAATAATGAAAAAAATGGATGACGTCCAACGTCAAACAGTTCGTCTTATTGCTAGTCCTAGTAAAATTGTTATTTATTATAAATTTAAAGTGATTAATATTATAAACTACATAGATAATATCATATGATACCTACGTAAGGGAAAATGTAGTGGATTTTAATTACCAAGTCACTGACAAAACAGATTTACTTTACAGAAAGTGGACGTCACAAACGTCATCTTAATATAAATCATTTAAAAACGGTCACAACGCCTACTTCATCAAAATTTAACTACCTTACTTTTGTGCTGGATAAGTGCGGTGAAAACAGTGCAAGGACTTTCTATTATCAGCATCATCAAAACAGCAACTGACTTTTGGACGCGACGCTGTCTCACGGCCACGGTTACCAGGGCTGCGCCAAAATGTCATAAGGCGGCGCGGCGCCCCAGGCTGCCAGCGCGACTGCGCCGCTGTCATTGTGCTTCAGTCAAGCTCTGACAATTTTTATATGTCAATTTTGTTATTTTAATATTATTTTAGATTTTAAAGTTACCTAACATTGTGTGAACGAAAAGTCGTGTAAGCAGTCTTTGTTTATTTATGCTGAATACTGACGACAGTAGTGACGCCGTACGAAGCGCCAGTCAACCTGCCACATCGCTGGATACCGTTGTGAGATGCCCTCATTGTCCCCAAGCACGTTTTTTTAAAGGTGAACGAGGCTTGAAGGTACATTTGGGGAAGAAACATAAACCCCACAATGTGCCTTCATCATGCCCGACAGTACACACTTCCCTAACACCTGATTCACCCGCTCAACCCTTTTGGAAAACCCTTGCAACAAGTAAAACGTCAACTCCAGTTTTAAAGAGAGTTCCTCGTGGTGCGAGACCATCCGTGGCTTCCTGTTTAGCGCGTAGTATCCGCCTGGCCATCCGAGAGAACTCTATAAGTGCTTGGGAGCAATTACTCACCTTCCCGTTTAGAATTCTACATGTGCAAAAAAAATTGGCAAATAAAAAAACGTTAACAGCACAAATCAAAGATAATTGTAACATTTCGGCCCTAAATTTCGACCCTAAATTAACAGCGCCCCTCCCCCAAAGAGGCTTATTGCACCACGTGGAGTCTAAACTAGGCGAGGGTGATATCAAAGGTGCGGCTAGGATCATCTTTAGCAGCGATGTGGTTGCGCCGTACTCTCCAGAGACACTTACAGCTCTGGAGAGCAAACACCCCGCCCCGGCAGATGACCTCTCCTTCCCTGACCCACCCCATTCGGAATCTAACTCACTTGAAATTACAGCTCAAAAAGTATGCGCGGCTGTGTACTCCTTTCGAAGTGGCTCCGCCGGCGGCCTCGACGGCCTGACACCTCAACATCTCAAGGACTTAATGTGTTCAGGCGCCGGGGAGGCTGGTGAGACCCTTTTGAAGGAGCTGACGGCCCTCATCAATCTCATGCTCTCCGGCAATGTGAACGAAGCCGTCATTGATATTTTATACGGTGCAAATCTATGTGCCCTGCGCAAGAAGGATGGCGGCATTCGTCCCATTGCCGTAGGGTCCACTTACCGTCGTATCGCAGCCAAAATTTGCTGTGCTTTTTACAGCGAAACACTGGCCAGCAAATTCCAGCCCCTACAGCTGGGCTTTGGGTCTAAAGGGGGCTGTGAGGCTGCGGTACATGCATTATCCACTTTCCTCAATAGTGCTAAAGGTGAGGTCATCCTTAAGGTTGACATTAAGAATGCCTTCAATTCCGTAAACAGGGACACCTTGTTGGCAGAAGTTCAAAAAGAAATACCCAAAATTTACAGTTTTCTATATCAATGTTACAGGTACCCCTCTAAATTACTTTATAAAGACAACCTTTTGAAATCAGCTGTTGGTTGCCAACAGGGTGATCCTCTTGGGCCAGTCATTTTTAGTTTGGCAATAAATCCAATCATTCGACAGCTAAGTTCAAAATTCAACGTATGGTATTTGGATGACGGAACCCTAGGAGGTGATGTAGACACAGTCATAAAAGACTTAACTTTTTTAAAAGAAAAATTCAGTGTTATTGGCCTAGACCTTAACTTTTCAAAATGTGAAATTTATATTCCCGAAACCACGGACAGACAGACTACCTTAGCAAAATTTTGTACCGTAGCACCAAATATCAAAATTACGGAAAGAGACTCTCTTCACCTCCTAGGGTCCCCAATTTTTGACGAATCCTTTCCAACGTTCGTTGAAGAAAAAATTAAAAAATTCAATGATGTCTCGGAAAGACTTTTCAAAATTAACATTCATTCGGCCTTCACACTCATTCGATACTGCTGTTTTGGACCAAAATTTACATATAATCTTCGCTCCTCCCATCTGTGGAAACATCCACAACTTTTAGAAAAAGTAGACCAAGTTATTAGAAACACACTAACTTCGATCCTAAATGTGGCCCTGGACGACCGAGCGTGGCAGCAAGCCACACTTCCCATTCGCCTAGGTGGTCTCGGCGTCCGCAAAATTTCAAGTATAAGTTTACCGGCCTTCCTCTCCTCGGTCCACAGTACTGATAAATTAACCAGGAATATTTTATCTTCTTCACTGGTCGATTTTGAAGTACCGTGTTTGACCGATGCGTTGAACGCTTGGAAAATGGCTTGTCCCAATACGGTTTTCCCCGACAACCCGTCCTCCCAGAGACGGTGGGACGTGCCGCTCTGCAGTATTATACGGAATACCCTGATTAACACGTCACCTAATACTGTTGAGCGTGCCCGTCTGCTGGCTGTGGGAGAATGGGAGTCAGGCTTGTGGCTTCAGGCGCTCCCGTCATCCACCATAGGCACTATGATGGATGACTCTTCGTTTCGGCTCGCTACATGTCTCCGCTTGGGTGCACCTTGTGTTGCTCCGCATCGGTGTCACTGCGGTGAAGCTGTCGACAGTCTTGGGCACCATGGCCTGTCCTGTTACAGGAGCGCAGGTCGCATAGCACGGCACGCTAGCATCAACGATATTATTCGTCGAGCCCTTGTCACCGCCGGCGTACCTGCGGTTTTAGAACCAAACGGCTTGGTACGTGACGATGGAAAGAGACCAGACGGTATGACGTTGTTGCCTTGGAAGGTGGGTAGGCCTCTGGTGTGGGACGCAACCTGTGTCGATACCCTTGCTCCATCTCATGTTCCTAGCACGGCGAACTGTGCTGGCGCTGCTGCTGCGGCTGCTGAGACCCTCAAGCGGCGCAAATACTGTAACCTTATGGGTAACTACAGTTTTGAGCCGTTTGGGGTCGAAACGCTCGGGTCATGGGGCCCGAGTGCGCATCTAATTTTTAAACAAATTTCTCACCGACTAGTCGACACTTCACGTGACCAGAGGGCTGGGTTGTTCTTTGGACAAAGAATTAGCATTGCCATTCAGCGTGGCAATGCTGCCAGTCTTCTGGGCACTTTTCCAGATGACAGCGATGCGGACGAGTACTTCGACGCCTGAGTATTTTTTATATTAATTTGTATAGGTAGTTAGTTAGTTATTTATTAATTTTGTTAATTAAGTTATTTAGAACAAATAAATGTCTCTAGTAGAAATCTCATCACATAACAAAACAATAATGTTAGTATCGAATAGGTTCTTCTGTGTTTTGAAATGAAGATTAGAGTTAGCTATTATCATTATCTTTAGATATGTAAGCATAAGTAAAAAAAAAAAAAAAAAAATATCATACGTTAATATTTTCAATCCACATTCAATTAAATTAATAAAATAATGCTGGTGTACTGTACACCTCTGCCCAACCCTTCGGGGAAACAAGGCGTGATGTTATGTTATGTAATAAAATAATGCGTACTGCAAAAGAGAACCAAATCGATAATTTGGAGGTCATCTAGTGGCTTTTGATTGATTTTTTTGCATGTGACAAGCGAATTATGAATTTAGGTAAAAAGCTCCGGCAACGCGATGGTGGTAATGAGCTTCATTAATATACTCGTTGATGGCGCTTATCAAAATCTAAATCTAAATCAAAAGTCATTTATTCAAACTAGGCTGAGAGTCAGCACTTTTCGAACGTCAAAATTATATACCTTCACCACTTCCTAGTGCTTTAGCTGGGAAGAAGAAGTGGCGCAACAAACTCCCCAGCAGCACAGCTGTCTGTTTAGTTAGAAAAACCATTGTACTATACAATTATAAGGTAATCAAAGAAGAAAAACCGAAACACAAAAAATCATATTAAATTATCTGCCGTATGTAATGCCACGCCAATATACCCAAATAATAAACCAATAAAAATCAATGAAAAAAAAAACTACACAAATAAAAGCCTCCAGGCATAAGGGGCGTTACATATGCATTATTAGATTATTTTTAAGTACACACAAATGATAAACAAGGACCATCGAAGTAAAATAAATTAACAGAACAATTACTTTAACAATAACAAAACCATAGACAGCAAGACGACCAGTCACCACAAGCAGCACCCGTTCACGAGCATAACGCAAAGATCAGCCATTGCCCCCTTCGCCATATTTGAGGGAAGGAGGCAACCCGATCCCCGACGCTACCGCAAGCAGTGACATCTACGGGAGCATGACGAACTCGCTGCCGGTTGCTCAGGCAAGAATAATTTATGATCAAGTGTCGAGGTCGCTAGCTAACTACTTATTGCAATACAACTCGTTAAAAAAACATTGTAATGAGTAGATCATGTCAATAATAAATGAAGATAATTAAAAATAATTGACTTCTACAGTCAAATAAAATTAAAATAAATATACGAACTCGTATACCCTGTCAGTAGGTAAACTGATTCTGGAGAAAGAACATAAACATTGTCTTGAGTTAATTACAGCGACCAACTATTCTTATCGTTTAAGTAGTCGTTAATTGAATAATATGCCTTTGAACAAAGGTTGGATTTTACTTGAGCTTTAAATGCATTAGAAGGCAAATCTAGCAAAGAAGAGGGTAGCTTGTTATAAAAGGTTATACCAAGCCCAACAAAAGAGTTATGAACCTTATGAAGCCGGTGAACTACGCGCTCCCTGCGCGTAGTTTGTTCTTATTTCTAGTATTAACATTGTGAAAATCACTGTTTTTAGTGTATAAGTGTATATTTTGCCTAATGTATAAGATATTGGCGAAGATGAATTGTGATGCTACCGTAAGAATACCAATATCTTTAAAAAAATCTCTAAGAGAAACTCTGGCTCCTAGCTGATAAATTGCTCGGACAGCTCGTTTTTGAAGGACAAAAATATTTTGAATATCAGCAGCTTTGCCCCACAGCAGAATACCGTAGGACATAACGCTGTGGAAATAACTAAAATAGACTAACCGTGCTGTATCAACGTCGGTGTATTGTCTTACTTTCCTGACGGCGTAGGCGGCTGAACTGAGCTTCCCCGCTAGGCTTGATATACATATGTGGGCCCCACTGAAGTTTGGCATCTACTGTTATGCCCAGAAAAACTGCCGAGTCTACTGTTTCAAGCAGCTGTTTATCTAAGACGATGTTGGGTCCTAGATTTCTAACATTCGGTAAGACGAACTTTACACATTTAGTTTTCTTAGCATTGAGAACTAGGTTATTTGACGTAAACCAATCCGTAACCATTGAGAGTGCACTGTTTACGTCGTCAAAATCTTGTCTATTCCTGTCCACTTTAAAAATAAGAGAGGTATCATCTGCAAACAGTACAACGTCAACGTCAGATATCATTTAAAAATAATGGTAAGTCATTGATATACACTAAGAACAAGAATGGACCTAGTATTGAGCCTTGAGGAACACCTAACTGAACTGGAAGCCCGGATGATTTCACACCATCGACATCTACACATTGGAACCTATTGTGCAAATAAGAATTTATTACGTTGGAGCTTCGTTTTGGACACCGTAATGACTTAGTTTACGCAAAAGCGTGTCATGGTGCACGCAATCAAAGGCTTTAGAGAGGTCACAGAAAACTCCAATAACATTTTGCGATTTCTCCCATGCATTAAATATCTGTTTCAGCAGAGCAACACCCGCATCTGTAGTTGAACGTCCTTTTGTAAAGCCATATTGTTCATTATGAAGGAGGCAATTTAAATTAAAATGTCTTAGCAACTGCTTACCGTCATGGTCAGGTCACCACTATATCAGGCTTATTGGCAACAACAGTCCGGTCAGTGATGATGGATCGATCCCAGTACAATGTGATATTTCCATTTTCGAGAACTGGGTCGGGCACGTACCTGTAGTACGGCACTTCCGATTCCACAAGGCTGTATTTCAGAGCAAGTTGCTGATGGATAATCCTGGCTACAAGGTTGTGTCTATGCAAGTACTCTTCGTTACCTAGACGAGAACACCCGGAGATAATGTGTCTTATTGATTCCCCCGGACGGTGACATGCCCGACAGATGTCAACCGTGCCGTCTTTCACAATAAATCTCCGGTAATTGTTCGTCATCATAACTTCGTCCATAATTGCACAGATAAAACCTTCGGTTTCTCCAAAGAGGTCACCGAAACGCAGCCAGGCTACGGACGCTAGAAGATCTACATCGGGTCCTTGTAGGGCCCGGAAAAAGCGTCCGTGAAGCTCCTTACTCTGCCATACTTCCATGCGATCATTAGCGTCAAGCACTACAGGTTTGCGCCATTTCTCTTTGGCCAAGGAGAGCGGGGTGAGGCCCTTGTCCACTGCGACCACATCACGATGCATCCCCACATCGGCTTCTAGGAAATATTCCCTGAGACTGCATATCTCGCGATTGTGTAGGGTCTTAGCGTTTAAAAAGCCTCGACCTCCACACTTTCGCGGGATATACAGTCTCATTACCGATGATCGTGGGTGATGCATTCGGTTTGCAGTCAGCAGTGTACGGACCCTCCTATCCAGGGCGTCGAGTTCGTCTGAGTCCATTTGAGTATGCTGAAAGAGTACATCAAAACTGGCATGACCCAACCGTTAAAGGCGCGCACCTTTTTTCCGCCTGACAGAAGACTATTTAACACTTTCTTCAGGCGGCCAAAGAAGCGCTCCTTCAACGATTGCTTCATGTCAGTACCATTGATGCCCAACGCTTCCGACATACCCAAATACTTATAGGTTTCGGATGCGGACTCTAAGGTTTATGGAATCCGAGAGATGGGTTCCCACGGATTCCTCTCCCCTCGCTTTACATACATGACCGCACATTTGTCCACATCAAATTCCATCCTGATGGCGCTACTGAAAGTTTCAGTTACTTCCAGTAGCTCCATTAGTTGCAAATTGTTGGGGGCATAGAGTTTTAGATCATCCATGTACAGAAGGTGAGATATAACCTGACCACCTCTCCTCAGCCGATAGCCTAGATCTGAATCCTCCAGCAGTGTGCTTAGAGGATTTAAGGCTAAGCAGAACCAAAGCGGGCTCAAACTATCGCCCTGAAATATGCCTCGCTCGATCCTTAATGGCTCGCTATTCCTCAGGATATTCCGACATCCTGGGTAGCCCGTATGGGGCGATGCAGGACCGTCCTCCATCGCCCCATACATGAAGAAGGTGCGCAGAGTTGCATCTACTTTATACAACTCCAGCACCCTCATGAGCCACGTATGTGGCTCTTCGTTCGTGGCACCGAGTCATAGGCCTTCTTGTAATCTATCCAAATGTCGACAGATCCTTAAGGGAACGACGAACCTGTTGGCTAATGGCCATTTCAATGAGGAGTAGCTCCTTAGTACCGCGGGACCCGTTCCTACATCAATTTTGAGAGGCAGACATGATGGAGTCGATGTCTATGTTTGTTAATTTCGTCGGTGAACACGTGATCGGCCTATAATTTTTGGGTTCCGCGGTGCTACCTGATTTATGGAGCAGGTGGGTAACTCCTGTTGTTAGCGAAAGCTCCAAAGCCGTCTGGTACTGGGCCGCCAAGCGAGCGTGCGAACTTGTAAACCATTTAATCCAAAAGTTCTGCAGCCCGTCCGGCCCTGGAGACTTCCAGTTAGGCAACGGACGGACTGCACGAGCTACTTATTATTATTATTATACCCTTACCGGTAAATAGGGTTAAAAGTCATTCAAAACGGATTTTTTTGTGGTGCGATTTTTGTGACGCCGAGTGTATGTGTGATAACTTCTGTATAACGAAATTGATCACAACTAAACGGAAGGTTTTTTAAAGGGGTAAAATAGGGAATGTTAGTTTGTATCGAAGTTCGTCATTTCTGCCGATGAGAAATCCCATCGGGCCACACGGCTTATTCATAATAAATACCTTTCTAATAAAATCTTCTTTATACTTCTCAAAATAACCACAAGTCTTCAATTTCTCCTTATGCTGTGAATCAACGATAATATGTTTTAGAGCCTCCTCTTCGTTCGTAAACTGCTCCGCGCATATCAGGCAGTACTGGTCTATGCGACCCAATAATATACCATTTTTAGAAAATATGGACGCCATCCTGTAAAGATAAATTTAGAAAATTAGGTAAGTACATAAAAATACAGGCAGGGAATAAAGGAAACAATTGTGAGGTACTTTGTAAAAAAACGTACCACGTATAAAAATGTACTACTTTTCGGTAAACCAAATCGGAAAAAGCACACTTCTGCCTTTCCTTATGGTATTACAAGTGCGTGTAGTATATTTTTTTATTTGTTGACATAAGTAAAAAAACACATGTTTGATGAACGGAGCACTATGTTATGCCAGAAGGAGTATAAATATAGTGTGCAAAGCTAGCTGAGGATTACATAAAATCTACTAAAAATATTTGACAATCATGCATAATTATGGTATTAAATTAGCAAACAAATTATACAATTAAATTTTATTATTATATGTATGTGGGAATATACAATACCTTATATACATGCTCAACATGGAGACATGGACCTTAAGCGACATATACAAATAAGGGTCAGTACATAGAGTAGCAAACTACAAAGAATTTTTTTGATTGATTAAATAGGCAAGTAGTCCAAATGTCCACCACTAACTAAAATTTTACCACTGCAACTAATACAATATGCAGGATATGACATCATATTTTGATAACAAAAATATACAGTGTATGTAGGTAAGTATGTTTAAAGAATAACTTTGTTTGAATAATTCAGTGTTATCAGCACGATTCCTAATCGAGAGGATCCGGCAATTGGCACTCGAAGTAGCCCTGCACAAGTCCGAGGCCATGTGTATTCATGGTCCTCGGAACGCGCCACAGTCGGGATCCCAAATAACGGCAGCAGGGGTTCACATCGGCGTCCAGTCGACGATGAACTACCTGGGACTCGACAGCCGCATGGAACTTCGTGGAGCATTTCCGACGTTTGGCTCCCAGCAATAAGAATTAAACCACGCTCCCAGACAGGAGCGGGCCAGGGCTGCCTACACAACATATATATAAATACTAAGGGGGCCATGGGACCTCCTATTAGAAAATAAGTAATGTTTATTTATTATTTATTCACGTATGTCAAAACTTGGCTAATAGGCCTAGCAAAAAAGAGACAAGACGATACGTAACTGTATCGTCTTGTCTCTTTTTTGCTACCGATAATTGCGACACGCTGTCTACTACTATGCTACTTAAGTCCAGTCGGAATTTTTGACAATGACCTATTTAGCTACTGACAGTGATCAAAGACATTTTTGTATTAAGTGCGGTTTACATGAAATATAATTCAATTTTAAAACAGTGAAGAAAAATTCCCTGTGGATTAGTTAAAAACAAGATAACAAAAACCAACAAACAACAACAAATTAGGAATAGATAACTGTGTCCGAAAACTGAGCGATCACTAACGCATCCCAAGATGGAATGCCATTCGTTCGTTATTTAAAAATTATGAATTGTGTCAAACAAGCCAAGGATTTTTTGTGCATCAAGGCGAAATAAAAAAAATACACATTCAAACAAGAACAAACACTGTGCGAAGCGAGTAGCGCAATTGACAACCGCAATTATGTTTGAATCGTACTATTTAAACATAAAATATCATTTAGTGTAACAATTATTAACCTTGGACATACACAAAAATAAGGGTAAACATAGACAGAAAAATAAAAATATAAAACTAATGGCGAATATATAGAATATGGATGACTATTTAAGAAATATTATTAAAAATGGTGTAATTTCAAAGAAGGTATAGTAAAATGAGACAATCGAAAAAATCTGTAAAAATTGATGGAAATATGAAGAAGCTTCACGATTTAAGGCTCCCGCAAACAGGCACGTCGCCACAGCGCGACACAAAGGCACCGCTCGCCGCGCGACACGCGGCGCTTTTGTTTCGCGCTGTGGCTTCGCGCGTGTTTGTGGGAACCATTAAAAGTTTTTGGTGGGGATTATTCCCGTTCTTATCCCGCGGTACGGTCAACGTTACGTAACTTCTACGATAGTGCTGTCTTTGTCAAACAGTTATTTTAAAACGTTTATAATTTGCCAATTTTTAAAGCTACAGATTTTTTTAAATATTGTTTGCACTATTTGCTAACAAATACTAAGTTAAAAATTGAAAAATTGTCATGATACCTATTAAGGTATGGCAAAATTAAGACATTTATTGCTAAGAATTATTAGTATGCAGGTTCACATAGTGGACTGTCTTCGTATTTATCATAGAATCAATTCGTAGAATAGAATACTCTTCAATATGTACATTGATTACAGACATAGATGATAATACATGTACACACACATAGGGACACAATGCCAATGCAATGTCTTTTGGCTTAAAGCAATCTTTTAAAGACAACCTGTACTTACAATGGAGGGAAACTGAACAAACCAACTCAAAAATCAATCTGCCCAGCATTTTACTCACTATCCGGACGCAGCTGGATACCAGTTTTTATATGGTACACGAACTGGCTCACAAACTGGTTTTGTGTCCGGAGCCCATCAGTCCAAAGATAGAGGTGTCTATTAAGCAATGTATATTGGCAATTAAATGATTGTAATAAATTATAAGTACTTTGTGAAATTAATGAGTATGTAATGAAAAAAATAAAACGCTTCATAAGAGACCTGCAAATTCGGACGGAGAACTCGGATTTTAAATAGTCTTTGGCGACCCTGAACTAAAAGGAGTGACTTGAGCCAAGTAACTGCAATACTTGACCATGACCAAGACTTAATTAAGAGTGTTGATATTAGAATTTGTTTGGAATACAGGAACAGAACCCTCAGGACACGACTACACCTAGCACTTCTCTTATGATTTGAGGGACAAAACTGCATTTAAATTTGTGGTAATTTGCGATTATGATGCAATTGTTAGGGTTCTGTACCCAAAGGCTGCCAATGGAACCCCATTACTAACCCTCCCGTCTGTTTGTCTGTCCGTCCGTCAGTCTGTCAGCGGGCTGTATCTCATGAACAATAATAGGTAGACAGTTAAAATTTTCAGTGTGTTTCTATTGCTGCTATGCTTTAACAGCTTTTTTTATTTCATATGTAGGTAATGTTGTTAAATATTGTATGGTGGTACGGAACCCTTCGTGTGCGAGTCCGACACGCACTGCCGGTATTTTTTTTACTATAAAAGGTAAGTTATTGATGCCTGCAATTAGATTAATCATTCCGATTCAGAAATGTACTTAAACTGCCATCATATTATGGAGAATCTCAGATGCTGCAAAATACCAGGTCAGCATTAAACCAAACGGCTTGGTAAAAGTTTAGTATCGTTTGGCAGGAGGAAGGGGTGGGGAGGTGGTGGGGGGGATGGAGGGGGGTGCTCCGTCCCCCCTGGTACCACTCCCGTGAAAAGGTAACGCACCGTTCTTGAGAAAAACTAATTATTGTAACCTAACCTCAAAACACTTAAATGTCGCTTTTCTAACGTCTCCGGCGCTGCGGGAAGTGCAACCCCTTCGCCCTTGCGTAACAAAGGATAGGCACCCATGCTCACCTCCGCAGCTTCGGCTTACTGGTCGCCTCCGGCGACCAGCCTCAGCCGCTACGGTTTGCACGGGTGCCTATGCTTTGTTACAGCGGGCGCGGGTTGCCCTCCCTCCGCGCCTCCGGATTTTTATAAACACTCTAGGGGTAGGAGCCAAAAGACTACGTGGAGTCGGGGTGCCCCGATTCGGTTTTGGAACAGTGTCGACCTATTTTAACCATGAAGTGTGGGTACACTAACTTCTCACAACTCTGGGAGAAACGGAATGAACGTAAACAAATGACACTGACACATGACGCAAATAGCGTTTTTTTTTTTTACGTTCCGTTTCTTCGATTTTGCACGACATTTTACACCACAGACAATACACTAGTACAGATTTGGTTGTCAATCGCCGATTTTAACGTTTCGTTACGCTGTAATCTAATTTGAGGTTAGAAACATTTATTATTAATTTCTCGAAAAATACGCATTACCTTGTAATAAGAGTGGTAGCGTTATAATCAGGGAAGCCACCCCTACCATCTTCAACCCTTTTTACCCCAAAACTCCTGCCAAACGATACTAGATCCAAGCCAACGGCTTCAAACGCCAGCTAACATTCATTGTAAGTGATAGGTACTTGATAGTGTGAAATGCTGCTCCCTCTCTATATTTAGAAGTACCTATTTGATAATGGAATGCGATTTCCGGAGTACATACAAAAAAGGTAATTAAGTAAATGCCTAAACAATGTAAATAGCAAAACCTCAACTTGAAATCACCAATCTGTTAGAAAAATAGTGACGGGACATCCATCAATGAAGAATTTAAGAACGGTGGTCTTCACGACCATTTCAAGTAAAATTTAGTTTAAAACGTATCGAAAGAATGACAAGTACTTACTTTTTTCCACCTCGTATCAAATATTTCCCCGTGTTTAGCACTTCAGAAAACAAATGCAGGCTAGATCAGCGTTATCAGATTCGCGGTGAAGCGCTACGTGAATGAACCAACGCGGCAACGCACCAAGTGGCAAGCCGGAGCCCTATCGTAGTTTTGATTTAGTTTACTAGAGTTTAATTTAACGACGGTCGACGCGGTTAATTCCCGCCCGTAGAGCATTCGGCGAAAACGAAAGTTGAGCGGGACGGAACCACAGACAAATCACAAAGAAAAAAAGATGTGTTTATGGATGCATTCAAATTATAATAACTTTGGTGCCGTCACATCTTCCTTAGTTTTTTAAAAGTACTGTGATCGCATTGCCACCAAAGAAGAGTCGCAGACGTGCCACTCACCAATAATATTAGAAAAACTCTCTTAACCAATTCATGAAACGCATTGTTACTGGTGACGATACGTGGGTTTACGAGTTTGACATGCAAACTAGTCAACAAGCTTCGGAGTGGAACTGTAACGAACCGAAAAACCCACTATAAAGTCGATCAAAAGTCAAAGTCATGTTGACTGTTTTCTTTGACTATCGCGGTGTTGTGCACTCGAAATTCTTGCCGAAATGTCAAACGGTAAATAAAAAAAAATATTGAGCATTTTGCGGCGTTTAAGGGGTTTAAATGTTAAATTAATATGTTTATTTGGTACTGTCTGCCAATACAAAGAGGGGTACGTATTTAAAAACAAAACAATTCTGCTATCTTTAAAACTCCCTAGCGACATTACATAAACTAACGACCTTCATTTAGCCGCACGGGTGTCAACAAAACTGCGCGTAGATAAAACATAGATACAACGCATTCGTGCCGCGCACGTAACTATGTGACACATGTGCTAGCTATACAGCTGATGTGTTTTATTAAGTTGGGACAGGATCGAGGCGAGTGGAGTTCAAGGGAGGGCTATAACTTGCTATGGGACTGTGGTATGCCAACCAAACTCTTTAGTGATGTTATCATAATCTGGCATCTTTGTATTGTAATGTCACTTATGTCATATCTTACTTTATCAAATTATGTATATCTCGGTAGAGAGTAGTTATATTCTTTGTTATGTATCGTTTATTTTGTTGATTAAAACCGTTATTCTAAAGGTTTATCTTATTACAATTTAATCAACAAAATGTTTTAAAATTTTGCCATCATGGAAAAATACTTGAAACCCGAACGGTTGGATATCGATCCTGTTGATAGTTCCGCATCAATAAAATGGGAACATTGGAAGAAAACATTTGAAAGCTTTCTTAAGGCGTCGGAAGGCATCTTGACAGGTGAGAAGGTACAAGCCTTACCATCTTCCTGGAAACTAGATCTTCTCATAAACCACGTTTCATCAAACGTTTTCATGTATATCAGCGAGTGTAATACTTTTTCATCGGCAATAATTACTTTGGAAAAATTATTCACAAAGCCTAAAAATATAATTTATGCCCGGCATGCACTCGCATCAAGGAAACAACTGGGCGACGAAACAATAGACACCTACTTACAATCATTAAAACAATTAGTGAAAGACTGCGACTTTAAAACTGTAGATGCTGAAACAAATAAGAATGACAATATACGTGACGCATTTATCTCTGGAATAAAATCTAGTACGATAAGACAAAGGTTACTAGAAAATCTGACGTTAACCCTTGAAGAAACACACAATCAAGCACTGTCACTAGAAATGGCTGAAGTGAATGCCACAAACTTTAACTCTTTTAATGCAAATACTGCTGCTGCCATTGCCTCCACTTCCAAACAAAAGGAATCTGGAAAATCTTTTGTACTTAAACAATCACAGGAGCCTAATAGTACAATAGCAGTGACGCCAACTTATCAGAGACGCAAATGTTTCTTTTGTGGTGGAAATGTCCATCCTCGTAAAAACTGTCCCGCAGTGGACTCTATCTGTCAATTTTGTAACAAGAAGGGTCACTACGCTGTTGTATGTCGAAGCAAGAGCCATATCAATGCCGCTATTCTCGAAGGGGATGATAGCCTTTGTGGTTGTATTGTAGGTGCATCGCCAACTTCCTTGAAGAAAGCTACAGTTCCAGCTTATATAAAAGGGATAAAAGCTGATGCTTTAATCGATACTGGTAGCTCTATAAGCTTCATTAATGAGCAATATTTTCAGTTATGTCAATTAACGAAGAGACCCTGCAAGCAAACTATATCAATGGCATCAACCAGTCATACGTCACAAGTCGAAGGTCAAACATGTGTGTCAGCTCGTATCGGAGAACATGATTATAGAAACGTGAATTTACTAATAGTAAAAAATCTCTGTGCTGACTTGATAATTGGTCACGACATATTAGACGAGCATTCCTTTCTCGAATTTTCATTCGGTGGACCTAAAGAACCACTTAAAGTATGTGGCGTTGCAGAAGCGTCTGTCCCTGCTGTTCCACTTTTTACGAATATCAGTCCAAATTGCAAGCCTATTGCGATTAAATCTCGCCGCCACAGTGAAGAAGATAAAAAGTTTATCAAACAAGAGATCGCAAAACTCCTAGCTGATGGCATCATAGAAGAAAGCACGTCCCCTTGGCGAGCTCAAGTACTAATTACAAAGAACGCCAATCACAAGAAGCGCCTTGTCATTGATTATTCACTTACGATAAACAGGTATACACAGCTTGACGCTTATCCACTTCCCAATATGGAGGACCAAGTTTCAAATATCTCAAAGTATTCTATCTTCAGCGCTATCGATCTACAGAGTGCTTATCATCAGGTGCCGATCCTGCAAGAAGAAAAACCATATACAGCTTTCGAAGCTGCTGGCAATCTATATCAGTTTCGTCGCATTCCATTTGGCGTAACGAACGGAGTGTCAAGTTTTCAAAGAACCATTGACTGGGTTATTCGAAAAGAAAATTTAGAAGGTACTTTCGCATATCTCGATGACATAACAGTTTGTGGGCGATCTCAATCTGAACACGATGCAAACTTGCAGAAATTTTTAGCAGCCACACAAAAATATGGTCTTACTCTCAATAAAGAGAAAAGCAAGTTATCGCAGAATAGCATCGATATCCTAGGCTATACCATCAAAGACCATGTCATAAAGCCAGATGCTGAACGGCTGCGCCCACTTCTCAATCTTCCACCGCCAAATGACACACAGTCATTACGAAGAGTGGTAGGAATGTTTGCACATTATAGCAAATGGATTCCAAACTTCTCGGAAAGAATCCACGCTTTAGCAAATACAAGAATGTTCCCACTAAATAAACAAATGACCGAAAATTTCAAAGCATTAAAAGCTGATATAGTAAAATCTTCTGTTCACGCTATCAATAACGATATACCATTTCTCGTTGAAACGGATGCATCTGAACATTCAATCGCTGCAACCTTATCACAAAATAATCGACCCGTAGCATTTTTCTCTCGAACCCTGAATCAAAGTGAACAAAACCACTCCGCTGTTGAAAAAGAAGCGTACGCCATAGTTGAATCCTTAAAGAAATGGCGACACTTTCTTATCGGAAAACAATTTCGTTTAATTACAGACCAAAGATCGGTAGCATTTATGTTCAATAACAAGCTAAATAGTAAAATCAAAAACGAGAAAATTCAACGATAGCGTTTAGAACAAGCTCCGTTTAAATACGATATTGTTTACCGTCCAGGTAAAGACAATAATGTTGCTGATACATTGTCGCGTATATGCGCTGTTATAGAATCTCGATCAACAAAACTTGTTTCCCTGCATGAGATCCTTTGTCACCCCGGCGTAACAAGGATGGTGCACTGGACGAGATCAAAAAATCTGCCCTATTCTGTTGAAGAAATCAGAAATATGACAAACTCTTGTCGAATTTGCTCGGAATTGAAGCCAATATACTACAAATCAACAGAACCCGGCCCCAATCTAATTAAGGCGACATCTCCATTCGAAAGACTAAGTATTGACTTTAAAGGTCCTATACCTAGTAATACAAAGAATAAATACATCCTGACAGTGATTGACGAATACTTTCGCTTTCCCTTTGCATTTCCATGCTCAGACATGAGCTCGACAACGGTCATCAAGAATCTTAATGAATTGTTTATGCTATTCGGAATGCCTGCATTCCTACATTCTGATCGTGGGACATCATTTTTATCATCTGAAGTCAAGCAGTTTTTACACTCTCGCGGTATTGCATCAAGCCGAACAACGCCATATAATCCCCAAGGGAACGGACAAGTAGAGCGCCTTAACTCCACTCTTTGGAAAACTATCCAATTGGCCTTAAGATCCAGAAACCTGCCTATAGAGAATTGGGAAAAGGCTTTGAACCAGGCTCTACACTCTATTCGCTCCCTTCTCTGCACAGCCACTAACTGTACGCCGCACGAGAGGATGTTTACACACACGAGGAGGTCACCGAATGGCGACTCTATACCTACTTGGTTAACAAACTCAGAGCAAGTACTGATGCGGAGATTCGATCGCACTAATAAATATCAAACAATAGTAGAAGAAGTTGATCTGATTCAAGTTAATCCAGATTATTCATACGTACGCTTACCGAATGGTCGCGAAACGACCGTATCTAATCGTTATTTAGCACCATTAGGTCTAGACGGAGAAATAATCGAAAGTGAAACAGCTAATGGCGAGTTAACTGATTCCATTCCACAAAATGAGCTTCCTGTCCAAGATATCGAGGTGCCACCCAAAACTGTAGTGCCATTCCAACAACAAGATAATATGCAAGACCATACAGAGGGTAATACGGCACTCTCAGAGCCCCGGCGTTCAACAAGAGAACGCAGACTGCCTGTTCGTTTTGGAGATTACGTTGTTTCATAATAAGGTCGGAAGAATGTGGTATGCCAACCAAACTCTTTAGTGATGTTATCATAATCTGGCATCTTTGTATTGTAATGTCACTTATGTCATATCTTACTTTATCAAATTATGTCTCGTTTATTTAGTTGATTAAAACCGTTTTTCTAAAGGTTTATCTTATTACAGGGACATACAGACAAAGATTTTGTCCAGGCTGTCTGTACTACAGAACTTTGACATCTGAATCAAAATGTCTCATCTACCTGCCTAGCATTTTTCATTGGGGTCGGGTTCCCGTCTAACAGGAGGCAGTTTTACCAGTATTTTCCACAACCGTTACTGAGTGACATTGTGACTTCGTAAGACTGATTGTCAAACTTTCGAGATTCTGACTACCCGTAACGGCTGTCAAAGGGCACGGGTCTGAATGGTAAGGCGTTTTACTGAAATGCTAGAGACAATATAAGAAGTAGAAGATGAAAAGTCTTAGTCTAAGCCTGTAATTTCAAAAGCATCCGTGCACTTCAAACTAAAACCATTGCTTTTATAATACTGACTGGAACACAAATATGGCTGCTTGGAGGCGGAAATAATTATGTTGTTAAGGCCATTTTTCTTGGATGAACACTTTTACTAGGAGCTCTACTCATACCTTAGAACACTACATCGTTCTTATAAGAAGTCAGTCTTCATCGAAAATATTTCTACAGAATAAACATCCTCATCAGTTAAACTATAAGAAATGGCATTGTGAAGACACTTTGAAATCAATGCGCTACGAGATTTCGTAGCCTTGGCTACGACCAGACAGCTCGTTGCAGATAAAAATCGTAGAACGTTCTAAAAACGAATTTGAGAGAATTCATGATTATATTTATATTTAAGCGAACAGCAAGGCGCAGCGCGGCGAGGCAAGCAAAGCGAAGAATGCGAGAAGCATGCGCACGCATTCACAAAGGTGCAGTAAAGGTGACAAGTGATGTGGCAGAAGCCACTATAGGTAAATAGCTTTCTCGACAGTCATAGGGGGGCTGCCGAGAACAATTACATTAGCTGCCAGACCGCGCAGACAGAAATACATAGAGAATGCGATCTGGCAGGACACAATTAAGAATAAAAGCAATCACACTGAGCACTTATCCGTTTATCTCGGGGTTATTTAGACTTACTGCTTGAGCTGCTTGTTGCGAAGGAAAGGGCATTGAAACCGACACTGATCCGTAGTGAGACGAGTCGTAGCGAGCTATCTCAAGTGGTGGCGAGGCACGCCAAACGAACCGTTTACACGTTTGCGCTCGCCTGCACTCGGCCAGCTAGGCGAACGTTGACGAGCAATGGCTAGGCTCGACAAATGGGCTGTCTATATGTTGGTAGTCGCCTTTGCTCGGCCAACTATGACCAACATGTTTTGCCGGCTTAACAGTTTGTTGCATCATGATGGGCCAATTTGAACGCCATACTATTAGGGGAGGAGAGGGTCTTACCCTACCATAGACTAAATGGTTCTATAAAAATAAAAATAAAATGAACATGCAACACCAAATGCTGTCCATGCTGCCAAAATATATGTCAAATTGTCAATTGATTTTGAAGTTTATTTGATATTTCAAAACACACGTGTTTGTGTTTATTTCGGTATAATAATTTTTTATTTTAAAATTACAATAAAATCGTGAATGTGATTTAAAGCAGCAAAAATGAATTCGAAGAAAATCGCCAAAAATCCTTCTCTATCTTACACAAGCCATCCAGACTATCGGAAACCACCAAAAATTGCAAATCCGGTTTGTAACCTATGAAATAGTTTTTTCTTGATTGTACGCTGTTTTATTATTCAGACAGTTTATTCTGACGATTGAAAATAACTTACTCTTTGTTTTTTAGCACCTACAATGTCTCGGAGCGCCTCACATAGATTCCTTCAACTATATGTTGCAAGATGGTTTGCAAGCAGCCATCGCGGATCTTGTTCCTGCTGAGTTTGAGTTACCGAGTGGAGAAAGGGTTAAAATAACTATAGATGAAGCAGGATTCGCCAAGCCCAGCGTACCTATGGAGGCTGTTGGTGTAAAAAATCAGACAGTACTCCCAACGGAGTGTAGACAAAGAGCTGCAACTTATAAAGGTGACTTTAAGATCCGAATGACAATGACTATTGATGAGAAGTCTGTTACTGTGGACAGGTCTCTTGGATCTCTACCTATTATGGTGAAGGTGAGGTTGTTACTATAACTAAGTAATTAGTTAAGTCATATTTCTCTGAGCAACAAGTAAGTAATTTCTTGGGAGTAGGTTTTTTTAATGGGAAACCAGTTGTTAGACTATAAGCAGATGGGTTGAATGAATATGGCATTTAGGCAACAAGACCAATGTCTCAACTGCCTTTTTAGAGCACATCCATCCTTTGGGAGCTTGGGAGTAGGAAGAGAAAAGAGAACACCTTATCTAACAGTTTACTTGCGGATACCTACAGGCTTAAACTCACACCTTCTTTCCATGGAGGTAGGCAGAAATAAATGAATACAGAATGCAAGCTGCTATGATCCTTACATACTCCTTTTGCCTTGTTAACGTTGATACATCTGGTCATACATGCATGCTGTTTGCAAGATACTTTACTGGGCTATGTGAATACTTATCTCAGTATGCCAACTGTAAAAAGTTTTTGGAAATGAGTAAACAAATAAATGGTGAAGATGAAAATAATAAGTAAATACATGCATGTTTGTTATAATTTTTGTCACTGATTTGATTCATGTTTTCAGTCAAAAATGTGTCACTTAGCCGATTTATCTCCTGAAGAACTAGTGCAACATAATGAACATTTTGACGAATGGGGTGGATATTTTATTGTGAAGGTAATTATAATGTAATTTATCTCATTTTGTGCATGACCTACCCCAGCAACTCATCTAAATGCAGCAACCCTAAAATCAAGTGGATTGGTTGCACAGCATTAAAAGATCATAAAAACATTTGACAAATTCTCTCAGGCAACTAGCATTGCCATATTCTTACCTGACCATTTTAATCACCACACTGGATAATCTGTGTGAGCAGTGATGGCCGCAACTTACAAGTTGTGAGTTCAAACCCAGGGAGGCACTTTACTTTGTGTATTTAATTTCATCACCACTCAGGTCTCAAGCACGCTCAGTAATTTCACTCAAACAAGATTATCAGAGATTTTAACAACCAGACTGTCTCCCGACGAGATTGAATCTTGAAAGAAGGTTTGGGATCTAAGAGACTTCCTTTGATCGAGATTGCAATCCCTTAGCTCCTACATAGCGAAAAAAGTTTGAAGTTTAGGTAATAAATCACTGTTTTCATAAAAAACTGTTATGTGTTATTTGTTCAATGTTCAGATTCAGATTTATTTGCCAACAATGTATGTGCAGTATAAGATGGTACATCAATAAAAGTTTTCGCTACATTCTACCTGAAGGCATGCAAAGTATTAAAAATTAAAATATAGACAATTCTCTTAATATAGATTAACAACTAACATGGCATTCTGATATAATATACCTTACCGTTTCCTGTTTTCTACTTACAGGGTCATGAGCGTTTGGCACGTATGTTACTAGTGACCAGACGTAACTACCCAGTTGCCATCAAGCGGTCAGGATGGAGGATGAGGGGCAACCTGTTCTCTGACTACGGAGTCATGGTCCGCTGTGTCACTTCAGATCAGACAAGCACTGTGAGTTAACTAATCAGACAACAATGAACATAATAAAGTTTAGATGTGTCATTACGTATGTGTGTGTGATGTTTTAATGCATTTATCTTGTAGTAATAGTAGAGCTCTTTGTGAGATGACATAGTGAAGACGACTGGGAGAACTTGGATTTGATTAGGGAAAGGGAAAATTGTAACAGGTTGGAGGAGGCCTTTCGTCATCATTATCATCAGCCTATATTCGTCCACTGCTGGATGTAGGCTTCTCCTAGTAAACGCCACTGAGCCCGATCTTCGGCTCTCCTCATCCAGTCTCCGCCAGCCGCCTTTCGCAAGTCGTCGCTCCACCTGGCCACGAGTACTAGAGAGGAGGTCTTTTGAGGGAATTTGAGAGCTGTTTTGATGATTTTAATGATTATAATTCTGTAAATATATATTTGTTGTGGTCATGATATTTTTATCATCATGCAACCTGACAGAAATCTGCATAATTTTAAAAAACTTAACAGGGCTACATACCTGGCGCCTTCGTCCTTAAGTAATGTCCATTACCTGACTGGGCCACCATTGCTGTTACTTATTTACCTTCGAAAAACATAAAAAAAACATAAACAAGCTGAAATGGGATTGGGCGGGTCACGTCAGCCACATGCACAGCGACCGCTGGGCAACAGTCTCCAGCACGCCTAGCATTACCACCATAGAAACGAGGATTGTCGGCGGAAGATTAAACAAAATGACAGATGAATGAAATAAATGCTAATTTTGTCTATTCTTCCGTCAACAAAAAGTTGGAAAGGGCCCAACCCTCCACGGAATAGAAAAACAAGTGGAAGTGCCCACGCAGCTATCACCCGCGAGTCCAATTATGCGGAAAATATGTAAATTAATAACAACTTTCGTCAGTTGTAATAAGTCTTAATTTTGTATGAACAACAAATAAGCTTTTCGTCCAAGTTGAGTTTGTATGTCATACAATATTAAGTCTTATAACAACGGACGAAGGTTGTTATTATTTTACGCGCGGGTAAACTGACGGGCACTTCCACTGGTTTTTTCTATTCCGTGGTTGGATCCAAGTGGCTCTGGAAAAGAATGCCGCTGCTCAGCAGTGGAATAGATAATGTAGGTTAGCTAAAAAAAAACAAAAACCTTGTTACAGAACAACGTCCTCCACTTCCTTAACAACGGCACATGCAAGCTCATGTTCTCGTACCGTAAGATGATGTACTACGCGCCTCTGCTGCTCATAATGAAGTGCCTCGTGGACTGGCCCGACCACTACATCTACAGGCTGTTGCTACACGGGAAGAAGAACGATCTGTATTATGTTAAGTAAGTCCGGATAAAACAATATACCCGCATTTCGCCAGTTATGTTTAAGTCCCATGTAATAGGGGGCAAGTGGCCTCGCCCGCCAGTTTCCTCACGATGTTTTCCTTCACCGTTTTGAGCGCAGTGGTGATGAAATAATTTACACAAAGTAAAGCGCCTGTCTGTAAAATGCGTGACAAATGATCGCTTATATTAGGACAATGCCATACTCTATTTTGTTTTTATATTTCGTGCCTATACAGGAGAAAAAACAATGCGCGTACAGCACCGTACACATGATAGAATTAAACTTTCTTTAAAAAAAGGAATAAGAGAGATTTCGGTTGAGAGACAGAGAGAGTTAAATCTTTCTTCTCTCTCATATAAATGTGAAATGTGCCAAAACGTGAGGCGTCCTAGAAATTTAAATTCTCGTTCAATTAACGAATCGCCGACTGAGAAGTTTCACTTAAAAAAGATAGTGATTCAAAAGGTCTTCAACGAAACGTATCTCTCAACAGTTGCATTCAAAATATGCTCCGCGAGCTACATGAAGAAGGTCTTCATTCCTCCCACGACTGTCGCGCCTACCTCGGCCGCATGTTCCGGCCCAAGCTGTACGACCTGCCCCCCTGGGCCACCGACCTGGACGCCGCAGACTTCCTCCTGAACCGCTGCGTCATGATACATCTGAAGGAACACAAGGACAAGTTTAATGCGCTGGTGTTCATGGCGCAGAAACTTTATGATTTGGTGCAGAATAAGTGTAAGGTAAAGAAAGGACAGCATATAGTTAAAGCCAGTTACAGTCCGCGAGGCCTAAGCTGAGCTTCGAATTTGTATGAACGCACCATAGCGAGCCGTCCTTTGCTTGGCAATCGGCCTGAGGCGCTGTGCGTCCCTCGCGCGATCTTATTGGTCCGATTGGTACTCACACAAATGCAAAACTCAGCTTAGGCCTCGCGGACTGTACCGTTGTTCAGTTAATTACCGAAGCGAATACCTTTTCTAGTTTAATCTAGGAAAGGTACTTTTCTTGCTTGTTGTGATTTTCGTGGTTTCGAATTTGCACGAATGTCGCAACAGGGAAACCTTCCCCCTCCTCCCACACAGAGGCAAAGCTTCAAAGTTGACGCTTTCTCTCTGTTAGAGTTGATTTTCAAAAGCTTTGTAAAGTTTTTTTGGAATAGAGTTGTTAATCTATAATTTTGTAATCATGTTAGTATTTTTTTTTGATCTCATGATGCGACGCGCACTTAACTTGTGGTTACCAAGTGTACAATCGCGCTGTAAATGTGTGGATAAGCGCAGAAGCTTTCGGTACCGTCCGAGACAATGGCGAAGGCTGACGCTACTCGTCTTGACGTACACATTCACCGCTTGTTTGTACACTTGGTTACCACAAGTAAAACGCGCGTCGCTTCTTGAAATAAAAATACTGTACATTAACATCTATAATTTTTACTTATACTATGTGAACTTACGCTACTACCCACAAAGTAAAAAATCAACTACTAACAACAATTTGAATTTGTAATATGTGATATTTTTTTATTTACCCACTGTTTTGCTTAGTATTACTTGAAAAGTGAGATTATCTAATTATTTCGTTTAAATCGGCTTTAATATTTATTGTAAACTGAGAACGTGGAAAACTGTCCCACCGTAATACAGTTTATAACTAGTACGAGGGTCAGGGTGAATCGGTTTCGTAACAACCTGAACTTAATATTGTGCACTGAGTTAATAATTAGGTATCTAATTGTTTAGATTCATATAAAATAAGTACTAATATAGAATTTGTTATAAGGTTGTTATTCTTTTGGCAAAATAAAGATTATGATTATGATAGGCAAGAACTTAACAGCTCTATAATAAGTTGCACAATTGCGTGTCATTTTCGGATAACAGGGTTACTATAGCAAAAAAATAACTTGTTGATGTGGTTAAGGTTTACTTTAGAGTTACGTCTGGCTTCAATATTGTTTATTATCGACTAACTTAAATGATTCTAACGCAGCTACTTAAATATACGAAAAAAAAACAGTCTACCAAACTATGCAACATCTTTTTAACCTGAACATGTTTGTCTGTTTAATATTTTAACCTGTCAAATATTCGCAAGTCAAGACCGACCTGTCCTAATCTTATTCCATTCACATCATCTGCCCAGTTTTTTTCTGAATAAGTATTTTAAATGGAGCGACCACCTATTTGACCTCCACAACTCAGTTACTGGGTAAAACGATCCCCCTTGGCAATACTGGTTGTCAGTCTGTCGGGCTTCTGTCTACCAGCACCGACTTTCAAAGATCTACGAATGACAGCCAGGACCAACGACATAACGCGCTTTCCGAGGCACAGAGAGGTCTTGTTATGTATTACATTGTATAAACTATTATATTTCTTCTGATTCTACTTCCTGATTACCAGGTGGAAGGCGCAGATGCTGTAATGGTGCAGGAACTCCTGGTGGGCGGCCACCTGTACCTTCAGGTCCTGAAGGAAAGACTTCAGCAGCTGATTTCCGTCGTCAGGATACAGGTCATGAAGAAGGCTAAGACTACCAAGAAACTGGTTATTGGACAGGTCAGTTCTAATACGTTATGTAAGAAAATATTTATTTTGTGACCTAAGGTGATCTGCGAGTTTAAGCTGTACTTGTTGAGGTTCGTCTGTGGATGGGTCACCCATGTTTTTTTTTACATCGCATCACCTGTTTCATGCGATCACAAATTGATCTAACTATTGAGGCCCGAGGGCGCAAGGTTGTCCAAGTCTACATAAGTATGGTTTCTGATCCTTTCAAGGCTAGGTGATTTAAAAAGACCTTATTTCCTTCAGCACGAGCTTCAACAAATCCTCCGCAGTTCAGGCAACTTGGAGCAGAAGATGGAGACGTTTCTCGCGACAGGAAACGCGCCATCAAACAACGTGAACTTAGCGCAGTACAAGGGACTGACTATAGTGGCCGAGAACATCAACAGGATGCGATACATGTCGCATTTCAAGTTAGTTCATAAATACTGTCATAAAGAAAATAACATTTAAGGCGATCTCTCTCAACGAAACTCGCGTTTTTTTTTTGATATTATCAGCACGTTTTAACAGTTTATATTAACAATAATTCAATACATGTCAATTATGATAAAATAAATCATTTAAAACATCACAGGGCTCCTATCTTCGAGAGGGAGTGGTTTGTAATCCACCACGCGGGCTCAGTGCGTTGTTGGTAGATGTCACATGTCTTCCAGTTTTTGGTTCTGCATATAGTTATATTTTTACGAAATATCCTATTTTCATCATCCACAGATTATGGGGGATCCATCAGGGTAACCCGTACCATTAAAAATTTCTAATCTTACGAGTTACCCTGATGGGTTCTCCATAATCTGTGGAAAAGGTCTGAAACATTAAGATTTTTCACACCAAATAAAACAGGCGTTTGATATCAGTTTCGCTTGCGCCGCGTTCCGATGCGAACGAGTTTGCATATTATCAATATCAATTAGCGCGGCGCAAGCTGTCGCTCGTAGTTTACTCGACATGAGTAATAACCTTGTGGTGAATGAGCTGCTGGTGTTCCTGCAGCAGAAGCTGGATGTGATGGATGAAGTGTCCGCTGTCCAGATCTGCGCAACGAACTTCAGTGAGGATGACATCGCTGCTGCCAAGCTGATGTTGTTCAGTGTGCTGAACAAGCGCGACCAGATGGTGTCCCGCCGGCGTGACGGGACTAAGAGAAGCCTGCAAGACATAATCACGCTGTTCAAGGAGACCGACCCTGACGACGTGCCATCGTTTGTGGCGAAGGAGCTGCACAAGCTTCCTCCCGTCACCTTCGACCACGTCGATGCATCCGTCGATTGCTGAACTTGTCCCGCGCGTCCCGCCCCGCCCGCGCGTCCCGCCCCGCCCGCACTCCGCTATACATCTCCCGCCTGCACTACACTACTAAGGTCCGCCCGATCATGACCTATGCCAGTGCAGTCTTCGCACACGCCAAGCCCGTTCGCTTCCATAGAATGCAGACCCTCCTGAACAAGTTCCTCCGTAGGATAACAGGCTCCCCCTGGTACGTTCGCAACGAAATCCTCCACGTAGACCTCAGGATTCCCACTATCCGTCAGTTCATGAAACGCATTTCAAAGCGTTTCTTCGAGACCGCCGCGAATCACCGCAACCCTCTGGTTGTGAAAGCCGCTAGCTATATTCCCTCCTCCATTAGTCAAGTCCGCCGTCCCAAGCATGTCCTCACCGATCCCGATGACCACATAACTCTCATTCAGGAGAGCAGTAGGGCCACCAGTACAGTGCACAAACACAGACCGACATTCCGACCTCGCCGCCGAAGTTCCTCGCGAAGATCCCGACGTAACTGTCCCCCCCGACCCTTGCTCGACGAAGTGCCAGCCCGCGCCGTAGCTGAGCCTGTAGCTTTAAATTCCCCGATTAATAATAATCAACAAAACTTGATCCAGCCTGTCCCATCTTGCTGTCCTCCCGTCAGCGACGCCCTAAGCCGAGGTCCGTACCCCACAGGGGGTGCCCTTAGCGAGCGTTCGCTTAATAATATAAGTAGTTTTACGCCCCTGGCTGGAGGCTTTGAGTCCGCTTAAGGCAGCCACAGGATAGTCCGGTTAAGTAGTCACGACCTCTCAAGGTCAACTACGAGATGCCATACACAAAAAAAAAAAAAAAACACTACTAAGGCGGAGGACACCATTGAGTACGTGCGCCAGAAGATAAGATACATGCCGAGGGTGCAGTTACTGGAGTCGCGCCGCAACGTCAATTTTAAGGCGTTCGTGGTGCGCGCGCGGAATTGTTACCTGCCCCTTGTCATGCAAGAAGGCTTTTGGCCGCAGGATGTGGTGTTCCGTCGCTTCCGCGGACAAATACCACAAGACAGCACAAAGTCTAGCTAGTGCAAAGTGAAGTGCTACTAACATAGTCTTAAGTCTTTTTCATTAACACAAGTTTTGTATAAGATAAATCTATGGGCCTGTGTCGCCTGAAAACAAATGGATTATTATTATTATTATATAAATTATTTTTGTACAATGTTACTTAATTTGATGAATAGGATGCGTAGCCGGCACTGTGAGGGATCTTGTTACACCTTGTATGTATAGTCTCCCCTTTTACATGGGACATAATAAAACATGACTAAAGTCCAGACGCGATGCAGGAAGAATTTCGTACGTTAACCTGTTATTACCTGTCTCTGTCACTCCCGCGTAAATAAAATAAGTCTCTCGCGTACAGATGCGATGGCCGCCGTCCTCAGGGTTTGTAAACCTTTTGCCTGGGACTGTAAGGTTTGTTCTTGTACGCATGTGGTTTTTTTTATTTGGCCTTAAGTCACGACAAAAAACCTTTGCTTGCTTGACATAATTCATAATTTTTAAATAACGAACGAACGGCATTCCATCTTGGGATACGTTAGTGATCGCTCAGTTTTCGGACGCAGTTATCTATTCTTAGTTTATTTTTGTTGGTTTTAATTATATTTAAACTATCATCTATTCTGTTTTATTATTACTTTTTACACTTATCTACCTTTATTTTATTTAAATATTTACAAACTCGTTAAAAACTGATTCACATCCGTAAGACGTCCTCATTGGGTCTAATTGAAAACCAGCGTCAGGCACTTATTCACATCCGTAAGACGTCCTCATTGGGTCTAATTGAAAACCAGCGTCAGGCACTTAGTTGTCTGGCATTTATGCTGAACTGGACCTATTTGGCGCAGCCGTGAAGCACACAATACTATTTTTTTCTGTATTGTTTTGTTTTGTGTGATTTGTGCCCGGTAGATGGCAATAGGCTCGCCCCCTATTACATGGGACTTAAACATTACTGGCGAAATGTGGGTGTACTATAGGTACACCTCTGCTCAACCCTTCGGGGAAACAAGGCGTGATGTTATGGTGTAATGTGTGCCTTAACCTGGGTCTAATAAATTTATTTTCTTTCTTGGTTAGTTTGTTTTCTTGTTTTAATTGTTAAGTGGTTTTGTTAATTTGTTAAGTTTTCTTCACTGTTTTAAATGGAATTATATTTCATGTAAACCGCACTTATTACAAAAATGTTTGTGACCACTGTCAATTGGTAACGAGGTCATTGTACGAAATTCTTCCTGCTCCGCGACTGGACTTAAGCGTGTCCAAATTTCAACTCGCCTAATTCTTCGAGAAATAAAAGCGTAATGTTCTATAACATTTCCGTGCAGGTCCATCCATCGAGGTTCATTCTTCATGGAGATGCGCACGACAGAGGCGCGCCAGTTGCTGCCCGACGCGTGGGGCTTCGTGTGTCCCGTGCACACGCCCGACGGCGCGCCCTGCGGACTGCTCAACCATCTCACTATGACGGCGCAGGTAATGTAAACAACAAGTTTAACCCAGACTTAGGGCCCGATGACACTTGCACCACATACCACCATTTTTTGTAATGTTCTCTTCAGTAATCGTGCAGCTCAACGAATCGACGAACATTTTGGTAATGTTCGTCGATTCGTTGAGCTGCACGATTACTGACAATTGCGTGCCCTGACTGGACAGGTCAAGGAAAACAAAAAGGAAAATAATTGCCCGCCAGTGCGCGACCTCGCGGGTGCTTGCGACGTGGCTGCGATGTGACCGGTATCGTCCACATGGTTGATTTTGACAGCCAAATGTGGTACGCGTGAATGAACAATTTATTGTCATACAAATAAGCGCCCGTCCACGAATTTTTGTATATTTTATTTTCATAATACATAATCGGGTGATAGGTCAAGTCAAAAGAAACAGTTCTTTTTTTTTATGTAATTTGTTTCAACTTTTAAAAACTTTCTAAAAATGTTAAAATTTGTAGCAACGGGAGTTAAGAGACCGTCACAGGCAGTAGGTTCCCTATTTTTTTTCTATAAATGCCCGTAATTTTTTAAATACTTAGCAAAGATTTTTATTCTGTTAACCACTCGGTTTCTGGTATCACCCGATTACGGCTTGACGTCGATTTCTGGGACATCCTGTATAAACTTTATTGTACGCCACAAAATAAATAACAAAAAAAACTACAAAATATACAATGGGCGGCCTTATCGCTTTCTGGTTTTGTCGGTGTGGTGTGGTTGTGACTATGACTAATCATTCCGTTTATTTGTAATAGACTAATCACTGTTACCACCTTCTGATTTTGGATTTCCCCTAGCTCTTCAAAATCCCCTAAAACCGTCACAATATTTGTATTTTTCCACAACATATTGAAATTAAAGTCAAAACGCAAAATAATGTTTTTTTTTTACAAAACAATAACCTAGGTCTCATAAACAGTCTTGAAAAGCATTAATTTATAAAGATTCAAAGTCAACAGTATTTTTTTACACCCTAAAATACAATCAAAATCTTTGTTAAAATACCCAAACCCGGGACATTGAGACTTGAGAATTAATCATCATAATCTAACCTAAGCTTTTCCTAAGTGCCGATTCATCTTAAACGCGTTCAATAGCTGTCAGTGACAATATTCCGTAGAAAATAATGACCCTGACAGCCCTTAAACCTAGTTTATGTGCTCATCTCGTTCAGTTTCATTGGTGAAATCCACCCTTACTATGTTTGGGGTTTCTTCCAGTAACCTTACCCAACTTTTTATGAAACGTGACTGGTTCTCTTTGTGAGAGATACAGATAATATTTTCTCATATTTTTTCTCTAGGTGACACAGCCCACCGACCCGAAGCAAATTGCAGCATTACCGCAAGTCTTAGAAAGATGCGGTGAGTGTAAATCAAGTTTTAAATTGTACTATATTATACATCATTTGTTATGATGATTTCATACATAGAAATCGTGTTTGTTTCACGATTTGTGGAAGTTTTTTTTTTTCATTCATTCTCCTGCCCTTAGCTAAATTTATTTGGCGCCACCACAACATATACTTTTCTTTCATACAAACGGGTGGGGGGGGGCTATCGAGATGTCGGCTGATTTCTCTACTCTTATCAGCCGACATCTCGATAGTCCCCCCCTTTCTAGCCATATCATCTTTCACGCGGTACATCCATCATTTCTTCGGTCTTCCCCTACTCGTGTGAACAATTTATCATTTTGTAGATTTATTAATAACGCCCAAAGATCTGGCATTTTTAAGGTTCCTTTTTTAACCCCGGATGTAAAAAGAGGGGTGTAATAACTTTGACGTGTCTGTCTATGTTATTTATTTGATTTTATTTATTTATTTCAAATTTTCGAACACAAAAAGGTACAACAACATAACATAACATCACGCCTGTAATCCCAGAAGAGTTAGGCAGAGGTGTACCTATAGTACACCCACATTTCACCAGTTATGTTTAATTCCCATGTAATAGGGGGCGAGCCTATTGCCATCAACCGGGCACAAATCCAGACTCCTGGCTGGTACTATGAAATTCTATATAGAAAAACCCTATTACACTTTGCAGCAGTAGCTCTTGCGACCACTAGACCAACGAGGCAGTCAAAAACGTTACAAAGGCGGATTTCATGCCTTAGGCATTCTCTACCAGTCACCCAAGGGTGGTGAAGAGATTAGATGGCAGGTGCTTTGGTTGAAAAAAAAAATGATAAAAAAAAAGTTTCGATTGAGTGTTGATTGTGGTGATGGTTGTGATCCTGGATGAGTTTGGAGTTATTCCACTGATTCGTTATTTTTGGTGATTTCAATGTTTTATTCGACATGGAAACTGTCAGAATTAATAACGTTACAAATTGCTTATTTCCTCGTAATCACTTACTTCAAAATATTTCCGATATAACCTCGACCTCTGTTTGTTAAAATCACGGAATATAAAAAACAAGTAGAAGTGCCCGTTTGTTGACCCGCGTGTGTCACAATTATGCGGATTTTTTTTAAAATTAATAACAACTTTCATCAATTGTAATAAGTGTTAATTTTGTATGAACAACAAGTAAGCTTTTCGTCAAAGTTGAATTTGTTGTTCAATACAAAATTAAGTCTTATTACGACGGACGAAGGTTGTTATTATTTTACATATTTTCCGCATAATTGTGACACGCGCGTGATAGCTGTGTGGGCACTTCCACTTGTTTTTTTCTATTCCGTGGTTAAAATAATTCACTACGAATGACTTTAAACCACAATCTTCTAGAATAGTATAAGTTCTTTACTTGCACATACACACACTACCATAACTAGGGCATGCAAACAGTTTAAGCTATATTAATAAAGACTCATTTAATATATATGATTAAACGCATTCAATCAAATCAATACCAGTTTACCATGACAAGATGAAATTTAGTTAATACATCATTTGAAATAGGCAATACAATACACAATGTCCAGTTTATTAAAATCGGATTATAAATTTGTCAAGTTCGAGGTCAATATAGTTAAATTAGAATATAAATGATGTATGATGTAATTGACCATCCTGTGACACTATTCGCGGATGACAGTACTATATCTATACCCTGTAAAAATAAAGACCTATATAAATATGACATTAATAATACATTGACCAATACTATATATTACAATGGTTAGACAATAATAATTTAAAAATTAATTTAAGTAAGACAGTTATAATGCATTTTAGCCAGCGTTTATTGACATTTTCCAATCTTGACATAACATATAATAATATAACAATTGACACGGTTAATACAACGAAGTTTCTGGGACTAATTATTGACCGACAATTAAATTGGAAGGACCACATAGATTCTCTGAGTAAGAGAATTAGTAGTAGTGCCTATGCATTATACTTGCTGTCACGTAATGTCAATAGGGAAGCGTTATTAACAGCTTACTATGGTCTGGCCGAATCCGTTCTCAGATATGGTGTTATTTTTTGGGGTAACTCGACTAATAGAGAAGTAGTATTTAAAGCACAGAAGAGATGCCTTAGAGCAATGTTTCATTTGAAAACTACGGACAGCTGCAAACCCTATTTTAATATGTATAAAATTTTGACATTGCCATCCTTGTATATCCTTGAAACCGTTATGTTTGTCAGGAACAATCCTAAACTATTCCCGCGCAGAGCAGATCGGTTCCCAAGGAACAGGCGTGACCAAACCCAACTATGTGTACCTCCCTGTAGGACTGCACATATGCGTAAAAGTATTTTTCGTATGGCACCAACTGTTTACAATAAGTTGCCTAAAAGTTGGAAGGAGCTTAACTCTGTTCACTTCAAAAGCAAACTGAAGACATATTTAGTAAATAAAGCATACTATAACATTAACGAGTTCCTAGAGGAAAGATTTGTATTGACATAGTAGCTTATTTGAGTTGATAAATTGTTTGTGTTTGTTAATTTACAATGGAATAGTTTAATTATTTTTTGGATCTTTTTATTCCTTTTTTTGACATGATTTTTGATATTTTAAATTTATTACTATTACTCTTTAATTACCTAATTTATTGTTACTTTTATTATTTGTTGTTGGCATGATTATTGTTATTTTAAATGTATTGCAATATTACTATTACTCTTTAATTACTTAATGTATTGTTATTTTTATTATTTGAAAGAGAATGTTTTAAACTGTAATAGTTTCTTGACATTTGCACGTCACATCATGTGGCAAACATGTCTGTACCCAATAATGTTGTTACCATCTTGCATGCATGTATTTTCTTGTATGTATGACACATGTTTAAGCAAATAAATATTATCTTATCTTATCTTATCTAGTACAAGACAAAGGTTACGGAGATGTCATATTGAAAATTTAAATTCTTATCGGACAATTATTCGCAAATTTGAGTAAATAACATTTATTATAATTTATTAGTAGGTTAATTTAATAAGGTTTAGTACATTTTTAATAGGTTAACAGAAATTGACTAGTTTTGAAAAGTGCAAATGTCTCGTTTTTTATGACTCTTAATTATTCTAAGTTTAGGGTCTTTTGGAAAAATGGTGGACTCCAATTTCCGAGCATTTAGAAACATAACAACGAGTAATTTTCGCATCGGAAAAATAAATAAAACCACTTCAAGGCTTGCATTATTAGCTTGTTTTGGGAACTAGCGACAACAGCGCTATTTTGACAGAATTCCCATTATAGACACGGGAGAATATCTGTGGGTAAAATCTAATTTATTATGCCTTTACCCAGGAATGGAAGCCATTAGCTCAGTAGCCCAGACGCCGCTCTCTCACGACGTGTACAAATACCCAGTATTCGTGGACGGCAGGCTGGTGGGATACTTCGCAGAGGACACGGTGGACAAGTCCGCTGCATACCTTCGGACCCTGAAGATCAAAGGCGAGGAGGTGCCTATCACCACGGAGATTGTGGTCGTGCCTAAGAAACAGGTGGGTTATTTTTTAATGCTGCCTTTCGATGTTCCTGTTGTTATCCAAATATATTTGGGTGTTTTAGGGGTATACATAATTATATTTTTCTTTCAAACACGAAAGCCGACATCTCATTATTCACTTCCCCTTAGCTGTGTCATCTTCTACACATTCATTTTTCTTTTGTAAAACCAATGTAAATAAATAAAAAATAAGCATTGTAACACAATACATTATAATTGCGCTTTTTGGTTACTGTTGAATTTAATTCATGTGATCTAAACATATGTTTTTACAGATATGCTCCCAATACGCGGGCGTATTCCTAATGACGAGTGAAGCACGCATGATGCGTCCGGTCATCAACATCTCCACCGGACAACTTGAGCTCATCGGTACCATGGAGCAACTGTACCTCGACATAGCCGTCACACACAACGAGATACTTAAAGGTATAGCCGATAGAACATATCCTATTATTGTGAACCGTCCGGTCATTGACCTCTAAACTAGACAATTAGAGCTCAACGTTACCATGGAGCAACTGTACCTCGACATAGTCTTCACACACAACAAGATACTTAAAGGTATAGCCAATGGAACGTAGTCTATTATTATGAAGCATCCGGTCATTGACCTCTCTACTAGACGACTAGAGCTCAACGTTTCCATGGAGCAACCGTACTTCGACATAGTCTTCACACACAACAAGATACTTAAAGGTATAGCCAATGGAACGTAGTCTATTATTATGAAGCATCCGGTCATTGACCTCTCTACTAGACGACTAGAGCTCAACGTTTCCATGGAGCAACTGTACTTCGACATAGTCTTCACACACAACAAGATACTTAAAGGTATAGCCAATGGAACGTATTCTATTATTGTGAAGCGTCCGGTCATTAACCTCTCCGGTCGTCCAACTGCTACCAGTCTCCCTGCTTGTATCGGCGCTCTACGTTGCCTAAGGGCGACTTACTTTATGATAACCGATGAGCGATCTTCACTAAAAATGACTTCGACTTGAAGTCGGGCTGTGGATGATGACGATTATGAATCTTATTATTCCTTTGCAAGTCCCAGTTTAAAGGTACCAGATTTACATACAAACTTGCATCCATTATTTTTCTCCCTAATGGGGGAACAAGCCAAAATTCCACGTTAGTTTCTAACGAAAGTCAAAAACCAGTTTTCACGAATTTCATTAAACCACCCACTTTTATGTGTATTCGTCGGTAAATCAATTATTTTTCTCATTTCAGGAATAACGACCCACGTGGAGCTATCGGAGACTGCGTTCATGAGTAACTTGGCGCAACTAGTACCCATGCCTGATTGTAACCAGTCGCCACGGTGAGTTCACTGTGACTACATTAATCGCACGGCGGTCAAACTCAAACTCAAAGCATTTATTTCAAATAAACCAATTACAGGCACTTTTGAATTGTCAAGGTCAGTCGGTCAGAAAAATGAAGGTAGTTGCCCATTCCAAAGCGTATTAGGTACCTATGGAGAAGAACGGGCAATAAACTCCACGGACACTCTTTTAAATCAAATTATGTTTACAATAGATTGGGTACATCATTCATGTTGAAATTATGCATGTTATTTAAATATGAAAACAATTCGAAAATAAAATTTAATTAAAATACGCCGTGGCAGCTAACAGATGACCAGTCTCAACTGACGGCGCCCGTTCACGAACATGACGCATGGATTAGCACCATTCAACTCAACCATTTTGAAGGGAGCTAAAGCGCGGTCATTTTCAATCTCAGAGCTGTCATTTTCAATATCTCGGAAGGCAAATTTATTCTTCTGGTTGACATTTTCTGTATCACAGCAGTCATTTTGATAAATGAAAAATGAATAAAATTTTGATGAATAATGAATAAAAGAAATTTGTCATTTTGTCCCGGTCATGCTACGTTTGCTGTATGAACTATGTCCATGAAAATAGGTATCGTGTAATCTTTTAAGTTAAAACTACGAGCTTTTGCCCGCGGCTTCGCCCGCATAGATGTCGGAAATTATCCCACAAAACCGTACTACCGGGATAAAAGTATCCTATGTCACAGATATTATAATACTACGACAGATACCCAATCCCATACAAAGAAATGACACCTCCCTAAATCTGGCTATTGAGCTGGCAATTTTTCGTCATCAAAATGTTCAACAGATGGCAGCATCAGCGATTCACTAATTGCCAGAGACTAGTTTTACAACGCCATCTAGGACTCGACCTACTTTTAAAACGTTTCGTGCAACCCTTTTTATTTAAAGTTTTATAGTTCCGGGTTCAGAAAAACATGTTATTAGATTTCTTTTATATATTTATGAAAAAAAATGAAATAAGTTGATTGATTTAAAAACGTAACAATATTGGGAACTGCCATGACAAGACAAATTGAGTAAAACGCCATCTATTGCAAAGAGCTTTAAACAAAATTATAAACAGATAACTACTTTTTTTTTAAATTGAAGTTAGAAGCTACATTTATGTTTTTTTGTTGAAAAACGGGTGTGAATAGATAAATCAGCATATATAAGGAAGTCTTGATTTTTACTAATCTTACTTCAGCCAAAATTCTGCCGTTTATCGCTTTCTAATTATTGTTAATTTCATAATGGTTACATATGCTGCCATCTATGTTTTTTTTTAAAGACTAATTATAAAATGTTCTAGTTGAGACCCCATGCCTATGTTAATCCAGGTTAAAAACTTAACTAAACAAAATGTATTTAAATATTTAATAAATAAAGTCTTAAATCACTACTAAAGTTTCAGTAGATATACAACTATGATTCGAAAGACACGTAGCGCCAACTAGCGTCCTAAAGCAATTGTGAGCGTCAAAACAGTAACTTTTTTGTGGATGAATGGTACCCTATAACCTTTTCTGTACCCCTGACTACTTACATGCAAAACTTCATGATGATCGTTTCAGTGGTTTAGTTGTGAAAAGGTAAAAAACAAACAAAATTACTTTCGCATTTATAATATTAGTTAGAAAACCAGATCCGTTTTGTTTCAGTAACATGTACCAATGTCAGATGGGTAAGCAAACCATGGGAACCCCGATCCACACATGGCTGACAAACGCAGAGACCAAGTTATACCGTCTGCAGACACCTGCTACCCCGCTGTTCAGAGCCACACATTATGATAATATTGGGCTGGACGACTACCCGTGTGGCACTAACGCTATTGTCGCTGTTATATCTTATACTGTGAGTACAAGTTATACCTTTAATAGCTCTTAAGTATACAGGGTTACAGGGACATCGCAACCATGGATTCGGTACATGATTCTGAATCCCCTTTTTTTTGGGTGGGAAATCATCAAATGACTTCTCCCGCTCTGGGTGGAGCGAGGGCGTGTCAGACTTTAACTGACTAAAACCAACCCGTGTTCCTTCAGTTGCCTGTGCCACCTCAGTTGCCTGTGCTAGGGTCACGGTATCTCTTTCGAACAACCCGCGAGCTCTCATGCGTTGAAATGTTTTGACGATTTTTTAAAATAAAATTGCTGTTACATACATTTGACTGCATAGGTGTTGCGCTTTTCTATGAAACAGAAGTTTATTTTTGTTTTTTTTGTTACCTACGAAAATGTTCAACGGGTTACCTACGAAAAACCCCATTGGGTTTTAAAAGCATGCGCCGCCTATTACATGAGACTTAAACATAACTAGCAAAATGTGAGCGTACATATGTAGGTACCCCTCTGCCTTACCCCTCGCGAATGCAAGCGTGATGTTATGTTACATACCAAGTACATTTTTTTTTAAATTATATTTTATTGTTATTACTGGATATCTACTCTAGACCACGATGATAAAAAACTATAGAAGTATGAGGAACAGGGTGTAAAGTTCACTCAAGCTCTTTGGAAAATAGAGGATTCTCCGACCAGAGGGGTGTTGTGTCTGGTGGGCAACTGCCCGTCGATTGATGCCGGGACGTATTATATTATGCGTGGCAGGACTTTGCATGACGTCAGTGTGATGCGTAGTTCGCATGTGGCGGTGTAGATGCCGCCAAATAACTATCAAAACCCAGTTTCTACCTTTTACAGGGCTACGACATGGAAGACGCGATGATAATCAACAAATCGGCGTACGAACGAGGTTTCGCGGCTGGCTCCGTGTACAAAGCGGACTTCATAGAGTTGGCCCATCCCACGTCCTACTTCTGTAGGGACCCCTCTAAACCGGACTTAGCGGAACATATCGATGATGATGGACTGCCCGCTGTCGGGGCGAGAGTTAAACCTGAAGATCCTTTCTATTGGTAAGATCGTATTATTAACAAATAAAATCACTCCTGATAAATGATTTTATTTCTGTAAGTAGGTTTGTTCAAACACTTTGACACTTCAATCATATTTTAAAAACTAGATGAAAAGAAGAAAAAGAAAGAAATAAAATAACGTTTATTTACGGTAAACATGACGTGAGATCGCCGTTTCCTATCTGACTACTCTGAGAAGAAAAGCCGAAACAAACTCAGAGGTCACAGTCTCTTTTAAAGTCCAGACATAATCTTGGTCAGAACATATGATGGCCATGTAGATTGGTGTCTGAAATGGTCTTTTGAGGAAAGAACCACACATATTGAGTGGACCTGTCCAGTCAGTGCACGCATTTTTTCAACACAGAACTTAAGGAGCTCAACGATTCTACTAACAGTACCAAAGAAAGGACATTTAGGTAGGCCGCATAGTTTAGTGAAAATGGCTATTTTGCTATTCTGAATCGGACGTTTTACACCAAAAATGTTGATTGTCTAACAAAATCTGAACATGATTCTGACTATTTTTAATAGCGATTAAAAAGTTGTGGAATGAAATTAGCTGTCGTGATTAAAATTCACACCAACACCTCGACTTCAAACTTGCAAAAACAGTACTGTATCTTTTTTTATTTTGCTTATATCTCGAAAACGGTGTGTCCTATCGCAAAAATAATGAAAATTTAGATGCCCTTTAGGAGACACTTAAACCCCCAAAATTGAACATGTAGGTATTTTTTTTAATATTTTCCATACAAAATGTAAATACTTCGTCGAGGCTGCCGCATTCGCGCCTCCGGCTCTAACAAGAATTCACGGTTAGAAAACATTCATATTTTTTCTTACATTTTCCATTGTTGTGACACAAGTCAAATTATCAAACTGTCATTGTTTTTCTCTTTTAGTCTATGAAGATTACTTTTTGGTTTATGTAACTTGAATTAACTTATCAATAGGTTTAGCTGAAATACTGTATTTTATATAATTACAATTGTTAACTGAATTTCGACTTCTAAAATAATGGGGAAGGCAACTGTCAAAGTGGCGCTGTATACGATTGTTCCAAATTATCTGTCAAATTGTATAGCATCTTTTAAAAGATGTTCACAAATAACATAGAAATTACAAAGTGTTGTGTAATTCGGTGTTAAAACGTAGGCCAACACAAATTTCCAATAAATCGTATTAAAAAGAAGAAAGTGAATAGCTGCCGTAAGGATAAAAAACTGAGCCTAATAGGACGACGAGGTTATGTCGAGATCATTTTCATGAAAATGATTACCAAACATTAAGTGTGAGTACAGGTGGGTGTTATAAACTATAGTTCTTCTATTTAAGCTAGTATCTATATGCCTAAATTGTTAACATTACATAATATCTTTAAATATTTATCATTGTTCATCTTGTTTTAAGGTTTGCCCTGTGTACACATTTTTTTAAAGAAAGAAGCAGTACCAAGTCTCTTCATGGAACCAGAAAAGGATATCAGTCAGTGTTCGTCCGGAAAGACATGCTAAGAGAAACATTCAAAAGAATATTTTCCAACCACTTTCAAGCAATCAAAACCCACATCCTTCTATTTCTCAGAATCCACAATATAATGGAATACGAAAGAAAGTTAGAAATTTCTTCATTTGTTACACCTGTTGATTGTGGTGACAATGTTAATAATCAAAATAACAAAACATCAGTTTCTACTCAGACTGCCACAATGCTGTCTCTTTTTTCAGCAGACCTTTTATTAAGTCATGTTGAGTCTGCCAAGTTTTACACTGGATTAGAAAATTATGAGAAATTTATATTTGTTTTGTCAACATTACTGCCTATGGCAGATCATTTGAAATACAGGTGTGAGTGGGGTAAGCGGAGTTTCTACTGAACAGCTTTACTAAGACCTATTGATATTAAATATTTTTATATGTATAATGTTATGCAATTTCCGAGAGTGTATCACAAATAAAACTCATAAATAACTTTAGGTGTAGGTATAGGTTTAGGTTTCTGTATATAAGGTACAGATTCTGGGCTAATAAGTATATTTCAGCTTACATGCCATGCCAAGCCACCCTGGTCATCTATCTTGATGTCAACTTGATAGTTGAGTTTTTTCATTGTTTTCTTGACAACTCCTTTTCTATAAAAGTGATCAATGATAAATGCGGATCTTATCAATATGAGGAATCTGTCTTCATATAATTTTTCTGATGCATCTTATTTTTGTTGAATCTACAAAATGACAGAAATATTTCGTATTAGTAAAATAGGAACTACCTACCATGACATAAAATAAAACCGATACGAAATATTATACCTTTCAAAATAATCTAATACAAAATAGTTAAAGTTTTTGTCATATAGCTCTATCCTGGAAAAATATAACCAATTATTCATCTCTCTTTAACTCCAAAAGTTAAAAGAAATCAGTTAAGCTGTTGTAAATATAATCCTGAATTAGTTTGATTAAATAATTTTAACTCATATGCTTAAAATACATGACATTAGTCACCAACAATATAAAATTTAAAAATATATAATAAATATACATACTAACGATTAACAAGTTATTTAACTGTAAAATTATTCGTTCAAACATTGTAAGCGTATTGATTTCAAAGGTCTACGTTGACCTAGGTCTAGCCAAACAGCTCCTAAAAAGTTTTTTTTCAAGAGTCCTACCGTTCCACTTAATCAGCTTTTCTTCCTTTAACAGACGCCCTTCTTCTCTTTAACTCGGCTTTAAGTTCAAGCAAGCTCCAAGTAGAATACATTTTCGCGGCCATGTTATCAAATAAACTACACTAATCGCCCACAATGTTCGTTTTTTTGGTTTGTTTACACGTTTAAAGAAATTTCATACTGACGCCATTGGGAACAACCGCACGCAGCGCCATCTGAGATTAGCTTTAACTTGCCATCCCCATTAATAAGCACACGCTCAGACTCGATCGTGGAGGTTTTAGTACATCTTGGCCGAACACACAGGCTGGTTTTATGACTGGCAGATGAGATGTCAGAATGAAGAAAAACAATTTTGAAAACTTTTTCCAGAATTCATCGATAACGATTTACGTTTTCAATAAATTCTGGAAAAGGAATATTTTGCCTATAAAAGAAAAACCTGAAGCATCCGAAGGGGATTTCCACGTTGACCTTAAAATGCCAACCATAAAACAGTTCATGAAACGCTTATCTAAGCGTTTCTTCGACTGTGCCACCAAACACCCAAACCCCTTGATCTCAGCGGCCGCCCGCTATACTCCCTCCCGCATTAGCAGTATTTGCCGACCACGGCATACTTTAATCGACCCCGATGACGCCACTACCCTCCTCCAGGAGAGCAGTAAGGCCACCAGCACTTTACACACGCGCAAAACCCGATCGCCGTCCTACCGTCCTCGCCGCCGAGGCCCGCCGCGACGCTCAAATCCACGCCCCTCCCGACCCTTGCTCGAGCCAGCCCGCGCCGCTGAGCCTGTAGCTTTAAATTAGTCCCTAAATCACTCAAATCCTGATCCAGCTAGTCCCTTGCTGCCCTCTTCCAGCGACGCCCTAAGCTGAGGCTCGTACCCCACAGGGGGTGCCCTTAGCGTGTAGTCGCTTAGTTTTTAAGTTAGTACATAAGTTTAAGTCCTGGCTGGAGGCCTTAATTTATTAGGGCAACCACAGGCAAGTCCGTCTAAGCAGACGACAACCTCATAGGTTGACCTGCGAGATGCAATTCCAAAAAAAAAAAAAAAAAACCGAAGGGGATTCAGCGTCCGGGCGTTGTCAACAAACCATCTGTTCATCCATCAATTCTACGTCTGCACTCTGCTGAGTACCAATCTGCCTGGAGATTCTACGTCGAGCTTTGTCGAAGGAGACTGGCACTCTTAAAGTGTCCCTTCGCCACCTGAAGACCTCTTTCTCCATCTCCTCTTCTTCCCTTTACAGAGCAGATACGCCCACGAAGTCGATCTACGAAGATCGTTCATCCTCCTCCTCCGGGCGAACCTTCCAGCTGTTCATCTTCAAGCTTTCCATATGAACTTCAGTGTCGTGTGAACCTTGCTTTTAGTGTTTTTATAGTCCCACCTGTATTTTCTATTTCATTTATTAAACTATCTGTACCAAGTCTACTTTCATCCTTTTGTGTAGTTAGGATCCAGTAGTTATTTTACACATGTCACTGCTGGATCAGCATCTGCGTCGCCTCCCAACTAAGTTGCGATCTGCTTCCAGTCTAACTGGATGCAGCTGAAAACCAACATTTTACATGGAATTACTGCATATCTGATCTGACCTTCACAACCCAGTTACTTTGTAATACGTTCCGGCTACTGAATACCCGTAACGACCACGTCGGAGTCACCTTCAGTTTTTTTTTAAATATCCGAATTGTTTTACGGACGCCTTTACGTGCACGTTCACTTACTTTTATTTGAAATAAATGCTTTGAGTTTGAGTTCACCATATTTTGTAACCATTTGACTCCAATAATAATATTTTAGTTGTGAAAGATAGTATTTTACAGAGTAGCATTGACCAAAAGGAAAAACACTCGAAATGGTGTAGAAAGCTTTTTTTACAACAAAACCAACCGACTGCCAAAAAAATCAATATTTAGTAAAAAATAACTACCAAAAGAGCTTTCAAAATGGATTCACAATTGATGAACATTCATTAAACTACATGCTGAAAAACATATAATTTCCTGCTGGTCACCAGAGAGCTCAAGATAGGAAAGAGAAGTAGTCTGGGTCGCTGTCGCCGGATACGGTGAAGAGGACTATATACTATACCAATCCCATTTACGTTTATATGTTGTTTATTCTTATCCACAGCTACTACGACGGAGAAAAGAGTACGTTCATTATAAGCAAGTACCACGGCAAGGAGGAAGTGTTCGTTGACAGCGTGCGACTGTGTGGAGACTTCAGCTCACGACCGCTCAAAAAGGCCTGCGTTATGCTAAGGTTACAGGTGAATAATACACCGAAGTGTCAGAGCAATCGTGGCCCAGTGGTAACGGCCGCGACTTACGAGTTGTAAGTAGTAGATTCCACAGGCGCTCAACGCTTTTTGATTTAATCATTGGATATAAAAGTAGACCAAATACAAGTAAATTAAATGTTTTTTTTATAATACGCCGTGTTTTTTCTTTTTTTTTGTATGTATATTTATTACGCTATCACGCTAAAGTGGCTGAATGGATTTAGATGAAATTTGGCATAGGGTAGACCATGACCAACACCCTAATTACGAATTAATCACAATCCGAATCATTTTGAAGGATATTGCTAATACATATATATTAATATTTATATTTGTTCGGAAAATTTGTCTGCTCAACAACGCAAATAACCCAATGACTGTTGTTGAATTGTGAAAATGAAGGCCATTGCTACTGTTAGTGTGTTACGCAATAAGGCGACTGGTCAAACACGCACGCCGGTTGCGAGTACTACGCACCTGACGTTTATTATTTGTTTGTTACAGCGTAACCCAACAGTAGGTGACAAGTTCGCCTCCCGAGCTGGTCAAAAGGGAATCTGCTCTCAGAAGTGGGTAGCCGAAGACCTCCCCTTCACGGAGTCAGGGTTGGTGCCTGATGTTCTGTTCAACCCTCACGGCTTCCCTTCTAGAATGACCATCGCTATGATGATCGAATGCATGGCGGGGAAGGCTGCTAGTATTCATGGACATGTGAGTTATTTTCTCTTGCTTTAGAACTTAAGACATGGTCTTCTTCTTTTCGTGTATTAACGAAGACGGAAGTTCACAAATAACCAGTACCGAAGGTACCCATATCGAACTACCACTTTTCCAGCGACTTCCTCCGCTCTTAATTACCTATCACGTGGGAATTTCGAAAAAAAGGATCATAAAAATATGTATCCACTATCCAGTCTTGTGTTTACCACTGTACTCAAACTTATAACTGAAACATTTCTTCCAAAGGTCCACGACGCGACGCCTTTCCGCTTCAACGAAAAAGACACAGCTATAAACTACTTCGGGCGGCTATTGGAAGCGTCGGGGTACAACTACTACGGCACTGAGCGCATGTACAGTGGCGTTGACGGCAGGGAGATGGATGCTGACATATTCTACGGAGTTATTCACTATCAGAGGCTCAGGCATATGGTCTCTGATAAGTGGCAAGTGAGTTGGTATCTTCATTCATAATCTGCCTATAATGTTCCCACTGCTGGGTCACAGGCCTGCTCTAGGTGAGAGGGAGTGGGCCGCAATCAACCACGCGGTCCCAGTGCGGATTGGTAGATGTCACATGTGTTCGATTTTTTGGTTCTATGACATGCCGGTTTCCTCACGATGTTTTCCTTCACATGTTTTAAGAGCAGTGGTGCTGAAATTATTTAGGTACACAAAGTGTAGTGCCTGCCTGGGTCCGAACCTACGACCTACATCTCGTAAGTCGGGGCCGTTACAACTGGGCCACCACTGCTCTTGTTTATTACAGGCAGAAATTAAATCTATGGCTAACTAGTAAAGTAAAGATTTATTTTTCAAGTAGGACTAGATTACATAGCAAGAAAGTATAATATAAACCACAAGCATAAACTTAATAATCTAGTTAGTGGGTGCCGTACTGTTCTCCTAGATAGGTTACAAAATAACCCGTGTTTAGGAGAAACAGTTCCGATCCCCGTCATAAATGGTTGACTTATAGCACGTGTATGTACATAATAATCATTACAGCAAGCTACTAAATGAGAGACAAAGTAGTAAAATAAAAATAAATACTGTCAATATAAAATTAGCGATAAATATAAACAAAAAATATGTTCAGTATGTTGGTGTGGTGAGTATATTGTTAGTGTGGTGAGGGTTTCGCTGATTTATGTGGTGTGATGCATGTTTGTGTTTGAGTGATCACTTCTTTAGAAATTCTTCGGTTTCGTCAAAGTTTAGGCTTAAAAGGAAAGAGCGAACTGTCTTTTTGCAATTAAGTGTGTTAAGCCGTAAATCGTAAATAAATATATAAGAATTACACCAAGATATTTAACCTGCTCTACTGACATTGACATTGACAATTAAGTTGAGTTTGTGTGGGACAAGAATGAGCTTTGATAGATATTGAGGTTTTGGCTGGGAAGTATTGATCATTGAAAAAGTGATGAAATTAGTTTTGTTGCTTTGAGAGTCAGGGTATAAGCGGAAAGCCACTTCAAGGCGGAATTAAAGCCGTCTTGTGCAGTAACTTGGAGTTCTGACCAAGAGTTTGCGGTGAAAGAAACTATTGTGGCATTTGAAAGGAGATTGCAGAGGTCGTTTATGAACACAAGAAAGAGAGTGGGGCCCAAAATGCTACCCTGGGGTACGCCATATGGAATGGATAGTTCAGCACTATTGCAATTCTCCACAGTGACCACTTGTGAACGATCAGTAATATAACTCTTGAAAAGATCAAGTGGAGACCCTCTGACACCCATACTTTCGAGTTTGAGTAGAAGTGTGGAGACGGGAACGGTGTAAAATACTTTCGCAAGATCTAAAAATATGGTAAGAACCTTCTTGTTGTGTGTAACTAACATAAGGACTGCTTCACAAGTAGATTTGTTCCAGCGAAATCCGAACTGCTGTGGTGATAAAAGTTTGAAGTGTTCGAGGTATTGGACTAATCGCTTGTTTAAGAGCCGTTCAAGTACCTTAGACAGTGCACTTAGAACAGCTATTTGGAGATAGTTGTTTGGCAAGATTCCGTCACCACCCTTGAAGATAGGATAAATAATTGCTTTTTAAAAGATGTGGGGAAGATAGCTAATTGAAAGCTAAGGTTGAAAATGTGGCATAGTATAGGTGCAAGGATCCGTGCGTATCTTTTTAGGAAGGTTTGAGCATCAACCCTAAGCTGGTTAATGGTACCTGAAACTTCATCAGGATCTGTCTGTTCTAAAACGAAAGATTTATTGAACTTTGTAGTTTGAAGGGGAGTTGAGTGGCTTTTGGCGTTCTTTATATTTTCTGCGAGTTTTTTCCCAATATTAACAAATAATTCGTTTACATCATTGCAAGACTGTCTGGGCGAGTAAGTGTGATTTAATAGTTGTTTGGAGGATTTCCTCTTTTTCTGTAAATTCGTGATAGTTTTTATAGAGTCCCATAGTTTTTTAGGGTTGTGGTATACCTTATTTAGTTCTTCAAAATGTTTTTTTTTTTTAAAGGGTTGCACAAAATTTCTGTATCGCCTCTATGTGGTAAGTAGAGTTTAAATGTCTGACGACTACTTAACTTTTTTGTGAAGAGAATCTCGTTTCCGGCTACAACGCACCAAGCTTGGAGTGATCCACGGTTTCAATATCCTTTTACTAGCTGGGACTTTGCCAAATTCATTATTTTATGGCACAAATTCATTCGTTATGTATGTAAGCTTATCTATAGCATTGTTTGGGTCAGGGATAAGGAATAGCGGGGTAAAGTCAAGGTTTTTCATAGCTTTATTAAGAGCATCATAGTCTACCTTAAATATCATTTTTAAGGGGGTTGATTCAGATTTTTTATTGTGATTATAAACAAATAAAAGGGTAGAATTATGGTCTGTTATCGTTGTATCGTAGACTAGAGTAAGAATAGTAGCTGAGGATCGTATCATTATATGATGCAGGCAGTTTTTGCCTCTCGTGGGATGTGTATGAGCTGGTAGGAATCCTTGATGCGCCAGGGTGTTGAGATATTCGTGGGATCGTGGATCTAGGGTAACATAACATAACATCACGCCTTGTTTCCCCGAAGGGTTGGGCAGAGGTGTACCTGTACACCCACATTTCCCGAGTTATGTTTAAGTCCCATGTAATAGGGGGCGAGCCTATTGCCATCAGCCAGGCACAAATCCAGACTCCGGGCTGCTACTGAGAAATTCCAGATAAAAAAACCCAATAACACTTTGCCCGACCTGGGAATCGAACCCAGGACCTCATGCTCAGCGGTAGCGATTGCGACCACTAGACCAACGAGACAGTCAAGGAGTCAGTCGAGGATCTAGGGTATTAGGTTTAATATCTAGGTTAATGGCTCCAGTTATGAAAACCGATTTGTAGGAACTGAGGACCGGAATAATGTCAGCGAGTGTAGTAAGGAATAGATTAATGTTGTCGTTTGAGGGGTGCGGTAGATACAAAGTATAGACACATCAGACTTCAACTTCACAGTTAAGCCCGAGGCTGATCCGAGAAAATTAGGCTCTTCGCATTTGGCTATTATATCTGACTTAGCATAGACAACTACCCCGTAGGCTTGTGTAGTACATGAACTAAGTACTATTAGGAATTCATTCATGACACTGTACTAGAATGAACTATTCTCTAAGCTTATTAGTACTTCGGTCATTTAGTACTTCAGTACTTCGTTTTGATCACGTTCCGACCGATCGGTCGCTCGGACTTGGATCCACAGACTATGTATGTGCTTGTACTAAGATCCCAGTCACGATTGTCGGATCGAGCGGGAATTATCGGCCGTTGGGGAGTGAAGCGACGACGGCGCCGCGGCGGACGAACACGAACGACGGACGGGTGGCCGCGAGTTCGCGCCATTGCGCTCCAAGCCCGCCATTGCGGCGACACTTAACTGACGCAACCGAACTTTAACGAACGCCTGGCGACGGAAGTGGACGGAACGAGCGAGACGCACTCTTTACTCGGTGCACTCTGATCTTACTCAAACATACAACTTCCTATCTGATTTGCCAAGTTGTTTAGATCATAATCATGATAACATTTTAATCTATTTTGATTTACATCTTTTGAAAAATATATGCGAGGTTGCCGAGTTTTCAAATTAATTTCTGATTTCTCTACAAAATTATTTTTGAAATACTTTCTAGTGAGTGTTCATTTTGAATTTAGTACACTGCTATTATTCTCTTCAAAATAGATACTATAATATTAAAATGTTACTATTTATAATTATTAGATTCTGCCAGCGACATCGTGAAGTTGTAAAAATTTGCATTGCAAGCACTCGTAAAACTCTTCATTCGACAGTGTACTAAATGTACTAATAGTACTAGTAGACCGAACTAGTACGTTTCACAAATTGTACTAGATCGGAGCGCTCCGTTCATTGAACGAGCAAGAACAAGTCTACTACCCCGTCGCTTTGATTTAGGTGTTTAGTTGGTTTGTATGTAATATAATTATGTAGAGTGGGAATTGAGGAGTTACTTGAGCACGGTAGCCAGCATTCAGTTAGAACCAGATCACAGTCAATATTCATACGGTGAATTAAGGTTTGTAGGTTTAAGTAATTACAGTTTATGGAACGGATATTTTACGTTAAAGTAGTAAACCAGAAGCTTTCGTTTTTAACGTAAGGTATGATTTCGTTTCTTCGGGGGTACCAATGTGAGTCTCGAATACAGAAAGTTGGTCAAGGTCAGACATTACATCATTTATCGTATGAGACATTGTTGAATGTGTTTAAGGATAAAAGAGTGTAATAAATAAGGCTATAGGAATGAGGCAGCAAGAACTTTGGGACGGTTACTATGAGTGATGCTGAGTATTGTGTAGTTTTACAGTGTTTTTACCTGCTAGAAATAGGGTGAAAATTGTAAAAAGTGTTTTTGGTTGAAATGTTTACTGTGCTTTAGTTTACATTAACTAACTTGAATAAAGTGGCAGAAATAGTATTAACGTAATAAAATGTAGTTGTAGAAATAACCGTTAACAGAAAAATAGAATTTCTTAACAGATGAACTAGTCACACGATGTAGGGTGCAGTCGGTACAGTCATTTTTTTGAATTTGAAGTTCACTTTTGATAAGAATAGAGGGGCTGTCAGGATTCTTCTTTATCAAGATGCGTCCGTCCACGGTCCAGCAAAACATGAATTGGTTCATCTTGGCATAGTTACGAGCCAGATAAAATGTCGTTTAGAGTAGGGAGTTAATTGTTCCGCAGCGTTGGTTGGAGTTTTTTGGAGCTTCAATACCCAGATGAGTTGAGTTTAACTTGTTGTTTGGACTAATTTTGTTGTGGTCCTCAACAGAAAGCTGGTTTTGGTCAGTGTATTCATAAATTCGACTGTTGAGGTAGAATTTGGAGTTTCTTTTTTTGAAGGTTGTCTTGAAACATCTCGTATGTCAGTCAGACACTTGTAGTTTTATTTCGAGTTGATTAAGTTCCAGCAAGGCGTCATAAAGCATCTTTTTAGTTTCCTTGGTTCTCTTGGGTACGTTGCGAAGCTCGATACGTGTTTTTACAAGGGCACGGTCAAAAGACTCCGCCTTTTCTTTTAGTACAGTTAATTTAGTTGCCAAGGAGTGACGTTCTTTTACTATGTTAATAATTTTTGACTCAAGTGAAGTTAACGGGTCAGAAAAAGAGTTCACAGATTTTTGCTCTCTCTCTCTCGAACGCTGCCCACGACTCCAAGAAACCGTTTTTCTGTAATGTGTGTATGACAACTTCAGACATATATTTTTTACTATTCCAAGTTTTTTTTTGCCCCGAGAATTGATCTCATTTTTCAAATTAACACAGAGTCATAAAACAGATCGATAATAAAGATTATGGAAATAAACCTAATTTTCGACATATGCGCTCATAAGTTTTAATATCAGTTATCATACATTTTGAACGCTTTAAAAAACTAAGTATACCGATTTTAGAAAAAGTAAAATTCTGTTTTTCATGATTTTGGGTCTTCTGTTAAGTTACCCCATGTAATAAGGTCGTATCTTAACACAAGAGTATGACAACCCCTAATATGCAGATAATACGGTTTTAAATGCTGATTCTTTTGAGACTTCGTATAGAACGTACACGAAAAAACGCATACTTTATTGACGTGGGCCTTCCAGTTGCGGTTTTTATCAATCGTAATACCGAGAAAGGTCGTTTCGTTTACTTCATTTAACTTTAGTCCTCTATTATTGATGTCTAACGTCTTATTTTCTTGTCCATATGCACTAAATTGAATAAAATTGTCTATGTTAGGTTTTCTCGTAGATTATTTTTGTCAAGGCTTTTCGTTATTATCGATTCAATTGTATTATTTATGTCAGTTGTATATTTACTAATGTCAGTATTACTCGATGTAAACATTAACGATATGTCATCAGCGAACAGAAAACAGGGTTTACTAGTGACTTCAGGAAGGTCATATGTATAAACAATTGGGAGCTCAGCACACCCTCTTGAGACACACCAGAACTGTTATGTTTATAATTTGATTTGTATTACTTTAGTTCTAGTTTACTATTTTTTTTTTTCGATTTCTACACACTGCATTCTGTTGTTTAAGTTACTTTCTATCCATTGGTGTGCTGGGCCCCGAATACCATACTATTCTAGTTTTTCTATTAGCAATTTGTTTGATATGAAGTCAAAGGCCGTCGACATGTCAAAAAATATGCCTTTTGTCTGAAACGCTTATCCAAATAAGTTACGACTGAGTGAATAAGGTTAAAACATGCCAATATTGTGGACTTTCCCTTTTGAAAACCGTATTGTTCTTCTCTGATAGCATGCTTACCGATGAATTGAGTAAGGCGTTTATGCATGGCAGTTTTAAAGATTTTTGATATCATATCAAATGGTATGAGAAAACTACAGACTGGTTGGTCTATAGTTTTCTAGATATTCCTTGTGCCCTCTTTTGTAGAGTTTGAGTTTTGTTTGACGTCTGTCACAATACCCAGGTGCGCACCACGGGCGCGGTGGACGCGCTGACGCGGCAGCCCGTGAAGGGGCGGCGGCGCGGCGGCGGAGTGCGCCTCGGGGAGATGGAACGAGACGCGCTCGCCTCGCACGGCGCCGCCTTCTTGCTGCACGACCGGCTGTTCCACTGCAGCGATAAGACTGACGTATGTAGCACTACACAGTTTTCCATTTTTAGGATCCGTACCTCGAAGGGAAAAAAATGTACGGAAATACGAAAACAAAACTTGATAAAATTTCAGCCCTCGCATTTTCCACCAAGTTTCTAGATTAAGAATGGACTTCACTGAAAAGAAATTATTGATGTAAATGAAATATTTTGTTCTTTCAGGCAATCCTATGCTCGAAATGCGGCACCCTCCTGGGCCCTATAATCGGCAAGAGCGAAACTAGCAAAGAAACCTGCCGCCTCTGTGGCGACGGCAGCCTGGTCTCGATAGCCATTCCCTACATCTTCAAGTTCTTCGTGACGCAGCTCGCGTGCGTCAACATTAACGTCAAGATCAACTGTAGCGAGCATCTCGCTATTACTGGATGATGCGGCCTTAGATTTAAGAGAAAGTTATGTTACAATAAAGATGGAAATTCGTTAATCGTTTTATTATTAATTTTAGATTAGAATTATTATATTATGCAATTCTGCACCACCCAAGTCTAAAGTCTTATCTTGAACATCTTTAATTCTTTTGTCGCAGTTAATGGTTTCCAATCTAAAACCTACGAGACTACTACGGGGTTCCCCCAGGGTTCAAATGTCGGTCCAATTTTGTTTAATGTGCTTGTGAACGATATCTCTCACTGCCTCAAATTGTTTCAATTTTATATGTGTGCAGATGATCTCAAGTTATCCAAGATAATCGATCGTAGTGGTGATACTGCATTACTTCAGAGCGATATCGACTCTGTAGTGAATGGTGTGAAGATAATAAAATGTTTTTAAACGTTAAAAAGTGCTACCACGTGAAATACACCAAAAACAGAAATTATCGGGCAAGTGTTTACCACGTGGCCCTACTGCTGTCCAAGGCGTGGATCAAGTATCGGATTTCGGAGTAGTTTTCGATAACTCACTGACATTCGAACGTTGCTGGTTGCAAGCGCAATAGTACTAAGATCTTTTTATACAAATGTATTGTCCGTAGTATCTTGGAATGCTGCAGACCGCATTGTGCCACGCACAACCTAAGACTGGATCGAATTCAAATGAGTTCTCGTTGTCATCTACCTTATGCCTGGGGAATTGCCAAAAGGAACAGTCATCCGAAGCCAGACTATATAATTTTAAGATAGTGTCGTTGGAGAAACGTTGAAGGATCATCGATTCCAGGTTCTTATATAAAATACTCTGAATCAAAATTGATTGTCCTCAATGACTTAGCAAATTCCAGTTTAGGTCTCCTGCCAGACGCCTTTGCACCCCGACTCCGTAGAACAGTACTCGGGCGCCCCTCGGCTTTGAAAACTGTTAAAAAGCTACAGCGACCTTGTTGACGTGCACTGCGGCTCATTCGCGAAGTTCCACAGATTAACTGTTAACAATGTTTAAATTTTTATTTCCCTTTTTATGTGTTTTTTGTTGTATATTCTGCTTTAACTATCCGGAAGGTGGTGGTCCGGGTCTCAGCGTCTGGAATGGCTACTTTTAAAATCTCAATATCTCATGTTTTTCTTTTATCTGTTACTTTTTTTTCTACTTAGTTATAAGTTTTATAGTATATTGCTTTTGACACATTTATTACGTATAGGGGGCATGCGGTGCTAACCTATAAGAAACTGTTAATTTTAACAGTGTAAACAATTGTCGTTTGGCCATAAAAGAAAAAAAAACTGATTGTGATGGCAACATTCACATTTGAATGAGTTCGACAGTCGCAAAACCGGATAGGCCAACATTCTGGCAATCATAAAGTCGCTATTCAATGGTACAAAACGTGTCGCAATGGCCAATCATTCGTGTTTTGTTGTGTAATGTGAGATTCATATTCTGCGTGTTTTTATTGAACCACAGGCTCACAAATAAAACATTTTAAACCTTAAAATTAATGTATTAACTGCAAAAGAGGTCACATCAATAGATTTATCTGAAAATAGTTTAGTGCGCCACGGATCGCAACAAACGTAAATGGTGATGCTTGTGAACGAAGATCTCGAATCCAGTACATTTCATGTTAAGAGTGCGCGCAAGATAAATCTGCGCGCGACGTTTGACCTTCAAGATTATATCCCTATCACTAATCACTTTCGGTTCGGCATAATGATGGCGATTATTTATTAAAATACACAGCACACTTTTTTGACACCTGACAAAGCCAAGATGGCGGCAAATTATTATTTCCAATTTCGGCCGCGCGCATTTTACGACGCAACGTTCATTATGATCCGTGTCGCACTCTAGTTACTATGACTTAAAATAAAAAACTGTCACATTGACATATAAGCTGTCACTTGGACATACGATTAACTGTCACTTTGACAGTTAATCTTCATCCATGGCTTCATCTTTTTCCTTCTTCTTCTTCTTCTTTTTCTTCTTGGCACTGGCTTCGACGTCTACAGCCTGTTGTAGTTCGTCCAAGGCTTCTTTCATGACTTCTATATTCTTCTTGGGAATGTCACCGGTTTCGTAGAACTTCAAACGGTCTTCAACTTGCTGACGTAACTTCTCGCCGAAAACTGTTGATTGAATTTCTGGTAGGAGAAAAATATTCGAGTTTAATTTTGTCTTTCATTCATTGCAATTTATTACCTATGCCAATAAAGTCAAAGACATACAGGAGTTGTGAAGCAGCTAGACATAAGCATGCAAGTCCTAGACTGCCGTAGAAACCTCAAAAATTCTAGTTAATATTCATTGAAATGTGGTAAATATAAGATTGTAGCAGTAAAATTAGTACATGATACGCATTTTAGCGTTCATATGTGGATATAACCGCGTTACTGTAGCACTACTGTTATTACCACAAGTGTAGGTTACACTAGCAATAGATCAAAGTGTGCATATTGCAAAATAAAGAACCCGATGGGCTTGCGTCGTTTTATTACAGAGTTCCCATGGCCACCTTCCGGCTCCATGATCAGTTCAGCATGGCTATTCACAACGGTTCGATACGATTCCGTGCCGAATCGAACAACAATCCATGTTATCAAGAGTTCTCTAAAAGCTGCTCCCAAATCAAAAACGCGAAAATATTGTTCATTTAATTCAAATAGACGACCCCCATTCTTTCGAGAGCAATTTTTTGTAAAAAGGTGCCATTTTAGATTCAACAACCAATCGTATAGTTGTGAATAGCTATGCAGCTCCATGTAATATTAATTATACTCCATTGTCATCCGATTTACATATGCATGCAAAATTTCGGCTCAATCGGAAACCGGGAAGTGGGTCAAATTCAACTTGCAAGATTTGATTACATACAGACAGGCACTAAGGCAGGTGAAACTAAATATCAGCTTATATTAATGAATACTAATCCCACGTTCGCACGGACGTAAAAATATCGGTGCGGGATTTTATAGCACACTGGATTTTCAACGCTCTGCTTAGCGCCGAGAGTTGAAAATCCAACAGTGTAATTTTTGACACGCTGGGATGCACTCTGTTAGATTCTCAAAACTCGGCTCAACACCGAAGTTTGAAAATCCAGTGCTCGATAAAGCGGGTTAACATAATGAATGCGGCGCGTCTTTTTGTGAACCTCAAATAATTCCTCAAGTAACTGCGACCAACTTGGATGTAATCGCTTTGCCAGAATTCTAACCTAACACGTTTGGTTTTCTTCCCAGCTAAAGCACTAGGAAGAGGTGAAGGGCGGACGTTTTGGGGAGTGTCTTACGTAATTTTGACGTTCGAAAAGTGCTGAACTTGAATAAATGACCTAGCTTACTTACCAACTGTGAAAAACGAACATAGAGTTAAAGAAAAGAAGCTAATTATTTTTAAAAAATCGTACCTCATTAGAAGAAGTCTTCTTAAGTGTTCTCAATAAGTTTTAAGAAGATTAATTAAACATTTCCCATTAAAAAAAAAACATCAAAATTGGTTCAGTAGTTTTTTAAGATAATCGCTCACATACATACAATAGGGTCGAATACAGAACCACCTTTTTTGAAGACAGCTATCTATCATCATATTACTACAGTACTGGTTTTCAGCTGCTATAGTCACGCGTAGTGTTACTACCATAGAAACGGTTAAAAACAAAATGAGGGATTGTAGACAGATTTTTAAAGGGTCAGCAGGCTTAGCACGAGCGCCCTAGAGAAGCGTATTGTCGACGGAAGAGTAGACAAAAATGGCGTTTCTGTGTAGACAGTAGAAAACTTTCTACTGTCTACACAGAAACGAAACGCAATTGTACGGTAAAAATGGGTAGTTATACACGTCACTAGCAACTAACCCGTTGCTATGGAAAATCACTGTCTATAAAGCAACCTGAGTCTAAGTATGTCCTCGTGCTCGCGAAAAAGAGATTTCGAGGAGCGTAGAAAGCGATTTCTATTCTACAGTAGAGTAGAAACAGAAAACGCCATGCTAAGCCTGCTGCTGTTTGTCTATTCTTCCGTCGACAAAACCCGTATGGCCATGCTACGCCTGGAAGCCACTCCCAACGTGGTTGGGAATAGGTTTGGCAGATGATTACTATTATGGTTATAGTAGGTGTGGTCGCGGCTGAGCATGCTGAGTGTGACACCAAACATGACATAAAACTACAAGACTAATACATGTTTTCATTAACTAAACCACATGTAATGCCTAAATATTGCCTAAATATTATTATTGCACGTTGCCTAAATATACAAATGTAATGCCTAAATATTATTATTGCACGTTCGATTTTCAACACTCGGCTTAGCACCGTAAGTTGAAAATCTAACAGCACGCTTTTATTTAGGCAATACATTTAGGTGATACCTAGTATTAGGGAAAACGCCCTTTTTACACACACTTTTGCATGCCGAAAAACTACGGTTTATTCGCCTTGTGTAGGTCGTCAATGACGGTACGTTTTTTCTACATCGCGGTTATTCGTAAAGAAACCGTGCCATGTACAAAAGGCCTATAAGCTCATTTTTCCAACAGCAATTACCTTAAATTCAGTAACAATTTTGAAGTTTCCAGTTTATACATTAAAAAAAACTGTTAGATGCTGTCTAGAAAGATATCTTACGTTGGAAAAATCAGTCCCTACAAATAAAACTCATGTAAAGTATTAGTAAGCTTACCAGAGAAGCAGTCAATCCTGGATGCTATGGAGCACTTGTTGGCGAGGTACCGACTGATGCGTCCCTTGTTCTTGAGCCCGGCGCGACCGATGAACGTCGAGTGGTACAGGAGGCCGTACTTAGGCGTGTTGGAGCGGGTCTTCAGCGCACGGAACAGCGCTTTCTCGGCGCCTGTATAAATATAATACAACTATTAGTACGGGTTTTTGGTTTAAAGACAAAAAGTTAGTTTTGGTACTTTGCTTGCAGAGGGTACAAGTTTAGAAGTGGGAGTTGTGATGCAACTACGCATAAACATGCAAGTCGTAGACTACCAAATCACCAAATCTTAGGAAATATCGAATTTTCGTGAAAAAATGTGGTAAATTTAAGAATTGTTGCAGTAAAATTAGTACATGATACGCATTTTAGCGTTCATATGTGGATATAAACGCGTTACTGTAGCACTACTGTTATTACCACAAGTGTAGGTTACACTAGCAATAGATCAAAAGTGTGCATAGTAATTAATAAAATATCTATAGGGGGATGCGTCGTTTTATTAATGGCCACCTTCCGTCTCCATGTCATAATAATATTGCATTGTCATCCAATTTACATATGCATGCAAATTTGGAGATTTTTTAGTACGGGTTTGTACTTTGCTTGCAGTGTGTGTACACGCTTAGAGGTGGGAGTGGCGTAAAATAGGGTCAGGGACACTTTCAACTAATGTAACAGTAAAAAAAAACATTGTGAGTATGGCAACAGAAAAAAATGAGCGTGCAGCACCGTACACGTGATTGAAGTAAAACTCCAAAAATCAAGAATAAGAGTGATTTAGCATTAGGAACAGGAGTTATATCTTTCTTCTCTCTTCGTCCTTGAAATTTCACTCTCCATTCTCGACCCATTATCGAACTTTCAGTTCAAAAACTTTTTAAAACTACACTTAACATAACATCACGCCTGTAATCCCAGAAGGGCTAGGCAGAGCATAACTGGCGAAATGTGGGTGTACAATAGGTACAATATTGTACACCCACATTTCGCCAGTTATGCTTAAGTCCCATCTAGTAGTGGGCGAGCATATTGCCTTCGACCGGGCACAAATCCAGACTCCAGGCTGCTACTGAGAAACTGCTACTAGATAGAAAACCCCACTAACACTTCAAACTAATCTGGAATAAACCTACAAGTCAAAATTCTGTGGAGGAATTTTCAAGAAAATGCGGCTGATAATGCATCTTGAAGTTCGAGATGCTTCATAAGCCGCATTTGCTTCGAGACTCAAACTAATTGATAATATCTTTCAACGATAAACGAAAGAAAAGTAAGAGGAGGCTTAACATATGGGTGAAAACAAACATACTTAATAATAAATCATAATTTTCAAACAAATAATGTTATTCCAATAATTGTACTATACAATGAGACAATCGAAAAAATCAGTAAAAACGATGCAAACATGGAGAACCTACACGCTTTAAAAGTTTATGGAAGGGATTATTCAGTTCCTTAGCACGTTAGTATGAAGTTACATAGTCGTGACGTCACTTCTGTGCTGTCTTTGTCTAACAGCTATTTTAAAACGCTAACGCTAAAGCTTTTATACTTTTTATAAATTTGTTTGCTCTATTTGCAAACAATTAATTGTCATCATCCCTATTGATCACTAACAGCAGACAAGAAAAACTTTCGGATAAACATACATCCTTTTTACAATTTGGTGTTTCATAATGGAAAAAAAAAACTGTATAAAATTCTGCGACCACATGCACATCTAGTTTAAAAAAAAGTTGTGTTTGTAGTAGAACCTTGTCTTCTTAAGCAGGTATGAGTGTCCGAAGTTCGATGTTTAATATTAACGCCTGGGTAAACTGTAATACATACCCAAGATCTGCAGCGTTGATGCAGGGTACTTGGCAAGATTGGTGAGCGAACCGGCCTTAGATATAAGTCGCGCGCCGACCTGGTCGCCGATCAATGTGGTCAGGTTCGGAGCCACCGACTCCATCTTTGTGTGAAGGTACCCTGCTATCTGCTTCCTGTATGTAGAAAGTTTTACTATGTAACATGACATAATAATTTTGTGCAAAAGGAGAACTCATGCTCAGCAGGGTGATGCTGATGAATCAGTCCAGTTTTTTCATTTTTAAGTTTGACGAGTTCATGGCTCTTTGGATTATTTTCAGAAACGCCATTGAAACTACGATAAATATGGAATTAAGTCCAAAAGTTCAAGTGTAATATGCCTAGAAAGAACATATGAGCGGTAATTTATTATATTATTCTAAATAATTATGAAAGTTTTACCACGCAGGCCTAGTGCGGGTTGGTGGGTCGAAGAGAGGTGCCCTGTGTCCCAGCAGTGGGAACATTATAGGCTGATAATGCTTTTCAAAGTTCGCATTCTAATTAGTCTATCTGTCAAAAATACTTTTATTTAACCAAGATTGTGACTAGATTTTGAATAATTTTAAGTATTTTAAATTGGCCTTCACAAAATATATGTTTTAAACCTTACCTATAATTACTGAGCGCAACAACCCTTCCCGCAAACATCTGTATGTTAATCAAATCCACAGGAGAGATATCCATTCCCATAGACATCTTAGACGCGTCAATTATAGCCTGGGCTTTCTCTGAGTCCCCAATGATCTCAGTTAGAGGCTCCACCGACTCCGCGCTTAACGTCTTCCGGTCCTTGATGTACTCCGCACACTTGGTGTAAAGCTGGTTCTCTGGGACAATGCTGATCAGCTCTGGGAAGTGGTAGGAGTACCATTCTCTGTGAAGATGGGTTTTAAATTTAATATATATTTGAACATTGTGTTGGTGTGGTTGCAAGAGATCAGTGGGTTATAGTTATACTTGGCAGCCCAGATCTAAACTTATGCCTGCTAAGAGATAGATAGAACAGTCTAGGCCCCTGAAAAAAAGACTTCGAGAAGAGTTGCCTTAGTATGGCAGCTTGTACTGACTAATTTTTGGCTCTGCATAACTCATTTCATGTTTTTAGATTTACAAAATAAAATGTGACATGTCTGACATAAAGTTAATATATTTCTTCCTTTCATAGGCAAAATGCTCTTAGCTAAATATAAAAGATTGAATTGAAAGGAATTGGGATCACTAATACTGGCAAAGACTGATATTAGATTAGTATTTATTCCTTTTCGAGTTATCTATCCATCATCTTGCACCTGCCATGTTTTGTCTCAGCATCACCATATGGTTGATTAGTAGAAAATGCCTCAGGCGTTTGTACATTTTTTTTTATTTCTGCATTAAATAAATATTCACCTGATCCGCATAGAAAACGTATTGATATCCTTGTCCAATTGATCCAGTAGTGCTATAGACTGAATAATCATGTTGTCAACTCGGTGCACATTGAACTTTACGCGAGCTCGGGAGTAAGAGTGGCCTAGACCCAGCTGTGCCACACTGCATGCCTTGAGGGTTAGACCCTTGATTAGAGCATGAAAGTGGTGGCGTATACCTGAGAGAAAGAAAACCATGTTTATAAAAATAGTTAAAATCCCAACATTGTAATAAAAGGAGGAACACACTCCTTTACTCGTCACTGTAGTTTGTTCATGTTCATTTGTTCATGCCTGTTTAGTTGACATTTACACAATATTTTAATATTTTCCCCAAATATCTAGTTGACATTTACACAATATAATATGAATGTTACCGAGGCAAATAGTGTATGAAACATTCGTAACAGGTGGAATTCAGTCGTTTTTGTGTGAGTTTATGTATGTATGGATAATAAACAGACATAAAATAATTCATAAAAATATTTTTCAGCTAACTTGACTTTTCTAGCTAGAAAGATTTATTAGTAAAGAAATGTAGCAGTTCACTTCAACATGTACTCCCATTATATAGGACCATGTGTTATTTTGGGTACAAAAAAAACGATTTTAGTGGGCAGGTCTACCGATTTCGCTCTATGACGTTCGAGATCACTGTTATCACCATTATAGTTTTTATTTTCAAACCAAATAGGTATTACTTAACTTTTATAAGCTCTATTTAGCTTAAAAAATTAAGTATATCTTGTTCTTAGAATAATAATATGAACATTTATAAATTTAAAAAGGGGGCAAGAAATTACAGGGCATCAAAAAATCTATCAGCCAACTAAGTGAATAATTAAATATTTATTTGTTTCTGCAGTAAAATTAAATGAGGTGGGAACATGCATTATCTTTTTTTTTAAGGTTGGAGGACTAACCTCGTAGAATCTCTGGAACAGCCCCAGTGTGTGAGCAGGGAATCTCCAGTGCCTCGCTGATGGCTGCCCCCAACTTGGGGTCTAACACACCCAGGGTGCATTTGCCACGCTTCTTGCGCTTTGGGAGCGCCCCCTCCAAGAACAGGTTCAAGTCTTCCGGGAGTATACCTGTTTGCCAATCATGAATATATAAATACAGTAAAGATTATTTCGATTTAGATGACCTGTCTATTTTTTGTATTAAGTGGTTGTAAAACAATAGTATTGTAATTGTTTGTAAATATGCAAGCATTTGTCCTAGCAACAAAAATCATCCCTACATACATAAAAATCAACTACATAATGGCAAATACATAATATACGTAGTCTAAATAATAGAAGAGCAACAGACAAATTTAATACACCGACACGACGGTGTAATCTAGGGCATTTGATGAAATAAGAATATAAGTTCGATCCTGAGAAATAATTATGCATTAACAAATTTGCTGAATAAAGGATGACTTTTTCATAGGACTAGGTAGTATAAAAAATCGTTCTTCTAATTTACATAACAAGCATGGTTTATGTGGACATGATCAACAAACACGCGGACACTAACCTTCGGACACCGCATTGATATTTTCCAAAGCAACCACCGCCGATTTGAAAGGCTGGAACCCACTTAGCGTCACAACGGAGTTGAATCGCTGCAAGTCAGTCACAGACTCTTCTACTTGAGGCAAAAAGGCTGCAAGCTCCTCAAACTCGGTGACTTTGAACAGCGCGAAACCCGCGCTATGTTCGTATAAAACATACAACTTACTCTGAAATAACACAAAACTTTATCAGCATCTCCCGCCTTGCGTAGTAATTAAACTAAATGAAGATGTTACGCACCATTTTTGCTTGTTTTACTTCAATTTATTTTCATTTTTCGGGGAGAAACAAACACGTGAGTTTTGTTTGCTCCCCAGAAAACTATATGTTTTGAGGTTAGAATGTTTCGTGTCACGTATGAAAACAAATTGACTGATGTGCATAGAATCTTTTTTTTAAGTTAACATGATCAATAAAATTTATTATAATGTGGTTTTTGTTGTCAGGTAAATATGCAGAAAAATAATTATTTATAACAGAAAAATAAATACAAGAAGTGTGAAATAAATGAGTTTTCTGTGCTGAAATTGTGCCATATCAAGTGTAATGGAACATTGTCTAGTGTTGCCAACCTTATTGGTTTAACAGTAAATCAACAGATTTTTCAACATTTCTTGTGTTTCCAGTGGGTACAAACAAACAAGGTCCACCGTCTACTGCATATATATTAGTCTATGGTCTACTGCTTGAACTGCTTCTGGTGTGCTAACGCAAAAGGAGAATGCCAAAGTTTCCCACAAGACTCGGCCAGAACCGACAAAGATGAACTATATGTCAAAAAAAGGAAAATAATTATAGAATTACATGGTATAATTAGTTTTCTATTAGAAGAACACCAAACAAAGTTAAAGATCTGTAAAGTTGACTACTTAATACTTCTGATTTTAGCAATGAATAATACAGGTTCGGGTACCGTTTTAAAAGCCAAATACGAATACGTATTTAGTAGAAAATCGGAGTCCTGAAACACAGCAATAAACAATACAAAACTCAAAAAAACACGGAAACCTTCGTCGCTGGTGATATCACGCGGGAGAAGTAAATACAACTTTTTGACAGTGACAGATTCAAGTTAAAGTTTGACATCTGGTGTTGCCAGCATTATAGGAATAAACTATGCGAAACGGTATCGATAATCGAATTGAATCTTTTTAAATTATTACTTTATTGTAAAATATGTATTAAAAAATTTAACTAAATGCTATTTATTGGTATAATAATATGTTTAGTGACATAAGTAAGTAATTAATTCACTTACATAATCCTATTTTGATATTCTCGCAATCGATTTGCAAGAGCAGTTTCGTATCGATATACATATTTTGGTGTTGGCAACATTTCTAATTGAAATTGTAGATTATGAAATGTGTTGATATATTGAATAACTATTTAAAATGAGTTTTCAACGGTGGGCTTCTACAGATTTTATTTATATTGTATAATTCTTACTGTTTTTTATAATCAATTATCATTATTATAGAAAGTCTGTCGGACGCTACCTTTGTTTCGAGCCTAATCTTGGCATTGTCCTTTATGAACAGTTTGTGATGAAAGTAGGTATGCATTTACCGAGGTGGTCGTTAACCGTGCCGGCAAATGGTAGTGGTGGATGCCACGTTCGCACAGAGCATCACCATAATACCACGTTCGTTTTAGTTGACGTATCATAACGTTAGATGATGCTACTTTAGTATTGTTCTGAAATTACTAGGTATATATTGTTTGGTTGGTTTGTTGTTTTTTAGTTTGGTTCGTTCAGTTACGGTAATAGCGTCATATTTTCACTTGCTCATCTCTATGTAGTCTGTGACCAATTAATACTTTCGTGGCGGATTACTCATTCTCTGTCAAGGAACATTTCTCTGTCTACGCGGATTACAGACAGCCAGCCAAAGAGTTCTATTAAAATCATTAACCTCTCAGCCAGCTGAGTCAGCATCGAGCTAGAAAAAAACAACAGACAGCCTCAGTATTTTTAAATGTACCAGCTCGGCAATATCGAGTCTGACATGCTCTCGGTAGGTAGAGAGTACCTAGTTATATTCTTTGCTGACATGACTCTGACTGTGACAGTTGGTGAGTAGTTGAGTTGAATAAAATACATTTCTTTAAAATTCACAAGGTATTGAGTTTCAGAGAAAATTATACACTGGACAGCAAATAAATCGGACCACCCGCGACCTTCGAACTCCGACTCGATTTTCGTTAAAAGTATATGTAGGTATAACTTTGATAGTTTTGCAACTTACAACTATCAAAGTTATACAAGAATGTGCGTTTAATGATGGAAACTAATTGGGATTAATCAATTTATTAAGTCTTTATTAAGGATTTTACAAAGAAAAGCCGTTATCCTGTCTTATTCGTTAGTAATAATAGATGAAAATAAAAATACAGAAACAAAGAAAAAAAAATAAAAAAGTTTTTTTTTTGGTCAGTTAGTTCAGTTTGATAACTGCCAGCCTCCTCGGATTCATCGACCTCACTAGCCTGACTATGAAATCTTGAGGAATTGCATTCGACTCCTCTTCAATTGGAATTCGCAGCTCGAAGCCTGGTTGGAGCAGGAACCCGGTCTCGAACCCAACGTTTCAGCTCATTCCATATGCGGGTGCCGCGGTTACTCACAGTCGACCAAAAACGAAATCGCGTTAGAACACGTTACAATCCAAGTGAATTTTTGCGTCGGTACATAACAGTTGATGAAAACTTGGTTCCACCATTATACACCAGAGACGAAGGACAGCCAGGTCATTCACTTTTTTTTTTTTTTTTGAGAAAGGCAGGACGATAACCGGAGCTTAATTTCCTGCTTTGCTGGATAGATTCAATGCAGAGTTGGTGAGCAAAAGACCTCATCTAGCAAAGTAAAACAAATTTTCATAACGATAATGCTCTGCTCCCACTCGTCTATATGTATAAGATTGCGCGCGCACGATCGCGCGATCATAAGGAGCGCTATCCTCCCCCCATCCCATTCGCGCAGGAGTCCCTCAGGGCTCTGTGATTTCTCCCCTCGCGTTCACGCTATTCACCAGCGATATGCCCAAGTGTAGTAAGGCGCAGTTGGCTCTGTTCACAGACGACACGGCCATTAACTACACCGGCCGTGATCCAGACTCGATATCTCGCATTCTCCAAACCCAAGTCAACAAGCTTGGCGCTTGGTTTAGAAAGTGGAGAATTGAAGTAAATCCCGACAAAACTCAAGCGGTTCTCTTCTCGAAGCCGCGTCATAGCCCCTGCCCCCCTCGACCGATCACCATGTTCGGCAAGCCGATCCCTTGGGAGAAGCGAGCCAAATATCTAGGCGTGGTGCTCGACGAACACTACCCTTTTTCAGAGCACATTAAGGCAGCTCGTTCGCGCGCCGCCTTCGCTCTAGGTAGACTCCACTTCGTCCTAAATGCACGCAGCAAATTGTCACTAAAGTGCAAATTGCGTATCTACACAGCGTGCATTCGCCCGATCATGACCTACGCCAGTGCAGTCTTTGCACACGCCAAGCCCCATCGCTTCAATAGAATAAAGACCCTCCAGACCAAATTCCTCCGTATGATTACAGGCTCCTCTGGTACGTTCGCAACGAAATTGTTATATATTCCTGAAGGTCCAGAGCTAAACAAGGAAATTGGAGATTACTTTTATATTACTTTATAGAATTATATCTGAAACATATTACGATCGAGTTGACAAACTTGTACCTGTCACAAAATAAAAGAAAGAAAAATCACACGGTTGACAATTGTGCAAAAAGTTTTCATACCAACACTCCTCCTCACAATAGCAACCCTAAAGATTTTGTCAACTCTAGGTGCCGAGGTCATGGAACTCCTTTGTTTTAGCGCTGTTATGTCTTTAAGCAATAGTCTGATATGAAGGGCTTCTTTTACAGCATCAGATAATGCCATGTACTCTGCTTCCTTGACTCTCAGCTGACAACTCCATTCGCCATCATAAAGCAGTATCCAGTATAGGACTTCCGGTCTAAGGTACATGCTGCCCAATCGGCGTATCCAAACATTTCTTTATTTGTAGTTTTCCCGAAACGGGATAAGTTTCGGGAAAACTACAAATATAGAAATGGTTGTTTGAGTTCCTTTAAGATAACGTAAGATCCTTTTTGCAGCTGATAGGTATTGTCTCATCACTTTTTCCTTCTTTTTCCAACTTAAGGCGAGGCTCTATTGGCGTAACGCTCGGCTTGCAGTCTTCCATTCTGAATTTGGTGAGTTATTTTTCTATATACTTTTCCCGTTTTAGTCCGATTTTGTCATTTTCTTGTTCAATTTCAATTCCTACAAAATCGTTTACAGGGCCAAGATCCTTCATTTCAAAAATTGATTTTAATTTTTCATTTACTTGCTCAAACAATTGTTTGCAGGACTAAGCCATCAGCATGTCGTCGACGTATAATCCTAGAATAACTTTAGCTCCTCCTCTCTCCAGTACATAGATACATGGATCAGCTGTTGAAGAGATGAAGCCAAGCTTCTTCAGTTCATTATCTAAATTTTTATACCATTGTCGCCCGGATTGCTTAAGGCCATACAAAGCTTTCTTTAGTAAACATACTTTTTCCCCTTTGATCTTTGTAACATCATCTAGCATTTTCTTTGCTTTACGAAAAACAGTGTGTTCCTCGTTTGAGCTTTCATCTGTCATAACTTCCATGATGTACTCTTCCAAATACTCTGGCTTTTTCATTAGAATTCTTTCATCTAAGTCACCGTTCGTAGTTTGCCGGTAGACTGTACAGCATCATTATACATAGTAGGTCTGGATGCAGTTCTACGTTCATGTCAGCGAGCTTCTCGACTATGTCCATTAAATGATTTAAATGTTCACGAACATCATTACTATCATTTTAATTCAGTATTAGTTGCTTTAGTAATGTTGCCTTACGCGCAGGGCCGATATTTTTCAATTTACTCCAAAGTTCGTAAGATGTTTTGCAATTTTTTACCTGTTTTATCTCTGATGCTGAGATCAGTAACAAAAGTTCAGATCGTGCAACCTCCCACAAGCCATTAATAATTAATACGGCTTGAGCCTGGACGCTCCAAGTATCATATATTTTTTTTAGCGAATCTATTCGGTAGTGTGTAGTCATCTTTATATTTGACTTACTTACATTTTAACCACGCTCTGCTACCACTTGTTATATATACCTGAAGATCCAGAGCTAAACAAGGAAATTGGAGATTACTTTTATATTACTTTATAGAATTATATCTGAAACATATTACGATCGAGTTGACAAACTTGTATTAATTATAGTACTCTTTGCTTGTATGTGTCACAAAATAAAAATAATGTTTTTCATTATTTTTATTATTTATACGGTTGACAATTGTGCAAAAAGGTTTTCATACCAACAGAAATCCTCCACGTTGACCTCAGGATTCCCACTATCCGTCAGTTTATGAAACGCATTTCAAAGCGTTTCTTCGATACCGCCGCGAATCACCGCAACCCTCTGGTTGTCAAGGCCGCTAGTTATATTCCCTCCACCATTAGTCATGTCCGCCGTCCCAAGCATGTCCTCACCAACCCCGATGACCACATAACTCTCATCCAGGAGAGCAGTAGGGCCACCAGTACATTGCACAAACACAAACCGATATTCCGACCTCGCCGCCGAGGTCCCTCGCGAAGACCCCGATGTAACTGTCCCCCCCGACCCTTGCACAACGAAGTGCAAGCCCGCGGCGCCGATGGCGCTTCAATAGCATGCAGACCCTCAAGAACAAATTCCTCCGTAGGATTACAGGCTCCCCCTGATAGGTTCGCAAAGAAATCCTCCACGTTGACCTCAGAATTCCCACTATCCGTCAGTTTATGAAACGCATTTCAAAGCGTTTCATCGATACCGCCGCGAATCACCGCAACCCTCTGGTTGTCAAGGCCGCTAGTTATATTCCCTCCACCATTAGTAATGTCTACCGTCCCAAGAACGTCCTCACCGAACCCGATGACTACATAGCTCTCATCCAGGAGAGCAGTAGGGCCACCAGTACAGTGAACAATCACTCACACAAATGCAAAGCTCAGCTTAGGCCTCGCGGACTGTAACAAAAAAATATTTTACGCGGTTTCTGAACGAAACCAAACCTTCAGTGTTGGGCAACAATGAATGACTAGCTTTTTGTTATTCTACTAAATATTGTAACGAAATATTTTATGTCAATTTTCTTTGTTCGGTACTAAATAGATAATGATAACAATAAAACTTCTGCTGTGTCTCGTTCAGGTGTCCGCTAACCTTCGATCAATAATTATTGATCGAAGCCTCTAACCGATTTATTAATGCATTGTGGAGGAATGAATATTTCTTAATAAAAAAAATCACTAAAAAGAAGCCAAAGCCACATTAGTCTTTAACTTTTATAGAGCACAGCCTCCAGCCTTTATTTTTCTTATTACTTTAGAATAAATTATTGGTACATAGTTGTGCCAAATAGTCGATTATTGTTTTATCCCAATTGGGCAACACTACGTGGCATCAACGGAATTATTTGACATTTCAATTTGAATTCAACCCAAAAAATGCGTACGGGGTTTGTAGTTATTTTTAATATATTTTATTATCTCTCTGAATGATGGTTTGAAACCCAACAAGAGTGAACGACGTTGTGTAAATAATCGGTTTTGTGTTATAAAGTGCATCTATGTAAAAATAAAGTGCTAAAATGGCTACAATAGCGATGCAAAGAGACCTGGTTCTCTCATTCAAAAAGGAGACAATATTGAACTTCGGAATACTGAGTAAGCTGCAGCAAATGCCTTCAGAGCTCAGCAGGCAGATATTCAAGGAGAATGCATTTGAGAAACCGACACAGAACTTCTTTAATCACCTTTCTTACTATTTGGTGTCAATAATCGATACTCAGGCTTCTAGTTCATTGCCATGGCCACTATACGATACAAAGACTGAGAGAGCGTACAGAAACGAATTGTCTAACTTCATCAGCGACTACAGCAGCAAAGGTTTGTTGGCACCAGTTATGTCCTCATACCTGGTCAACCCAAGCTGCTATAAAGTAACCATGTTGATATTCCAAATGTCACAACTTGCTGTCCAAAGAGTATTGATGTCGAAAATGGTCAAAGATACCCAGAAGAAGCTGTATAATAACATGACTGAGGATTACAAGACGAAAAAAGAAGGTTTTATTGACAACATTGACAAGGAAACGGTGACAATATCCAGTAAATTCTCTAATTATTTGTGTAAAAGAGCAGTTATGGAGAAAATTGCTGAGTTGTTCCGCAAGAAAATAACTGAAATGCAGAATAAAATGACAGAACTAAACCCACAGGATTACTTAGATGAAATTGTTGATGGCTTCTTAAAAACGCATGAAGTAGATGAGACAGCGAAAGTAGAAATCTTAAAAATAAAAGATGTTCACAAATCATCCACATTTTTCGATGATTGGTTAGCTGAAGTAGACAACAGAATCACACAACTGGAACAGGAATGGGATAATAAAATAAAACCGTTCCTTCAAAGTTGTAGAGAAACTCGTAAGTCTACCGAAATGTTAATTGCCAGACAAACAGGTGAAGCGGAAAAGAGTTCCTACACCTTAGAGTATAATCCAAAAACAGACGAAATATGCACTAAAGAATTACAAAGCCAAGTCAACAGCGAACAGAAATACATCCTCAAGAACATCACAAAAGATGATAAATTGAGTTTCCCTAACCTTATAAGAGCATTTCTTATATCCATAGGATTTATACTGAAAAATGCTGAAATCAGTGATGAAATCTACAAGTTCAATGAGTATTTGGATGGCGGGAGACAGAACTTTACCGAAATTGTGTCAGCTATGAGGTTACTTTTGGATAGGGTGATGAATGCCGAAGCTAAACTTCAGGTGAGTTATAGTTACTGTAATAATTATTTTAAACTTTGCTATGTAGGGTTTATTTACTTTGAAACAGAAAGGTATGAAGAGATATGAGGAACAGGGTGACGTCACGCTGAAGTAGTTGCACGAAGGCTGCGCTGATGTTCATACTCGGGGTCACCAGTTTAGGGATATGATGTTCATACTCGGGATCACGTCGGGGTCACCAGTGAAGAGATATGAGGAACAGGGTGTAAAGTTCACTCATACTCTCAGAAAAGGGAGGATCCTCCGACCAGATGGATGTCGTAACTGGTGGGCAACTTCCCGATGATTGTTGTCGGGATGTTGTAAATATGCTAGCTGCCCGGTAAACTTTGATTGCGCGATGCAGGATTTGTGTGATGCGTTGTTCGCATGTGGCTGTGTAGATGATTTTTGTCAAATGTGTTTGTAAAAATAATTTTAATAATAATGAATGAGAATTTTAAAGAATTCTTCTAATAGCTATGAGGATTTATACTGCTAGTTTTACATGTATTTTGTTCTTGAGTGTTTTCTTACAGTCAACTGTTATTTTTCAGCGTACCCAAACATCATACAACCAGTCGTTATCACTGAAGGAATTCTCAGAAATACCACCCTTACCTGACCTGACAGACCTGAAGATGGGCAAAGACCTACAGTCTCAACTTATATTTGACACATTCACACCACTCAACATATCAAAACATCAATTTAACTTACGCAGAAGAGCCAACGTTTTTGCTAAACCGCAATCACGGTCATTACTCAGTGCTCCGTTCTTCCAAGGACCAAGAGATGACTTCTTAAAGAGCCTCATATCATGTCGAATCAGCTCTTACGACCGTCCAAATGCTACACAGAACTTTAACATGTCATTACTGTCCCAGACTAACTATAGGAACAATGAAACCATCGCAGAATGTTCCTCAGGCTTCACAAAACAACAGATAATGAGGTTGCTATCAACGAAAAAGTCTAGTAGCTCTAAAAAGTTTAAATATAAAACGGAGAGACCGGATAATGTAAACGTTAAGAAGGGAGGATTATTTAACGAATCAGTGGCATCAATTGATAGCAACTGTTTATTCCGAAGTCATTCATCACCAAATCTCTTTGATAACAGAGAAAAGAGGTCTAAGTCTAAGATCCCTATTCCGAGGAAATTATCTGTCATGCAAGAAGACTGTCCACTTCTTGAAGTATCTGGCATCTTGGCGTTAGAAAGTGATAATAGCTATGGAACTCCCGATGGTGTAATGCAACTTGAAACTAACAGAAAGATATTTGATGCTACTAGTCTGCCCACTATATCAATAACTCCTGAACCGGATATGGTACCAACAAAAATTCAAGAAGACTCAAATAAGGTGCATTTCGCTGATCTGAACGTGCCGAAACTACAAGAAGATATAGTAGAAAAAGCTGAAATTAAGACTGAAACACCCAAAAGTAACTCTCAATTGATAAGAAAAACAAGTTCTTTAGAGAAAATTATCAATAGGTTTAAGAAAGTCAGAGCTAGCGTGTTACCATGCGACAGCAGCTGCGAAGATGGCAACGAATTCAAAACTATTGTAGAAGAAAAAGAAAATCTCAACATTGTTAATGTAGATGTGTTCACAGCAAATAGGGTCTTATTGCCTGATCTTTTAAGTCCAAGTTGCAGTGTCATTCCAAAGAAGTCTTCGGACTATTCGGATCCAATCTGCTTTGATGACGAGCCTCCTTGTAGAAAACCGCGGGAAAGCCTCGGAACCGCACTAGGTGTAGACCACACGTTCCTAGACCAGTTTGATTTGATAGACTAATAAAAAGAAGTTATAATTTCCTTAATTTTAACGTATTAAACACATATTTAAAGTCCAGTATTTTGAAGGTGCATAAGAAAACAATATTTTTGACTTACTAGGATCTTCCATTCTAAGTGAATGTAGTTTTTTTAACTAGTAATACACAAGATGAAATTTATATGTTGATGAGAAATTGCGCATATTTTCAACTCTGAAATGAACATAATTATGTAATGTATTAGTAATTTGCCATAAATCAAATTAGTAATTGCGAAATGTTGGGGTACTAAGGTACACCTCTGCCTGAGCCTTAGGGGGTTTCAGGCGTGATGTTACGTTATGTGTTACGATGGTAACTTCTAAGAAAAAGTTCCGTTTTAATAAAGACTAAAGTGGAATGTATGTATAACCCTAGATGGGGTCTAGATAAATATACTAATTTATTTTTATATTGTATGCTAACACACAGTGACCTATGTTGGGCAGATTTTCATCTATTTCATTGCAATCAAAAACGGCCGGAAAAATAAGACGACATACTGTTGTTGTCTTATTTTGCAACATAGTTCTTTCAATCTTATTGCTATGAAAATAAGTTTTAATAATAAACATTTTGTTCTAATTTTAGAAAAACATTTATTTCTCAATCGAAGTACAGTAGGGCCTCGTTAATCCGGAGAGGCAAAAACAAGACCCTTTCCGGATTATCGAGGCGTCCGGATTACAGTATGCCATATTAAATGTTAATAAAACACATGTTTAACCTTAGTTTCTTTAATAAATTTTCTAATTATAGCATATAGACAAAATGTACATGTTCAAAATTACAACTATGTAAGGAAATCAGTAAGTTAAAATAAAACATTAGTTAATTCTTCTTGAAAAAGTCTGTCATACTCTTCTGTTTATAATTTTCGCACTTCATTTCGAAAGCCCGGTCTCTAAGTCGACGGAGAAACATAACTTCGTGGCTATCAAATTCGTTATCTTCAGCCCACGTTCTGTTAGGCTAACAAACTTCAAGAGTTTGTCTTTGGTTTTTCTTTATGTCGCCTACAGTTGACCTGCCTATACCAAACTTCCGAGCAATGACAGGGTAGCTGTCACCCTTATCTAACATTTCTGTAATCCGTAATTTGTCTTTTATTGTTAATGTCGAATGTTTACGTGGCGGCGGCGCCATGATGTTAGCGAGCGCACTTAATTGACACTACGTATTACACGAAAGGCGATAAACAAAAGACTGACGGCGCATTGGCTCATGACAGCCCCCGCACCTACACGCCGCCGGGCCTCCCCCGCGAATCGCATTGCCCGGCCGGATTACAGCGATCACCGAACAAGCGAGAGTCCGGATTACCGAGGCCCTACTGTAGTTATTAAAAGTATTGCAAACGATAATAAACTTTGTTTCAGTGTTTAGGTTTATAATCAAGCTATAGGCAATCGCGGCCACTTGAGCGACGTTTTTTTGTTCCTAATCCTTAATCTAGTGCTATTGTTGATCGAATTTGCAAATTCGAATTACTTTTGAAACACCACTTTCGCTAGTTATTATTTACCGTCCCGAGGTTAGCATTGTGCCCTGTAAAATGTATTATTTGAAGTTTAAATTAAGAGCTACGTCATATATGTGGAACACCTTCGAAAAAAGCCCTTCATGCTACGGATTAAGGTGCTGTCAGTCGTCTCTAGCTACTTTTTCAGGGATCAAGAAAATAGTTTTTATCCAAGTAGGTTATAGTCTAGCCAGTAAAACACATCAATTCAATCATTGACCTTTCTCAAAATTGGCCACTATTCGTCATTGTGTAATAGCAAAAACGTTGTAACTGATTACTTTTAAAAGCTTTAAGTTATATAAATAATAAATAACTTCGTTCATTAGCTGTTAACTGTTATCGATTATGTAACTAACTAGTTTTACTAATAAAATGAATATTAATTGATACTAAGATCTTTTTATTTTTGCAATCTTGAGGGTTTTAAAAAGATGAAAACTCACGTAAAAAAAATGCTTTAATAACTATATATGTCCACTAATTAACTGTAATTACTTTAATAACCTTTATCTTTAATAAATATGTATGTAACGTATAAATAGGTATTACTAACATACAAAGCAACCCAATACTAAATTATATTATAATTAGCGGTGGGTAACTCCGGAGGTACTGATCCAAAGGAGCCGGTACCGAACGCGGATACGTAAACCTTATTTATTCCTCACAATCCTTACCGGCACCGCGGTACCAAATGATTCCGGAGCGCGCGTTCACTATTCACTCTCGTTCACTCGCTCAAGTCACTCGGAAGTACTCGGAACACGTCGTATCGCTCTAACTAACCAACTGTTCAATTCAAAATGTGCCAAATGATCCAGTGAACCAAATGAATACAATGTTCTGCGAAACCGGGGAACCAAAATGAGCGAGTGAGTGCCGGTGCCAAACGGTGCCAAAGGAATAAATAAGGTGAATCGGTACCGGACCCGGAGTCGGAATAAGTGAATCAATTCACTTGCCGGAATAAAGATTACCCACCGCTAATTATAATTGTACAATGGAATATTACTAGTTTTTTTAACATTTGTTTCTCTGCAATAGCTTACAACGATGAGCATAAACTAAATCGTACTTTTATTTTGTACGCCTAAATACCTCGTTCTAGCTTTATTCAAATATCAAATACGTCTAAATTCTAGGATCATCTTCACCCAATTTGACCATTTTCTCTGAAATCTCCCAAACTTTCTTAGCTCTACTCATATTACTGACAGAACTCGACAAAGAACTTTCTCTGCAATCAGAAAAGTATTTTCCGGAAACCTTTTCTAGGTTTTCATCAACCGCCAACATGACTGAAGTCTGGCAACCTTGTTCAGGGTTCTTGAAGAAGCATTTGGTAATCGGGAAAAGCATCCAGTTCAATGGAGGAGGCACGGAGCTCCAAATTCCAGTTTCAATCAAGCCGGGATGCAAACAGTTAACTGTTACTCCCGTACCTTCTAATCTTCGGGCTAGTTCTCTTGTGAAAAGGATGTTGGCTTCCTTAGAAGCGTAGTAGAGATATCCTGGTAATGTGTCAACTGGGTTCGGATTTTCGACATTGAATGCTCCAAGACGGTATAAAGACGAGGCGACTACTACTATTCTCGATGGGGCACTTTTCTTAAGTAGATCAATCAAAAGATGTGTAAGCAAGAATGGTCCATAATGGTTCGTCTCCATAGTCATCTCGAGGTCGTCAACAGTCTTCCTCTTCTTGAAGGTGTCTGCGTAACCAGCGTTGTGGACCAAAACGTCTAGTTTTGTTTCAGTTTTGTTGATGTCCTCGGCGAATTCTCGGATGGATGCGAAGGAACTGAGGTCCAGTTTCTTGACTACGACTTTCGTGTTCTTCGTTGTGTCGATGATTTCGGCTGTAAAATTGAATTGTTGGTGTTTATTGGTACTCCAGTTTATTCTTTTTTAGTTACAATTAACGGGAAAAAAGAGTATTACCTATACCTTTCTATCTATCTAAAAATAAATGTAGATAACACGCTCAAACAGCCCACTCTCATGTTTGTGTTTCTGCTAAAACCGAGAGCGTTTTTTGGACGCGACTACTGCATGTGATCTTTTGCTATCCAATTGAGACAAGAGACAAGTTCACATGGAACTTGGCATTCAAACTTTTGTTATCAAATTCCGCCAGAACACTCTTATGTATCTCTCGCCTTTCGTAGTTTTATCTAGTTTAAGTAATTTTAAAAATGCGAAAGTAAGTTTGTTTGTTTGTTGAGCTTATACGCCAAAACGTATGAACGGATTTATATGAAATTTGGCACACAGACCATAGCTTGGGTAAGGACATACGCTACTTTTCATCCTGAATCGCAGATGCAGTCGCAAGCAATAGCTGGTAAAGAATAAATAATCACCTTTAACTTTCTCCGCAACCTCCAAATTCCGGCAAGCCATTATGACCCTGGCTCCTCTCTTAGCCAACTCCCTCGCCGTCTCCTTCCCAATGCCGCTGGTACACCCAGTAACAATCACGGTCTTCCCATCCATTCTCGTTGGCTTACGGTACTGTCCACAAGTGTACTTGGCGAAGAGTCTCAACGCGAAAATTACGCCGAAAAGACCAAGGACTGCGAAGATTGAGGCAATGATGAGTACCGGGAAGACCCAGTAGAGGTAGCTTGCTTTCCAAGCTTCGGCGACGATCATGTCTGGAAAGAGAGGGAAAGGGAGTCATTAAAGTGTTGATTATTGACATTTACTATTGAGAAAATTGCAAATGCTTTTATTTATTGGTAATTTCATTCTGAGAAACATAGAATAGGTATCTACATATACCGAGTGCCGAGGTAGGAGTCTCCTAGAGAGAGTAGGAGCGATCCACCTCTCAAAGAATTGTCATTGTTAAAGACATGGGATAGCTGTAGGCCTTATTAATCCAATTTTGTCAGTTACGGCCTAGATAAGGCTGTTTTTCTTCCCAACTCTTCCAATGAGCGTCCTAGAAATAACCTATTAATACTACTTATGTTTTGAAAACATATATGTCTGCTATCAACCGTAACCTTAACTAAACTTAGCAATAAATAATTATGTTTTATGAATTCATATTCACATTGAATCATAGATATCACTCTCACTCATACCCTTTCACAGTCCACCTCTCGTGGTAACATTTTATGCCATATATTATATTTAGCATACCTAATGCAAATATTATTTTGAATTTTGTTTTAACATTTTATAATATGTTTTTACTAGATGTGCCCGCGACTCCGTTCGCGTGCATGTCGGAAAACAATAATGTGCATATAGCAGGTGTCTGTACTACTCCTCCATCGAAAAGAAAGAGTCTTCCAATCTTGCCCGGTGGGAAGCGCTACCAGAGGTTCTCTACCACAGTCCTTTCGAATGCAGTTACTGCGTCTTCAGGGTTTAATATGTCAATGCGACGAAGTGTCACGTTGCTTTTTGATAATAAATAAAAATCAAGGCGCCAGGCTGCACCTGCCGTACTCAATAAATCGACTGCCCGTCTGGAGTAGTGTGCTTCAGCGTTATCTTGGTGAAGAAGGATCACGCTTTAAGAGCGCTGTTGAAAAATGTTAGTAAAACACAGGCTAAAAAACGACAAAGGATAATCTAAATAATATCAACATAATATTATTGAGATTTCTATTGTATCTGTGTATCCTTTCTTGGACTGGTTTTAAACATTACCTTTTTATTTAATAACACAGGTACCTATAGGACGTGATAAACAATATTTAGCACAAATATTCGTTAGTACCATTTGTCGTCAATAGATGTCATTAGGTGTATGTGGAATGAAAATTTCTTCTTGAACACTATAAATTGATTATTTCTTTTGACAGACCGAAGCGATTGCGATGAAACAAACTAATAATTACTCCGAGTTATGCACAATATTTTAGTTTAAAAGTTAACTATATTGGTTTCGTACTTTTTACGTGATACTTGATCTCATTTTAATGTCACCACATTTATACAGACAAAAATTCCAAAAATGGAAGAAATGACATCTGTTGGTTATCCTATAACACCCCAACAATTTTTCTTAAATTCTTCAATGTACAGAAACGCCTCGTCTATGTATAGAAAGAATAGATAAGTTTTTTAAAATGTTGTTTTGTGGTGAATGCTGCATAAACCATAAGGCGACCTTTCACGATTGACAAAGTTGGTTTATGGGCTTTTCGGTAAAGTCCGCATGTAGGTACCGGATTTCGTATGTAGGTAGGTAGGTTAACTGATCGCCTACTTACATATAGATAACCTACTCAATGCTTCGACAATCAATCATATAGTAGTCACGTCTGATTAGCTAACTATCATTGGCTATGACCATCAGAATAACATACATAACTCTACCTGCCGTGGCTTCTTATTACATATGAAGATTGACCTTTGCAGTCACTGTAAATCTAAGGTTGAATAGGTGGAAAAAAGGCTGCTACTGAGGAAATTCTGATGGAATAACCGTTGTCGATAACACTTTGTCCGACCAGGGCGCACAGTATTTCGCCTAGAACATGCTAGGTGGACAAAATTCAAGTTTTCATTTCCAGGAAATCTTAATTGCATAACACAAACAACACCCCAAAACTCCAAATTCCGAGAAAAAGTTGTTTTTCAAATGCTTAACTGATGAGTCATAGAGTTCAGAAGTCAGGTAATGAGTTTAATGCAAGCGTTCCGGTCAATCAGTTGCAATTTAGCGACACTTTTGTGCACATCTCATAGTGGTGTATAGTGATATTGTGAAAGTTTTTACTGAGTTACTGTTACTGAGGGTATGTACTATTATTTAATATATTATTTTTATCAGAATCTATTAAAATGAATTTTTAGCATTTTTTAACTTAATGCATAAATTTTTGCGTAATTTTTTTCAAAAACTTTGAACGTTCAGGAAATACATTGATTCGCCTCTATTCGGGCTAGTTTTTAGATATATTGTAGGTATAACTGTGTAGTTTGTAAAAATACACATATTGTTCAGCACACTTCAGTACAACATATTTTTTTTATTTTTTTTTCAGAACACGTTTACTCTATTTCAAGGGTAGCAATTTTTGAAGAGTGGTTGAAACACACGAAGAATGATAAAAGATCGCGTATTTATGACTATCTTTCTTCAAAATTTCACTTTGGTGACATTACTGAAAGCAGCCAAAGAGAAATAAAGTTGAAAATATCCAACTTTTCTACTAAGATTGAAGCCAAATGGTTGGCTTCGGGAAAATCGAAGGAGCGTTTTTTAATTAGAAATAAGACTTGGCTGGATGAAGGAGACATACAGTTTACTGTGAGTTCTTTAGCCCCACAACCTTCAACATCGAGTGAGGTTGTGACATCTGCAGGAAGACCTCGCAAAGATTTCGAGTAATCGTCGTTTAAGACGAAGAATCGTCAAGTCGTGGATCTCGTAAAATCTCGATGTGCCAGTGAATTAGTGACTGCTGCCGAAATTGCTATGCGTTCAGCAGGGCAAAGAAAAGTTGCCCAAGTGATTAGAGACATTAGTGAAAGGCCAGATAATATTATTAAGTCAAAATAAAATACCAGTTCCGCTAATCCTAGGCAGTTAAGTAGTGACGAAGCCTTAGCATACTATATAGATTCGAGATAGAATATCAGTACACAGTACTGAGGTCATCAAAGCGGCATTGCTTCCAATTGGGCAACTTTCCGAAGAGGCTCAAGAAGCACGTAACAAAGATTGCCGCAGATTTAGGGAGTACAACACCCGCAAGTGCTCACGTGTTGCCACGAATAGAGACTTGCTGTCCATGTTAATAATAACATCTGACCCTTTGATCAATGGCCTTCGTGAGATTCCCCGAAAAAAGCCGGAAAAAATATGTGCAGAAGTATTAAAGTTAATCGTAAGCCCGACCATAGTAGCATCAAGACCGGAAACGTCATCATATTGTCGCACATTACCACAAAATGATGACGATTCACCAGAAGATTTTGATGATGATTCTGATGATTAGGTTTAGGTTAAGTTAGTTTGTACAGTAGGTATTTATTTATTTAATGCATTTATGTTGTTTGTTTATTATTTTTAAATATTTTTTTCTGTTTTTACATTTTTTTTTGTTTTTTATTACAAAATCATACCAAAAACTATTAATAATGCCTCAACATGACTACTTATTTAAAAAAGCATCGTTAAATATCATAAAATAATATTGTCCACCTAGCATGTTCTACGCGGTACACTGTGGGGCGGGGTAATTGCGTAACTCTAACAACTTTATCGAACATATTTAGCAATGGATAAGCGATGTCATTCAAAATAATTGAGATTGTGATTGATAGACGTGCGTTACGCTAATAGGGTGGCTGGGAATCGAACTCAAGTCCAGCAGTAGCACTTGTGAGCACTATGCAAACAAGCCAGTAGAATAAAATGTGTATCTATCATATCTGATCTATTTCGACTAGTATTTGGTGTCAAGTGTATAAAATACACCAGTAATTAATTCGGATGACGAGAATTCAACAGGAATCTAACACGTAATGTGTTATTAAAATAATTTCGTAACATCATTTACTTAGAAATATGTACCTACTAACGAGTTTTAAGTTACGAAGGTCAGCAGTTTCATAATGTATTGTCTTGCCAATATTAATAATATGTTACTGCAATCAAGTGGGTCAGTGTGTGTTCACCATGGTCAAGGATTTCAAACGAAAAACAAAACACAGTCTTTGCTGTTGCGCAGTCAATTAAAAAGAGAACCAGAAAGAGCAAGGTTCAATGAACAGGTCCTATTTGACACATGGCGTTTTAATGAGATTTACATCAGGCATGTATTCCCCAAAGGAAATTTGTACACGCGGCTACATGTCAAGCTATACATTTCCAGTATGATATGCCGTCTCATTGTACGGAAATCCGAATCGAATGCGAGATCACTAACACCGCATTCATTGCATTATTTACGTTGTTGAGCAGATACATTTTTCGAACTTATGAAGCAATGGATTAGTAATACCCTTCAAAAAGTTTCAGATTGTGCTTGAAAGTTTGTTACGCAGTTAGGGTGCAGCTTGAACTGGAATGGTTTGCATCACTGTCATTGTCCAAATCAAAGTGATTTACGTTCGTTGTATTATGGTTGCTTTTAGGTTGCTGCTGCTGGAGGTAAAATAACACTGAGAATTGACAGGCGATTTGAAAAAAATCTAAATAGGTATCTCTTCAATACTGTCACGGATCCAAGGGATACCAGAGATGTTCTATTTTATGTAAAATCTTAAGTTATCGAATAAAAATACTAACAATGCAATCACAAACTAATCAATCGAACCACATCTAAACATTTAAAAAACGATATTAACACAACAAAAGACCAAGGAAACCAATTATAATACACTTACAGTCCAAAGACGTTGTCTATCACACTGTATCCTAAGCACACTGATGAATCTTGAAACTTTAAGTTAGGTACCTACTCATTAACATTTAACAAAAAAAAATGAAGCCCGTTTCACATTGGTGAAATAACTTAGGTACCATTGAGTTAAGTAGGTAGAGCGAGCTTTGACTCGCTTGTGAACTTGAAGATAAATAAATAAATAAGTAGTCACAACTTGCTCAGTGAGCCAGCTGCCCAAAATTGAGGCCCTTAATGCTGCCTTACAATTAAAATAGAGGTGAACTTACCGCAAGCAGCACAGCTAAACAGCGTTCAAGAGCTGGCAGTGTCAACATTTCCAAGAAAATAAAGGCACTAACAGCTCTTAAACGTAGATTATTATTTATTATTATTTATTTATTTATTTAAATTACATTTATAACACCTTTACAGACGTATCCAAGGCGATGTTATAAGTCACAATGTCTTAGGGTATGTATTATGTGTTGATAGCGTTCTTATTTCAGTAATTAGTTACTGGACTAGTTAGGTACTCCACCAATATAAACTAGGCTTTACACATTACAAGCGAACTCAAGGTTCAAAGTATTAGACAATAAGATGTTATGAAAACATTTAAAAAAAAAAATTATAGTAAGCAGAAGATCTTTGGGTACATTATGCTTATTCGAGAGTTAATTGATTTAACGACTGAGTTGATTGAATTAACTATGTCATTATTTGTCCAACTTTATTTTTAAAGTTTTATTCCATAAAATATAAAAATTATTGTGTATTTTTTTTTATGTGTTATTTAGGTCCGGCAAAAAATTTGAATGGAAAATATAATCAGACACTAGTCAGACAAATGTCCACCTCTAGCAGCAGATGTGAAACATTTTCATGACTTTTTCACACATTTCCTGCGTTATCTCAGTGACTGTGTCTCGGATAATTCTTTTTAATTGTTCATTAGCCCGTTAGCATAGACGTCCTTTGGATAGCCCCACAGAAAAAAGTTAGGAGTTAAATCCGAGGATCTTGAGGGCCAATCAATGTCACAGTTTCTCGAAAATCGACCGGGAATCGTGTTTTTCAATGTCTCGATTGGGTTGAGTAGAATGTTTTAATAATTAAAACACATTGTTCAGTTGTAAAACGCTCCTTATCAAATTTGTCTTTAACTACACAAAATATTTTCCATGAAACAACTGTCATATTTGCCGCCAAAACAAAATGGCTTCAGAAAGTTTTTTAATACACGGATTTATCAGAAAGTTGTGGTCATATTAAAAGTGTGGTAGGTACAGACCATCTAACTAACTGAACAAAACGTTCAGTGATTGATACAGCCCATCTGTATGACACCCTGGGTGAGTTGATTGAAGAATCTATGTCATTATTTGTCCGATGACTCCAAGATGTTAGGATTTATTTGATGGTTCCAAAATACTCTGCATTAGTATTGCCAGTGCTTTCACATTGTAAAACTAATGCTGTGTGTAGGCACAGATCTGCATGTGTCAGAGAAATGTGTGATCAAATAAAAACTGAACGTGTTTCAATTTGATGATCAGCATGTTGATTCTGTAAAAATCTCACCGTGAAGACTTTCGTGGAGTATGCTGTCAGTGTCAGTCCGTCTTAGTCAATCCCTAGCATCAGTGGCACTGACAGCTCACTCCACGCTCACTTCACCCAAGTTTTCACGGCGAGATGATTACAGAATTAAGGCTCCCGGATACACGCTGAATAGATAAGAGTTTTTGTGTAGGTGTGGATCAATCTTTGCCCTTCCGAAGTTCCGACAAACAAATATGATAATGAGGCTTATGTAATCCGTAGAATTCAATTGAACTTTGTTGTTGGTTTTAACGATCAATCGTTAAAATAAAAACTGCCTTGAGTCTAGTGGTAGCAAACGCCACTGTTGAGCATTAGGTCCTGGTTTCGGTTTCCAGGTCAGACAAAGTGATTTTTCCAGAATTTGTCAGTGGTAGACCGGAGTCTGGATTTGTGCCCGGTTGATGGCAATTGGCTTGCCCCTTATTACACGGGACTTAAACCTAACTGGCGAAATGTGGGTAAGCCGCAGTACACAGAAGAGTTAGGCCTCTGCTGAGTTAGACCCCTGCCTATCTCTTCGGGGATTACAGGTGTGATGCTAAGAAATGTTGGCTTATGTAATCCGTAGAAAGACCTTTTGAACTTTGTTGTGGCTTCGTCAGGATTTTTTGTTTGATCAACAAATGGGCATGGTTGCTAGTGTTACATAATCTTCTCAAAGGTTGTTAAAAACAAAACCGGTTTCATCATCAACTAAGCAACTAATCGATCAACTAAGACTAGGTTGCGTTTCACTGCTGGAATGTCCAGCAGTGAAACGCAACCTAGTCACAAGACGCGCGTTAGTAGATCCAAGTTATTAAATGCGACTTCTTAGTATATGAATATCATCACCAGGGTTAACTTAATCCTGCCAGGATCGCGGGTTGTTCGAATCGAAATAGATACCGCGACCCTGGCACAGGCAACTGAAGGAACACGGGTGGGTTTTAGTCAGTAAAAGTCTGTCACGCCCTCCCGCTCCACCCAGAGCGGGAAAAGTCATTTGATGAAATGCCACCGAAAAAAAGGGTGGTTAGTTGGTAAGATTGATACCCCTCCTAGCTGATAATAATAAAAATATGCCGTTGGTGAAAGGAAATTGCCGGGAACAAAACGTAATTACCCCACGATCAGATGTTGCACTTACTTACTATCATTAGGAATAACGAGCGTGAGGTTACCAGATGGAAAATTGAACAGTCCTGACAGAAAGCCTGCCTTCCATAGAAAAGCTCTGAGATTTTGTCGCAAACGTAATTCACAGATTTATGAAAGTATTGATAATTATTTTGTGCAAAGTTGATTCTCAATCTAGAAATGTACCATCTGTAAATTAGATTACGTTTTTAAATACCTATGTTGATATTAATTAAGTACGTTGTTTTGTGAATTTATCCTAAGAAGATATAATAAAGTTTTTGTTCATGTTGATTGTAACTATCTAATAAAAAACTGAAAAATCTACTGTATGTTTTTAAACGTTCTGAGATTACCAAAATTCGACCGTAATCCTGTTAGGAGCCTAAAAATCCTGAAAACTCACGACAAATCCTGAGATATGGTTACTCGAGCGCAGACCTGAAACGAAAGAACTTTTTAAAAGACCAAAAATACTAACAGATTAGTAGAACTATAGTTTAAGTGATTTAGGTCATCGACCCACCTGTACAAGGTCAATGACCATTGTTTGTATACTTACGTGCGTAGTTTTCTAAGAGATGTCGTAATTTTTATATTTTGATAGCAAAGCGTTTATTGTTATTTGATATTCAAGTCATGACCGACGAACTGAGGCAACATGGTTTGCAAAGTCGCGACATTTTTGGTCGTCATTGTTTCTATGCCCTTAACATGCTTTGCTAGGTTCACAATAAATATATGTATGTAGACCAATCCTTACGACTCCTTAACCTAAACAGAGGTGTCAAGATTGCTAACATTTGTTACAATGAGAATTATTTATTGGGCCAGTGTTACAAATATAGCTTATGTAATACAAAAAGAGGTGTGACTATGTTGTGGCACGGGCCTGTGTTCTAAGTGAAAACGTGAACGCGACGAATAGGTAATATTTTCGAGGTGGGTAGAGGTCGACCCGTCAGTCCGGAATCGACGTAACAAATTCTTTGATTCTTTAGATATCGAGTGGTGTAATTATATTTTTGATGTAGATGTTAGGTATGTAGTTGCAACACAAAACTGTATCCCTCGATTTTGTCATCACCAGTTATTTTGAACGGCTTCAAAATATGACAGCAAATTAAAAGACGACCGTATTCACGTCGATAATATACTTTTCATTTTCACCACACTACCTATTATTTGCAATTTTTACCCATCGATTTCCGTGGGTAAAAGCCTTTTTTGTTATCTAGAGTGTAAAAGTGTTTTAAAATTCGAAGGCTTCCGATTCAACATTTACTCGAAGTTTTAAATAAAACCAAAGAGTTAGGAACAAAAAAGTTTTTAAGACAAAAGTTAGAAACGTTCAAAACCTGTCAACCGAAAATACCTGGTTATTCAGAACAGAAAATATCCGCTTTTTAATTTATTTTTATTGCTAACACTATAAAATTATGTAATTTTTAATGTTAATTTGAATAGTTCTAATCGTAATATACAGTAAAAGGTAATAAAAGTAATGGTTAACTATACTTAGTGTATCGAAATAAATAAATAAAGCGTATGAAGCATTTGTTTTGAACGTACCTTCTCACTAAGAAATGACAAAAAAGACAAGGCTGTATGGCTCACTTCCTTTGCCTGCATGAGCCAATTATAAAACAACAGGCACTTGAAAGAAGCCTTTGAAAGAATCCCGTTGTGGCCTGCCTGTGTACCACGCTAACATTCAAAAACTTTTACAACGACAAGTTTTTACAAATTTCTCAAAATGCGATGAAAATTTGACTCCGTCAGAATTAGTTGAAAATACGGTTTTCTTTTACTGGTTTTCTTTCTTTTTTGCAAGTTCCTCGTAGTGTGGTGAAAATTGTTGTGTTTCACTTATGGGTAAAAGTTTATAGCGTTTCGTGATTTGAAACCTTCGCGACGCTCAGGGTTCTTCTTTTAAACCACTCGCTTCGCTCGTGCTTTAATTCTAGAACCCTTCGCTAGCTCAGGTTTCAATCCAAGCACTCACGGCAAAAAACACTTTTACCCACATGTAAAACAAATAACTATTTCACCACACTACCTATTATTTGCAATTTTTACCCATCGATTTCCGAGGGTAAAAGCCTTTTTTGTTATCTAGAGTGTAAAAGTGTTTTAAAATTCGAAGGCTTCCGATTCAACATTTACTCGAAGTTTTAAATAAAACCAAAGAGAGAGTTAGGAACGTTCAAAACCTGTCAACCGAAAATACCTGGTTATTCAGAACCGAAAATATCCTCTTTTTAATTTATTTTAATAAACAGATTCTATACGTATTTTACTGATTTTCTTTCGTTTTTGCAAGTTCCTCGTAGTGTGGTGAAAATTGTTGTGTTTCAGTTATGGGTTAAAGTTTTTAGCGTTTCGTGATTTGAAACCTTCGCGACGCTCAGGGTTCTTCTTTTAAACCACTCGCTTCGCTCGTGGTTTAATTCTAGAACCCTTCGCTAGCTCAGGTTTCAATCCAAAAACAAATAACTATTTTACTGTAACTACATTATTTAACGTGGTTGAACAGTGGTCCCCAAACTAGGCAGCGCAAGTATCTTGGGGGCCCAGTCTTGCTTCTAAACTGTGTGTGTAATTCCGTTAAGATATTAAACTTAGATACAAATTGATGCTGGACACCACAATCAACAATAATAATTGCGCCAGGGTAGCCCCTCGTCATTAAAATTTTCTTACCTTTTTTTGCAATTTGCAAATCAGTGCCAGCTTGTGGTATGTTGAAAAAAATATGATACGTTTTGTATACAAATTATATACTTAGTATAAAGTATGATATGTATTCTTTACCTACGTCGCGAATCATATTTAGTTCAACATACAACTGCGAATTGCAAAAAACTTAAGAAAATATGGTTTTTGCTAGATAAGGGTAGGTATCTAGCAAAAATGGCTTTAATTAGTTGGCCAGTTTGCACACTTCTCTCAGCACTCGTAGCACGACCCGACCGGGCTTTGTCGGCGGAAGAATAGACAGATAGAATAGACAAAATTACATATAACAGACAAAACGACATATTGAGTAGATAAAATGACAGATATAAATGACAAAGTGACAGATAGAATAGACAAAATTACATCTTTTATTCATCTGTCATTTTTATTTTCTTCCATCGACAAAACTCGGTTCTATGTTAGCCATGCTACACGTGCAGGTTATCGTCTTGATTGTTGCGTAGGTTTAACTATGCATATTGAGTAGGTATATACATAGTTAACAGACAAAACTACTTTTTTAGTTAACTTTCTCTTTCACAACAAATGTTTACACAAAACAGTACCAATGAGGTGTGGTTGGATGTTGCCATAAGATGTTAAATAAAGCCGACTATAACACGATGTAGTTACAGTTTGTTGTCGAGCATTAATGCGTCTTCGCGTTAACCAGTAATTATGGAAATGGCACCAAATTCACCTTCCACTCCAAAAAGACTGGGAAATGAAAAGAAATCTCGGAGACCCCTGAGTCTGGCTGCAGAAACAAAATTTATATGTCATCAGAATTGAAAGGCACGAGAAGGGACCTATTTATAGTCTCAACTTGAGGTTAGTATTTAAGAAAAGAGGAAAGAAGTTTCCCAAATAAGCCTGTAAGTTGCAAGATTCAACAAGGGAAGCTGAATAAAAGCTTGTAGAAGAAGCGGGAGTGTGCTCCTACGGCGAATTTTTGCAGCGATTGAGTAGCGATACAGTCGAAGACCGGGATACAGTCGCTGGTCGTATACGTTCGCCCACGTTATTACGATTTTGCATCTGCGCTGTAGTGACTAGATTACCTATATATAAATGCCTGTGGACGCTACAGTTGTAAGAAGGCAACGTAAATATTGGGTACACCCATGTAATTTTAATAAATAAAGGTTACTTTCGTGGTGGCCATTATGTAACAACGTTTCAAAAACTATTTTATTACAAGGAAAAATTTAGATTATGTCATAGTTATTCACCATTGTTCTTTTTACCCGATGTCGATGAATCGATACAGTCGCGGGTTTGTATCGATGCAGAAATACTCTATCACTACTAGCGACAAACGGCCAAACGTAAGAACGACGAACGACGAAACGCGCTACTGAATCGCTGCAAAAAGTCGTCGTGGGCGACTGCCCTAACGGTTTCCTTACACTATGATCCAATATTTTAACCATTAAAAAGTGCATTACGTACTGATCATTACCTAATGAAAATAATAACTAAATGCAATTTAATTAATGTATTATGTCCATAATTACAAGGGAATGTACGATGTTCTCAAAATCAATGGCGCCTTTCAAATTTTAGAGAAATGAGCAATAATTAAAAACAAAAAATTGAAGAATATAAAGATGCGGTAACCACTAACCGGCCCTGTGGTTGAGGTAAATATCTATTGCACAGGAGAAAAAAGACTGCGCAAAAATGAACACGAATTAACACGATTGAATAAAAGTTTTGCACAATAAACGATAAGGGGCTCGCTCTCCAGCGAAGTAAATTGCGTCACACACTTTTTTTTTATTTTGTTGGGTGGGAAATCATCAAATGACTTCTCCCGCTCTGGGTGGAGCGGGAGGGCGTGTCAGACTTTTACTGAATAAAACCCACCCGTGTTCCTTCAGTTGCCTGTGCCAGGGCCACGGTATCTCTTTCGAATCCCGCTACTCTGAGTCATCGGCCCTATCGGACCCCGTCATTATGTGCTGACATCTGTATGAGGCGCGCGTGGAACACGACGCGCCGTCGACCCGGGCCTGGTCCTAACCGGACGGCGAGCTACCAATTGCTCGCCGTCCGCAAGCACGCGCCTACGGTGGCCGGGAATCTGCAGGCGACTCCCGACGCCCAGGGCGTTACGTTGTGGAGCAGACAAATATTTAGAACATATTAAGAAGCATTGGTTGAGAGCAGTGGTACTGTGGTACTTACGAGTTGAAACCCAAGCACCCAGGGGGGTGGGTTATAATTTCATCACCACTGCTCTCAAAACTGTGAAGGAAAACATCGAGAGGAAACTGGTATGTCCTAGAACCAAAATTCGAAGACATTTGACATCTACCAATCCGCGCTGATGATGATACCATAATAAACATATTATACTCATATCCACTGTCCGTAGCTTAGATTGTAGTATCTGTCTCACCGATATAGGTACATAATAAGTTTCAGTACAACATTGAACATTCACACCACCAACGTTTATTCCCTTCTACTCAACCGTGTTGTTATTGAACATTCCTACATCTAACAACGCTTAAAATCTTGTTGTTTTTAACGTAAACTTTATGCTATTCTTTAAACTTATTCTAAGTACTAAGTAACTGTTTCTTTTTGTTTTATTTAGCAAGCGTTTTGGTGTTTCTGTTCGTATGCCTGCTGCAAGCTTGTTTTGTACTAAGCTGTTGCCCGCGACTTCTGGTAATGGTCTATCTGTGAGCCAAATTTTATTCAAATCCGTTCAGCCTTTTTAGCGTGAAAGCGTAACAAACAATAAACAAAGGTACTTACTTTCGCATTTATAATATTATAAGTTAGGATTTTAAACAAATAAATCCAATGGTTGTACTATACGATTGGCTTTAAACAGAAAGTCACAGATTTTTGTGTGGTAATACGAATTTATAACGCAAATGATATTTATTAAATGCAGTAAAAATCCGAAAGAAAACACGGAAATCTGAGTTTCAAAATGGGATCATTAATTAATTTAAAATGAAATTTTAGATTAATTAATGTAATTAAGTATTTTAATTTCCGCGTTTAGGTGCAAAGTGCAAGGTTCCACTTCAAAAAAAGGAGGAGGTTCGTAATTCGGTTGTACCTTTTTTGTTTCTTACCTCAGAACTCTTCATATACATAGAAACCGATTTAAAAAAAAAAACGTTTGAAAAAGTATAGATGTACTCATCGAGTGGTCCCATAAATTTGAAAAAAATTTTTGAGCTAGCTTCAATAACACGTATTTTTTCCACTTAGTGTATGTTGATGATGATATAACAACTTCCCGTCACTGTTATTTATTTAGCAAGTGGAGTTATACACGAATTTGTGTGGGCGCCGTTTTCGCTTTGTAGTGTTTTTTTTAAAGTTGCTGTAGCATGAGGTCGGAACTTGGTGTTTTCCGGTTATGGGTATTATCGCTCGCCAGCCACCTCATTCAGGGGGCCATAAAACTTAACTGGTGAATACAGGCGTGATTATGGTTCATCTTAAGTACTTTAATTACCTATTGTAAGTTGTAACACAATACAAATATGTGGAACTTAACTTAATATCTAACATCATATAATATAGATTATATTTAGGTATTTATAGGCTTTGTAGTACATGAGAGACTTACAAACTAAGCATTATTATTTATATGGTGCAGTTTCAACGAATTGTTGGTGAATCGCTGCTCTCCCAGTTAGATCACTACGTAATTTTTATTTGGGAGAGACAGTTTAGACTCCCAATTTGGATATCACAATAATCATGTTATTATTTAACATTTATCCATGTGCATTATGCCATTTCACCGACAATTGCTTTACAAATCTTCACTTGAAAAGTAACGATGGGCAGAAATATGATTTGTCATTGCGCAATAAACATCAGCAAGTTTGCCAAATAATTCACTCAAGAAAACAATAACCCGATAAACTTGTTTTTAATAAGCGTATTATATAATATATTAGGTTGGGGGAAAAGTCTTTTCACATTAGGAAAATGTGTGATTTTTATTTGTTTTTCGTACTTGACTATGTTTTAAAATTAACTACGGTAAAACGGGGTGAATAGGGATGCAGGGGTGAATCGAAACGAAACTTTAAAAAGGATTTTAACATTGAAATAATATAGTTTGTTGCCAACAGGGGCACTTAATCGTTAATTATAATACAGTCAACAGATACGAGACATTTTTGGCAACAACCATTATCATTATAATATTAAAATCGCTTTTAAAGTTTCGTTTCGATTCACCCCTGCATCCCTATTCACCCCGTTTTACGGTATGTTAAAAATGTTTTGAACTTTCTAAAAAAATGCGAAGAAACTTTTCCCCCAACCTATTATAACAAACAATTGGTTTTTTATTCACGTTATCTCATAAAACAACGTTTGGAATAAAAACGTTTATCGAATTGCATTATTATAAGACAATGTTACTTACTACTGTCGCTAGGAGAACTTTGGATGCAAGAGCGAGCGAAGAGAGTTGGGCACCCCGACTCGAACAGGTTAGGTTCGAAGGGAATGGCCTGGTCAAAGACCCCGCCACCCACTTCGTGGTTATTTTTTTTACCATTCAGAAGTAGGAATCTGTCGACTACGCCCGACTATTCTCACCGATGCCGAAAGAAACTTCGCCGGGTGTTAAAGTACAGTAGTTCCTTATTAGGCTAGCCGGAACCGAACTATTTAGATTATTAAATACTTTAACTCGTTAGAAAGGTTAGTTTAGAGCTACGGCCCCCAAAAACGAAAGACAAAAGCGACTACAATCTAGAAAACATATTTGTATTAGTAGGTTTAAAGAACTTCAGTAATTGCTTGTAAATGATTTGACCCAAATAGAAATTGCTCAAGATTTGATCGCAAGCCCTTTTTAAAAAAATCTTATATGACAACTGTCATTTTCTGCTCCATTTTCAATAATCATTTCAAATATTGTATCAATTTTCCTTATAACTTTGTTCGTACAAAGACAAAATACCAGTGAAAACGTTTTCTGAGTTTCATTTAACCATTTCGACTTAACGCATCGACCGCGTTCGGCGCTCCGATTGGCCCTTCACCATTCGAAAGTTGCGCTCCGATTGCCAAGGGCCAATCGGAGCGCCGAATGCGGTCGATGCGTAAATTCGAGACGATTAAAATTAACTCACACTAGGCCCACTGACCATATTTATATATATTTCCATGAATGGTTTATAGCTGGGTAAATATTGTAGGTACTATTTTTACGAATCTATAAATGATAAATGCCCGGTTTCTGAAGTTTCCAGATAAATTCTCATTAGCTATTGATTCGAATAAGCATACGATAAACATCGGTTAACTGTCACTGGGTCTCTGAATACACAACAAATCAGTCAAGAGCTAAAGCGCGGTAACTGTCAGACTGCTTAAAAAAGAAAGAGAAGCGTGATGACACAACGCTAGTAATTTATTGCAAAATAAGCAATTATCTTTTTGCAAAAAATCTATTCATTGAACTTAAAATAAATAAAAGACAATTACGTTAATCTGTTGCTTGAAGAATAATCTGACGAAAAATCTGAATGATTGCTTGTATATATGTATGGTTTTTAATCGTTAACATATTTTTTTAGAGGTATCTTCGTGTTTTTTATCGTATCAAATTAGTTTTATTATGTTTTCAACACACTATCTATCTATAATATATCCTGAAGAATATCATATATTTTTCTGGTTTGGTTTACTGCAATGGATCATATAATTTAAGGTTTTTTGTGAAATAAATAGTAAGTATATGAAACGTTGGTTGTAAACAAAAAAAAAATGTCGACGGTGTTTTGGTGAAACTTTAGTGAACCCGATACTTAACTTCAACTTAGTGTGAAATACAATATCTAATTATCAATTCACGCTTGCCCTCTTGGTTCAATGGCTGCAATAAAGTCACTGGATCAATTCCCAGGCCGTGCAAATAGGTCTTGTTTTAAATATTTTATGTAAGAAGTAAACAAATAGTCATATGAGAATGCATAGTTGATATTAAGTTACAAAATAAAATTATTGTCAGAATAATAAGTAAGGATAACGGTTAAATAAGTATAATTTCCCCTTAGATAAAGAAACACTCCGTAATGATAGAAGTAAGATGGATAATTAAAAAAACAGAAAAAAAAAAACATAATTAGGTAGTTTTCTTTTCACGAAAAGCCGAAACAGGTTGGCAAGAAACATTAAAAGTCCATCCAATTGTTACAAAAACTCACCTTTTTCTTTAATAAATATTTCAGGCCAGTACTCCCGAAACCACTGCACTTGATACTCGCGTGTGTGCTGGACGGATGCCGAGTTAGCACTGAGACCGACAGTCTGACAGCCTTTGGCTTTCGTAGTTTCGACTCTCTTTAGAGAACCTGCTAAGGTAGAAGTCCCAGTGTGAGCTAGGTATTTGATTCGACAGATATCTGCGCAGGAGATTGATATGTTGTTATCAGTACCTTAGTAACCTACCTTTTTTTTGTTCGGAAAATCCTCGTGGATGTCCTCCGCCTTGAACCGGGTGGAGGGGTCTGTCAGAGTCTTACTTACTTAAAACCACCCCGGTGTTCCATCACTCACCTACGCCGGGGTCGCGGGAACACATAATTCTTCCGCAACCCCGGCTGGTGCCGGCCCGCTTGCGCGGGCCCCGTCCCGGGCGGGGGGAGTGAGGTGTACTCCCCCCGCAACGTATGTGAGCGGCGCACGCGGAACACTACGCGCGCCTCTTCTCGGGTCCTGATGTTGGTGGGCGACGGGTGTCCCCGAATCCGTCGCCCCTGGACCCATTTAGGGGGGCTGGAAGAGGGCGTTGTCCGCCCTCCGCCTACGCCCGGTGCGCCTGCTGCGGATCGGGACAGTGGAGCGACAACTACATATTGGAGGAGGAGAAATAGTGACCTTATTGATGATGTTCTTCAGAAAGGTCAGGTGCGTTATATACTCGCAACTGGCGTGCGTGTATGACCAGATGTATGAACTTATACGAGGCAAAAGGAGTTTCTGCCTACCTCCATGTGAAGAAAATGAGTTTATGTATGCATGTAGTTGTCAGGAGGTCGTGATCGCTGCTCAGTTTTTTTACTGAAACTGTCAACAACATATATTAAAAACAGTTAGGTATTGAATATTCGCTCATAATGAATGTGCGAATTTAATGACTGTTTTTAAAACACTGTTCTGTAAACATTTTGTAAACATGGCAAAGGAAGTGTATTATAGATACAATTTTACTTTGTATAGGTACTACCCACATAAATCGGCTACGATAAAACGCTTTCCGTGTGCCTAATCTTTATAACATTGAGACTTTAGAACTAGGATAACATATGTGCGTACATAATCTATCATCATCTATTATCACGCTAGTGTTAGTGTGGTTAGGCAGTATTCTGCCTTAAATGAGCTGTTGTAAAACCTGATGACGATGAAGGTAAGTGAACCTCAACTGAGATAAAGAGCGAACATTATAAACGCGTCAGATCAATCCATGAACCGCGATGGTTACAGTATGCCGATTCTGTAATAATCTCACCGTGAAGACTTGCGTGGAGTGAGCTGTCAGTGTCATCCATCCCGTCTTGGTCAATCCCTAGCATCAGTGGCACTGACAGCTCACTCCACGCTCACTCCACGCTCACTTCACCTAAGTTTTCACAGTGAGAGGGTTACATAATAGCACTACTATATTAATAATATCGATGGAATAAAGTTCAAATATGTTTGGCCCAAAATATATGAACAAAGGCGTCAGTAACGAGACCGAAGTCTGCAATAAAAAAGGGACTCTTCTAATGCGATCTAGACAAAATTGCTTTCGACATTAGGTACCCCTGAACAGAGCTATCATCGCGAGCTTCTTGAAAATGTTATTATTTTGTTATTAGCTGCTGTGACAGCCAGCATATGAATGCATGATGTGAAGATTGCGTTGTCCTACTTACCTACACCGCAGATAATACAATACTACGCCTACACTAAAGACGTTGAAGTTTGAATCGGATTCCGGAGAGAGTAATTATAGTTTAATTAATAGTTCAATCTAAAGGGTCGCAGTCGTGATATAGTAACAATACGGTGTTTAGCAACGATAAAACAAAAATATATTAATTTTATCATCGGCCGCAGTTTGAGTAGAAAAACATGTTTTTTTTTTTTTTTTTGAGTAGATACACTTCACATCTGTGATAAGTATCGATTTCTCAACAGGTTATCCTGTTGAGATCCTGTTGAGGAACATATTTTTTCAACACATACTTCTAGTAACAACACCACCAGCGGGCATTGACTCCTAATAACCACTTCATTAAAATTAATATCTATGGTTAGGTTACTGTTAGAGAAATGACGTAGGTATGTTTACAATCTACTGTTATATTATTTTAGTGGTAGCCGTTAGTTAGGAATAATCTGTAAGAATACATCATGGCGTCGAAAAATTCCTCCGCATAGCTGTCGACTGGTAAATTGATAATGTACCCAAGAGACTGGCGGCATTGCAACGTTGTATGGCAATGCTTAGCCTCTGGCCAAGGTAAAAACCAGTTCTTGGGTCACGGGAAGTGTCAACCAGCCGTTTGCTGATTTCATTGAATACTCACACCCCACGGCCCGAGGGTTTCAAACGAAACTAGTCTAAAATGTAATTAGCAATAGGTAAGGTTATTCTTATTGTAACTAAGCCGCTACGCGCTACGATTGTGGTTTTCCGCAGCCGCAGCAGCAGTGCCACCACAGCACGCCGAGCCAGGAAGATGGGATGGCGCAAGAGTATCGACACACATTGCGTCCCACTCTAAAGACCTACCCACCTTCCATGTACAGACATGCCGTCTCTTGCCACCGTCGCGTGTCAATACTTTGAGTTATACAGCTGGAACGCCGACAGTGACAAGAGCTCGTCGGAGGATATCGTTTTTATTCGTGTGCTGAGATAAGCGGCCCTCATTTCGGCTGCAAGACAGGCCGTGGTGTCCACGGCTGTTTGGCAACTTTGCCACAGTAACAGCAACAAGAAGAACAACTTGGAGCTCCTATTCGTAGGAAAGCAGCGTTGCAGAATGTTGTGTTGTCAAAAAAAAGTGCCTATTTTGACGACGGTAGTGCATAAAGCCAACTCATGCTACCGTCTCGCCTCTCGGACCAAGGACATGAAAGCCGGTTAAGTAATACTAGAAATTTGGCGAACGCCGAGATCTGTTATACGAATGGGAAGAGTAGCTTGGCCCAAGCTTGGTCGTCCATGGCCACATTTAAAGGATGATTTAAAAAAAAATGTTAGAAGAAAGGCAAGGCTTAAGATTGATTAGGGTGTTAGCAGAAAACTTGACTACAGTGCACAAAGGGCTATGCTAAAGAGTCAATAGTCATTAATGACTTAAATGCACCTCAATGTCTCTGTAAATATCAATAAACTTGGTTGCACATATTGTAGACTTACCAACGTTGAGTCAGCTTTAACACAACGACTTGTACAGTCATGAAGGAAACTTGTTGAATTATTTGATAGAAAGTCTTAATTAATTGTTATTGATTATGAAAATGGATTAAGCCGTTAGTCCCGGCTGTCACATGTGAAACTTTGACAGTCGTTACGGTTAGTTAGAAGCTTAAAATTCTGACTACCTGTCTTACCAAGGGTTATCGTGTAACTGGGTCGTGAAAATACTGATTGAACTTCCCGTTGACTGGTCTGTAAATTGTTAGGAAAGGGCTAGACAGATGATCATAGTTATGGATTTACCATTCTCGTGGGTAAAAGGATGGCTCACTGATGGAAAATGGGTTTTTGACAAGGAACACGTACCGAAATATACATAGATGAAATGTTTCATCCAATCTAGGTGACTGTAAACTGTAAAAATACAAAATGTTTTTTTTTTTTCTGTAGGTACCAACTATTTTAAATTAGTGTAGGATTGGAGCCTCCATTTAGGTAACTTCGCTCTTCCACCGCTTTGGTTGTTTGTACAACTTACTAAATACATTTCTGTAAAGTTTACAGTTTATTTTCAAACTTTATAGTTTGAAAATCATTTAATCCAAACCTCAACGAAACAAAACTGTTGCTTGATCATATGAAACAATACAGGTAGGTAGCTCTAGGTGAGAGTATTGTACTATATGTCCCATGTCTATAATTATGTACTATGTGTATATGTACTATTTAGGCCGAGATCTATAAATGTTACTGAGCATAAACTTTGGGTTTGATAATCTTGCTCTTAGTGTTGCGTAGTTGGACAGTAGTGTGACAGTGATAAAAATAACGCTTAGCCGAAGCACGTGTTATGTAACTTTTATTGTCGTCGGTCTCAGTGGTGTTAGTACTTACTTTCCCGCACGAGGCAGGGTCTTCGGGCCACAACAAAGAAAATCGTAAGCATAAAGACTCTTGTGCTCGACTGTACAAAAACGAAACTTGTCATCTCACCGTCGCAGTCGTCGCTAGCGCATTGTGAGAACGCAAACCGTTAGTTGTAGAAAGTGACATTTTGGATTCAAGATGGCTGCCATATCTTATGTTTTAGGTAGCAGATAAAGTACGACCAACTTATACGTGCAAGTATTGGTGGCGCTGGTTGTAAACTTTCGTTATTGATTTTAACTTTTTGGTTTTCATTAAAAAGTTAAACAAAAACTGAGCTTATGTCCCATTCAAAATGTTAGTTAGAAAAACGGCGGGAAAATAATAGTACGAGTATCTAGTACTGGCAGGTATCTGGTAAACCTTTCAGCGTGGTGGTGGCAGGTCTCTAGTATGCCATTCAGAAAGTATTGCAAAAAAAAGTTTTAATGTATGAGAGATTGGCCAGTTATAGTCTATTTTGAAAATATTACTATTATTTGTAAATAAAAAATAACGTTCCAATTTCAAAACTTCCCTCCATATTGGAAAAAAAAATCAAGAGATTCAGAACATACTGCAGCATGGATCGGGAAGTTTCATCACAGATTAGGTTTCACTCTGGGAGCCGCACAGTCCTACCGATGCTCAGAAGCAGGCCCGGGTGGAATGGTGCCGTGATATGATAAACAAATTTGAAGCAGAATCGTCTCGGCGTGTTTACGACATAATTACAGGTCTTCTCATCAGTCACAGGACATCATTACTCATCAGTCTTGGAATTATCAATACGATCTAGAAACGAAGCGCCAGTCGACGGTTTGGGTTTTTCAAAACGAATCAACGCCTACCAAAGTGAAGCGATCTAGAAGCGGGGGGAAGATTTTGATCGCGAGCTTTTTCAATTTGACTGGCTACTTGTTGTCGATTCCTTTACGGAACCAAAATAGCATTAAGGCTGAATGGTATACTACCAAATGCTTGGCAAAAGTTTTCTCTGTTGTGAGCAACAAGCGACCAAACAGGGATCCGCGGGCTGCTCCACAATGACAACGCGCCTTCGCACACCGTGCCCAAAACGAGGGAACACCTTTTATATAGAGTTGCATGATAAGTCCCTGCTTGCTCTGTCAAACATTGAATACTGAGCAGCATTTGCTGCATACAGATGTCAGCTGCTTAGGATTCCGACTCTACAAATAATCTTCAAAGGTTTGGATTTTGATTCTTCCAATCTAAACGAAGATAGTAAGTATAGAACATTAGAAATAATTTTGTGATTAAAAACCCTTTGTGTTGCATAAAAAGTACAAGATGACACACTCATTGGCAAATTTGTAAGGCCAATCACGACGATTTGGGCCATTTCGGTTTTATCAAAACACGTTCAAAAGTCAATATTGGTTTCTGTCCTCAATACCCGTGTATTCTAGTTATTTGTTACCACTGAAGAAAGTCAATTATTGCTGAACGAATTAATTTTGCAATGCAAGCAAGGCGGAAAGTATCTTGTTGTCGTAATGTCGATGTCAATATGAATCACAAAACAGAGGATGGTATGGCAAAGAAAAAAGGATATATTTTTAATAAATAGTATTTAATTTTTTTTTGGACATATTATAGGGTTGCTTGAATTTATGATAAACATTTTGGAAATGATCACCTTCGCAAAATAACAAGGTAGTAGGTTAAACTAACTTTTCTTTTAGAAAGTGATTTTATATATAAAAACCCGTTTGATGTGTTGCACAATTTGTTTTTGTATCTAATCTTGGCGTATTTTACACGTAGATAATTACGCAAATTTATTCCTAATTCCGAACTAAAGTTAAACGTTAAACGACTAATTGATATTAATCACATAGTTTAAATGCAATTACGAGATAAAAAAGAACTTCGTTTTAAACATGACAAGACGGAATGTATTTTGCATATATCAGGGTTAATTTATCCTTAGTAAATAGATTTAAATTTTTTAATACTGTAAAACCCGCAATCCTGTACATACGTTACGCATAACCAGAGGGCAGGAACTGGACATGTCCATTCACTAGTGAAAATAGTTCAAACTGATTTACTCGTAGTTAAAAAAAAAAAATATATATTGACTTTCACAATATTCGCAATATTTTTATTATATTTAAGGTTTCACAATTTAAAACTTAAGACTTAGAGTAAACACGACGAATGCTAAGTAGACACAACCAACGCTAATGGCTTTTTGTCTTTGTTTACCAGAACTTTCTCGTTCCTGGTGGTCCAAGGGGTAATTAGTATTGGAGACTGGTTTCCAATTGTTCTGGTTTCCATAACATCTCCTATGTCTTCCTTGAAAAGGTTCATTATATTTTTAATACGTTCATTGTTCAGGTCTTGTTGACTATTCCCCCTTAATTTGGAAGTCCATGGCTTCTTCCAAGCCTTGGATTGAAAAAAATTGAAGAATATCATAATACAAATAAGTATAGTTATACATAATATCCAACTATACTGAATTAGATTATGTTTTCCTTGCGTTGCTAGTTCTTCTATTTGCTTAAAATGTTTTAATTTCGCTGAGATTTTCATTGGATCATAATTCAATTCAATTTCAGGAATATCCTTAGTTTGATTAATTTCTAGATTAGTTATTATTATTTTATCATTTGACTCTTTTGTATTGAATCTTATTATATTTGCAACTTTATTTTCACAATTTTCTCCTGTCAGCAAATAAGGTCCTCTAGCCCATGATGTTTCTTCGTTTTTTCCACAGTTAATCTTTATTTCGGTAGTTTTATTGAAATACATATTGTAGATTGCTTTTGGAGATATTTCTTGTATTTCTTCTGCTGGACACTTTATAGGAACTGTGATACATTTTTCTTTAGTAGTTTTATTCCGTAAGAGCGCAGTTTCACAAGTTGTAGTCTGTCTAATGCTTTCTTTACAAATTATTTCTGTAAGCATTGTGCAATCTTCCACTTCATATATTTCTAACTCGGTGTATGCTAACATAACCTTTCGCATTATAGGATAGGTGCAGGTTGGGATATTTTGGATTATTGGAACAATTTTTCTTGTATTAAATACTTGTGGTTTAACTAAAGGTATTTCTTATATAAAGTATACAATGTGGTCAATTATTTTACTCTTTACATTAATAAAAGGTTCAATATCATTTATATCGTTAGATATCATTACATCTTTATTAATTTTATTAATAGTATCTTGTAAAAGGTGAGATTGTATTATACTACAATGATACATATGGTGTTCAGAAAAAGTGATAGCTATTGACAATCTTTCTGCTACATCCTGTAAGGTTTGAGCTAGAAACAGTATCTCTAAAGCTACCTTTTGATGAGCTTTAAAATTTGCTGTCTGTATATAATGTTTATACAATATGTAACAAAAACCCTGTCCGATCCAAAAAAGGCGTACTCCTGGTTTAAAGTACGTACTAGAAAAAATAGTAAAAAAAAAGTAACTCATTAAAATCAAAAGTTATTGTTTTTTTATTTTTAGTTACCATGCGAAATGTAACACTAAATATGGTAAATTTTCATAAGTTGACAACACTCCACCGGCCGGCGAAATCTTTTATTTTTTGCCTATTTTTATTTCAAAGGACACCGCCGTGCACTAGCCGCACTGTGGGTACTCATAACGAGTACTAGACTCTTTGATGTAGCCGACTGGCTCTACTTGTTTGAGTTGTTTGTCACCAGTCTCACGTGGAGATAGCTTGCGATCGGATGTCCGTACGTATCACGTGCCGCTATCATATCGCGAACAATGTCGTATACCAATCAGGAATATTTGAATATGTTAAATTTTATTTGTGTGTGAGTGTGATTCGGAAATCGAAGTAAGAGCTCGGATTGTGGAAGCTTTCGACTCACTCAAATCGTACACAAGTGCGCTGCGAAGAGTACGTGCAGATTTAATAAAAAGGTGTCGATAATAAGATGTGTACTAATGTTCGAGATAGACATATGGAACACAATCTCAGAGGTATGCAACAAGTAAATGTTTTAATAAACTGATACCTACAGTCGGTACATTGCCAAAAGCACATCGCATTAACTTAATAATAATTGTTTCTTGATAAACAGAAGGTCAGAAATCGAAGTCACTATGCGTCTATGCCTACAATAAAATATCAGCTGATCCTGCTGCTGACCTACGCGTAGGCAAAACGTAGGTTTCTTTAGTCCTAAGTTTGTTTGGCGGCATGCGACAAAGCACCGCCGCGCTCAGGCGGCTTCTTTGACACGAAACTGTAGATGAACCGTAATGAACCCTGTCGTGCGATCAGTGTTGCCTTTGGAACGATTTTTTTTTTTTTTTTAATTAATTATTTTCATTGGGGAAAAATAATTATCTCGTATCCACTAAATGATTACGTATTTGTGTACGCAGTACGATACCAAATAATACCCTTCAGGGTCGGACAGGTGTACTAAATGCGGTTTTCTCAATAGAAGCTTCATCCATTTTAATTTGATGATAACCTGAGGTTAAATCAACAGTAGTCAAATATTTATTACCTTGTAATTTTGAAAATAGTTCGTCTGTGTTAGGTAAAGGAAATTTATCTGATTTAGTATTTTCATTTAGTTTTCTATAGTCTATTACCATTCTCCATTTTTGTATTCTGGATCTACCTTTTTTGATATGATGTGTACGGGTGAGGCCCATGGTGATTCTGAGGGGCGAATTATATTTTCACTTAATAACGTATTAATTTTTTTTTTAATTTCCTCTTGTTGGATTTGCGGTAACCTAAATGGTTTTTGATAAATGGGCTCATCATGAATTAAATTGATATGATGTTTAAGTTTTGTCGTTGCACTGTTTGTAACGCTTTCCGTAAATACATCTTGATATGTATCACAAAGTTCTTTGATATTTAAATTATTATTATCCGTCATATGAAAAATAAGTAATTCTCGTTCTGGCATACTTAATTTTCTTTCTTTTAAATCTATTTTCGCGTTAATTTGTTCAATCATTTCAGTACCCATTAAAACGCTTATCACTAAATTGGTAAATAAAAAATTTCATCGTTCCGTTATCTTTTCCAAAATATCTATACCAGTATGTAGTTTCTAATACGCCATTGTGAGTTGTTACTCCATGTGAAGTTCTAACTGTGAATCTTTCTAGCTTTTTACATTCAGGAAAGTATAACTTTTGTGCCCTTGGTGTTATAAATGAACGTTGACTTCCTGTATCTATTAATATTCTTAATTTAGGGTTTTCTGTTTCAAAATATGGTAAATATGATTTTACATGATTAAATTCTATAACGTTTTGTTTAAATCTAATCCCTCGTGAAAATCCTGACTTTCTTCCGGAACTTCCGGAACGTAGGAACCCTCAGGAATATAATAATATTCTTCTACATAGTAATTTTCTTCAGGATTGGTAGTTTGAGAATTATAATTATTGTCACTGGATATTGGTTCTTCCGAATTGTCGGAGTGATGGTATAGCTCCTTTGCTACCAAACCTTCTCCTAAATTGATTTGGTTTGGTTTTAATTGGGCAGCTGTCCTCATTGTTACGTCTTCTGACTTTTGTATAGGACGCTGTTGTGGTTGTGATTGTTGTGGAAAACTATTTCTGTATTGTTGAAATTGTGGATGTGGAGGTCTTTGGAATACGTTGTTTTGATTTGGATTCCAGGTGTGTCTAGTTTGATAAAAAGGTCTGTTTGTAAACTGAGTGTTCATTCTCTGTTGTTACGAATGCAATTGTTGAGGATGAAATTGAGTGTTAATGTGTTGTGTCGGTTTAAGTTGCGGTACGCTCCATTGTTGTTGAGGTTGTATTTGATTTATAATACGAAGAGCAGGTAAATAATTGGAAAACTTTTGTTTTATGTGTTCGAATCTCCCTTCTGCTTCTAATTGTAGTATCCTTGTAACTGTTTCATTAAAATTACAATTACTAACATTATACTAGGTCATGGTATGGTAAACTATTTCTTAAAGTATTTTGTGCAGTGTTAATATAGGGCCGTGCTTATCAGTTAACTTACATTTAATAAAAAAAAAAAATTGTTTGAATTCAAATATTAAATCTTTATATGTGGTTTTTTTTCTTCACATTAGATAATTCTACTAGTAAGGTATTAAGTTCCCTATTATCTGCACACTCTACCTTCAGGGTGGCTTCTATGTTATCCCAATTAAAAGCATGGTTAATCATAGAGACGATAACTGCGGCCCTGCCTTCTAGTTTGGTCAATAATACCATAATATTTTGAGGTGTGTTGCCTCCTACGGCTTGTAGCGATTGCTTTGCATTATTTAAATAATTGTAAATAGTAAATGGGTCACCATTATATGTGGGGACAAAATTAATTAACTTATTTGGATCGATTGTGAACTGCACTGGTGATGTCAGTGGCTGTGACAATGGAACTTGTGATGAACTGGATACACTTAGTGGTACGTAACCTTGTTTACCCTCCATATTATTTTTAGGAAGTGGGTCGGTGTCTCTACTTACTCTAGTCTTAGATTTATATACATATTTCGGGGATCTAATTAGAGGAATTTTGGATAGGATAATGCTAGTCGGTGCTTACAGAACGTAGCTGATGGCAACACGGAGAACCAGCATTTCTTCACTTTATCTTGACTTATTTATTTGGTAGGATGCCCAGTTTTTAAGACTTAAAAGTCACGCGAAGTGTTTTAGCGAACTTGGAGGTTTTGCCTCAAACGTTCTTGAACTTTATAACACTGGGCCCCACGTTGGGCGCCAGTCAAAATAGTTCAAACTGATTTAGTTAAAAAAAATATATTTTTATTTTATTGATTTACTTTCACAATATTCACAATATTTTTATTATATTTAAGGTTTCACAATTTATGACTTAAGACTTAGAGTTAACACGACGAATGCTAAGTAGACACAACCAACGCTCCTTTTTTTTTTTTTTTTGGGAATGGCATCTCGCAGGTAAACCTATGAGGTTGTCGTCTGCTTAAACGGACTTGCCTGTGGTTGCCCTAATAAATTAAGACCTCCAGCCAGGACTTAAACTTATGTACTAACTTAAAAACTAAGCGACTACACGTTAAGGGCACCTCCTGTGGGGCACGAACCTCGGCTTAGGGCGTCGCTGGAAGAGGGCAGCAAGGGACTAGCTGGATCAGGATTTGAGTGATTTAGGGACGAATTTAAAGCTACAGGCTCAGCGGGCTGGCTCGAGCAAGGGTCGGGAGGGGTGTGAAATATGACGTCGCGGCGGGCCTCGGCGGCGAGGGCGGTAGGACGGCGATCGGGTCCAACGCTCCTCTGATGACCAGGTCTTTTATACCGCCGTGATTGCTAATGGCTCTTTGTCTTTGTTTACCAGAACTTTCTCGTTCCTGGTGGTCCAAGGGGTAATTAGTTTTGGAGACTGATGTCCAATTCATAACATCTCCTATGTCTTCCTTGAAAAGGTTCATTATATTTTAAATACGTTCATTGTTCAGGTCTTGTTGACTCACTAATGCCTGTGACTGTAAATGTTGTTGTTTCTTTTTCAGTAGGTGATTTAGTAAAAAGACTAAAAATAATCTCAACAACGATGGCAAAAGTAAGAAGTTACTCCCTAATGCTACTTTGTAGGGAGCTACCTTATAAAGTACCAACATATTTAGGTAATTTAATATTCGATACGAAATACGGAAATGTGCCAAAGTTTCATTTAAAAAAAAAAACGGTGTGACCGAGGATCCACATTCAATCGTTGCGAATTGACAAATTTTCGATTGAAAATGACAAATTTGACTTTAATTGGTACTCCGAGGTAACCCGTTGGTATCGTGGTCGCTAGCGAGGCTGCTGTTCGATTCTAGGGTCGGGTAGTGTTGTTTGATTTTGCTATTAGGAATTCCTCAGTAGCATCCTAGATATGGGAAGTTGGAGGTGTGACACCCCGTGCCTCGGAAAGCACGTGAAGCCGTTGGTCTTGCTCCTGATTTCTTCCCGGTAGTGTCGGGTTGCCGCATGCCGTCGCGTCGGACTATAGGAATAGGGGAGCGGAGAGTGGAATTGTGTTTGCGCACATTCTTGTGCCCTGCGTACTTGGCTAAGTACTACAAATTGTTAATATAGCCGTCTTTTATTTATGGCAATTGAATGTATTATTCTACCTTGGCAACAGTTGGAAATAGCGGTTATGATGTTATCGTTATTTCTGGGTGGGGCAAAAGTCATTTTAAAATCCAGACAACAAGATTATTTCTTTCCTTTCCCGGCCTTTCTTCTCAGAATAGTAGGTTATGAAACGCCAACCTCATCTAGTTTAAAAAATATGATTGACTTGTAAAAGTGTTTCTAAAAACCTACCTACAGAAAATAAATTATTTATCATTTAACAACTAATTACATATTTTTACACATAGACGCAGTGGTTGATTGGATTGGCTCTGCGCTACGAATCAAAGGTTGATTCTATTCTCGCTTGCAGCTTGTTAAAATTATTAATTATGACCTTCCTTTGTTCCTCTTTCAATTACTTACCCATGAATACTCCAACCAATTGGCACAAACGGTAAACTTATTGTCACTTCGTTCGCAAACGATAGAAAGCTGGAAAATGGTACCGCTACAATACCGTTAGAACCAGCCTAGATTAACAACCGTAACTGCATCTTTTCACAAACTGTATGGAATGCTGAGAGGAGAGAGGTCAGATTATAATGGTGGTGCATTGCATATAATATAGTAGGTAAAAACGATGCACTTTATGTGATGGACGTGAGCTGCAAAATGGCACTTTCTAATGGAGCTGGAGAAAATCTGAAATTATTGATTTAACGAGGTGTGGTAAAATAAAAGGCTTTGTCTCTAACCGTTTGTAGGAGAATAGATATGTAATAATTTCTGTGAGTGATTACTTAAATGGCTCTACCCTTCGTTGGTACCTAGTCTAGGCCTTTAATGGCCATTTGAAATTTTGTGGTAAATACGTATTTGCCACAATTACTTGTTAGTTAAAGAGTTGGTTGAAATGTGAGAATTTATTTATTTACTAGCCTTTGCACGCGGCTTCGCCCGGTCGGAAGTTATCCCATGGGAACGTACTACCAGGATAAAAAGTATATAATCCAGCCGGTTCACCCGTCAAGGCGTGTAAAAGTGGCAGACAGAAAGAGTAACTTTCGTAATTATGTGTAATATTAGTGTGGATAATATGGGTGAAGTATTAAACAGTGTTTCCACGTAATAGACGTGACAATGGTCAAATTTGCCTACAGCAATAAGCGAAAAAGTGTATTTTGCATGGCTCCAAAAATGTTTGGTAGACTACCGAAAAGCTGGAAGCAGATAAGTGATGTAGCGTTTACAAAGAATGTTATTAATTTTCTAGCAGATAAAGCCTATTATAATTTGAGTAAGTTTTAAGATGAGAGATTTATTATACTTATATATTATTTTTAATGTTCTTATAAATTGTCATGACATTTAAAATTATTGTTTTAATATTTGCATGCCATTGTTTAGGCAAACGTGATGATCTGTTTTTATCTGTACTCTCTTGCATGCTGACAAAGTGTTGTTGTGTATTTACCAAAGAGTACTATAATTAGACGGGTAATTTACTCAAGTTTGAGAAAATGAATGATTATATTATTATGTGGTTATAACATGGTGTGATTTATGAAAAATACACAAAATTAATACACATGTTGAAGTCGACGTTTTGGAGTATCATTTCAAACAAAACATTTTCTCCTTTTGCTATTCCAGACAAAATGATTGCTTTTACAATATTTCGCCCCAGGTAAGTAATTTTTAACCGTGTGCTCTTACATAATCTTGGCGCATCGAGCATACGCATTCATAGAACTGGAACACCAATTTTCAGCCTCAGGTTTTGAGATTTGAGCTAAAAGCAGATTTTAAAGAAAAGTTTTAGCAGTGCCTCCCGGGGCATCCACAAAAAATAAACAACCTTCACCGCTTTCGATATTTTTGCTATAATAATCTGACAAAAAAATGAGAATGACTGCACGTATATTATTATTTCTTATATAATCGTATATGTTTTTAATATTTAAAATGATTTTTATAGGTGCCTTTGTGTTTTTTTTTCTATTGTATCAAATTAGTTCATATATCCTGAAGAATTCTACATATTTTTCTGATTTTGTTTACTGTAGTGGATCATTTAGTTTTAGTACTGTTATAGTACTACTCTTAAACAAAAAACGCGCTAGCTACTTAAGGGGTAGTCCCCTTAAGTAGCTTGCGCGTTTTTTGTTTATTCCCATCTTTCATGCAAGGTAATTGGGGATTCTCAAGTCCGCATGGTCCATGTATCTTATTATTTACAGTAATATCACAATGTTTGGTAACTGCTTGGATCAGAGAGGCAATTCCCGTATTAAGAACGTTCGCATTCTAAGCTCAAACTCAAGTCAAAAATACAATCAGTTCGCTTAGTAATGTAAGTAGTTTTACGCCCCTGGCTAGAGGCTTTGAGTCCGCTTAAGGCAGCCACAGGATAGTCCGGTTAAGTAGTCACGACCTCTCAAGGTCAACTACGAGATGCCATACCCAAAAAAAAAAAAAAAAAAAGGCTGTTCACAAAGGAAAATTCTTTATTTTGATGAATTATTAAGATAAATATATATTATTAATTATTATCTACTATTAAGCATACTTAATTTACGCAGGAAAAGCCTGTGTTCGACCACAAGCGAATCCAGGACATTTGGTTTAACTTTTAACTCGGAAATTGCGACGCCCCCGGACGGAAGACGTGACCAGCCCTCCGGCCGCGGATTCTGTGTTTTGGGGTTGTAGATACAACTCCCACATGATGTTTGCTACAATATGGCTCGTGGCGTCCTTTGAACGCGCGGTTAGCTAGCCACGCACAGGTGAGTGGTTGCTATGAATGTTTCTGTAGACACGCCACGACGTTGAATCACAACGTCGCTAACATAAAATAGGTTTAAATTTTTTATTTTTCTTTTATTCGATTCATTTACATTTTGTGAATGTGAGAACGTTGTAGGCCTTGTAGACTGTAGATTTGTATACCATTGTCTATTTGTTAAGGCCTGCACTGTCCTCCCATACCTATTAGCACTGTAATTTGAAAACCTTATAAAAGTCAATGTTTTAAAAGAGTAACCGTGGAGATTTTGCCGACTCCTCTCCATAGGAAAAGACCATTTGGCACCGTGCACTTAGCTTCTGACGTTTCATAAGTGCTCATAGAGCACAGTTTATGTGAAATAAAATATTTTGATTTTGAAGACTTGACGAAGTTTACCAATTGCTGCCCATCCCTTCTGAATCCTCCTATCGGCTTACCCCTCAAAATTAATTCCCCGTCAAAGACAATTGGTTTAGGGGTTACAAGGTCGTTAACCATAACCTTAGTTTTGTCTATTCTTACTTAGTTCATCCCAAGTCGGATGCGTCATTGTGTCAGTCTGCATTCGGTCGAGATCCCGCAGTGACTCCGCCATAAGGACAATATCATCGGTGAATCATAGGTGTGAAATGTACTCGCCATTTGTTTTAAACCCGTTCCTTTCCAGTCCAGTGTCTTTCAGGGCGCCAGTGATCAGTTTCGGGTATATAACATCCTCCTGTTTCTTTCCCCTGCGCAGCTGGATATGTTTAGTCTGCCGGTTCTGTTCTTGAACGGGCATATTCGCGGCGTCATACAAGCATTTCATCTCATCGATGTGTCGCTAGTCCACTTGGCATCGCTGCAGGTACTCGAAGACAGCCCAGGTCTCGACAGAGTCAAAGGCTAGATAACTCGTTATTCCCCGGTAATTTAACAATTTCGTAAACTAATAACGCACTCAGGACTCTTATCTCAACTCAAAACTCTCTCGCTCCGCTCGGAAGTTAACACTAGATTCCTTCGTTACACTCTGATTCAATTCGGAGTCCACGAAATAGAACACTACCTGGACAAAGTAGTAAAAAATAATCCTTGGTTTAAAAATAATCCTTGGAAATCCCAACTTTTTAGCTACCTACCCCACAAAAAAAATCTTCTAAGTATATAAACCTTTTTTTACTGTAACCTAAGAAAGACTGGCCAAAACAGGCACATCGCCAAAAAACCTTAAAAATTTAGTCTGACAACCTTCAACATTCAACAAACACGAAATTCATACTGTCAAACAATCAATGCTGAATAAAATAAAGTTTACCATAATAATTTATTGATTATTTATCATATTTAAATGGTACAAGATGGCTCATATCGATTCTCCTATACCTCTATCGGAAATCGAATCAGTGCTGGCTTGGGTCGATACTTTTAAATTATCGAGACCCACGAAGAAAATTAATCGGGACTTTTCTGATGCTGGTAAGGTTCTCATACAGGTCTTGGATTACGTCTGTTATCTGTTCTTACTTCTGTGCTTTACAGGGATTTGAAGGATATGCTTGGCGTCTGGAAAAGAACAGTGCCGACACTTCTAAAATGTACAAACCTACATTCTTGCTAAAGTTGTCGGTCTTGTAGAATGCCAAGAGTACAAGCTACATGATCCGATTGGAATAAGCCAAGGCTCTACATAGTCCAACAATTTATCTGCTTCAAGTATCATAATATTCATCAATCATCATCATCAAAAACTTCCACTGCTGCATAGGCCTTCCCACGCATAAATTAATTTTATCATTTATTTCCATAAGCATTGCTTAGGATAATGCTTTATAATATAATACTATTTCTTTTACCAGTCCTCCTAGCAGAAATACTGGCCATCCACTACCCGAAGCTGGTGGAGATGCACAACTACCCACCCCGGAACAGCCACTCGCTGAAGCTGAACAACTGGATGACGCTCAACAGAAAGGTGCTTAAGAAGATCAAGCTGAGCTTGTGCTGCAACACCATGGAGCAGCTTGCCAATTGTACACCAGGAGTCATTGAGAGAGTCCTGGTTATGGGTGAGTTAGTTTTAAAATAAGAGAAGACGCTAAAGCTGAACGAACGAGAGGTTTGGAAGGCTTTGGTGCTTTAAAGTATCTAAAGAAAATGTAAACAAACGAGTCAGAAAATCCTGTGGATGCCAATTTGTAGTGTCACTTACAACCCGTCATTCTAATTTTAAACCACTTTAAAGATGGTTTCCATTTCCATAAAAAAGTAACTTGGAGTCTCATTTTCTACGAAAGTTTTTACGAAAGTTTTTTTTTTAAAGATTTCAGGGTTTTCTAGTCCTCAAACCTCAGTTACTGTTGATCTCAGGGTTTTTTGATTTAGGAAACAGGATCGATTGACATCAAAAAAGTTGTTGTAAAAATTGACCATTTACTTGCTGACTGTATTTTTTTTTCGAAATCTGTGACTGTCAATCTTAATTTGTCAAATGGTCTCCTATGATCGTTTTCCCGTAGCTAAACTAGTCTCAAAAACCTGAATAGTAAGTAAAACCTTCTTAATACGGATGAATATGTTACAAAATTTCCTTTTAGTGAGGAATTGCGTAAGCGTTGAACCTGACCAGGTTGTTTGCAGCATCAGTTACTTTTTGGAACAGACTATACAAAATAATAGTAACGTCATTCCAGTTCGAGACAAAATCCGTCGCGACGAGGAGCTAAACAAGACTTTGAAGGACGTTGAACAGAATATGTCCAGCGGCGGCAGCTACTACGAGGCCTGCGGCGATGATGGTACTATTTATGCTTGTACTAGTGGTTGCCCGCACCTTATTTTTTTTTACAAATATTCAGAAAGGTACCTTAAGTCTTTCTCCAGGTCCCAAGTTGTCTATCTGTCAAATTGCATAATAATCGGTTCAGTAGTTTAGGCATGAAAAGGTAACAGAGAGGCAAAGGTACTTTCACTAGCTTCTGCCCGCGGCTTTGCCTGCGTGGATGTCGTAAATTTTTGCACGGGAACGTGCTACTGGGACAAAAAGTAGCCTATTCCCAGCCCTTCCCCAGGATGCCATCTATCTCCTTGCCTAGTTTTATTAAAATTCGTTCAGGGGTTTAGGCGTGAAAAAGTAACATACAGAGTAACTTTCGAATTTATAATATTAATAGTATGGATAAGAATTGGATGGCAAAAAAGCCGACGTCGGCCCTTTGGTTAAATTCAGTCAAACATTCGTCTTCATATGTTTATGTTACAGATATAGATACATAAGTATAATTAATATTATCTTTGAAGATATACATCACATACTCGTTCTTTTCATCAATATCAAATACGATATGTAGGTACTTACGGTTATAGGAAAATAAACAATTAGAAATAATGTTGCAGAAAACGTACTGATGGTGCCAATTAAAATAAGGGTCAACGGCACGTTGGAGACGATACAGCAGAAGGTGATCAGCTACGACACGTATTTCACCCTCAAAGAAGAGCTGAAAGACGCCAAAGAAGCTGGCGATGTATTAAGACAAAAAGTGAGTACAAATGTTCAGACCAAAGAAAAATTTAAAGCTTTGGACGATACTAAACTATTCTTACAAAATCTTTTTTCCATCGTACAGGTTGATCATCTAGACAGCCTATTGCAACTAAAGGAAGAAAGAATAAATGAGCTGCAAAAGCAACTAGAAAGAAAACAAACGTGGCGAAATGAAGTAGAAGTCCTGACAAGCAATATAACAATGAATTCTGACAGTGCCGCTTCAAACCTGAACGTGAAACAAGAGGTCATACTATTGCCAGTCAAAACTACCTCCCTGAAAATTGTAGGATCAAGAAGTAAGATATATGACTCAAAACTTCCTATCGCCAAAGACTCGTTTAAAACTATATCCAATACTAGTCTAACCGATGTTGCCACCAGAGAGTTGAACGACAATGTGGACAGAATAAAATCGGATGTCTTCAAAGAAATTGAGATGAGCTGCGATGTAGACGAGAATATGGAATGTTACCCCGAAATTTTCGAAGATTTCAAAGACAGTGTAATGAGGCAAGAGTTAGCGACCATTCAAGATACGATGCAGACGAAACAAGACTTAGCGACCAAACAAGGGACGATGCAGACAGCAATTAATGATACTTCTTGTAGACCAATAGAATATAAAGATGATCGGACCAGTATAGTTAATTAGGTTTAAATCCGTGTGTTGTTTCATGTTGGCTAACAAAAGTATTTGTAGAAAATGCAACAAAAGATTAAACATACTGCCACTTGTGAAATCCTCAAAATAAGTTCAATGTTATTTGTATATAAAAACAGTTTAGTCTTTTAAATATTTAGAAATCGTGTTTGTCGTATTTATTTAAAATATTTAATAAATATTTATGGATGTTCTAAATTGTACAGTCACATTACTAATATCAGCTCTATAAATAAAATACGTCTTGTTATATTTCAATGTTTTTATTAGGTTTTAGTTTGTTAATTATTGTTACTATTGATTTAGAAATAAAAAGTTTACACTAGACGTTTGCTTAATTACCGCGCGTTTGCTTGAAATATGTCTAGCAGGCTGGGATGTTTCTCCAATATTTCCAAAATTTCTTGGTGTCTAGATTGCTTGAAGTCTATTTCTTGCTGCTCTTGCCTGAAAATAAAGTTACAAGTATAATGTCGATTTTAGTATGATGCTGCTTGTTTTTCATGTAGGTATGTACAGGCGTCAGTCAGAAATTCATTTGATTGTCTACAATTTGTGGTCCATGGGACTGTGTCAATGCATAGCTACAATTAAGTACGTTACCCAATGTGTAATACATATTAATAAAATATGTATTACGGACCAATTATGTATGACAAATGAATGAATTCTGGTCAGTGTATATTTTTTTTGAGGCTAACTGTACCATGCCCGATTCTATGACAGTGCTTACTTGCTCAGTAGTGCTATTCCAGTACCCATCTCACCGTGAAAACTTAGGTGGAGTGAGCTGTCAGGACCACTGATTAACCAAGACGGGATGACACTGAAAGCTCACTCCAAGCAAGTCTTCACTGTGAGATTTCACAGAATCTCGACATGCAGTTCGTAGATATCAAATTCAATTACCTAGCTTTGTTAAAATATAGTTATGAGTAGCATAAATTATGATCTTTGTTATTATAATGTAAAAGCTATCGAATTTCATTGCATGAATACCTACTGGCTTTTTCCTCATGAACCAAACGTACACTTGAGTTTTGCTTTGCACAGGAACATAAGTTTGGCAGAGAGAAGACGTCAAAGCCGAAAGATACCAATGCTTACTATCTTTAAACTAATAATCAAGCGAAAGAGTTAGTTTGTTTGAAAGCGCTAATCTCTGGAACTGCCAGTCGGATTTAAAAAATCTTATTGCATTTGATAGCTCAATTCTGGAGGAAGGCTATGGGCTACTTAGGAGCAGAGCAAAACGAAACAGTCTGAAAAAACGCTGAGCGAAAACGAAGTAATATCGCGGGCAAGGGTACGATGCGATAGGGTGGGTCGGGGGAACAATAAAAAGTCGCGGTCAGGACTGATAAAATTTGCTTACTTCTTCTTCCTGCTGTCCATTTCCTGGCCGATTAGTTTGAACCTGTCGAATTCTATTTTGTCGTCGAATAGACATTCGCGGTGAACAGCGTCCATAGCTAGTTTCACAGGTTCCAGGTCTGCGACTATAAATGAAAATTTTGTGAAACTATGAACCAGTGTCAGTCGATAATATGATCTATCTACATTGGCAAAACTGGGCTATGAATGATCCTTATTTTTTTTCGGTACAAATGAGCTGATGCTACAGGTTCGCAGCAGGAATCCAATGCCAGCATTTACATAGTTTTTTTAATACCGTTTTCAAAGTGGACCTTAAGTACCATTCACCCACCTGAAACTAGTTGGTTCTTAATACTGTAATATAGCATAGCTCCAGGAAGCAAGATCTCTGGCAGGCCTTCAAGTGGTTCGTATAATCTTTTTTATGAAAATAATGCTATTTAGTTACGGAAAACGCAAAGCAATTCCTCAGAGGCAAAATTAATACAGAATTGGATACAAATAGACTAGGAATTATGTCAAATTAAAGAGTTAAAGCAGGTGTCCCGCAGGGGCCAATGTTTGGTCCTCTAATAAAGATATCCAAACTGAATGATGGTGCTTAACTCATGCTATAGAATTTGGATACCATAAATTATGGTCATCAGCGCTCTGCTCTTTTCGGCAGAATCTTGAATATACCAACCATGTGGAGTTGGGGCGGGGGGGGGGGGGGGGCACTTGCTTATGCGTAAGTGTATCGTTTCTGAAGGAGCATACTTTGTAGGCGATAAAATAAATTTTAATGAATAACTAACATTTTGTATATTATTGATCTTTTCCCGGTACTTTCTTGACAGAGTAGTAAATATCTAATAATCCCTAGTTTAGGAGACAGGTTTTTTTTTTTTTTAAAGACAATTGTTTTTCTCCGCTGGTGTCCATTGTTAGTTGTTTAAGTCTTAGCATGTAACTAGTTTAAAACCTGTGTCTATGTACATATATCTTGGATCAATAAACTTATAATTTATGTATGAGGAAGGCTGAAAACGACACCGGTGACTGAAAAGTTGCGAAGAAATCTGATGTCATGGAATGGGCATGTGATGCTGAGGAATGAAAAATACTTTGTCGGGGAAGTTTTGGGTATGAATGTGGATGGCCATACGAGTAGGTGAAGACCACAAAAAACGACGGATGGACTGTGTGAAAGATGATAAGGCTAGAAATGACAGTGACTACCGAGATGACGACTAATACAGAAGCATGGAAGAAAATGACATGTTGTGGCGAACCAAAATAAATTGGAATGATGATTAATTCCAGGTTTCCACATGATGTTTTCCTTCACCGATGTCAGTAACGTTCAAGACAAACGTACCTACTTAAGAATTGAAATAGTCACATTGCCATTTGTCCGGAACTACTAGGCCATCACAACACTATGATGTCTACTTACGATTAAATATTAAGTTGGTGGAGGCTGACTCCGGGGCGTCCGCAACGCATGTGCACGGTGGCAGAAGATTGAGATCCGAAGTCTGCACCCCGACGCTGTTGCTCTGCCATTCGGACAAAGGGCTCTGTGTGCCGCTTTCATCTTCTATTTCAAGAGAATTCCTGTGCATTTTGTGTTTAATGCGTTCTTGCAGCATCTTGAGTTGTTCTGATGGTTGAAGTAACATTAGTGTAGAAACTACAGGTGATAATAATGCTAACAATGCTAAATGCACATTGCATTCTCCGCGCATACAGTTTAGCGGCCATTCGTCATCTCCGCGCTGTAGCAATAACTTGTGTTCTGTATAGATTATGTAAGAACTGTGCTATTAACTCATGAATCCAAAGGGGAGATCCCAGCCCCCCCTCCCTTCCCCAGACGGTTCAAGTAAAACAAACATTTTATTCGAACTGGTTAACAATCTCTCTCAAACCAGGTCCGACAGGGACCAGGTTTTGGTTCATCCCAGAAGAGAGACCTGCGATCTGGAGTCGGGGTGCGTATTAAAAACCCATTGTGGTACTCAGAACTAGGGTGGAATGCAACACGCAATGCTTTCTTTAACATATCCCGATGCCATTGTGTGGTACAGAGCTCAGGCAGCTCAGTAACAACCCACAATAGTTTCAGGCTGAAATCGTCAATATTTTGTACCCAAAAACCATTGCAAAGTACAGCTCGACGCCAAAAAGTTAAACTAAAACCAATACGTGATTATGTAGCCTAGTCATTTATACGCCCATGCGTTAGGCTATGAAATTAAATGATTACTATTGAAGTGTTTCATAGAAAGAACAAATAGGTACTATCTTTAAGCAAAACCTATGTGTAATTTAATTGTTTTATTAAAATTAGGAAAAAAAAACTTATAAGTAATATTTATTTTTATACACGTATGTTCACAGTCATGAATGCAGTAAATATTTAGGAAAAGGAGCTCGGCAGATGATAATAAGATGGGTTTTACCTGGTGTGCAAGTCTCATACTGTTCGAAGGTCTGCTCGAAGTGCGTGAAAGGATTGGCTCGCATGTAAGGTGGCAAGGTCCTCATGAAGGAGTCCACTTGCAAACGTTGGCACTTGTCCATTGGACACACCTGGATAAATGAAAGAAGAACATCCTTAGGTAGGGGTTTACAATCATTGTTTTTTATGTCTCTCTAAATTGAATACTTGTATCATGGTAATTTTTTTTGTTAGATTTTTATTAACGCTAAATAAATGTATAAAATGGTAGATAGATAGATATTATTTTTATTATTTTCTACACGTATCGAAGAATAACACAGAACATACACAACACACGGACATAAGATACAGAAGATCGATAGATGAGGCAGAAACTAAGAGAAAGTTTTTGAAAGAGGTTTTTGTCGCGCCTGCAGAAAAAGTGCCAGCAAATTATCAGTTTGCTACAATTAATACGCAAATTGCTCATCATATAACAATGGAATGCGCAGTGTATTTTATCAAATGCCAAAATCAATCATTAAGTTTTTAAGAATGTGCTAGATGTAAGATTATTGTTACGTTACTTATAACGTGCATATTAAGCTAGACACCACTTCTGTAACTGTCGCACAACTGTCAAATTATACCTGCAGGATAGAGATGAAAACATATCTAAGCCATATCACGTGCTGTGTAACGCTTATAAATCTCGACTTTATACTAGGAACTTTATCATTCTCAAGTTTGCCGCTAACCGTTACCAAACTAATATTATTATATCTAGAAAATTCAAGAGAGTAAATTAGGGTGTTTAATTAGTAATGATCACATGCACTTGCGATGCGATGCTTATGGTACTAAAAGGGCAACTCAGCGGTGCGGTAAGCGGTTGGGGGGAGAGAACGCCCATTCCACAGACCGGCAAACTTAGAGCGAACGTTCAGTAGAAAGCACAGATAATATAAGTAGAAAGTTAGGAATATTCGTACCCTCTCGTAATTAATGTGGTCTTGTTCTGGGTTGCGAGGCTGTATCATTTTGAGACTATCGTTATGGTTGGTGTGGCTCCTGCGCACAAGAAGCAAAATGTTGGAATACGGATCATACCTAATAAGTATGACTGGCTGTGGAGGTAAAAAAATTAGGCAGTCTCGCTCCATGTAAAATGCAGCGGGTTAGGTAATTGCGTGACACACGTAGCTACGTAGCACGTCACAATGACAATTGATCACAATGACTTTCTATTTGGCAATTCATCCCCGTTCATTGCGTTATTTACGTTGTGGAGCTGACGAATTGTTTAAACCTAGGAAGCATTGGATTAAGAATTTCCTTTAAAACCCTCGGGTTGTGATTGAAAGTATTTTACGCAATTGGCCCATTGGATTTTCAACGCTCTGTTTAGCGCCGAGAGTTGAACATTCAACAGTGTTTTTTCGACGCGTTGCACTCTGTTAGATTCTCAAAGCGCGGCTCAACACCTAGTTGAAAATTCAGTTCGCGATGAAGGCCCGCAGAGATTTTTTACGTCCGTGCGAGCATACTTCTGAGATGCTGATTTAGTATATCTAGCAATAGACTTCGATGCAGAAAAAGACGTTCATACCCAAGTATGCACTCCTCATTCGTTTTATCATTTGTGGATGTTGGTGCGGGAAGGGGTGGCCTGCAATTAGAACATTTGTTACAATTTAAAAGCCAGGCAAATTGACCATCAACTTATACAAGGTGGAGACGACAAAACGACGATAAATTAAACTGCTTATATTTAAAGTTCCCGGTCCGCATACAACAATTCAATCAAACATATCCTATATTTTAGTCACTATAGCTATTCAAAGATTGGTAAAACCCACAGTCGGCAAATGACGATTTCGGCCGCGCGAAGACTAACAGCCGAACCCAATAACGTATATATCTCCAATTTTGGCTTACTGGAGATATAAATTCCTATCCATCTCTGGTTTTAACGTCCCAATAAAGCCTAAGTACCTATGCGACCTTATAACGTGGTGACAGCTACTTGTTTGACAGGGAAAGATAGAATTGTACTGTCTATCATCAGTAGCGATCTGTGTTAGGGTTATTTGGTTCGGCCATTAGTTTGCACGCACTCTTTCATCAAAATTAAAAAAGTTAAGTAACTAAATAGTAGAGATGGTGATAGTATGTAGTGATAACTACTATTTATTTTGTTTGAAAAGGTCACTTTTTTAATAACCAGACTACGGCGAAGCAAAAAGGAGGGTTATGATTTTGACCGGTAAGTATGTATGTTCATATGTTCTCTCATAACTTTTAAACTAATTATCTTAATTTGAGAGTGAGTGAGCTGTCAGTGCTACTGATGCTAGGGATTGACCAAGCCGGGATGACACTGACAGCTCACTTCACGCAAGTCTTCACGGTGAGGTTTTTACAGAATCGACATGCTGTTTGCTCACCCTGTGCGGCACTTCAATGGTGATACTCGAACTACGAAAACCGCCCTTACTTCTACGAAATTAAGTGAAGTCAAATTATTAAAAACAGCCGACTTCAAATATTCATAACGAAGTGAAAAATAACTTAAATTTCGGAAGGCGATGTATCTGGATAAGTATTTTAGCCAACGACTTCCGAAGTCGGTTGTTTCTTTTGTAAAAATGTTTTTATTTATCTTTTTTTAGTTATGGTTTGACTATTTGACGTTGGTATAGTGGTCGCAATCGCTACTGCTGAGCATGAGGTCGTGGGTTCGATTCCTAGGTCGGGCAACGTGTTATTGGGTTTTTCTATCTGGAATTTCTCAGTAGCAGCCCGAAGTCTGGATTTGTGCCCGGTTGATGATGGCAATAGGCTCGCCCTCTATTACATGGAACTTAAACATAACTGGCGAAATGTGGGTGTACTATAGGTACACCTCTGCCCAACCCTTCGGGGAAACAAGGCGTGATGTTATGTTATGTGTATTTGACGAATTGGTGCGAATCTACCTTCACACGATTTCGTATACCACTACATATGAACACCCAAAAAATTTGAACAGCCTTTAATACTTATTTGAAGAATTGCCTCAATTTCTCCAGGTTTCCATGATCAGATTCTGACAATGAGACCACCTGGGCAGTGTACACGCCTTTAAATAAAATAAATATTTTTCCAAATTGGTCCAGCCGTGTTCGTATAGGTAATGGGGGCAGTAAAAATACAGAGGAACTAATAACCTCCTCCTTTTTTTAAGTCCATATAAAATGGACGATGGAACATGGAATCGACATGTTTTATGCAAGTTGACAATAACATTAGGCAACACTTAATTGAATGGCTAAATAAAAGTGCGATATGCGGTTTTCAATAAGAGCGGTGGCCGCCACTTATCGGCCGCAGTGACGACCGTCATGATGAAGTTATGGCAGCGGGGTTTGAGTTCACGGTGTCAAAAAACCATCTCTAGGGATTCTCCCATTTTCCCAAGAGTCCCTTAAAACTGAAACTACTGAACACAACAAACGTATCTTATACGCGTGTTCGTGAAATGCAAAGTTGTGCACGTTTTCATATACCTGCTTTCAGAAAATAATAGAAGAACGAAAAAATTTATTTGTCACTTTTTTGTGACAAATAAAATTTTGTTGAGTTTCTAACGAACAGTTAGAAACGTAGCGTTTCTAACTGTTCGTTTATCAGAGATGCCTCCATAACACACCAACTAATTTTATGAAAAACGTTTCAGAGACGTCATTCGCCGGTTAAAACGCAGACGCTGATGTAGCGGCTACCGCTCTTCTAGGAAACTTTAAAATTTAACAGCGCGCTCATATTTAGTCAGTCGATGGTTTGACCCATAGAATCATATCTAAGTATGTTTTGACCGGTATCTTTTACTACGTGTAAGAAAACGCGATTCATGATCAGTAAAGCCCGTTTTCAATGATGAAACAACACTATTTCAACAAGTTTCTTTGTTTCGGAAGCAAACAACAAGAATAAATGTTGCTGGCACGTTTCGGCAACATCTGCATATACTGTTTCTCGCAAAATTTAAATAAAATAATATGACGTAATATTATTTCAACCTAAGGGTTTCGCAGAGAGGTATGTAGGTACTTACCGATGGTATCCACATGCTAATGTTTATGGAGCGAGTCTATATTGCCATCCACCGGGCATAAAATCAGGCTCCGGTCTGCTACTGAGAAATTCCTGATGATAAAACCCGGTAAAAGTTTGCCCGACCCGGGAATCGAGCCCAGGAACATGTCAAGTACATTGTTTCTACTTGTGTTACTACAGTGTTTTTACTCTTGTACTTATTGAAAATCTGTCGGCTATCTGTGGGTAGCGGCTTACACCAAACCTGGGAGGGGATAAGTTCTCTCCCTGTGCAAAACTTTATTAAAAAGTAAAAATAATTACGTCCTCGTCCGCTCCAATTCTTCATCTGATTCGTTATCAACGAAAACCGATGGCTGTTAAGAACAAAATAAGCATTAAACGTGAGGATTGGGGCCTGTGCCTATAATTATGTATATATACACTCGGCGTCACAAAAATCGCTACTCTTCGAAAATAAGTTTCAAGCATGTCCCGCCATCAACGAATACAATAAACCCAATTAATATTGGTGTCTATTAAAGGTATGTTTAACGACCTTTAAATAAATAATAATTAGAATTCCTAAATACAACAAATCACGGTAGCACGTAACGTTATAACAAACAAATTACGCATTACCACGTCCCCTAGATAGTTGCACCACCCTACAAGGAAACGAAACGGAAATGGGCGACTCCGGCCAAATGTGGGTCAGAGGATTGGCTCGTGGTGCTATTTCAAGCATATCCAAAGTATTGTTTTATTTTTATCCGTTTCCTTTGTGTTTGCACAGGTTCCAGGCACCAGTGCGAACACAGGGGGAGACGTTATACGGACGACATCCCCACCACTCCAGACACGACACTCGCGCTTTATGCAGACGACGCGCGACGCCGCGAACAGTTACATCGATGAAAGCGAAGTACGCGGCGGTCAAAATGCAGCGCACCCTCGAGCTTCTTCCGAAGTGGTTGTCAAAGTGGCGGCTGTCCATGAGCGTGGGTAAGACGCAGGCGATGGACACCGAATTCGCGCGCCTTCCACCACCCTTGAAACTCCAAGGAGCCGAGATCGATTGATTGCACAAAGTCAAACCTACTTGGGTGTCACAATCGACCGTCGGCTCACGATAGGGCGTCATGTCCGTAAGGTCGCCCGCAACCTCCCCAAACCAGTGCTCTCGCCCGCATCCCGGGGCGCGTCAAGCTGGGAGTGTACAAACAGTACGTGCGCCCAATCTTGACGTACGCCGCCACTGCGTGGCTCACCCTCTCGGGATTGAGAGCCTGAATGAGTTTGTGGGACGCCTCGCGAAAGGAACGCATCTGCTTTGTGGGGCAAAGCAGATGCGTTGGCACGCGCGAACAAGCAGATAGCGCCGTCGCATGCGCGCCTCCCTGACGCGAGACCCCTCCCCCGCGACCTGTTAGCGGACCACGACTCCATCGCACCGGACTGACGCCCAGATAAGCTGTAATTCAGGTTACACGCAGCTTATCTGTGACGATAACACTCCACCGACATAATATACATCCGTTGCGTAACGTGTATTAGGTTAAAATAGGCACGTTATTTAAAAAAATACATCCGCCACTATACTGGCATCTAAACTCACACATGAAAGCGTGGCGCGGGCTGCGATTCATGAAGACACTGAACGGTGTTACACAGACACGACGGCCCCTTGGCCGGACAGTGAACGGCTAAATCTATGATCTACACCCTAATTGCGTAATACACAATCAATCGGAATCTGAATCGTTTTGAAACAGATTGCTAATCCATAGCTTCGTAAGTTCGATAAAAAAAATCTGCTCAACAATGTTATTAACGCAATGAATGTTGTTGAACTGTCAAAATCAATCAGATTAGTCGTAATCGTTTACGAAAATGTGTTACACAATTAGGCTGCTGGACGGGAGGGGACGAATCACCTACTCTGTAGGTGCGTCGAGTCGGCATCTCCATCGCAGGACATCGCCGTCGGGCCTCCCCTAGGTAACTAGGGGTCTCACCCGGCGGTTAGAGACCGCCGTGATGCCGTGAAGCAAGCGACACTTTATTAAAAACGTCGAGGCGCTCCTACAGTAAATATCATAGCAACTACTCACATGGGCGCAAGTAATATTACTTGCGTTCAACTAGGCTACAAAAGCCAATGCTGCAAATATAATGAAGGGGGTTGTATTTACAACCCCAAAATTTGCATCCGGGGCCGGAGGGCGAATCGGGACGTGTTCACTTTATTCCAACAGTAATAAAGTGAACACACGTGAATAACTACAGCAAGAAAAATACTCTTTTTTTTTGTGTGGGAAATCATCAAATGACTTCTCCCGCTCTGGGTGGAGCGGAAGGGCGTGTCAGACTTTTACTGGCTAAAACCCACCCGTGTTCCTTCAGTTGCCTGTGCCAGGGCCACGGTTTCTCTTTCGAATTTCCCGTGACCCTGAAAGAAATAGCAGTGACGCCGCTTAAGTCATTGCACTACTGCAATCAGGGATGCGGCAGTGTGATGTTGCTCGTCAACTTAATTTGAGTCGTTATTCCGTTCGACGAGTGTTCCAACTCTTCCAAGAGACTGATGGCTATATCCGAAGACTAGGATCTGGAAGTCTATTGAGCACCTTTAGGATGAAATGAACCTGTGAGTACGGGCACGTGATCCTGCCTCTACCACTCTCCAAGACCTCCAAGATGTCGTCGTAACCAACATTACTCAAGAGACTGTTGTAACATTATGAATGTGAGAACGTTGTAGGCCTTGTAGATTGTAAATTTATAGACCATAGTCTATTTGTTTAACTTAGGGTACTTGTTGACAGGCCTACACTGTCCTCCCATACCTATTAGCACTGTAATTTGAAAACATTGTAAAAGACAAATATTTTTAAAAAGAGTAACCATGGAGTTTCTTGCCGGCTCTTCTTCATCGGAAACGACCAATTGGAACCGTACACCTAGAATCTGACGTTTCATAAGTGCCCATGTTGGTTTATGTGAAATAAAATGATTGATTTTTGATTTTGATTAATAAGGTCCATGAGAGAACGTATGGGAGCAGTCAGGAATAGGGACCCCCTCTATCACTGACTGATTCCCACACTACAACTTCAACACTAGGTTTTATGTTGTTTTAAGCACTGTTGTCATTTTTGCTGCTAAAATAAGACGACACGTTTTAATAATTTGCATTAGATTGTTTTTTTATTCCCTGGTATTAAAAAAAAACATATCCTTTTGCTATATTCCGAAATTTAAATAAATTGCCTACCATGTCTACCATTGATTAATAAGGTTAAAATTACTTTGACGGGAATTCTCGAAGAGGTGCGATTTTTGTGACGCAGAGTAGTATTAGTAAAAAGGAAAAGGAAATGTTGCTTGCTCACGGCTTCCTTTAATAATGTAGGGGAGCACTAAGAAGGGGTTTTTGGGAATTCAACATTTTAAAGGGGTGAAAAAAGAGGGGATTTCGTTTGTATGAAAAAATCTTACTTCTCGAGTTATTAAACTTGAAACTTAGCCTGAATACATTCAATGAATAGGTAATAAAGGTTGACATTATCAGGTTTAAAAAACTACCCCCAAAGGGAATTTTGAGGGTGCTAAAGCTTTTAACATAGAATAAAGAGTTACAAGTTTTGGGGTTAAATGGTTCAGCAAAAGGGGGTTATTAATAAATACCACAGAATATTTCTATCGCATGGTAAATCCTGTAAAAACAATTTCTGTGTTAATTAGTACAGTCAGCCTGAAAAACATGACAAGAACAACAAGGACAAGAATTCATTTGGTTGTCTACAAAAGAAACCCAGTGCCAAAAAACCAGTGCCGTCAAATGGGCACAGCCGTTCTCAAGTGATGAGCTACAAACAGCATTATATTTTTACTAGCTTCAGCCCGCGGTTTCGCCCGCGTGGTGTTTGATGAAAATTAGCCTATGTCCTTCCCCTGGCTTCAGACACAATTCAATCCGCTGAACTGTGCCGTGAAACACCACAGCCCCGCTCTGCGCGCCGCCGCGCCGCCGCCCTCGTTGCCGTTCTTACTAACTTGTGGTAACTTTAGAACCATCCGTCCAAATTACTTAGTGTAAAAGACAAAGTTTATCTACATCAAATACTGAAAGCGATAGAGGTATTGTTTTGATAAGAATTAACTAAATACTCTTAAATGTACAATGCAAAAAAAGTATCCAAATTAAATGTATTTAAGGCTCACTATTTTGACTATACTAGCTTACACATAAAAGGTATGGATGAAAGAATAAAACATAAAAGATATGCTGTCGCGGATTTTTATCACGATACGTTATCTTCGTGTAAGTCTAACAGTTTAGGCAGCGCACGCCAAGATAGCTCTCAGAGGGCAGGAATTTATCCGACTTACTTGATACTTATCGTTATATTATGGCCATGCCATGTTACTGTAAAATTTCATCACAATCCGTTCAGTAGTTTTTGCGTGAAAGAGTAACAAACATCCATCCATCCTCACAAACTTTACCATTTATAATATTATTATTGAAAAGGTAAACACATATATATATTAGATAATATTATAGTAGGATTAATACAATATACAGACATTACTGAGCGATGGCCGTTTAAATAAAGTGACAGATCTTTATGAACACTATCAAACGAATTCTTGTCGGTAAATATTTTTTTATGATGGCTGTACCTACTGAGGTCGCTGTAAACAAAAATACACTGCTACAAGCGCTGTTGGTAAACATTTGTGCAATTTTTTTGTCAAATGTCATATGAAATGTATACCTATGCAAGGGACATCGACGCACAACCGGTTACCATGGACTCAGTGCATGATTCTGAACCCCCCTGTCGATGTCCCTTCCACCCTGTATATATAAAACAAAATGGCGGTGTTAGTTCCGATTTTGGCTATACGCCAAAATAACCTTGTTACAAAATAGCACTTTAATTACTACAAAATAAATTCTGTTCTATTTCAATGAGCACTTAATAAATTATGTTATTATTATAAATTGGAAATTCGGAACTTACTCGTTTCTTTCCAATATTAAGTACCACTTTTTCCGGTGGATAGTCCCCTGGTAGTTTTATCGAGTTTCGCTGAAAACATTGACTACAGTCGTACAAGCTATTTGGTATACAGGTAAAAATGTTCGTCTTTCAACCAGGTACACTACTAATATTCATTTTTATTATATGCGTACTTAATATAAATCTGAGTTGAGTTTAACAGTTCATTTGACGAGAGTCATTGGATCGCAGCAAAACGAGTACTTCGTTATTTAAAAGGGACTAAAAGTCACGGTCTGAACTATTTAAAATGACAGAGTGGAACTGTTGAAGGATATGCTGATGCAGATCACGCTGGAGAGTTTGATAGGAAATCATACACTGGTTTGGTCTTCATACTGCAAGGTGGCGCAATCAGCTGGGAGAGCAAAAAACAAAGAACTATAGCTCTTAGTACAGCAGAGGCAGAATATGTATCGCTATCGGAAGCTTCAAGAGAAGCAATATTCCTGAGAAGGTTTATAGCCGAAGTAACTGATGGACAGGGCTACAAATTGGACGAAGCCAGCTTGTGACTTATTGTGTTATAAAAGAGTTGACAATTCAGCACAGCACACTTGCAACATTTCTTAGAAGTAGGTATAGTCCGCTCACAGTTTATTTTACCTCTGACAGCAGCAACCTAACAGCAACAGTAACGAGATAAAGATCACAATGATTTTGACAGACTTGTCAGTGACAACAACCCAACAGCAACCTTAAGCGAATGAGAATAAAGATCACTGTTATTTGGACAGTGATGAAAAATCAGAGGTAACATAACTGTGAACGAACTTCAATGGACTGTAGTAGTGTAAGTTAGTTTTCCTGTGTACCTAATAGAGTGTTACTTACAAGGATCTTTTGACACCTGAATGACGCTGACAAGGGGACATTGTTAGTAATTTTTTTTTAGATTTTCGCAGGAATTGTACTGACAAAACAAGATGGCAGTGTTAGTTCAAATTTTGACCACACGCCAAAAAACCTTGTAACACTGTACAGTGCGGCCGAGCGACGAGAGAATGCGTTCTTGACACCTGTCCGTTTCTTACAAACGTATACATGTTTCGCGAATTTGATCTTTACTACTACTCGAATTGTTGCACTGACAGGTGTCAAGACCGCATTTTCTTGTCGGCCGGACTGTAGTTTGTTTGACTACGTTTTAAACAGAAAACGATTTTTTGTGGTCTTCGAGCAACGGGCTAATTGCGTAACACGCTAACAGAAGGCTTTCCTTTAACTGTTCAACCGCATTCATTGCGTTATTTACGCTGTTGAGCAAATACATTTTTCGAACATATGAAGCAACGGATTAGCGAAATCCTTCAAAATGATTCAGATTGTGATTGATTGTGTGTTACGCAATTAGGGTGCTGTCTGAAATCTACGACAATGACTTACCAATTTGGTGGTTGAATTGATTTCCATGGAATCCCTGGCGCCCAGAAGCGCAGTCTTCGCCAGCACAGGAGCTGTACTCGGCCCTAAAGTGCTGTAATTATATAATATTAGGTACATAAAGCCTATTTTTACCGAAGGAGAAGACAAATTTGTAATCACTCCCACATTTTGTCATTGTCGTCGAACAGTAAAAACCTCTTTACAGCGGAAGATAAAAGAAAGTGTCAAAATTTTAAAAATGGCCGTCATTTTCCGAGGTTCTGATTATCATCGATAGAAGGCATTAATAGCATCTTAGAGATGTGCTTGTTGTTTTAAATATGCATTACGATTTTACACACAAAAAATAAATTATAAATTATTTTTTTTATTATGTTTTCACTGCTCGGTGACGTTATATCCAATTTTGGCGTACTGGAGATAGAAAAACCTATCAATCTCTGGTTTTAACGCCCCAATAAAGTCAAAGTATGCGACCCTATAAGTGTTGACAGCTATTATTTTTATAGGGACAGATAGAATTGTACTGTCTATCATCAGTAGCTATCTGTCTTAGGTTATTGGGTTTGGCCGTAAGACCACACAAGCACGGACTTAAAAATTCCGCGGCGGGATTTTTTCACGCACTGGATTTACAACTCTCGGTGTTGGACCGAGCATTAAACATCCAACAGAGTGCATCGCGTCGCGTCAACAGCGAGTCGAAAAAACACACTGTTTGAAGATCCAGTGCGCGCAAAAGTCCCGCCGCGATTATTTACGTCGTGCGAAGTGCGAACATCGTTAGGGGTCGCCTGCTATGGACCGACCGAACACAAATCCAGACTTCCGGCTCTTATAGAGAAATTCCTGATAAAAACTTCATTTGAATTGCAGGGTTATTGCATAACACACATTAAATGGCAATCGATTGCAATGGCTTTCATTCTGACAGTTCAGCCACACGAAATTTTCAAACCTATGAAGCAATAGATTAGGAAGTTCTTTCAAAACCATCGGATTGGGATCGATAGTGTGTTACGCAATAGGGGTGCTGGAAATCGAACCCGTTAATTCACTGGAGTAAAGTGACACATTAAGATAATGCCTCCTTATACGACATGTCAAAAGATGGTTGGGATAGAAAGAAAGGGAGTGAGATGGTGACAAAAAAATGTATGAAAAGAATACTTGCTGCGCAGATCCAAAGTCTAAGTAAATTGGGATAAGGGCAGGAGAATATAACTCACATGATCTTGAGAATAGAGCTCATATTGCCGCGACAGTCCATACTTGTTTGTCGATTATACGAGTAGGGCTTGATTGACTAAAATGGACAAAACAAAACACGTTTAAAATTACATATTTCATGGGCCTTTTTTTGTTGGACACGAAGAGTTGCTACATAAGTAAAGTAAAAAAAACGATGACAACGACTTTTTTTGTTGATCACTTATATTTATACTTCGTTCTTCTATAAAAGCTAATTGCACTCGACTACGACTATAATATAAATATTACACATACTACTATAGACTACTATAGACCATAATATAAAAATTAACACTACTAATTCCTTTTTAGTACACATTGCATTTTGTGGATCCAAAAACTTTTCGAGTCTCACTACGATCTAGGTAAAAGTAATTCAGCGTCCAAACCACAGGTCCACCTACAACTATTCTGTAACCATTTCACCTTGAAAACCTAAGTGAAGTTAACGTGGAGTGAGCTGTCAGTGCCACTGATGCTAGGGTTTGACCAAGATGGGATGACACTGACAGCTCATTCCACGCACAGAATAGACATGCTGAAGGCCAATACTCGTACTTAAAATGGGATGACAGTGACAGCTCACTCCACGCAAGGCTTCACAGTGAGATTTTCACAGAATCGACATGCAGGTACTAGACATTTGTCAAGGTCACAAGACCTGAGGGCAGTTCTCGTATTTTTAATAATTTTCGCATTCAAGTCTCATATGCAATAAATTTACATACATTTTTGACATTGATTGTCGCTGAAATGAGATTGCGATTCGAATTTGAACGTTTTAAGTACGAGAATTGGCCTTCAGCATGTCTATTCTGTGCGTGGAATGAGCTGTCAGTGTCATCCCTTCTTAGTCAATCCTTAGAATTAGTGGCACTGACGGCTCACTCCACGCTCACTGTATCTAAGTTTTCACGATGAGATGGTTACACTACAGATTGCCTACTATAGCCGCAAATACCTTTTTTGATTGTTTTACTCTCAAGTCTGTCGACTTGGAGGAGTCTAAGGTTATATAATAGCTATCAGAATACACAGACTCTGGCAGGGAGTAGTACCACTGTTTATAATAGCTGTATAAAATCTTACTTTTCACAATCAACAACCGAAGCATTCTTGGTGCTCGTATCCGTACACACCATGTACGCACAATGAGCGTACTCTAGTCGCCCGTCCACTGACGTAGGATGTGCGCGGAGAGGTTTGTCATGTTAACTGTGAGGTCTCTTTAAAACAGCTTTAGCATACCATTTTAGAATTTGTTCTCAAATCCCCGTTTGGAGGCGAATGTGGGCACTCCCACTGTATAGATACAGGTGGCTTATCTGCATTCTTATCCTTGATTTTATCCAAATGGACGCAGTTTGATTTGAAGTACATATCCCTAAAGGCTGAAACCAGCAGATAATTATGGTTTAAAACTCGTCCAACTATGACGAAATAACTAAATATGTCTCTAATTCATTATCAGCATGAAAATGCCCACTATTTAGTAAATTGGGTGGTAACTTTAGAAGTACTCAGAGCAGCTACCTGAGCGAGCCGTTGCAGCTACAGGAAAACATTCTTGAAGATCATACATACTTAGACCACTGCAGATATCAAACAGATACCTGGGTGTAATGGACATTTACAGGCTGTAGGTAATACGGATGGAACTGTCACCAACATACATAATTCCTTCCACTCTTTGGGCGCAGTCTTCTGAGCTCTAATTCTCCGGGCTTCCTTCATTTGTTTGAGGACTTCTCGCCGTCGTTCAGGATTAAAGTCGGCCATGTCACCATACATCACGAATGGACGATTTTCAATGTCCATATCTTCCCACCATTCTTTTTGTTCAGCAGCTGCTAGGATGTAGAAACTTCTTTAGGGTAGAAAGGCGGAGAGTGTTAAAGCTGCCTGAAAGTTTATTTCAGTTTTCTGCCGTGTCGAGAGTTCACATTTTCGGTTACCTGATTTACCATCCCCAGACAACAAATTGCTGTCGAAAGAATAGCGTCTATGTGATTTACGGCCGAACCCAATAACTAATCTATCTACAATTTTGGCGTAATGGAGATAGAAAAACCTATCAATGTCTGGTTTTACCGTCCGAATAAAGCCAAAGTTTGCGACCATATTACGTATTGACAGCTATTTGTTTGACAGGGACAGGTAGAATTAGACTGTCTGTCATCAGTAGGCATCTGCCTTAGGTTATTGGGTTTGGCCGTTAAACGATAGCGTGAATATGGCAAAAATAAAACAATAAATATGAATAGAACGTTGAGAGGTCTTCTTCGTTTTTGTTGTTTGATGTTCGAAGCGACACGGAAGCGTATCGTTTGGGTGACACACGATCAACCACAATCTGAATCATTTTGAAAGATACTGCTATGAATGAATGTTGTAGAACTGTCAAGATGAAAGCCATTACTACGCAATTACCCCACAGGGTTCTCTCGCGCTTTTTAGGACCCATCTGACTGTTGGTTTGTGTCGCTAGTCGCTGCACTAAAATTCACAAAATATACAATAATAGAGTGAAAACTTAAATAATGAATAGCTACATTCATCTTTGAGAGGTGTATCTTCTTCCACATCATCACAATCACAGGGGTCTTCTTTGGGGTTGACTTCTGTCGGCGCTTTGGTCGTCAGTAACTTTGGCAGGTCTATCAAGTACTGGTTCGTCTCAGGATCGCCTCCCGCGAAGTGGTAAATGAAAGCCATGAACTGGGGGACGGAGGTTTTTAATTTACTAATTATGGGGAATACAGAGAGAGGTAAAGGCGGTAGCCTTAAAATGATGTAGGTATACATCGACAAAAATTCATTTGATTGTCAAAAATTTGTGTTCCATTGTATACTACTGTGTAACTGCCAACGTGTATTAAGTTTTGGAGTTTAACATTTATAAATTAATATGGAACAAAGATTGTAGACAATTCAATAATTTTTGTCAAATACTGTTGAGCGTTCCCGTCTACTGGCTGTGTGAGAATGGGAGGCAGGCTTGTGGCTTCAGGCTCTCCCGTCATCCACCATAGGCACAATGATGGATGACTCAACGTTTCGGCTCGCTACGTGTCTCCGCTTGGGCGCACCTTGTGTTGCTCCGCATCGATCGCTGTCATCATCGCTGTCGACAGCTTCATCGCAGTGACACCGATGCGTTGAAGCTGTCGACAGTCTAGCGCACCATGACCTGTCCTGCTACAAGAGCGCAGGTGGCACAGTGCGGCACGCCAGCATCAACGATATTATTCGTCGAGCCTTTGTCACCGCTGGCGTACCTGCGGTTTTAGAACCAAACGGCTTGGTACGTGACGATGCACAATGACGGTTTGACGGATGACGGTTTGACGTTGTTGCATCGGAAGGTGGGTAGCCCACCTTCCGATGCGTACCAGTTTCCGCAACCTGTTTCGATACCCTTGCGCCATCTCATGTTCCTACACGGCGGGCTGTGCTGGCGCTGCTGCTGCGGCTGCTGTGACCCTCAAGCCTTATGGGTAACTACAATGGGGCCCGAGTGTGCGTCTCCTTTTTAAGCAAAATTTCTGACGTGACCTGGTCCTGATCCAGTGTTCCTTTTGTTTTAAATTCATTTGTAAAGTATGTTGTATTTTACCGACTACAAAACGAGACTACGAGTTGCTGCTGACAATAGGGATGATGACTGATATTAGAAATGTTCATAAAAATAATGTAATTTCAAAGTAAGCATAGTTAAAATGAGATAATCGAAAAAATCTGTTAAATCGGTGTAAATATGAGGAAGATAAGTTTTTGGAGGGGATTATTCCCGTCCTTGTCGCACGGTACGGACAATGTACGGCGCTAGTATGAAGTTACATAGTCGTGAAGTCACTTCTACGATAGTGCTGTCCTTGTCTCACACTTATCTTAAAACGTTTAAAACTTGGCAATTCTGTTTGCACTATTTGGAAAGAAATAATTTATTGAGATAAAAATTAAAAATTGTCATCATCCCTATTTACTAGTGGGAAAACCAAATTTCACTTTGCTCAACCCGCGGGGTAATTGCGTAACACACTATCAGTAGTAATCGCTTTAATTTTAACAGTTCAACAACATTCATTGCGTTATTTACGTTGTGGAGCATACACATTTTTCAAACATATGAAGCAATGGATTAGCAATATCACGTGTTACGCAATTATGGTGCAGGACTCGAACAGCATCGCTTGAACGAAGAAGACCAACAAGGCAGATCGTAGTTGTTTTTATTTTTTGCACCCTATATTGTCCCACTGCTGGACAAATCTCTATCCCACAGCTTTCCACTCTTCCCTGTGTGTTGCCTTCTCCGACCAATCTCCCATAAACGACTCTTAGTCATCACGCCAGCGTTTTCTAGGCCTCCCTCGGCGACGACGCCCGCGTTCTAATTCCCACTGCTTGGTCCATCTGTTCTGATGCATCCTACGCACATGGTTTTTAAAACGCATGTTCCTTTAAAAATAAAATGTAAAAAAAAACATAACATCACGCCTGTAATCCCAGAAGGGTTAGGCAGAGGTGTACCTATAGTACACCCACATTTCGCCAGTTATGCTTAGGTCCATGTAATAGGGGGCGAGGCTATTGCCATCAACCGGGCACAAATCCAGACTCAAAAATTTGATGTGTTTATTTGTATCAACAAGGATCTTTTGGCGCGTGCCAAAAATCTGAACTAACGCCGCCATCTTTGTTTACATCGTCATTCAAGCGCCAAAAGATCCTGTTAACTCATAGTTGGCACCTAAATCTAGTGTCTCTTGATTGACCGACCTTGATTCGTCCTGATAACATTTTTAGACAAGCTTTATGTGTACTACAAATACTTATCTGTTAAATCTTATCTCAAAATCCGAAATTCCCGCGTCCAATAGTAATAAAATAATAATACGTTCCTACTGTAAAACTGTTTCGTTACGGAACCTACGCTACGCGTTACATAACAGGCAGTCTGTGAGCATTTAGCTACGCTGGTCACGGTCAGTCGGCGTATGGGTTGCCGTTTACGTCAAGACCGCGAGAAAGGCAAGACGGCATGACATGTGGTGCTCCGTTGTAGATAATTAAGATTATTTCAGCATCAACTCAAATTACTCGGTGTGATGTCATTATCCTACCTAGTTAATAAGTAGAATGGTAGAAATAACATCGCAATGTAAGTACGCACCTCACTTACAACACTTTTCATTTTTTCGCGCCATTCGTGATCCACCCTAGCCGCTGTCTTGTACCCTCTGGATAAATGAAGAATCAGTTCTTGCCCTCGAGTCAGTATATCATGCAAATTGTTGATATAATTCGTATAATCTGTTGAGAAATAGTACAGTATGGTACAAGTGTGCTATGTTGGCAGTGAACGAAAATATACGTTTGTTTTCGTTCACTGTATTCTGTTCATTGCACTAGAGGCGGAATTTTTATTGTTAATTATGGGAGGCTCCCACAAACAGGCGTGGCGCGACAACGCGTCTGAACGGCACCGTTCGTCGAGCGGCACGCGGTACTTTTGTGTCGTGCCAGCCAGTGTTTAAGAGCCATAATGATCAATGCACACCCGTTTTATACGTTTTTCAACAAACTTGCGAGAAAAAAAGCAGACTTGTATTGTTAATAACTTTTCTAATATGGAGGTTTCGTGCGTAGACCGCTGGGTCTCTCGCTTTAGATTTTGGTGGCTATCACTCGCGTTTCGTGCCTCGATTAGTATTTCCGGCGGGGTCAAATCTACATACTGCTCTTCTTCCTTATGTGAAATCGCCTTATTTGATAATAATTAACCACGCAACGAAAACGAATACAAATATATAAGGACAATGGCGCGCTGGTTGTTTCCGTGCGAACTGCGACGTGCTATTCGGTGTCGGTGCTATCGTTGCGCGCGCAGGTGTAATTAGTGGCATTGGCAACCTGATAGACAGCCAAACACAAAATCATGTAATACGTTATGGTAATGAAAAATATGTCATTTGAAGAAATGGTTATCATTTTGATGATTGATTTATCTTAAATATATCTTAAAATATGTACACTGCATTATGAACCTAAAAGCGGTGTCATAAGAGACACTTTACGAGCAAGAGTGTTGAAAACTATTTTATACAGCCTATAGCTATAAAGGACGATTATTTCCCAGAGCCGGTAGTCTGCCCGATTCCACCCAACCCCTTCCCAACAAAGTGGTAACGGACTGGAGGAAAGTAAGCGATCGCTTAAAATCCACCACGTCCCCCCACTTGGACCCAATCCCCGATCATTTTGACTCTATCGCTAACACGACGGCCGCGATCGACTCATTCACAGCTCACGTACAATCAGTCCTGAACGATTGTACGATGTACGCGAACTGTTGAATGAGAAGAACGCGGCTGTCCGTGCCTACAGCAACTTCCCCTGCGACGCGAACAGAGCCCATATGCGTTACTTACAGCGTACTGTAAGAACACGCATAGAGGAGCTGCGTACCGCCGGCTAGGACAAGATGTTGAGCGAACTAGAGCCCACCCACCTAGCCTTCTGGCAACTCCAGAGGAAGCTTAGATCCAGAAAAATAGTCTCCATGCCCCCCCTGATCCGACCCGACAAGACCATCGCCTTCAATGATGTCGACAAGGCTGAGCTTCTAGCCGACAGTCTAGAAGTCCAATGCTCGCCTAGCTGTCAACCAGTAGACCAAGCTCACCTCTCTGAGGTCGACGCTGAAATCGAACATAGAACCTCCCTCCCTCCCGTCGAAGACCCAGAGTATCCACTGCCCCCGTCACGCCTGACGAAGTGCACGACCTCATCAAAGGTCTTAAGGCTCGTAAAGCCCCCGGCTCAGATGGAATCACCAATAGGGTATTCCAACTTTTCCCTGCCCACCTGATAGTGCTACTGACTGCATCTTCAATGGTGCTCTGAGCAACAACATCTTCCCACAGGCATTCAAAGAAGCCACCGTCATCGGTATCCCGAAGCTCGGCAAGCCAAAGTCGGAGCCTACTAGTTACCGCCCCATCAGTCTGCTCAATGTCTTCGGCAAAATCTATGAGAGGCTTATATATAAGCGCCTCAGAGACTACGCCGAGACAAAGGGCCTCATCCCCAACGAACAGTTTGGTTTTAGAACCCAACACTCGTGCGTACAACAGGTCCACCGTATAGTCGAACACATCAACTTCGGTTTCCAACGAGGTTTGATGACCGGTGCTGTCTTCTTCGACATAGCGAAAGCGTTCGACAAAGTTTGGCACAACGGCTTATTATATAAGCTGTACCAACTCGGTGTGCCAGATCGTCTCGTGCTCATCTTACGAGACTTTTTGTCGAACCGCACCTTCCGTTATCGCATCGAAGGAGCGCTATCCTCCCCCCACCCTATTCGCGCAGGAGTCCCTCAGGGCTCTGTAATCTCTCCTCTAGCATTCACGCTATTCACCAGCGATATGCCCAAGTGCAGCAAGGCGCAGTTGGCTCTGTTCGCAGACGACACGGCCATTTACTACACCGGCCGCGATCCAGACTCGATATCTCGCATTCTCCAAACCCAAGTCAACAAGCTTGGCGCCTGGTTTAGGAAATGGAGAATTGAATGAAGTAAATCCCAACAAAAGTCAAGCGGTTCTATTCTCGAAGCCGCGTCACACCCCCTGCCCCCCTCGACCGATCACCATGTTCGGCAAGCCGATCCCTTAGGAGAAGCGAGCCAAATATCTTGTGTAGTTCTCGACGAACACCTCTCGTTTTCAGAGCACATTAAGGCGGCTCGTTCGCGCGCCGCCTTCGCTCTAGGTAGACTCCACTTCGTCCTCAATGCACGTAGCAAATTGTCACTAAAGTGCAAATTGCGTATCTACACAGCGTGCATTCGCCCTATCATGACCTATGCCAGTGCAGTCTTCGCACACGCCAAGCCCGTTCGCTTCAATAGAATGCAGACCCTCCAGAACAAGTTCCTCCGTAGGATAACAGGCTCCCCCTGGTACGTTCGCAACGAAATCCTCCACGTAGACCTCAGGATTCCCACTATCCGTCAGTTCATGAAACGCATTTCAAAGCGTTTCTTCGAGACCGCCGCGAATCTCCGCAACCCTCTGGTTGTAAAAGCCGCTAGCTATATTCCCTCCTCCATTAGTCATGTCCGCCGTCCCAAGCATGTCCTCACCGATCCCGATGACCACATAACTCGCATTCAGGAGAGTAGTAGGGCCACCAGTACAGTGCACAAACACAGACCGACTTTCCGACCTCGCCGCCGAGGTTCCTCGCGAAGATCCCGACGTAATTGTCCCCTCCGACCCTTGCTCGATGAAGTGCCAGCCCGCGCCGTAGCTGAGCCTGTAGCTTTAAATTCCCCGAATAATAATAATCAACAAAATCTGATCCAGCCTGTCCCATCTTGCTGTCCTCCCGTCAGCGACGCCCTAAGCCGAGGTCCGTACCCCACAGGGGGTGCCCTTAGCGAGCGTTCGCTTAGCAATGTAAGTAGTTTTACGCCCCCGGCTGGAGGCTTTGAGTCCGCTTAAGGCAGCCACAGGATAGTCCGGTTAAGTAGTAACGACCTCTCAAGGTCAACTACGAGATGCCATACACAAAAAAAAAAAGAGCCGGTAGAGTGCGTGCAAGATAAGCCTGAGCGCATGCTTCGAGACCTATCCCTGCCAGCACTTTTAATAGTTTTAATAACTTTTGGCGTAATGATGCCGACTATTTACTTCGGAAAATACGGAAAATAGCACACTTCTCTGGACACCTGATAAAAACGTCGAGACAGCAGCATTAGCAAACGATTTATCCGATTTCAGCCGCACGCAGACTTAGTTTTCGCGCACTCTATTTATGGCGTATTCTGTCATAAATAATTTGCAAGTGCCACTATCCGCGTGAATATTTTTCTATCTCGTTTTAATTAAAATATGAAAGTAGAGACAGCACATAATTTGCCACCAGTTTCATCATAGTGAAAATAGTGCGCGAGATTTGGCTTCGTTTCACGCACAAAATAAACCTGCGTGGTGATTGCATTGCTGGTTAAGTTGCCAGATAAAAAAAACATGAGGCGTCTGTTAGGGATGATTCAGGTTAGTTGTAGGGGTTAAATCGATTTTAGTATCGAGATTTCAGTTCATCTAAAATATACTAGTAATTGACTCGCTAGTTTACTTAATTTCAATAAATCAATTCGTATGATTTTGCAATTGAGTATAATTAAGAATGTATAAAGATGACAGGTGATTTAAAGGCTATATAATTTTTAATAATATTTGTGGTTGAAAACACAGAGATTTTGAAATGTTATTTTTTTACCTTGGATAATCTTCAGTTTTTCCATTCTACTTCTTGTTCTTTCTGTACACATGACATACATTAAAGCTGCTAAGTTTTTACATTGCAATTGTGTTTGTAACGCATGTATTTTTTCTTGCCTTTCTCTGTGTGCTTCTCGAAGCATATACGATGCGCGAGTTTGTTCATTTCTGTATAAAAATGAAAATAAATGTTAAACTAGAACTCTAATTTTTAAACATCAATACCGCACGGTGTGGAATCTAGGTTAAGATACAAATTCAAAAAAAAAATATGCTCACAATAAAATGAAGTTAAATCTTTCCTTAATGTTTTCTTTTTCTCTTTGTAATATTTTCTCATATTCTTCACGTAGTTCTATTTCCTTTTCCCTTAGAATTCCTTCAACGTGTGAAGGGGCTATTTTCTCTTTCGAAACCTACGTCAAAGTTGAAAAAAATACTTGTACAGTAGGCTGCAAGTCAGTTGTAATACTATAACATTGAGCTGGCCCAGCTTAGTACAGAGTTTCAATAGAATGTGAGGCCACATTATACTGGTTTTGTTACCACAGACGTCCGGCCTTACTGTACGGCAATATGTACATGGGTGATAACATAACATGACATCACGCCTTTTTTCCCCGAAGGGTTGGGCAGAGGTATACCTATAGTACACCCACATTTCGCCAGTTATGTTTAGGTCCCATGTAATAGGGGGCGAGCCTAGTGGATGGGTGATCTACAGTAATATACAAGAAGATAGTTTTGGTTACGTCAGTTGATTATTTTTATTTAATTAATTATTTTGAGTGATACTATACTTTCCTCTGAAAGTCTGGGATGCATTTAACAGCATTATCATAAATCTAGGTAGGTACTCAAGTTGTACAAGTAATGTTTACCTTGTTGTACTGTTTACAAATGCATGTTTTAAAAACTTTTTGAAGTTCTTCTGTGGCTAGTTTGGAGTCAACCATGCGAACAACAGAAGAAGATGATGTTATAGGTGAAGCTTGTACATCTCTGATAACCGCTAAGGCTTCCATGCTCTCAATTGAAACGTTGGCCTGAATATTCTTAAACATCTGTAACATTGTAAGCAACGAGTTTTGCATACATATAAATATATATATTTCTATAAAAGTATCTTTTTTTGGAATGTTTGCTTGTAATATTTTCGAATGAACGAATATCTGATTGTACCTACGTTCATATGGATGTTCAAACAAACGTACAGAAATAAAAACAAAATACGACACAAACACCCGATGATTTTCTATGTATAAGACTACTAACGTACTGATGTCTGTAATGTACTGTAAAACCAAAACCTTTGAATATTGTTGATTCAGTTGATTGTACTACAGACGTTGCTTGGTATGAGATCTAACGGTTTTGTGAAAAAAATAATAGTAATAAAATTATGCATTTACGTAAAATTAATGTTATTGCTAAAAATTATAATCGATTAATACTTTGCCGGTGAAATCAAACTTTTGTAGAAATGACAACAGACAAGACAAATATTAAAATAAATTATGGCAACACACAGTTCTGCTGTCGTGAAGTTCGTAACATGTGATGTTTCGTGAAAAGTGATAATTTTTTTACGAAAAACCTTTTTTAATTGACCGTAGTGCATCTTGAAAGTGTTAAAAACATACGTTTGTGCTTAACGTGCTGTGTTTATTGTGTTAAAAGTGTTTGAATTTCGCAACAAAAATTACATGGATAAAGCCGTCACCTGAGGTTGTAAAGGTTAGTGCTTTTTTCATCTGTTGTTTGTCTTAAAATAGATTTCTGTGCGGGTCGCAATGATATTTCAGTTTTGTTTGTGTAACGCCTTCATTTGACTTTTCAGTTCTTTCTTAGGACCTTGAACTAGAAATCTATCAGAGTGCCGTGATCAAGGTTAGGTTCGCGCGGGCGTTTCATCTCGCATAATCATTGTTTATTCCTCCCATTTTGGTGTTAAACTTGTTACATTTCATTAAAAAAACTATATAAATGCATAAACAAGCTGTAATAAACGTTAAAATGTGAATACTAATGAAAAAATCTGGTTCCGTGAACCTAACCTAAAAACGCGATTGTATTTAGTGCAGTTTTTTTTGCAAGTACAGTGATACGATGAATTAACCGTTATCTGGTCGGTGCGCGTGTTATTACTGGTATTGGAAGTAAGTGAAGCTGTTGAATACATTTAGAGCAGAAATTGACGCGGTCACGTGAAATTATTTCGGTTTCACACATGGTTTGACAGTTAGTCGAGATTATTTTGGTCCTTATCGGTGGCGGAAAAGTCGGTATGGAGAGTTTTGGTGTCAGATTTAAGATAAATCTTACAAAGCTTGTAACTGCAAAGAGTATCATTTCACTGATGTGTAGGTATTTGAAGATGTAAACATTTGTGCATAATGTTTTGTTTTTTTTTTGTGCCAGGACTTCAGGACTTAAAGCTAAATGATTAAGATATTAAATAGATAGCATTGAAATGCCATGTTGGTTTAAATAGTCACATTTGACCTTAGAGTCTGGTGATCTTGTGGAGTTTCCAATAAATTTATTGTATAATTCCATTATGTATGTGGTTGTTAATATTATTAAATAGTATATTTTAGCTACGCATCTATCACCTTTATAGAAATGAGAAGTTTATGTATCACAATATACACATAACCTAAAAAACTTCCCATAATACTAAACAATAATTTAGTTTTCATTTGAATCAAAAACACCCTGAAAAGCCCGTTTAAACAAAACTAGAAACTAAACAGACCTGTAATGGTTACTTCAGTTGAGTATGATAATGTAAATGGCTGTTTTAAAATAAACCACAAAGATTAATTCTTCTTCAAAACAATCCTTATCAAGTTAACTAATTTATGTTGGTTAGGTAAGGATGCACATGTTAACAGAAAACTGTACATACCTACTTACTTTAATACATGAAACCATGAAATAATCCAAATTTACAGTGTTTTTAAATAAAAATACTTAAATTTGGTTAAGTACTTGCCATGAAATTATAATTCAAGTTATTAAGCCAAATTCTTGTTTTAAGAGATCATTTAGAAATTATAGAATGTGCGGATGAATTGACTAGATTACGATTGATAACCTATAAAGTGAATTGATGGAGCAATTGAAATTTTTACCAAGAAAGAGCTAATCACATTGATTTTCTTCTTACAGTATATAATTTTGAGGTCAATAATACATTTATTGTTCTAAATAAACAACCTCTAATTTCTGTACCATCACCATTGCAAACAGTTCATTGTTAACTCTAAAGTTCAACAACTTTACCGCATGAGAAAAGTTTTTTCGAAACGTCCAGTTGTTTCTGATATGATCTTTAATTTGCACAAAAACAAAGGAACGGGCAACAGTAAATTTATTCTAATGATTCATCAGAAGGACAGAGACTTGATACATTTAAATGTGGAATGCAAATAAAGCAATGTTTACAAGTAGGTAATTTACACATTTTTCTTTAGTTTAGCTTACCTTAACACAATTCCTAACAGCTATGCCTAACTAATATTTTAAATTTAGGTTGCCGCAACATCTAGTGGTTTATATTATTAGCTGTTTGGTGTCATTGTTAGGCAATTTGTGTGCACTTATTTTCTTATGCATTTTAAGAACTCTTTTATTCTTTTTTTTGTCTTCCAAATACTGCTTATGGGTGCATTAACTCTCCTTCTGCGAAGCAGTAATGCTTGTGAAGGAGGAGGCGGAGCGCGTGAGGGAGAGAGCCTTGCGCCCTCACTCCCCCACTAGTCGCTGCAGGAGACGTCCTGGGCGTCGGGAATTGCCTGCTGATTCCCGGCCACAGAAGGCGCGGCGAGCAATGGGTAGCTCGCCGTCTGGTAAGGACCAGGCCCGGGTCGACGGTGTGCTGATTTCTCTTTAAGAAAAAAAATGACGGGGTCCGATAGGGCCGACGCCTCAGATTCGCGGAAAATTCGAAAGAGATAATCATGGCCCTGGCACAGGCAACTGTAGGAACACGGGTGGGGTTTAGTCAATAAAAGTCTGACACGAAGGGCGGGAGAAGTCATTTAATGATTTCCCACCCAAAAAAGGCCTGGGGTGCATTAACTAGCTGCTTATTATAGGACTTGGACGTAAACATACTGATTAAATGTGGGTGTACTTTAGGTACATCTCTGCCAAACTTTTTGGGTATTACAGGGGTGATGTCAAGTATTTGGAAGTAGGAATAGCTTTTCCTATGGCTCTGCATAGACAAAGTTAAATGAATAGTTGTGATATGCTTAAATTCTTTTATTGTATTCTTATACACTGGTACTGAAATTGTTATAATTATAATTAAAAAGGACAAAATCATCTAAAATATTTATAATGGCATTGCATGTTTAATAATGAGTACAATTTATAACAGATCACATCTATTTCAATTCTTATTTTTGTTGTAACAAAAAATATAAAAAAAAAGCATTGACAAGTTTGCAAAGTAGTCAAGTGCTATAAAAACTTGAAGGCCTACAATACAACCTACAACTCAAAAGCGATTCACGATTTTTTTACAGTAAACTTACTATCTTAGCAATTTAAAGTACTTGATTTGGTTTCTTTATTCTTCAAGAATTTTTTCCAAACATTCTGCTAAATCTCCTGATAAATCCCTTCAACTAATCGCAGGCCTAGAAATTTTCTGGTGTTTTCTTTACTAATATTTCAAAGATTAGCTTCTAAGAGCTTATTTTTTTATTTCTGCTCATACCACTGATAATGATTTCAAGAGTTAGCTGTTGATCTAACAGACTAAAATGATGCAAGGATTGTAGTATAGATATTGTGTTGTGTAGTTTCTGCCTACCCTCTTGAAATAAAGCTCTAGTTTATGGTAATACTAGAGTTTACCTGAATCACATTCACACTTACACTATCTAAATTTGCACTCACACAAATGCAAAGCTCAGCTTAGGCCTCGCGGACTGTATGTGTTAGCAATTTCAATATCAGAATCAATCTTAAGAGGGCCATTCTCGGTCCTTCTATCGTTAACGCGAGCGTGATCGAAAAGGTTGTTGTTTCATCCAACGCAATGTTTGAAAAAGAAGCAAGAGTGAGAACGCGATATTATCGAAAGAAAATTGGCGCGCGGAGATTCCACGAAACTTGTTCCAGGAAACATGTCTTTTTAAAAAAGCCTGACAAGGTTTTGGTAAAAATATTTGTCATTTAGAATCTCCATTACATGTGCGAGGTTTCTCTCTTTTTTTGTGCCACCATGTTTTTATAGTGTTCATCCACTTAGTTAAAATTATGATCTGGGAGTGTTTAAGTTTACTTTCGTTAGATTGGTACTGTATGTAATATTAGTACATTGAACTTAATTATATTCTGATTTAAAGTGATATACCATACCTTGTATCTGATACAGCATAATATCATATAGGTAGTAATATTAATAGTAGTAGTAGATTTAATTAAATTTTTTATGCTTTACAGGTTTTTTTTTGTGGTTCTTTGACTATTCTGTTTATGTTTTGTGACACTTTGACTTTTGACAATTAAATCAGCTGGGGTGCGTCCAATGTCAATTGTTTGCAGCCAGCAATTGCACAGATATTTCAAAATAAAGGAGGTCTGTTGCACAACCTCTATGATGATTCATGTTGTTGTATTTAGCTGTTTTTAAAATCTATTTAATATACATGCTATTTAAATTGGTAATTAATGAGTAATAATATAAAGTTTTTGACCAATAATTCTATCAATATGTTTTTAAAGATTATAAGGGTCAGTGCACCTTAGCGTCCTAAGCACATAGATCACATTTTACGAAAATATTGTTGGAAATGCATTGTTAATGTAAAAATAATGCTTTGATTAAGGTTGTCATTTAATTAAAGAATAAGAAGACTAATCATTGGCAAACCACAAATGATGATGAACTGGCAACTGGACTTTGCATAAAGCATGCACAGTCCATATTTTGCCGTTTTGGGGGTATGCAAATTAGGTTCACATTAATAGTACCTACTTAGGTACTTATTCAACTTATATTCTACGTATGTATTCATATAAATTATAAGATACAAACAACAAAACTTTAAAATTTGTTGTAATAAATACAAAACCGAGTGTAACACAACGTTAAGCCTTGGGAGCTGAGCAAAAAGAGAAATACCTAGCCAGAAATAACGCTAAGCAAAAACGAAATGATAGCGCGGGCAGGTGATGCGCTACGACGCACAGTGGGTCGAAACTATGATTTTAGTGACTTAGGGCTCAACTTTGCTTTTTCACTTTTTTTTTTATGCGGATGGGTAGAGCTCATTAACCTCAATAATAATTGTTCTGATGTATTATTTCCTAAACTTTATACTTTGGGTAGAAAAATGTGTTTTGTTATTTTTTTGTATGGAGCGGCTCAAATAAACTTAAATTCCTGCTAAGTAGCGTGTGATCCCGCGTTGAAACTTTATTTTTCATATACCTTGTCTGGTCTATTATCATTTGATGCTATAAACAAATGCATAAAGTTGCAACTCTGCCAAATAAATGGATCGAAAAAAATGAAAAAATACATAGAATAAAAAGCTTCATTTTTTACTTTCGTAAGTTATTTTAAGTTAAATTTGATATGGAATAGTAAGTAAAAGCACGTAATAATACACATAATTACTTAGCAACTAACAACAATACATTTAAAAGGTCCCTAATTAGCTTAAATTTACTAATACTACATATATTAGTAAATTTAAGCTAATTAGGGACCTTTATTTAAAAATGTGGATATGAAATCAATTAATTTCTATTTGTGTGTTTAATTACTGTAATTAGCTTAACCTTTTACCTTATAAAATAACAATGTTTTTCACTTTTAGTCATTACTGTAATATTAATTAGGATAATTAGTTAATGAGGGTAGTAGAAAAATTAGTAAACATTGTTTGTCACTGGATTCTGGAAGTATAAAATGACTATAATTTATTATATACTAACTAGTGTTCGTTTATTCGTACTACTACTAACATCTCGTGATTCTCATCGTCCCTTTTTCGTTATAATGGATAATTTAGTTAACAATTTAGATTTATTTATGATTTTAAGAGAGCAGGTCAAGTCACTGTCGGATAGTCAAAAATTCTTTCAATTCCTACAACATAAAATAAACGTGACCGAAGAGAACAGTGTTGAGCTCCAAAAATTCTGTACGCGCTTTTGTTCAAATATAAGTGCAAGATGGGAACGAAGTAGTTGCACGTTAGCACAGTTTGTAAGAAAAAATGGTGATTGGTTGGAACGTGCAATAAACTGGCCCGAAGGAATGATACCTGAAGCTGTGAACACTGAACAGGAAAGGCTCGAGATTTGTAATACTGAAGATGTCGAAAATCTACCACCATCTACTACAGAAGCTTCGACATCTACATTTACACCTCGAAAACCTTTCGAGGAATTGGGCTCCAGGCAAAAACGACGACGCGTTGATCAAATTAACCAATCGCTTTCGTTATCCCCGGATGAACTTAAAGCTACTACAATTGCTAGTTTAAGAAACACCGGAAATGAGGATGTAGGAAAAATTATGAACCATTTACTAAATCACCCCGAAGATCTAGAAAAAGTTAAAGAGTGTTTAAGTACAAGTAAACCGAAAAGTAGTACATATTCACCCGATAAGGCACTGTCTTTATTAGTTTCACTTAAATTAAGTAAGTGGCAGTATATAAGCCTAAGAGAAGCAGCAAGTGAAAATAGGTCTGATTTATACCCTTCTTATTATAAAATAAAACAAGCGAAGGCAAAATGTTATCCAGGGAAAGAAGACATAATTATAACTGAAGAAGGAGCTTCTATTAAACTGCAAGCTTTACTCAACTTGACGGTATCTAGGCTTTTAGAAGTGATTACTTTAGATTTGGATTCGCCAACTGAGTTACTGCTAATAAGCAAATGGGGTTTTGATGGAGCCTCAGGTCAAAGTAATTATAAACAAAAGACTGAAGCAGAGTTTGATGACTCAACTATCTTCATGGCCAGTCTAGTTCCTATAAGGCTTCAACAATGTGATGGAACAATTGTTTGGGAAAACGATCGACCCTCATCAACTTTCTATTGCCGTCCGATAATGTTCAAATTTACCAAAGAAACGCAGTCAACAGTGGTAACTATAAAAGCTAGCATAACCGAAGAAATAGAAACACTTCAGCCAATCAAGTTCAATCAAGTTGAAGTTAAGCATCAATTGCACTTGACGACAAACATGTTAAAGTCATTAAAACAAAGAAATTGAAATTCATAGATCCCTAATTAGCTTAAATTTACTACTACTACATATATTAGTAAATTTAAGCTAATTAGGGACCTTTTAAATGTATTATGATTAGTGTGATTAGCTTTAAATTTACTAATACTACATATATTAGTAAATTTAAGCTAATTAGGGACCTTTTAAATGTATTATGATTAGTGTGATTAGCTTTAAATTTACTAATACTACATATATTAGTAAATTTAAGCTAATTAGGGACCTTTTAAATGTATTGTTGTTAGTTGTTAAGTAACTATGTGTATTATTACGTGCTTTTACTTACTATTCCATATCAAATTTAACTTAAAAGAACTTACGAAAGTAAAAAATGTAGCTTTTTATTCTATATATTTTTTCATTTTTTTCGATCCATTTATTTGGCAGAGTTGCAACTTTATGCACACGTTAATAGCATCAAATGATAATAGACTAGACAAGGTATATGAAAAATAAAGTTTCAACGCGGGATCACACGCTACTTAGCAGGAATTTAAGGTTATTTGATCCGCTCCATACAAAAAAATAACAAAACACATTTTTCTACCCAAAGTATAAAGTTTAGGAAAAAATACATCAGAACAATTATTGTTGAGGTTAATGAGCTCTATCCATCCACATGAGGAAAAAAGTAAAAAAGCAAAGTTGAGCCCTAAGTCACTAAAATCATAGTTTCGACCCACTGTGCGACGCCGACGGGGTGGGTCGGGAGCAAAAAAATATTCACGTGGTCAAAGTCGCGGGCAGAAGCTAGCCTGTCATACAGTTAAAACACGTGTTTCCTTCAAGTCTTTTATAAAGCAGGAATTTTACACAAGCCAATACAAAGTGTGTAGTGTGAGATATCATACCGTATGAAAATAAATTACACTTGAATTAATAAATTCTATTGTTACTGTGTCTATGATCCTCAGTAAGAAGCATTGAAACATTTGTATGGTTTCAACATAAAAAAAAAGTTATACTTATATATGTAATAGGAATTAAGACTAATGTTGAAAATGTTCCAAAAAAGAATGTAATTTCAAAGAAGGCATAGTAGCCTACAACGTTCCCACTGCTGGGACACAGGCCTCCTCTCTATGAGAGGAAGTGAGCCGTAATCCATCACGCGGGCTCAGTGCGGATTGGTAGATGTCACATGTCTTCGCATTTTTGGTTCTAGGACATGCCGGTTTCCTCACGATGTTTTCCTTCACCGTTTTGAGAGTAGTGGTGATGAAATTATTTTACACAAAGTAAAGCGCCTGCCTGGGTTCGAACACGACCTACAACTCGTAAGTCGGAGCCGTTACCACTGAGCCACCACTGCTGTCAAAACTGTTAAATCGATGTAAATATGAAGTTGTGGGATGAAGATGCGTGCGCTCTGTACAAACTGATACACATTTGCACTCATTTATATGCAACATCTCATGTCATATTCATATTAATTTATTGCATCCCATAATGTAAAAAAAATATGTTACAAAAGGCTTAAAGCCAGGTACTAGAATATGTAGTAGGTGGCATTCTATTGTTTCTGCCTACCCCCATGGGAAGAAAGCGTGAGTTTGTGTATGAATTATGAATGCATGTAAAAATAAGGACCCTGCAAGGTCACCGCAAAATTATAAAATTAAAATTACAAATAAAAAAAACGAAATTAAAACTACTTAGTACTAATATTTAAAAAAAAAACCTATTTTTATTATTTTAACAATCAAATACACACTTAAATAGTTATTAAGATTAGATGGTTACAAATTATTTGATAAAGCATTTTTTATAGTAAGTGAGATTTATAATTGAATATGGCCCTTTGAAGTCCGCCTTTGTACAGTATTTGGTTTCACTTGTGCATTCAGTTTGAATAAATAAATCCATACTAATATTATAAATTCGAAAGTAATTCTGTATGTTTACTTTTCACGCCTGAACCACTGAATGGATTTCTATAAAATTTGGCTAGAAGGCGATAGATGGAATCCTAGGGAAGGACATAGGCTATATACATACTTGGACATCGACTCGGGCCGATGCGCGGGCTGAAGCTAGTAAAAATAAACTAGACCGTCGAAAGGCGAGAATGCCCGTTTTAACAGCGGGACTCATAATAAAAGCATCGTTTTCACGATCAGAGTAAACGTGCGCCTTTTGAGTCTCGACGGTTCAGATACAGCCTTCACGCGTAGCATGGCCAAAATTACAGATGTAATAATTAAATCTGTGATTTTGTCTATTCTTCCATCGACAAAACTCGTTTCGGCCAATTAGTCGCCTAATGATTGTTTGCTGCACCGGTCGGCGTTATGGTCGCAGCGTATTGCTGAATGATAGCCGTTTTGCTTGGATGTGACGCATGTTTCTTCTCTTATTTTTTTCTTTTTGAGTGTATGTTCTTTTTTGCGTCATGTTTACCGCTAATAAACGTATTTTTTTTTGTCTTTTAAATTCGAATCATGGCACTTTACCCAAAGGAACTCCCATTTCTCATGAGATAGCTAATATTACGAGCAATGCATTTTATCACTATACTACTCCGACATTGATCTTGAAAAGTTTATCAACCCGTGACACACGTCGTGTGTCTGCGTAATAAACACGAAACATACACTTGGGAGCAAATAAATCGAGCCACTACCTTTTTTCACGTAAAATGGTAAATATTTTTGGGAATATGGAACGTATCAATTCGAACTATATATCGCCTAAAAGTTAAGTTAATAACCTTAACAATGAGGGTAAATTATTGAATAATAACCTTATTGAATGATAAATTATTGGCTCTGCAAGAAAAATGGTAATTTTGATAGAAAATTTAGTAGGGCTAAAACAGTCTATAAAAACAATAAAAAACAAAATTATTGCAAAAAAAATATTCTTAATAACTGGTATTACACCCCCGTGCCCTGATGCATTCTTGTAGCCTATTAGTCATCGATCTGATCAGAGTTACGATGACATATTGTGGTATGTTCTCCCACTCTTCAAGCACAGCGACTTTAAGCTCGGGAATGGATGAAACAGCGGGAACCCTGGCTCGTACTCTCCGTTTTAGCTCGTCCCATAGGTGTTCGATCGGGTTCAAATCGGGACTTCGTGCTGGCCATACCATTTGTTGAATCCCGATCGCAGACAAGTATTCCGTAACGATCTGCGCGGTATGAGGTCTCGCATTGTCATGCATAAACAAGAAATTTTCTCCGACAAAACCAGCATACGGCATTACGTGGTCTTCAAGAATGTCAGTTATGTATCGGTCAGCTGTAAATCCACGTCTACCACTGCCATCGTTGGCGGGGTCGACGAAGACAAGTTCCGTTTTTCCGTCTAGAGAAATTCCTCCCCACACCATACAAGAACCACCACCAAAACTCACAATTTCTCGAATGCAACATTGGGCAAATCTTTCACCAGGACGTCTATACACTCGGTTTCTCCCGTCATTGCTAAAAAGACAGATTCTTGACTCGTCAGAAAACAAAACTGACCTCCAGTCTTCTAACGTCCAATTAATGTGTTCTCGAGCAAACTCCAAGCGAGATCGGCGATGAGCTACAGTCAATTTTGGGCCAGTTGCTGGTTTGTGTGATGTTAAATTTCGTTCCTTTAGTCTTCGTCTCACTGTCCACCTACTGATTGCGACACCTCGAACGTCACGTAACGCTTGCTGTAGCTGAACAGCATTAAGTCCACGGTCGCGCAACGAATTGGTTGCAATAAAGCGGTCGTCACGTTCTGTTGTTGCCCGTGGTCGGCCAGTTCCAGGTCGCCGAACAAAAGCACCAGTCTCCAGATACCTGCGGTATACCCGCTGTACCTTTGAACGACTCAAATGAAGTCTGCGTGCCACTTCACGTTGTCCGTGTCCAACCTCAAGTAAAGCTACAACTTGGGCAGCTTCCGTCGGTGTAGTATCCATTTTATCAGGTTATTTTGATTACACAGACACAGATAAAGACAACAATAACAAGTAATATGGGTATGATTAACAAAAACCTCAAATTTAATCTTTTCTTAACAGAGTACAATAAAAATGTCATAAGCTAATTAAATGCGATAATTTTATTCTACCCTTTAAACTTTAATTAAAATGAAATTTAGACAACTAACTACCCTCATTGTAAAGGTTATTAAATACCCTTTTAGGCGATATATGTTTCGAATCGATGCGTTCCATAATACCAAAAATAATAACCATAATGTGTGAAAAAGGAAGTGGCTCGATTTATTTGCTCCCAAGTGTATTTGTTTAATAAATAAAGCTTGTAAAGTTGTAATTCCTTATGCACCGATATCCTTAAAATTTATAAGGACAGCGGTGTCGTCATGCACGATAAATTTACACGCTTTTTCGTAAACTACGTCAGCAAGTTCGTCATGCTCCCTTAGATGTCACTGCTTGCGGTAGCGTCGAGGGTCGGGTTTCCTCCTTCCCTCAAATATGGCGAGGGGGGTAATGGCTGATCTTTGCGTTATGCTCGTGAACGGGTGCTGCTTGTGGTGACTGGTTGTCTTGCTGTCTATGGTTTTATTATTGTTACAGTAATTGTTCTGTTAATTTATTTTACTTTGATGATTCTAGTTTATCATTTATTTATTTTATTTGTTTGTATAATAATTCCAGTATTGCATATGTAAGCTGCCATGCCCTTAAAGGGCATGGAGGCTTTTATTTATGTATTAAGCTTGTATTTACATTCAATTTTTTTTCTCTTTTTTTGGTATTGGCGTGGCTAGCTGGCGTATGGCAATTAATTTAATGTTTTGGTAATTACTTACAATTGTTTAGAATCGAGTTCTTCTAACCGAACAGACAGCTGTGATTCTGGGGAGTTTGTTGCGCCACTTCTTCTTCCCAGCTAAAGCACTAGGAAGTGGTGAAGGGCGGGCGTTTTGGGGGACTGTCTTATGTAATTTTGACGTTCGAAAAGTGCTGATACTCAGCCTAATTTGAATAAATGACTTTTGATTTTGATTTTGATTACTGTGTCCAAAACGAAGCTCTCAACGTAAATTCTTATTTACATAATAGGATCCAATGTGTAGATGTCGATGGTGTGAAATCTTCCGGGCTACTAGTTCAGTCTGGTGTACGTCGTCAAGGCTCAATACTAAGTCCATTTTTGTTTTTGGTGTATATCAATGACTTACCATTCTATTTAAATGATATCTGTAACGTTGTACTGTTTGCAGATGACACCTCTCTTATTTTTAAAGTAGACAGGAATAGACAAGATTTTGACGACGTAAACAGTGCACTCTCAATGGTTACGGATTGGTTTACTTCAAAAAACCTAGTTCTCAATGCCAAGAAAACGAAAGTAACTCTGTATAACTCTCTCTAAAAGTTTTAAAGTTCGTCTTACCGAATGTTAGAAATCTAGGACCCAACATCATCTTAGATAAAGAGCTGCTTGAAACTGTAGACTCGGCATTTTTACTGGGCATAACAGTAGATGTCAAACTTCAGTGGGCCCACATATATAGAGCCTAGCGGGGAGGCTCAGTTCAGCCGCCTACGCCGTCAGGAAAGTAAGACAATACACTGACTTTGATACAGCTCGGTTAGTCAATTTTAGTTATTTCCACAGCATTATGTCCTACGGTATTCTGCTGTGGGGCAAAGCCGCTGATATTCAAAATATATTCGTCCTTCAAAAACTAGCTGTCCGAGCAATTTATCAGCTTGGAGCCAGTTTCGCTTAGAGTTTTTTTTAAAGAAATTGGTATTCCCACGGTGGCATCACTATTCATCTTCGCCAAAATCTTATTTATATATTAGGAAAAATATAATACACTTACACGCTAAAAACAGTGATTTTCAAGTTAACACTAGGAACAAAAACAAACTACGTGCTCCCTTTCACCGGCTTCATAAGGTTCATAACTCATTTGTTGGGTTTGGTATACCCTTTTATAACAAGCTACCCTCTTCTTTGTTAGATTTGCCTTTTAATGCATTTAAAGCTCAAGTAAAATCCAACCTTCATTCAAAGGCATATTATTCCATGCGCTGTGATTAACTCAAGACAATGTTTATGTTCTTTCTCCAGAATCAGCTTACCTACTGACAGGGTATATGAGTTCATGTATTTGTTTTTTATTTGACTATAAGTATAAGTAAATCATTTTTAGTTATCTTCATTTATTATTGACATGATCTACTCATTACAATGTTTTTTTATGAGTTGTATTGCAATATGTGGTTCGCTAGCGACCTCGACAATAGATCACAAATTATTCTTGCCGGAGCAACCCGCAGCAAGTTCGTCGTGCTCCCTTAGATGTAACTGCTTGCGCTAGCGTCGGGGCTCGGGTTGCCTCCTTCCCTCAAATATGGCGATGGGCGTAATGGCTGATCTTTGCGTTATGCACGTGAACGGGTGCTGCTTGTGGTGACTGGTCGTCTTGCTGTCTATGGTTTTGTTATTGTTATAGTCATTATTCTGTTAATTTATTTTACTTTGATGGTCCTAGTTTATCATTTGTGTGTACAATGAAATTCATATTCAATCAGTAAGTATTGCAAAATTATGTAACCTGTCACGACCTTTATGCCTTGAGGCTTTTATTTATTTAGTAAGTTATGTTGTATACGATCAGGTAATATTATAAACGCGAAAGTTTGTGTTTTTGGAGTATGGATGGATGTTTGTTACTCTTTCACGCAAAAACTACTGAACGGATTTGGATGAAATTGGGCACACATCCATAACCTGGATTAACACACGGGTACTTTTTATCCCGATACTCTAACGTGATCAAGATTTATGCGGGTGAAACCGCGGGGAACAGCTAGTAATTAAATATGATGTTCTGAGTCTCGAAATTTTCATTTCTTTGCATACCTATTATTGTATAGATTCAAGTTTTGCTGCTGGGGAGATTGTTGCGCCAGTTTGCTTCTTCTTCTCAGCTAAAGCACTAGGAAGTGGTGAAGGGCGGGCGTTTTGGAGGACTGTCTTATGTAATTTTGACGTTCGCTAAGTGCTGATTCTCAGCCTAATTTGAATAAATGGCTTTTGATTTTCATTTTGCGTCTCGAGAGTGATCGCTCAGTACCCGTAAATATTACACACGTTCTAGAAAGAGACTGTCGTAATGACGAAGACGACGGCTATGATCTACAGCGCAAAACTTTTTCTCAAACTCAACGAGCCATATTTACAGGCGGTAATTATTTTATATGTGTTGTAAACTATATCTTCTAATTACAGACCGAGTAACTTTGACTCCTGATATTTGCAGTATATTATTATCGTCATTTGATTGCTGTCTAATGTTTTCTTACGCAACTGTCACGCGCGCCGTACAACTCTCTAGATACCTATACTACATACAGGCAGAGAGCAAACTTTTTCCGTGATCTCGAGCCGGTCGCGTGTTTAGATGCCTCGTGATCTTAGCTATGTGGCTTCTCTGAATGTCGTATTCCGAAACCGGGATGCATAATTTTGCATCTTTAATTTAGGATAACCCAAAATAGCGGGCAGGCATCAATGGTTCCTTTTGTTGAGGGTATTTATGGGTCGCGGGATCGTTTTTTTTGTAGCTTATTCTGATCCATTTTTGACTAAAGAAAGAAAGTGTAATGGTAATTTGGACACCGTCGTGAATCACAATAACAAAAAAAAGTGGAAATAACAAAAACAATAGTGTGGCTCGCGGCTGCGCAAAAAGGATTCATTTAAAATCAAAATATTTTATTTTACAACCTACATGGACTTATGAAACGTCAGAAGCCAGATGCACGGTTCCAATTGGTCGTTTCTTATGGAGAAGAGCCGGCAAGAAACTCCACGGTTACACTTTTTAAAATAATTGACTTTAACAATGTTTTCAAATTACAGTGTTAATAGGTATGGGAAGACAGTGTAGGCCTGTCAAAAAGTACCAAATGGTACGCTGGTTTTAAAATGAAATAATGAAAGTTCTCGTGTATTTCATCTACTCCTCGCGATTCCGCACATCTTTCTTTTAAGTCCATCTATTTCGTACCGCCATCTCCTTCCTATCCTACTGCAACTCTCTTTATACTGTCTCATTCGTTTTGTGAATTTTAGCCCACAGTTTGTTTTTGGCATGCGGCAGACATGTCCTGGCCAGTCCCATTTTACCTAGGGCAACCGTAGGTGCCGTATAGAATAGCGTCATCTGTATTTGTTCATATTTCGATAAAAGGCGGTTAGGTAACATATTTTTCACACACTTGCAATAAACAAGTTCGAAAATTACTTTGTCACGACGAAATGACTGCCCAATATCTCATAAAATGGCTGCTATAAATTATGACCTGAATTAACACAATAATTTTATCGGACAACGGAATAAGTTCTAGTATTTTGTTGATAAGTAATTTATTATATCAATTGCTTACTATCAGGGAAAAACAATGATTTAATTACGTACTTCCAACTTGTAATTAAGTGATTATATTTATCTAAACAAATTTAGCGGATATTGCGTCATTCACTGCCGAAATTCTATCACTACTAAAACGGGCTTCGGGCACGTCGAAGGGCAGATTTTTAAGGATAAATTTATTCTGTGAGATCATTTTGTCTGTCCGATGCCCTTATTTTCTTGTTGACCATTATCCCTAGCCCGAATTCGTTGTCGTCTTCTGTTTCCTATTTGTCTTATATTCGCACAGCGTCGAGTTCCAACGTTAAGTTCCTTCGTATCTGGCGAAGGTCCAGCGAAAGCGTTCGTTTAATGTATGTAGGAAAATTGCGCAAACGAGACGCTAACGCCGCTTCTGTGCTGTAGGTTGCGAAAAGCTGCCCTAGACAATCTTCTTTAACACAGTGACGCATTACTAATAAACTATAATTATTTAACACACGTCGATCACCAACATAATGACTTGACGACCAAGTGCGTCACTTATTTTGAACTTACGATAACGTTAAAACAGAATTTTAAAGACCGGAAAAAGGAATTAATTCTTTCTGCTTTTCCCAAGCTGTACTCAGGAAGTGGCCGGCAACATGCTTTATCTATTTTATTTATACGTTTCTGGTTTAGAGAATAACCTCACTCGCTGTCATTCTAAAATATCATGTTATAAAACGGTTTTTCCATTAATTATACAGGAAGACAGAACGAGTATAATTAATTAATAAGGTTAATTAATTAATATTTTTTAAGGTTTAACTTACTAATAATATACAATAATTCAGACAAAATCACATCAAATTCTGCTAAACCGTACTTCTGTTATGTAGGACAAAATCCAGATAATCACAGGCTTCTGCAACTTTAGCTAAAATGTCTGAAAGTCTATATACAAAAACACAAATACATTCCTGTTAATATAGCTAAATTTTGGCAAAAATACTTAAGTCGTACCTCCATCTTCCACAGACATGGAGTCGCACATCCTAAATACGTATCATCAGGCGCGTTTCCGTCCCATCGGCCACAAGATCCTCCGCATGAAGAGTGACTCCCTGTCTTCAGAAAGTAGCTGCAACCAGAATAGCCCGGAATACCCTCAGATAAGCGTGCCCCAGCCGAGGCATTCTGTGGAAAGCAGTAATGGCGATTGGTGCAAGAATCAGACTGTGAGTTAACACTTTTTTTTCTGTATTTAAGGGTTTATGCTTGCAGTATATTTGTAGAACAATTTTCAAGTAATGTTCAAGCATAAACTTTGTTTAATTAATTTCAGATGAATATAACACAATCAAGTCAAGACACTAGTTCGGACGACGAAAGTTACGGTCTAGAAGACAGTATGGAAGACTTGGAAGAAAATGGAATGCAAGAGAATGCAGACGACAGCGGTGAGGAACTCGATGAAGCTATAGTAGTACACGAAGTCAACGTCGACGATGATGACGACGAAACTATCGAAGTCGATGATGACAGCGATGTTATGCATTCAAATTCACACCATAACATACATATGACCGGATCGAACAGTATAGAAGACAATTCTTTAGTGGAAGGCCATGATTATGATGTCATCACTGTTTACACGGTCAACCCTGATTTAGACTTAATCGAAGCTTCTTCGGATGACGATATAGATACAGTAGATTATGCAATCAGTGAAAAAGACATGGAGGGAGAGTGTATAAACGGCGACGATAGTACCTACAGAGAAGTCAATTATCATGAACGGAATACGAGTCAGGATGGTCTAGATATTAATTTAGACACTCCAGTAGTTTCAAATGTCGATGAATACTTCATTAAGAATAATAACAACGAACATATATTGGATACTGACGGTCCAGTTGTTAAAGACGTCGATGAATATTTTATAAAGGACAAAGGTAAGGAAACAATACCAGTGCCAAATATCGACGATTTTTTCATAAAACACAAGTTACCTGAAGAAGAGAGCACACAGTTTCAAATACCAGTTCCTATAACTAATGTAGAAGAATTTCTTGTTACTGATGTTAAGAAAGATGTAAAAGAAAACAATGAACCTGAAAATGAACCCGATAATGACGGAGATAACGATAAAGAGGATAACGCTGAGAATGCAGATGTGTCAATAAACGAGTCTGATTTAGAAGTTCTGCCTAACATCGAAGAACTTAAAAGGTATCTATTAGAAGACATGACATACACCAAATTCAGACACATACAAAAGTCGTGTTCGGTTCCACAGTCGCCCATGCCGAATATTTGCATGGACATTGATGACGTGAAAACGTGCATGAGCTTTGAAGACTTGAACTTAGATCTCTCTGACCTTGCTTTTGACAACGACAAGGACAAGTTAGAAAATGCTAATAAAAGTGATGACATGCCACGGACGCTGACAGATGAAGATGTAAACAGCTTTCTAATAACCAACAACAAAATAGATCCTAAGGCTGAACCCGAAGAAGATGATTTGAGTCCTCAAGATATGGAAATTGAAAGGACACTTGAAGCGACCATCGAAACTGTACCACCAGTAGTAGATTTACCTCCACTAAAACGAACATCTACCCCAATACCTACTCTTTTAGATTTCTGCATAGAGAAAACTGCTATAAAGAAGGAAAATACAGGAGATTCAAAGGGCGAATTGGAAGACTTTGTTGACGTAGAGTCTTGCAACGATACCGTCATACCGGTTCTCGAAGCTAACAATTTGAACTCTTTACTGGAACAGTTTGAAGCGACTGAAAAACTTAACACTAAGAAAAAGGTGATACCGGTAGTTAAAACTGAAGATCCAAAGATCAAGAGTTTCAATAAGAACGCTTTGACAAACGGTATGAGGCTTCAAGACGCGGGCGTGCAGCTAAACAAGAATAAAATGCGGCAAATACTGGTAAGTATCTTAATGTCCTGTTTACTTCTCAGGTCAAGTTAAAGGACACTTTCAATCGCAATACGTTATTACAGATGCCGACGCCAATTAACACTACCGTCAGGCGATCACAAAGTCCTGTCCACTCGGACCACGACTACTGTTCGTCGAAAAAGCGGCACAGTCTGCCCAACCTCAAGGGCGGGCAGAGCCTTCTCAAACCGGAAGTGTTGTCTAGCAATAGCAGAATACTGAACTCAAGACATAGGTCGTGTAAGAGCAAAAAAGTAGTGTACCATCTCAGTAGTGATGAGGAGACTGACAGTAATGCTAAAAACAAAAAAGTGACTAAACCAGACGATATAGACGCTAATAAAAAGAAGAATAGTGTAAAGCCGAGTGTAAAAACTCCAGTACAGTCGACTTGTCGTAAAAAACTGTCCCCACCCCACAGTGCGCCCGATAGTTTTAAAGATAAATCTAACAGTTCTGTGATGATCAAAAGTGCTTCTAAAGCGAGTGATAATTGTAGTCAAAATTCTAATGGTAGCATTAAGTTAACAATTAAAAATAAATCTGAAGTTATACTAAACTGTGATCACGTAGACTCTCAGAAGGATAAAAATATAGACAAGTGTAAAAATAGTGTTAGTGATAAAACAAACAATGTAGAAAAACAGGAGAAAAATATTAAAGAATTAGATAGGAGCAAAGGTAAAGTTGTAAATAACGTAGAGACTGTTACTGTAAAGGAAGAACCCCGTCCGAAAAATGAAAACTTTTATACAGCCTTGTTTAGTAATAAGCACGATGTTCAGATACCTCAGGCGTTGCAACCCAAAACGGAAAAGAGGCCGTTTGATGATGAACTGAATATGCTAGAAGTTGCTATTAAAAAGGAGGCTGAACAACCTCTGAAGAGGAAGAAACTTAACCTACAAGAATATAAATTGAGAAGAGGTGTCTGTTCGAATAACAGCTCTGCGACCGTGAGTCCAGAGGCGATATTCCCAGACATGCCTAGTCCTTTACTCGACAAAGTGCTCAAATGTCCAATAATACAGACCCCTCCCAACGGCTTACTAAACGCAACTGGCAAAGTGAACAACGAACAAACATTCTTCGACCCAATCAAAGAGGCTTCTAGGAAAATTTTGATGAATACTAAGAAACATAAGGCTGAGGCTATGAGAAAGAGAGATGAAGATATCGTAATGAGTAAGATACCTAAAGTAGAGAATTTGCAATTGCAACCTTTGATAAGTGATGCCGAAATGATGAAAATTGTAGGAATGAGTCAACCAGAAGTTCTGCCAGTGCCTATGGAAAAGCCTCAACTATCTGCTGATTACGAAGAAATTATCCTCGTTAGTATAGGTACTAATACTGAAGAAAATATGTTCAGTCACGTTGTTGAAGAGCCTGTTGAGAAGATAATAAAAGCTACATCGCCGACAACTGAATCCAAATCTATGATTAATTTCAAAATCAAGAAGTCTGATCATGTTCTGAAACAGAACGTATTTGATAATGTCAAAAGAGACAAAAGGAGTCCAATTGACGAGAAAAAACATTCGGACATAAAGATAGACAAAGAACGATACAAAGATATAACAGCAACTTTGAAAAGTGTGGGGAAACAAGTTGAGACTAAAATACTGAGCAATTCTTTATTCTCTAGCATCCAAGATGTAGTCATGAAGAAAGCGCCCGAAGAGGCTGAAAAACATGACGACAGACACTCTAAACCTAGATCTCCCCAAGAGAAACGCGATTTCAGGTTTGTTAAGACGACCATAGTTAGAGAATACGATCCTAAGGCTGAACACGGCGAAGACAAAGTCATCCTACATTTAGGAAAGCATAGAAGTAAACCAGGATTCTCCAGCATGGTCGTACAAACTGATCCATTGGCCGAATACGCTGAACTGCCAATCTTAGCCTCAATGCCTAAAGAACGAGCCAGCCCAGTGAGCAGAAAGAGAAACGACAGTGACATGTCTTTATCAAGCGATGGAAGCCCATCGCGTATAAACGACGAAAGTCAATTAAAGCAGACGAAACCAGATGATAGAGTGTCTAAACCTAAAGAAGTAAGAACAGAACGGATGGAAGCAAAAGAGAAGAGGTCCAGATCGAGGGACCGATATGATTCTAAGTACAGAAGACGATCGAGATCGATATCTCGCGGTCGCAGAAGACGATCGCGAAGTCGCAGTCGAAGTCGCAGTCCCTCAAGGTCGCGTGGTCGCTACAGGAGATACAGACGATCAAACTCACCTTACAAACGGAAACGTAGGTCCAGATCTCAATACCACAACAGACGTTCACCGTCGGTTAGACGCGATCGTTCTAACCGCTCTAGATCTCGTTCAAGGCCTACAGAGACTCGGTCAAAGAGTCCTGTTGCCAAGAAGACGAAGCCAAGTCCTCATATGAATGGCAATGATAGGAATGATAGGAAAATTGCGAAGTCAATGACCCCGCCGTTGAGGAAACCGACGGTATCTGAAAGCTCGGATTCGTCATCTAGGTAAGCATTTTGCTTTAGCGATTTTTGTACAGGGAGGAGTTTTGAGATAAGTTATACTAACGCCGCCTAAGCGGTAATCGCAGTAAAACCGAAGCGTGTCAATAACTGCAAATCAAGAACAGCATTTTATAATTCCGCAACGTTTTATAGTTATAATAATGCAATATAGTTGTCAAAGATACTAATCTGTCTCGAATTAACTCCCTGTAGATGTTGTCAATTTGTTTTATTTATAATTATAATCTTAATCTTATTTCTACCGCGGCGTTAGTATGTAGAAGAATCAACATTATAAATGGAAATAAAACACGTGTTAATTCGTCCTAATTTCTAGAACTCTTGCCGAGTTTTGTCATCATTTTTATTTTTGCGATTATTAAAACCACATGTGATAGTCACTATCTATCGTACTTTTAGGCTATTTTATAACGGTAATGTTTATTTGCTCGATAGTGGATAATGAAACCATCGGTTTATTAAAACTGCGAATTTTTTAACGGTCTCCATCTGTGCCTGCCGCGAAGTCGTATGCCATTAAGCGGGACCCACGGGGTCACGTAAGTTGGCCCAGACAGAGATGCGGCATCCCGCAGCTCATCAGCTGGACTCCTTTTTTAAGAATGATCCTTGGCAGCTCTGGACTGAGAGAGGTGGAATGAGAGGCCTTTGCGCGGCAGCGGGACATTAATGTCTAATAATAATTATTATTGAACATTACTTTTTTCTTTTTCTCTCTGTCGCTCTCTCTCGCTCTCGCTCTCAAAACGGTGAAGGAAAACATCGTGAGGAAACCGGCATGTCCTAGAACCAAAAATTCGAAGACATGTGACATCTACCAACCCACACTGAGCCCGCGTGGTGGATTACGGCTCACTACCTCTCATAGAGAGGAGGCCTGTGTCCCAGCAGTGGGAACGTTATAGGCTGATTATGCTATTACTTTTTTCTTTTTTATAGAGAGTTGGCATAAGTGCAGAGGTTTCATGTAAAAACGCATGTAAAAGCAAGTAGTACGGTTGCTTCCATACGCGTCTATATAAGGGATGATAGTATGACAGAATATCTTGTTGGCCATGGTTAATCTCTGCACCAATCTGTGTCATAAAATATTCCAATAAATAAATAAGAAATAGGAAGTACGCTATCACTGTTGCTAAAAAAAAGCGTTCCTTATGACCGGAAATCAAGGCTCAAGTGAGGATCCTTCTAAAACGCGTCTCAAGAATAATCATTTGCTTTAGTTGTCTCAATACAGGACATTTAGTCACATCTATTAAAATGTTAAGGTACTACAGTTCTTTGTTTAGGTATTAATATAACAGTTCATAAATACTTGCAGGTTATTATTGCAAAGTTTTCCTTATAATTGTTTTGTAGCCAAATATATAAATGGGTTCAAGAAATTTCAAGTCCGTCCGTCACAGAAAAAGGTGTAAAAGGTGCCTTCTTTAAGTAATATAAGCTTATTTATATCTTTGTTATTCTTAACTACATGCAACAGTGTTTGATGCAGTTTTCCCCTTATTTTATTAAATTTATTACGTAAGGTTAGTGTTTATTACATACAAAATCTTGATGCTTCGTCAAGCCGTATAAACCGGACGAAGCAGGGCGCGGGGCGGGTCGCTAGTAAATAATAAATAAATGATGAATCATTTCATTTCTGAAAGTAGCTTCGTACAAATACTTTTTACACGTCAGTCATGTTTTAAAAACTAAATGAGATCGGCATTTCCATATCTGACTTCTCTTGAAAGGCGGAAACGAACTCAGAGGTCACAGTCTCATTTAAAAGATATAATCTTGGTCAGATGATGGGAAGACCATGTAGATGAGGAAAGAACCACACATAATGAGTGGACCTGTCCAGTCAGTTTTCACACAACACAGAACTTAAGGAGCTCAACGATTCGAAGAACATTACCAAAGAAAGGACATTTGGGTAGGCCGCATAAATTACTCAAACTGCCAGACCATGATTAAACCTAACAAAAAAAAAACACGAAAAAAACAAGGTACCAAATTACGTTTGTCCTGGGTAAAAAAAGCTTCATACAACTAAAAAAAATATACGCATACAGCTTCCTAATGCGACAATATTACGCAATAAGGGTGCGGTTCGACTGGCGCGGACAACTTGTGAATGTACACGTGCTTAGTAGGATCGAACAATAGTAGGTAAAGAGTTTATTTATGGCTTCGTTGAGCAATGATTTATGGCGAAATATAAAATTTTTACAACTTCTTTTAAACTTTAGGGAAAAAAGTATGTATCTAAATTAAATATTTATTTATACTACGTGTCCTGTTGCACAACCTGAGAAATATTCTGGATACGTTTGCGTTGAAGTAACGGCAGTAAAAAAAAAAAACTCCGATAAAAAATAACATAGTGGCTATCCTGAGACTAACACCCATATTCTAAGTCGTAACCTCGAAAGCTACTCGACTCACAACTCTGTCGATGAGACCTCAAGGCGTGACTCTGGAAGACCCTTAAAATGGTATTCATTGTCGTCAGATTAAAGAAATTATGAGGTCCCTCGAATGAGTCGAGGTGATACGTCATGAATACGTCAATATTCAGCAAACTCTTCAAAAGACATTATGAAAATCGGATAAAATACACGTGTTTTGATTAAAGCATTTTGTTGACTACCTCAAGGACGCCTTAAGGTAGATGACGACGTACCTTGTATTTGAGACTTGGTTCCTCAACTCAAACTCATCTCGCCTGAGAAACAATTAAGATTAAGAAACACCCATCCAATGCATTTCGTTTTTAGGGTGTTAAAAAAAACTGTAATACTTGGTGGAAAAGCAGAAATATTCATTCAGAAACCGTGTTTCTTTTGTTCACCAATTAATCTTCACCTGACTGTTCCAGCTCATCATCCTCTTCATCTTCATCGTCGTCTGGATCCAGTTCATCAACCACCAGCTCCAGGAAGTCGAGAGGATCCTGCAGTCCATACCAACGAGATGAGATCTATAATCAGAAGGGGTATAGGAGTTATAGCTCGGAAGATAGGTGAGTTCTTCAATTTCAAATGAATTTATTTGATTATCACAGGTTTTTGTGATTTTACAAAATATTAAATTAGGTAACACATTGTGAAACCATTAAAGTTTAGAGTTAGACAAATAAGAAATTGTCATACAAATTAAATAACTTCAGAATAATATATTTTTTTTGTAATCGTAATTAAATTGTTACGTCATGTTTTTTGTAATATCTTTGTCCTCTAGGTATTCTTTGACATTAAAACAACATTTATTAATTAGGAATCACCTCTGCCTAACCCTTCTAGGAAAACAGGCGTGATGTGTTTGTTGTGTAGTTACGAATAAGTCTTAAGTTTAATCTTGGGACAAAGATTGGTTGATGGATTTCTATGAGCATGACTTCAGTCATTTCAGCACGCGTCGCATCGACCAACTTTTGTCGACGGAAGAATAGACAAAATAAATGTCAGATTTATTTTATTCGTCTGTCATTTTGTCTATTTCTTCCCGTCCACAAAACTAGTTTCTATCTTGGTCATTCTACGCGTGCTGTAGTGATTGTGATAACAAAATTTGGCTTGACATAATTATAACAAATTGTATTTGTGCCCCAAGAAAATTTTTGCTCGTTGTAAAAAAAGGGTTTATTATTTGGCATTTGTTTTTCTTTTGTCCTTTAGTTTTACAAAGGTTTTATATTAGGAATCCATCCAGAGGATTCCTAATATAAAACCTTTCTATGTTTACACTTGGTAAAGCAGCTCTTCTGTTTGAGCTTTTAAACAGCAGCCCAATTGCGTAACACATTTTCGTAAACGATTACGACTAATCTGTTGTATTTTGACAGTTCAACAACATTCATTGCGTTGTTGACATTGTTGAGCAGTTAATTTATCAAACTTATGGAGGCAATGGATTATCAATCTGTTTCTCTCTACGCAATTAGGGTACAGGTCAAGGAACCCTCCTTGCCATATGGGTCTCCTGTTTAAACTACGTTGTTCATCGAAACTCCTTTTTCTCTAAAGTGATCCTTCCTTCCTTCTTGATATCGGTTTGACTTGATTCTTTCCTCTAAGAAATATACAAATATGACTGATATCAGACGCTGAAGGCTCACTTGTTTCATTCCACGTTCACTAGGCACCAACATTTTAAAGGAATGAACATTCGGCTCCTTTCGTTTTATTTTTAGATGCTTCGGTAGGCATTTAAAAGGCTGAGTGCGAAATCCAACAGCGTTGGATCGGTTCACTAGTGTTTTTTTTTCGTTCTGACGTGTTCCTGCCTGAATGAAAAGTGCTGAATGAAAAGCAAATGCACAAAAGTGAAATGTCTGATATCGGCTTAAGGCCCTGTGACACGTTTTTCTTGCCGTGAAAAACTACGGTTTATTCGCCGTATGTAGACACTACCGTCACTGTTGTATGGATCAAAATGTACTCAGGGACACGTTTTTTCTACAAAATCAAAATATTTTATTTGTGGTCGATGTTCTGATACTAAACCTCCGGTCAAGTTGAACGGAATATCGCTGGTAAGGATATATAAGGTGAAATACTTGGGACATTTTTTGACGTCAAAGACTTTGATGATATTGAAAGAGAAAGAAGGGCGCTGTCGGTGAGAGCTAATATGATCGCTCACAGGTTTGGACGTTGTTCTTAAGAAGTAAGGAAAACCTTGTTTCATGCGTATTGCACCTCATTTTACACGTGCAGCCTGTGGGTAGAGATTACACTCAAAAATCGTACAGCGCCCTTCGCATTCAATATAATAAAGCGATTCGTGTCTTGATGGGGCTGTTACGCGCGCTGTAGCGCATCAGGGATGTTTGCTGAAGCTCGTGTTGATTGCTTCTACGCTACGATGCGAAAAAGATGCGCATTACTGGTGCGCCGGGTGCGAGCCAGCCCCAACATTATACTGCGGTGTATCGCGAGCAGGCTGAACTGCTTGTGTGTGAATCGCGGCTGCAAGCTTTCCACATCGGTGTTGATCTTGCAGCAGGGGTTCTCATTAATGTATATGTAAGTGTTAGGTTAAGATTACTAACATAGTTGTAAAGAAATATTCTTGTTAACATATTTGAGTCCAAGTAACTTGCTACATGACACTTATGAAACTTCAGAAGCTAAGTGCACGGTTTCAATGGGTCGTTTCAAATGTAGGAGAGCTGGCAAGAAACTCCACGGTTCACTCTTTTAAAAATAATTGGATTTTACAATGTTTTCAAATTACAGTGTTAAAAGGGTAGACAATGGTCTACAAACCTACAGTTTATAAGACCTGCAACGCTCGCACGTTCACAAAATTTGAAAGAATCTAATAAATATAATAAAAAACAACAAAAATTAAAAATCTATTTAAACCAAATGACATGATTGCCATTTCAACTGTAACAAATCTGAATGAATATCCTGTTCACAAAAGCCACTAAGTAATAAACAGATGAAATTGGAATTGTAGTATATAATGTCAAATAATGAGAAGATTGTGTCAAAGAAGAATGTAAAAAATAAAAACCGTATTACGCTGGCGTGCTACGGCTCTGTTATACACCGTACCGCAATGAAACCGAGTCGTGTAAAAAGGCCCTAACGTTTATTTAACACCAACATTAACCCTGTGTCTCGTTACAGAGAAAGCAACACACCAGTGGAAGAGCGTCGGATAGTATTCGTGGGACGCCTGGAGAAGGACGTCACCAAGCTCACGTTGAAGAATCAGTTTTCCAAGTTTGGACATGTTCTGGAGGTGCGGCTTCATAGCAAGGAGGATGGGTCAGTATTTTATATTATTTTGTCTTTGTTACATACCTTATACAACCAGTTTTTTTTATATCTAGAACTCTAGGGTATGATTGAGACCATATCAAAGAATCAACTGGCATATGAATATGTTTCAATCACCCTTTTTTTTCTTCATATTTCATACAAAATAATACGACAAAGTCACGATTATTAATGTGAAACACCCTTACGTAAAATATGACAACGTCGCATTTATTTAGCTTTAAATATGAATGAATGGTTTGAATAAAAAATAATTACTCGTATTTATCAATGAAACTTAGATACCTAGACACATCGAGAGTCTATCTTGTACGGTAAACAAACAAAATTGGCAACCTCGCAAAAGTGAAGATTCGTCATAATGGTGAAATTTTTTGACCTAATTTAATTATGATTGATGATATCTCCGAAACTATGCATTTTTGAACCACCTATTCTAGGGGTTTTAGTATTATTTTGACCTACAAAACAGAACCCTAGAGTTATGGGATATCAAAAAAACAGGTTGTATATGGAATTGTATTTATGTTTTTTTAAGTACTTAAAATCAAAATCTAAAGTCATTTATTGAAATTAGGCTGAGTATCAGCACTTTTAGAAAGTCAAAATTATATATTGCTTCAAGACAGTCCCCCAAAACGCCCGCCCTTCATCACTTCCTAGTGCTTTAGCTGGGACGAAGATGTGGCGCAACAAACTCCACAGAAAACCCCACAAAAAGAAGTCTGGAACGGTTAAATAACGCGATCTTGCCGGCCAGTGCAAATCGCCAAAAGGAGATATTAAGCGACCCAACGCAAATTATTTCGTGTTCTCTAACGGCCGAACCCAAGAACCTAAGACAGATCGCTACTGTTGATAGACAGTACAATTTTATCTTTCCCTGTCAAAGAAATAGCTGTCAACACGTTATAGAGTCGCATACTTTGGCTGTATTGACACGTTAAAACCAGAGATTTACATGTTTTTCTATGTCCAGTACGCCAAAATTGGTGATAGATACGTTAATGGGTTTGACCGTAAGAGAATAGCGATTCATTTCTTGTTGACGTTTATTTTGTATCTGTTTACTTCACAAATGTCAGAGTAGAATTGACATTTACCGCTATTTGCAAACATTATAGCATCTTCCGATAGGTATACACGTACTTTTGAGACACCTGTTATTATTATGAGAGAGTAGTTCTTGCTGTCGTACAAATCTTAGCCAGTCAGCACATTGGTAGCCTGGCTGACATTCTAGGGTGCAAACATACGTACTCTTAAGAATCGCGTGGAGATATTTTAACCACTCACTTGTTTCATCTGGAATGATAAAATGGCGTGTGTGGTGTTTTTAGGAAAACAGGCCACTTCATAATTTCTCGTGAATCAGAGCTTCTGCAGCTCCTCCACATACTGATAGGAACTGAGACGTAAAACGCGCGGGCCCACGTCTGCCAACGTACTATACACACTTCTACATACACTCCTTCAGGAATGATAAAATGGCGTGTGCGGTGTTTTTGGGAAAACAGGCCACTTCATAATTTCTCGTGAATCAGAGCTTCTGCAGCTCCTCCACATACTGATAGGAACTGAGACGTAAAACGCGCGGGCCCACGTCTGCCAACGTACTATACACACTTCTACATACACTCCTTCACATACCTTCAGACCCTCATTCTTACATACACACCCTCACTCTTGCATACACATACATACACTGTATAAGTCGTCTCTAACATCCCTTATTATTCCTTCGTTATATATACATACTTTGGAACCTGCAATCTTAATGACAATTTTGCAACGTTAGAACACAACATAAAAGAATTTTGGTATCACAGTGACAAGACTGACAACAGAACACTGTCACAGGATCACCTAGTTTTGGAGTCAGGGTTTACTTTATCTTTTGTCATTTAGTTAAACAAGTTATGTACTCTAATCCCCATATTCTAAGTTGTAACCTCGAAATCTAATCAACTCACAACTCTGTCGAGGAGACCTCAAGGCGTGCCTCGGAAGAACGATTTTCGTTATTCATAGTCTTCAGATTACCTCGAATGAATGATACTTCAATATTCACTAAACTCTTCAAAAGACATCATGAAAATCGGATAAAGTACGCGTGTTTAGGTTAAAACTTCCTTGTTGACTACCTCAAAGAAGCCTCCAGGTACATGCCGCCGTACCTTATATCTGACAGTTGGTTCCTCAACTCAAACTCACCTCGACTGAGGAAACTGTTTGAGATGAGGAGTAAAACTGCAACTATGTATATCAAACCACTTAGGTGTGGTTGAGTCAAGTCGAGCAAATCATGATGATGTACCCATATTCTAAGTCAAAACCTCATGCCCGTATAGAGCACCACATTTTCGTACACCAGTGAATATAAAAAACATCTACTTCTATTCCCCAGTACTCGTTACGGCTTCGTAACGTACCAGCGCGCCCGTGACGCCTGGTCTGCAGTGGAAGCTTCGAGCACGTTCCCGCAGTATGACGTCGGCTTCGGAGGGAGGCGTGCCTTCTGCAGGCAGAGTTACGCTGATCTCGGTGAGTTTACCTTATCTTAAACTAATAACAAAGAGAAAGATGATTTTTATATTTGTTTGTTACGCTTTCACGCTATAACGGTTGAACAGATTTGGGTGAAGTTTGGCACATGGTAAGACCTTGAACTGGATTAGGTTAAAGCATACTTTTTATCCCGATATTCCCACCGGATCGAGGCTTATGCGGGTGAAAACGCAAGGTGCTAGTATGATAATATATAGGGTGGAAGGGACATCGACGCACAACCTGAGACCATGGACTCACTCTCTTTCCACCATGAATATTATTGGACTTTGTGTGGTTACCGGTCAATATGAATCAAAAAGTGCAGGGTCAAGCAATTATGTACCATTATGACTATAAACTGTCAGCGTGACCAGCGGGGTAATCAACAATTCAATAACATTCATTGCTTCATTTACGTTGTCGCGCAGGCGAAGTTTTCAAACATGAAGCAATGGATTGGCGATTTCCTTCAAAATTCTTCGGATTGTAATTGGAAGTGTGTAGCGCGGGGTGCTTCTCTGCTTTCGCATGCACTGGATTATGGAATGTCCTAAGATTTTTTTATAAAAAAAAGTCTCAGTTGCAGCTTAAATTACTACCCAATTTAGTTTTACTATGTATCTTGCAAGAACCAATTGTTATTTGCATCAAAACTCATATCTTGGATTTCTTCTCTTTTCAGATGGTCTCGAAGCCAAATACACGGAAAGCGCCTTCCACGGCCAAACAGCGCCTCCGCCAATCAGAAGAAACGATGATATGTCCTTCGAACAAATGCTCCTAGAAATGAAGAAAAAGCTCAGCCAACGCAAGAACGAGATGAAACGCCCTGATGATCCCAAGCCTTGACAGTTACTCACACTTGGCCGGGCAATCATCATGGCACTGACATTCGCTGTCAAAGTGACAGTTGGCTTAATCTAGTGGCAAAGGCACGAATTAGATTCAGCCTCAGTGATTCAAGTGACAGTGATGTAGTTTCCTAAGACTGTGAACTTTTGTGTTAATTACTAGATGCTGGCTTCTGATTAAAAACGGTTTTTCGGTAAGCATTACACTTTAGTATCTTAACACATACCTCGGTAGATTTTTCAGTCATAGTAGTTAAGCAATTTAGTATGACTAAAATGATTTAAAATGTATACAAGATGATATTATGTACTTGCTGACATTTATATTATCCCGGCTATGTTTAACTTGTCAATTTATTTAAATTGTGTCAGGTCAAAATACTATTGAAAAAAAAAAGAGTGAGATTATATGAATTAGGATTTACAACCGAATTATTCATGGAATTCTTATTACATACGGGCCAATCATGATAACAATGGTAGGTCTCTGTTTCAACATCTGGTTTCTGCGGGTGTGTGCAATGACAGTGCCTGTCAAGGATGACAGCTGTCAAAGTGACAGTTACCTAGATGTGCAATCTAAAAGACAGGGTTGTGTTGCGAACAAAATTTGCTCATAGGTTGTGGCATCTAGTGGTACTCCATCATTATGATTTTCATTTCTTATGAATCATGGTAGGGTTTTTAAAGTTATTTTCACTTATTATTCCAAAATGGTTTAAATTCATTAGATGTCACAACATCTTCATTACCATTTGGTTGTAGTTAATTAGTTTTATAATTTAGTTGAAGTACCTCAAATATGTAAATATCTTTTTTTTTGCTCTGCAAATAATACCTTAAGTTTTCGGCGCTACCTCTTCTTTTAAATTAGGGCCTTGTAATTTTCCGACAGTTCGACGAGGCGGTCGAGGTTAAGGCGACGTTTTTTCATGGTCTCTCATCAATGAACGAAGCAAAGACAGTGGTAGAAGAGTATTCTAAAATGATGATGCTGCATGTTCATCAGTGGACAAGACTTTTGAAATTGGTTAGAAAAAACCTTTGGTTCTGATTAGACTATCCGTTCGCCACGTCATAAGCCCTATTCCCAATTATTTCTCTTGAAAAGTGCTTTGCGTTTGCGCAGATTTAACTCCGTTGTTTGTGGTTTCGAACATTTAAAAACAGGGTCTTTTTATCCAGCCTTTCATAGTATGCTGCTGGATGTAAGGTTTTCCCAATTTCTGTAGGTATGTCTTATTATGGTCAAATCTTTTTTCTGTAAATAATTTGTGTTCTATCTATTTCATAGCTTTCGTCAATCAACCAGTGAGCAAATAATTGGCTTATTAGACCAGAAGTTTATCATTGTGAGTAGCTACACTGTGGTAAATTTGAACTTAGCTGCTCTGCCAATAAAACTAGTACTACTCAGTTTCTTAAAAAAGATTTAGATTGAAAGTGCCCACGGGAAAAGAAAACGCTCGGACCATTAGGAGAAATAATCTCTTGCCTATACATATAATATATAATATGATTCACTTCAAAATTATTTTCAAATGAATCCAACACATTAAAGGTGATATCACACTCAAAGTTGAAGTTTGTCAGAGGATGTTAAAAACCGACGTTCAAAAATAAGGGGGTTGTTTTTTTCACTTTTTAGTAGTGGCACCTATCCCACTCAAATTCATATACCACAACTTGCTATGTAAATAACAGTGGCAAGAAGATATTATAACATCATCAATATACACTAAATGAAAAAAAATCGTATTATCGAAGCTAACTGAAAAACTATCCAAGCAAAGTTAATGTAATTTATATGGGATCATTCCTGAGGCATATTCTATCCATTAAAAAAAAAAGACAATCGCTAGTGTGATATCACACTAAAATAAAAAAATATGTAGATATTCTTTTCATTTTGTTTCTATTAAATTTGATGTAAAGTATGTATGTACATTCATCTAACTACTGTTACCACTACTTTTTGTTATAATCTTATGTATTACCGACTAGTAAATATCTATACTGATGATATTTCTATGTGTAAACACCCAAATTGAATTAAACTACACTAAATATAAAACATGAAGACAGCTAGAAAAGACTAGATAGAAAGAGATGAGAGATATTACAAATGTCAAGTTAGTGTGCAATTAGTTTAGGGTACTTTTTGCTATCTCTCTTATTTCATCAGTAAGTAAATCCTATGTTGTAACGCAAAAGTATGCTGATTTCTAGCATATCCTACCTAGTAGCACACAACATTAAAAAAGAGTATGATAATTTCACACACAGAAAACATGCTGTATATAAGCATACTACTTACTAGCAAATAAGCATTGTTTTTAATAGCATGTGTATTTTTAGTTTGGCCTTTATCGGAGCCAATCCCTTTTACAATAATAAAATATAAAAAAAGCACTGGGATACTTTTGCGATGACCATTATTATACTAGAATAAATGAGCTTCCCTTGAGATTGTAAGTGCCAAAATTAGAACACTGTTCCTATTATACAAAACACTGAATATTCTAGCCAATAGTTATTCTCTTTTCTTGCTTAAAACATTAAGGTCATTTATATACTAGATTCCAGTAGAAAGCTTAGTCCTATAAAATTCGCGGTGACAACGGCAAACATTGGTAGTGAATAATGGTTAAATTAGACCGTTTTTTAACCGTCAACTAATACGGAATACACATATTATTTATTTATTTAAGATGGGTTTACTCTTGACTAGGCTCTAGGCTAGGTCAGAGGTGACAGAGACAAAGAATATGATAGAATATGTCCTTGATCGAAAGTTTACGTTTACATGTACATCTTGTTAGCACGAATTTTATAAGACTTTCTGTTTAACTATATTAATTATATTATTGTACAGTTCATTTTTAGTAAAACCAAATTAGGTTCTAACTATAGTCTTGTTTTGCATATATTTGTCTAGACCAATTCTATTGTAAGTATACAGATTCTAAGCAACTAAGATGGCGCCACTGTAGTTTGTACTTGTCACATTTAGTTCCAATTTAAAATAGAATAATGCTGAAACTCAACTCAACTTTGAAATAGATACTGCCAAAGGAATTGTAATGAATACTTGACATAAAAACTTAAATATAATTCTGTTTTGCTTAGAGTTGCCAGTTCAGAAAAACAGCTATTGGATTGATTTTCAAATCTAGTCAATGTTACTAGATTATATTTTTTGTTTTAACTTTGTGGTGATAATTTATTTTAACGTAAAGTTAAGCGTATTTTAATGGTTTTAAGTTAAAAGATTTTATTTCATAATTTTTATCGGCAGAGAGGCAAATATATAATAAAAAAGGCGAGTAAAACTTACAAAATATCGCGGATTAATCAGTTTTCTTGTTTGTTATTAAAATGGGTCTTCAATTAATACAAAGTTTTATTTGTAACTAAATGCGTTTTTAGTTCCACTAGTTTTAATTTATTTCCGAATTTTTTTCCACCGACAGTGTAAAATCAACTTTATCATAATGTTAGTATTCTATCGTTTTGTGTATATAGTTACCATACACTAGGCAGTTTACGTTTTTCGATATTCTGTACATTAACTTCCCATCAATGTAAATATACATACATATTGTAAATATAGAATCTATCATCCTGTTTGCATCGACATCTGACGGTAAATTGACAAGTGTATGGCTCTCTTGACATGGTCATTCCCGCCAAATTTTGACAGCTGTCGTGACAGCCTGCACAAATAACAAATATTTCCTTTTTTTCTAAACGTAAATTCTAAGGAATGTTATGTAACGTGAATGAAAAGCCTACATAGTACATAATTTTGTATGTATTTTTAATTTAATCAGCTAAACAAGTCATTACAAACATAGAATCAATACTCTTTAAAAATAAGATCATGGCTTTGTAGCATTTAGGAGTTGTTAAGATTATGTTAAAAGAAAATATCCATTTTTTGTTTTGTAAATTTACGTGATGTGGTAGTGTCCATTTGGATTTCGTTTGTGATGTGACTAATATTCCGATAACGAACACAAGTGTTGTATAAGAATTTTATTTATACATTTCGGTTTTATAAATCTTAATTGTTATCTCTTAAGATATAAAAGTATGTGAATATAAATTGACCTTAAATACATTCATATAATCTGTGGCGCTGTTTGTAAAAAAATAAGCAAATTTTGAATGTTAAAAGAATGAAATGAAAATGGAGAAAAACGCACAGTAGCGCCATAGAAAATCATGACGTGTTTTGGAGCTTAACGTTCCTAATTTTCTTTAAAATGACTTGTTATCCAAAATTATGGACATTGAATAAATAGAATGAAACTATACCCGTATTTAAAAATATAAAAAAAAGTTGTGCAAGGTTCTGTATTAAAATTTGATGGTAGCTTAATATAATAATTATGTTATTAAATGCGGGTATACGTAATTCGCTTGGCTTGAATCTTGTGCGCTTGTGAATAGAGTTGAAATTCGTACAGATTCATACACAACGGGGTTGTAGTACATATTGAAAGTCCAACATAGTGTTAATAGTACATAGTGAAAATGTTTTATACATAAAGCTGTTGATAAATAAAAGTATTTTGGACATAATTTTACGTATTTTTACTGTTGTTCCTTCAATTAATTGCTCGCTATCGACTAATGATTTCAATGATGGGCCACTGTAACTTCCTTTCTTCATGGCTAATGCCTTACAAACCCAGTGCCATAGAATGACATTAGTACCATTTCTATAATAATTACATTTTGTGCTGTAGAAAATGTTGGTCAGATCTTCACTGCCACTCGATACGTGGCGTTGCTTGAAGATGTATGGAGCGTAAATTTTACATATCAGGTTCGTGCTACCACCCGATAGGTGGCGCTGTTCCAAATTTTAATGATGTTCAAACAAGAGGAACGAAACGCATTGGTTTACTCAATATTTACATAGATGTCGCTGTAGGAAAGTTACTTTAAAAATAAAGATGGCGCTACTTGTGATTGTATAAAGAAAGGGATTTGGGAAGGGTAGTCGCCCGTCGTTGGTTTTTCACCCTAAAATTAAATCTGACTTTTAGGCAGAATAGAAAATTGAGTAGAAGAGACCAGTGAAAAGATTGGTCATACTTATTTTTTAAAGCTCCTATTGTATCTAGTTTTGCCTATGACCTAAGTGTGTGCGTAACGCCAGCAGGAAATTATCTCATAAAATTAGTTTAGTCAGACAATGAGTTAGTGCTTCATCTGCTAGCAATGTGCGTCAAATATAAAGTTAGTGCGCCTTAACGTTTTGGAATAAAACGGGAAAAACGCTTCCTGCTGCCGTAACGCTGTAATAGCAGGAAAATTCTAAAGAAATGACCGTAGAGACAAACAAAGTATATGGTCACTTAGCTTAAGTTTGTGCATGAATGTGCGCCCGAAATAAAGTTTGTGTCATAAGGTTTTAGAGATATATAAATTCCTGCTAGGGTAACGTTTTGGAGAATCTTGTTTCTCGGAAACTATTCAATGTGCGACCGTAGACAAAAGAATACGAGTAGCTTTTAGTTTGTGCTTAATTTGAGCAATCATAGATTTGCAAATAAATATACCCTTATAAAGAAATCGAAATTTTCTTAAAAAAATAAAAAAAAACAGCAATTAAATGAGCTAGCTAAACTCACTGAAAATGTGACGGCTTAATAATAAGGGATAGCATTTATTCGTAACTTAACATTACCAACATATGGGCGAAATGTGGGTGTACTATAATATAATATCGCTGCCTAACCCTTTAGGAATACAGGCGTGATACTACGTCTCCATATCTATAAAGAAAACAGTTAAATCCCTTATATGTTTCCCCTTTTTCGCCATTTATACTTAAACAAACTAAAACCATCCACCACCTAACTCACGCCACCCCAAATGATCCAACAAGGGCAATTATAAGAGCAAATTAGTCATTAGGGCGGCATCACACTGACGGGGACGCGCCGGAATTGCTCGCGGGCACCACACTAATTTAGACAATGTAGCTGTTGCCTTCAGGCCTAGGCTATTTATAACGAAGGAGTTCACTTTGGGTGAAGTAGGTACTTGGGGTGAAATTGGCGGTAAAAAAATACGGTTTTGAATTACAGCAGTGGGTTGTTATGATAGTATTTTTTTCAGTTGGTTGTAGTTAAGTTTTTCAACTTTGCTTGGAATTTTGTCGAGATTCCAGTACCTTATTGATTGAGAGATCAAATATGATCATTAATATATAGGCTGGCATTGAGATCTACGCACTGACTGTGAACCAAGGACTCCGGCTTGTAGTTTTTTTGTATTCGGTACATTTTGACTGCGTAAGTATTGCAAGTTTCTATGAAACAGCAGTTTTTTTAACAAACGTAAGATGTCTATGCTAGGGGACTAGAACCATGTTCTGAGTCCATGTTAACAGCTGACACTTCGACGTCCTTGCCACCCTGTATAAAAGATATAAGTACTATACTTATATCTTTATATATTGCTATTTTAACAAATCGCAACGCTTTCCGATCGGTTTGGTGTCCATGGTGGAAGGACCGATATTAAACGCAAAAGAAAGAAAGTAAAATTGATTATTTTGTCAACATATATAAAAAAAGATACTGTTGCCCACTATGTATTCATGAGAATGATTTTAAGAATTTCTCCTAAATGTGTGTTGTGTGGTTTAATAAGGCAACGGTGCGTTTTAAAAGATGTAGTGACAGAAAATGAAAAGAGTATGCTTCGATGGGTTGGTATTGTTGTAAAAAAGGTAGATGTGAGATGTGAAAGGCAGATGTGAGAGGAAACGCTGGGACATATAGTGACCTTATTGGTGATGTTTTTCAGAAAGGTCAGGTTCGTAGTATTCGCATCCTACCGTAGCTGTAGTGCGTACCGTATGTATTTGTGTGAATACTCAGATCACGACGAATAGGTGATAGATGTAGATATGACATAGAAGACATGCTGCTCCAACCACATATTGACATAGAGGCTGGGCAGGCTGATGATGAACGATGGGACTCGAGAAAAGTGAGTAGGTAGTTAAGGCATTTATACCAAACTACCTAGTTGTCTTTCTTTTTTCGCATAAATAAAGAGCCTTGGTTAATTATTCGCCGTGAGAAGCTTATGGTGTTCACTATTCCGCCAAAAACAATATATCTGAGAAACAAAGTAAATCCAAAGAACTTACCTACTTGCGTTGTATAGCGTAAGTCCGATCTCAGTATTCAATTTTGTCAAAAAATGAGCTATTTGAGACTAACTCGTGCCGTAGTAAAACACAAACGCATGAAGGGTTCCGTACCACCGTACAATATTAAACAATACCTGTTAAAAAAAAAAACACGTTTCTTGTATGGGGACCCATTAAATTTTTAAAATTAATTTAAATTATGTTGTTATGCGGCAATAGAAATACACACTCGGTGAAAATTTTAACTCTATAACTATAACCATGGCGGATACGAGAAGAGAGGTTGACTTTTGTGCCTTTGTTTTGTGAAATGTATTGAAAAACAAGATGGTGGCGATGGCGGTAGTTGTGATTTTGGAAAGCTTCATAAACCTTTGTTTGGAGCAACAGTGAAGTAAAACAAAGAGATTAGGTAAACGACCACTTTAACATGTAATTTACACTTTTTATGGAATTGATTAACATGTTTACACTTTTTATAGTGTTCATCACGGGAGAGTAAGTTGCCTTTTCTGACGTAAGTACCTCCGTCTCTTAACCCGACGGTTTATACGTGACTGCAATGACATTTAGGTAAGTTACCAGACCCTGTCCAAGAAGAAATGTGAAGAAATATATCATGAGTGATGTATAAATATTTTTAAAAATCAATTAAGGTTTGCCGTGCAACTAAACTAAACTATCCATGTATTTGAAATGTTTATTTCTGTAAGTAGATCTTTTAAGACACTTTTACACGTCAATATATTGTTGGTCAATATTTCAAGACTAGATGGCGCCGGCATTTCCAAGATTGAGACTGATCCCTGAAAGAAAATGAACAAACAAACTCAGAGCTTCATGCTCTCTTTTAAAGTCCAAACATTATATTCATAGGATTTTATGTGAGTCTAACATTTCAGCGCCATGTCTGGAAAGGCCTTTTGAAGAAAGAGCCATTGCAGCTTTGATTTGATAAAATAGCCCACACGTTGTAAAAGTTATTCGGTATTATTAACAAAAAACTAAAATTACTAATTTATTTTTTCTTTCTTTCTTAACTTACCTTGGCTATATAACTACCTAACTATGTACAATTGTAGATGTTATATTTCTTATATATTATGTAATTAGGGTCCGTTTACAATCGAAACAAAGGAAAGATAATAATGTTTCTTTCAAAACGATATTCTAGTTTGTAAGCTGCAGTCAGACCAGACCAATTGAGAATGGTGATAAGTAGCCAGTCGATAATCATCCCCAAAGTAAATTTCCCACGGCTACTACTACTACTAACTAACTGGACAGGTCCACTCAATCTGTGTGTTTCTTTCCCCAAAAGACCATTTCAGACACCAATCTACATTGTCACATGATCTGACCAAGATTATGTCAGGACTTTAAAAGACTGTAACCTCTTTTACTGTCCCCATGTAGTCAGATAGTAAACGCCGATCTCATCTAGTTTTTAAAATATGATTGACCTGTAAAAGTGTTTGTACCTACATTCAGAATCAAAATCATTTATCATTTAACACAAAAACAAAACAAATGTTAGTCGTACTCTTGAAATAGATTATTAACGATATTACTCACATAATTAAGAAGTACTTATATAATAGAACCATAGATAAGTAGTAACATGACATTATAGTTAACCTGTAATGCCCCGAAAGTCAGAGGCGTTGGTGTACGAATAGGTCACCGACATTAAAGATACCAGATAAATAGTATTCTTTAATCAATCTAATAAAGATTATGTATTTATGTAATAAATATCAAATTGAAGGCCTAAACAACCTCATTAAGTTCAGCGTCAGAAGACGCTTTTCTTTTTCTTGGCATACTTAGTCATATTTGTCATGTTGTGTATGCCAAGAGGAGACGCTCTTTTTTAGAATGAACTTACGAATTCACGAAAAAACGTTAATCGTCAATAAGTACCAACCATTGCACAAACAGTGTTGTGAGCAAAAGAAAACGAGAATCATAAGCGTCCCATCAAACAGACCGCCTACCCTATTTATTATTAATAATTTTAATAGATTTCTTATTTATAATGTCTATTTAACTGATTGTATTATTTATATAACCAAGATCAGGTATGACCTGCCCTCGGCTTAAATATAGTTAAGAAAAATAACCACTTAGTTACCCTTCCAAATTCAAACGATAATCACCACTCCGATGCTCCATAACAAACGCAACAAAATCTTAACCGACAAGAGAATCCCATTCGCATACCATTTAAACTTAAATAGTTTTATTTATATTACTGAAAACAGTCTGAAACAAGTAGCGTACCGCCACATTAACCATTTACCATTATAAACCAGAGTCCACCGAATTTAACAAAAACACGGGAACAGTTTCAGCGATTTAAAAGCTAAGTGTGGGCCCTTAATTGTGTTAGACTCGGCTCGGCACGGCCACTTTTACGATCGATGATTTTACCTTAAATAAAACAAAGTTATCACCGACGTAGCACCAACCTTAACAACCCCACATAAGATCGAAAATGTAACAAATTGTGCAGGTGTTTAACGTGGTATTTTAGTAGGAAAAGGATGGGTATAAGGTACACGGTTGGCTGATGTAAGGGGTGGAACTTGTGAAGAGCGACGCCCCAAAATCTAAGGGTAGTTTCGCCAGTAACCGTGGTACAGTTACCGCGGTGGCGCGCGAGCCCGCATCACAAGGACATGTTCTCATAAAACAATTTTGTTAACTCGATTTTTAGGAAGACTGTGGTTTTGAAGGACTTTTTAGTGCTGTGTTTTTAGATAAAAGTTATGTTTTATAGAGTAGTGTGCCTGTGTTATTGAAAGGAGGAAATTGCTGATATTTTTACAGGTTAGAAAATATTATTTTTGTGATGATTCGGCAGGGTTTTGGGTCCTTGAATCAAGACTAAAAAGGTACCTATTCATGCTAGTTAATATTCAGAACTATACTGAAGCCTGTATGTTTGTTAAGTTCGGGTTAATTTCATAGAGTATAAGATAGATTTTGAAAAGGTTTTGTACACAATAAATTTCAAGGGATGGTGGTTATCTATGACCAGGGAATGAAGATATTTTAAGAAAAAAATACAACGCGTTTAAATCTTTTCGACGGACTTTTGACTGTTACACGAGATGCTAAATTGTTCGTATTGACTCAAGATTTAACGTAATTTAGAATGAGCCAAAATAATAGTTGTGAGTGGGTACATCAATAAAGTAGATATCAGGTTTTTTTTTTCATTTAATGCGATGAACGACGAAAGTTTTAAATAAAATCAAATATTCTTGCGTTTAAAAACAAATTTAATCTGTCATAGTTTGGGTGTGTTTCAAGATATGTATCTTGTAATAGTATGTAAATGTATAGTTATAAGTAGGTATGTTTAAGGTGTGTATTTACAAAATGGCGACGGCAATCATTTTGAGGAAGTGTCTAATTGAATAGTACAGAATGCATCGAAATATTATTATAAAAAACTGATAGTGTTCGTAGCACTTTCGTAGCGTCGCGTAGCAGATTCTTAGCACTTGATATCACGGCTGAGATGATCGTTATCTTAAGATCTTTTGTTAGGTCGTTTTATCTTTTATTACAAGTTTGAATCAATTATGTTATATTTTAGGTAAATATTTAAAATAAGTATACCTACTTATTTGACCATAGACTACTGATGGTTTTAAGATTAATTACGTTTATTCTCTATAAAAGTACTTTTAATCCGTTTTAGTTGAAAATTTGCCTTTTGTTTTTTCCGTCGGGGTTAAACTTAAGCTAGTTTCTTTAATAGGGATTTGTTATTTAAGTGTTTTCATGACCAAACCTGCCAAGATAGGTACTCGGTATTTTAAAAGTTTAGGTAATTCGAATTACCTAGACTTTTCTGAGGTAAAAGAGAACAAAAAATGTCGACAACCCAGTAGCATAACTTACAGAACTTTAGTAAGTTTTTACGTACTATCTACGACAATTAGCAACACCCTAATTATACGTTTTAAAAAGTCTAATTAAAAAACCGATTTGTCAGGCAATAAAAAGCGAAACACATAAAATATTAATTAGAAAAGTGTTAATTATAAAATGGTATATTATGCGAGTGACAAGTGTCACGGACGGTGGCAAATGACAGTAATATTGTGTCCATAGAGACTTGCGTTTAGTTTCAAATGAATTATCTATGTGACTTCTATTTATGGTTTTTATTGTTGGGAAGCAAGGACGTTACGTGTTTTCTGCATGGTAGACAGAAAATGGAAACGAGTTATGTTTTCATCAATTAAGTTACGAATTGATTAAAAATCATAATTTTACGCCCGTGTTCGCCGAAGGGTTAGGCAGATATGATGGCACACCCATATTTTGCCTGTTATTTTCAAGTCCTATGTAAAAGGGGGCGAGCCTATAGCCATCAGCCGGGCACAAATCTAGACTCCTCGCTGCTGCTGAGAGTTAGTTTTAATATTTTACTTACCGGTCTTACCAAGTGGTATCATTTCACCCAGTAACTGGGTTGTTGAGGTCAGGTGAGTAAGAGTGAGAGGCAGTCGCTCTGTGTAAAATACTGGTATTCAGCTGCAAAAGGGCTAGAGTGGACGCCAAACTCGCCATAGCTGTTAATAGACTAGGCAACTGAGGATATTAATGTTTTAGTAATAGAGAAACACTGAAAGTCAGTAAAGAATAATATTGTGAGGAAACATAAAACCGACGCGGAGTAAGCAAGTGCGGTGACTCAAAAATTTTTTTTTTTATTGGAACAGTAAACAGGTTCTCAGTTTTTGTTTTGTTTTAAAACTTTGGTAGTTTATAAACTGTGGTGCAGCCATAAGCGCCCGCCTCCGAGAGGGGAGACGTTGGCTGCGGAAGACAGAGCTGGTTCCTTTAGCCGTGCCTTAAACGATAATACGATAAACTAATTTAAATTATAACGCCTGATTAAATGTATCTAAAAATAGCTTTTGCCCACAGTTTTCCCGTGTGGAGGTTATCACCGGGATAAGAAACTATAGTCGTTAACTATCGGTGTGCCAAATTTCATCCAAATCCGTTCAGCAGTTTTTGCGTGAAAGAGTAACAAACATCCATCCTCACAAACTTTCGCGTTTAAAATATTAGTATGAAGTATGATAGTAGAATTGATGATACTTACATACGTCCGGCGCTCCCTGGACATTCAGCCTCGTTAACACCATTCACAACCTGAATCATTTTGAAGGTTATTGCTAATACATTGCTTCAAATTTGTCTGCTCAACAAATTAAATAACGCAATGAATGTTGCTGATCTGTCAAAATAAAAGTCATTGCTACTGTTAGTGTGTTACGCAATTTACCACGGCATGCATGAGGTATTGTGGTGTGCCTTTATCCAGCAGTGTACGTCTTTCGGCTGAAATTATTATCATCATGATATTTGACACAAATTATGACAATACCTCATTTACTGGTACCGTTAGCAGCTTATTATTGTCCCACTGCAGGTCAAAGGTCTCTTCTCAATGATCACCACGCTTGCTCAAGACGGGTTGGCGATATCAGACTTACCTTCACCGATGTCAGTCATATCCAAGATAAACTCAGAACGTACTTATGAATTGAAGAAGTCCCATTGGTCAGATTTGAACATTATTTACCGTACGTTGTAATCGATCCTGCCTCGGCGGAAGACACAACAAATTATCATTAAGTTGTACCCGTTGCTTATAATTGTAAGTGTTCTCCTATTAAGGCTACCTCCATTAGCTAACACTGTATTTTAATTTATAAATGAGTTTTTAACAGCCGCCCGCTGAAGTCATAAAATACATTACAAAGTATAATTTTAATAACCCTTTAACTAAGATGTGTTTTGGACGTCACCGGGGTGTCTATTACAACGTAGCGTAACGTATTTTAATACTGTCGAGAATAGTTCATTTAATTATGATTTTTATCGTTTTCTCTTGACTTTGCGTTCGAAGGCTGATCTGGTAAACAGGTAGCATAATCAGCCTATTATGTTCCCACTGCTGAGACACAGGCCTCCTCTCTGTGAGAGGGAGTGGGCTTTAATCCACCACGCGGGCCCAGTGCGGGTTGGTAGATGTCACATGTCTTCGAATTTTTGGTTGTAAGACATGTCGGTTTCCTAACGATGTTTTCCTTCACCGTTTTGAGAGCAGTGGTGATGAAATAATTAACACAACGTGAAGCGCCTGTCTGGGTTCGAACCTACGACGACTTAACGTACTTTTATATGTGAAGAACAAAAATACTATACCACAATAGGTAACAAGAACTTAAAATAAAGCAAAGACAGATAAATCAATCACGTGATAGATAACAGTTTAATAAGTGAATTCCGTAATCTTGACGTTGTTAAAGCAGTATTAACCTTAACTGGTTTCTTATGCTCTGTTCTTATTTTTTTGTTGGTCACGCACTAGATTTAAAAGTTTTACCTTCACTTCTTCGTTCACAAAGTAAAAGAGAGCTTTCAGAATGAAGTCTAAGTTTGGAAGCGCCGTATTATTTGCGCGCCAATGCGTATTGTTAGCTTGATTTCTTAAGTTGACTGCGCCTAATCAATTTAGTAGGCGGCTTTTTGACTTAATAACAATAAAACTTCCAAGAAGAACAGTGGTTGCCGACGGCCGGCGCGTGATGTCACTTCAACGTAATTTATTAAAGTAATTTAATGTCTTTTCCTAGAGAGCGTTTGACACCGTAATGGCACACCCCGTTTCCAATGTTGCCATCATATGATAATAACGTGGCCATTATTAGGTTTTGACATTGCTGCGGCTACAGCCATCACTGCGGCCGGTATGTGGTAGCCACCGCTCTTCAAGGAAACCGGAGCCTATATTATCGTTGACCCGTCGCATGACACTATAAATTAAACCTTACAAATTTCAAAACGCCAGAGCGAAATTAGAAAATTAGAAAACAAAATTCTAATCTTCGTGTGATCGCTACGGTGTGTACGCCGGCCGAATTAACACTGTCCCGCGATTAGCATGCAAAGGGTTAGGTTTACTACACACTAAACTGTACAAAAGATGGTATCTTCAAATGACCATCTGCTTGCAATCTTGTTACCTAAGTTTTGGTAAATGTTGTTGGAAATACGTTAAAATGTAGCGTAGGTTTTATGATTGCAGGTGAGATGTATAAAAGTGAACTCATTGGCTTTTTTAATCAAACTGGCAATTGACAAAAACCGTGTGACTAATAATATGATTTAAAAGAGTATCCAAGGAGTTCCTTGCCCGTTCTTCTCCATAGGTACCTACTACGCTTTGGAATGGGCAAATAGCTTCATATTTCTGAATGACCGACTCTTTGACAATTCAAAAGTGCCTGTAAATGGTTAAATTGAAATAAATGCTTTGAGTTTGAGTTTGACTTCGTCGTACTCCGTCATAGGCGTAATATTTAGAATCTCAGTTTGATCTAGTTTGTTATACCTGCTTTATGTTTTTTTTATAAATACCAAAATTAATCAATTATTTAGTGCATCTGATTGCTTTAGTACTTTAAAATTTAACCCAATCCGATCCGTAACGATACTGTTAATTGCAATTATAATTAAAATCTTCAGCGTAGCTCTTAGGGCACTGCTTTAAAACTAAATCATAAATGTTGACCTGTACGAGTATTATAGTTTCTTTCAATGTGAGTTTTAAGAATCAAACATAATTCAATATTCAACGAAAAAAATGCACAACTTTTATGTTAAAAAAAGTATTCCCAAGTTACAAAACATTATGACAACAAACTAAACATGTTTTACGTAAACTTTTAATTAAAAACTTAAAAGGCACAGGCACAGGCGTTGTTGTAAAAAGCTAATCGATATAAAGTATCGTTTTCACATCGATTACGCGTCACTGAATCGAGAACACCCGGCGTTGTTTGTGATTTTATCTTTGGTATTTTGTTACTGGCACACAATGTGGTTGATTAATTTGTAAAACAATTATTTGAGGGTAAGATTCGCGCGACTATAGTACGGTTGTCGTGCGAATGCACGGCTTCAGAAATAAATACAAATACGAATTAAATGTACCTCAATGTAGATTGTTTGTAAATTGTTTAGGAGGAAAGTATATGTTAATGCCATTCAGATTCAGATGACATGCACTTTATTTTGACAAAAATAATTAATTTTCATATTCTTATGATACTATAATAAATCACATGTCTTAATCTAATTGTAAATCACGTATATTAAAATCAATTGTACTTAGTTATGTAAGAATGACATCTGAATATTTGTACACCATATGTTGTGGTAGAATGTGTATAACCTAAAAAAATGTTAACACCATACTATTGTCAATTACATTCTGACAATTAATTAAATTCTAAATGCGTTCCTACTTCCTGACACCGGTCAATTTCATACAACCGAATACGTGTTTTGCGAATTTGGTCTTTCAGCCGCTTTGAAGTGATGCGCGGACAAACATTTTTGGCAATTATTTTTATCTATCGGTTCAGCAAATAAAATATGCTATTTATTTTAGCTATGCAGACCTATTTAACTAACAAGTGGTAGGTATAGATACGAAAAATAACCAACCGTAACAGACTTTTGTGGCATGTGTGCAGCTGGACCAGTTTCAATATTTAACTAGGTTCCTGTGCAAAATTGAAATCCCTTAACAACCAATTATATGAAAATTTTAAAAATACACTCATATAAAGTAATTTTAACCTAAACAAGTACCAACAATCTTGCGCAAAACGCCCCAAAAAACCTTTAAACGTCAATTAGCATAACATATTACTTTGGAACATGTGATCTGATTGATAGCCGCGCAGCGTGCGTGACACTTTGGTAAATTACGTAATTATATCGCCATCTTGTTTGTTTCGCTGCGGCGTGGCTTTGCTTACTTTCATGTATAGTTTTAAAATTGGAGCTTTATTTCGTAAATTATCATCTGCTTGGCCTTATCCACCTAAGTTGGGTCCGGCTTCTAGTCGAATCGTATGACGCTGCGTACCAGTATTTTATATTGAGCTACTGCATATGTGACGTCCAAAACTTATTAACTGGGTACTGCGATACCCCTTCGTAAGACTAGAAGCTTTCCTGTTTAAAGATAAATAAACTTAAACCAGTCTACGGAAAAGAACAACAATAAACAATGATTTTGTTATATTCCTGGCAACTCAAAGTCAAATCACTTGTTTCAAATAGGCACTTTGAAACGTCAACTTTTACAAATAATGAATTGATTCGAGTTCTCGTAGTAAGCTCTTCCAAAACTTCAGCGTTACTCTTTTAAACTGCTCTACAATATTTGGATACACCTAGAATAAAATTACTATGCCACAATAGGTAAAAGTAATTAAATATAAAGCAATGGCTGGTAAATTAATTATGTGATAGATACTCGTACATGTCATGGTGCTCACGTATTTATAAATATTATAAACGTGGATGATTTTTCTAAAAAAATTAACATGATAATAATATCATTTTTTGTGTGTGTTGAAGTAATTTCAGAATGTAAAATTAATGTCATAATAAAAATTATTAAAGAAACAAATAAATAAGCAACCTTATTAGATAATATATTATATTATTGGAGGGTATGGAGGAGAAGATAGATTCCTAGATAAGATTATCTAGGAATCTATCTTCTCCTCCAATTTGTAATATGCTTGTTTACAAAGTGTACTTTTAAAATGAGTATTAATTTTTTTACCGCCTTGTTGGTCTAGGTTCGCAATCGCTACTGCTGAGTATGAGGTCCTGGGTTCGATTCCCAGCTCGGGCAACATGTTATTGGGTTTTTCTATCTGGAATTTCTCAGTAGCAGCCCGGGGTCTGGGTTTGTGCCCGGTTGATGGCAATAGGCTCGCCCCCTATTACATGGGACTTAAGCATAACCGACGAAATGTGGGTGTACTATAGGTACACCTCTGCCCAACCCTTCGGGGAAAAAAGGCTTGATGTAATGTTATGTATTCAATTTTCTTTCATTTAACTGCAATTTTGGTTACTAATTGTAACGATAGCGTAGTACACTTCTGAATCATCAGATTTTTATCTTTCTCATTCTTTTTCTGTGATATAATGTTAAAGTGGTAGCCGGACAGACGGAAGCTTTGGTCTCCTAGGAAAGCGGTACCGTCATATAATAACGGCCGTCATTAAAATCTGGCACTTTCACCTTTCACCAGCATTTTACCATAAGATGTCAAGAAACGCTCTGTAAACTACGGTTTCCTAGCAAAGCGGTGACCGCACATAGCGGCCGCAGTGTCTGTGATGAAAATGTTGGCAGAGGCAAAGATTGAAACCGCTAAATACCGAGTCAAAAGAGAGTCGCGTTTCTATTTCGTTTTGACACCTCTGACAAACAATGACGCAGTGACTTGACTTGATTGTCACAGAAACACAATATAATACTGTGTGAGCTTACTCTCCTTAGTATGGCCACTTTTTCGCGTGACTACATAAGATGAGGACAAATCTAGCGATTTAAATCTATGGACAGCGGGGTTTGGTATTACGGTGACAAAAACGTTCTCTAGGAAAACACATCAACTACTTACATAGATTACGTTTCAGTGACGGTATGTGGCCGGTGAGTGCTCTTCTAGGTAACCGAAGCTAAACATACCCCGGGCGACGGACGCCATTCGTTGAGGCATGACATGGGCCCCTCCAATTGCACGCCATAAAATTAAAATAATATAAAAAATATAAAAATACACTGAAAGTGAAAACTTTAAAAATTGAATTGAAATCGCTTAGTCAGAATGTTCGTAAGCAGTGGTGGCCCCTACTTACGAGTTTTAGGTCGTGAATTCGAACCCAGACCGGCTTTCAACACCACTGCTCTCAAAACAGTGAAGGAAAACATCGTGAGGAAACCGACATGTCCTAGAACCAAATGTTTGAAGACATATGACATAAACCAGCCTGCAATGGGCCCGCGTCGCGTATTATGGCGCTCCCTCTCACAGAGAGGAAGCCTGTGTCCCAGCAGTGGGAAGATTATAGGTTGATTATGCTTATGCCTACGGAGGTTGCTTCTGAAGTACTGACTAGCAGGAGACGCTCATGTCCAACAATGGTTTGCTGTTGGCTAATGATGATGCGTCAGAGGTCTAGGTTATGTAAGGAATACTTACCTATATCTTATTTAACCGCATCCCATATGACCAAAACATAATTGCGTTAGGTACATACATATAAAACCACAGAATAGAAAAAACAAGTGGAAGTGCCCACGCAGCTATCATGCGCGTGTCACAATTATGCGGAAAATGTGTAAAATACTAACAACCTTCGTCCGTTGTAATAAGACTTAATTTTGTATGATCAACAAATTCAACTTTGACGAAAAGCTTATTTATTTTTCATACAACATTAAGACTTATTACAACTGACGAAAGTTGTTATTAATTAACATATTTTGCCGCATAATTGTGACACACGCGGGTTAACTGGCGGGCACTTCCAAGAGTTTTTTCTATTCCGTGTATAAAACAGTCCGTTTGGAATAAATAAAAATTTCTTCGTTAATATCGTCAGGCAAGATATAAAGAGGTATATTTATGACCGCAACCCGTGACCCAATGTCGTGGACGTTTGAAAATTACCTTTGTACACGATAACCGGAGTACTTATAATTATAATTGTGTTATCACTCTCTGTTAATTAATGTAAACTCACGTTATAAATGTGAAAATGGGTCAATTTGTCTGTTTAGTGCGTTTTAAAGTATGTCTGAATTACTGCACTGATTTTGATGAATTAAATAACTAAAATTATATTCATAGAAATTTGCTTCCTGACAAAAAAAAACGCGGGCAGAGTATTATGTTTTAGATCTAATACAAAGTAAAACATAATGGTAGTTGTAAGCGTACTTGACAATTTGGTTTAAATTTACATCAGCTTAAAGCGGTATCTTGGTTATACAGTCAGGGAAATGAATTGTTAAGAAAATCAACACCGAACGCGATTTGACATACAACAGTCAAATAATGAGAGTTATGATTTGAATACTCCGATAATTTGAGTTGGTGGTCAGTTTGCGTAACATCTTCTTCTTATTCCTGTACCTTAGATCAAAGATTTGAATATTATCACTGTGGTAGTTATTGGTACTTAGATCAGCGGCCCTATCAAAATACCAGCGCTGTGACACTAAATTTTAAGTATCGCAGCATTATGCTGAGATCCTTTTGCCTCATACAGGACTTATTTTTTCATTTTACTTAAAAAGAAAATGTTTTTAAGAGTGTGTTTAGTCTAGTTTGTGATACTCTGCGTATCACACTACGAGTCACAATAAATACTTCATTCTTTCTTTCTTCTATTCATTTTCGCCGATTATCCTTTGAAAACAAATGTCTGAATATCGATATTTTTCAACTCACAACTGGCATCTGACCCGAATAATGAAGGGATACCGCCCACACGTAAGCCCTCGATGTGTTTATCAGAGATCTGCGTACGCGTGCCTCCAATTATTAAAAATTACGCGACTTTGTTTCAGTTGCACTTAAATTAATTTGTACAGTTAATTCTTCCTTTTTTTTCGTAAAGTTACTAGACGACTTTCAACGAAAAATTGACAGTGACAAATGATTTTGGCTTATTTTTTTTTCATTTTATAAATCCTTCCACTGGAACTCCATACAACACTTACACCAAAGGAAAAAAAACTTTATGTGCAGCTTTTAATACATTAAATATGTTGGTGTAAATTACACGAAAGATGAAATTATGTTACCGCCGATTCTGATGCTCACATTATTATACTACTAGCGATACTCCTTGCGACTTGGTAAAATATCGAGATTACTTTGTTATATGTACAGTACAACTATTTTCTTAACGCTCCTCGGCAATCTGTCATGCTTGCGACTTTATCAGCTTTTCTCCCATAAAAAAAAATTGACTATTAGAATAAGCACAGCATAATCAGCCTCCTCTCTATGAGAGGGAGTGATCCGTAATCCACCACGCGGGCTCAGTGCGGATTGGTAGATGTCACATGTCTTCGAAATTTTAGTTCTAGGACATGCCGGTTTCCTCACGATGTTTTCCTTCACCGTTTTGAGAGTAGTGGTGATGAAATTATTTACACAAAGTAAATAACAGTGCCTGCCTGGGTTCGAACTCACGACCTACAACTCGTAAGTTACGGCCGTTACCACTGGGCCACCACTGCTCAGAACTAAGAAAAAGACTATTAACAACTCTATATACTTCCAAGTCGATTGAGAGCGTCCGGTCCGGTAACACGAAGTTTTCTGTGGGACATTAGGAAAATAGTTGTACTGTAAGTATGAAACGATGTAACAAAAAAATCTAAATTACAATATACAAGTTAACACTAAAATAAATATGTAATGTAGAAATGTATACAAAAAAAGAGGGATAGAGCTCATAGGGTATCAAAAAATACGTCCGCATCGCTGTCAACGGGACAAGTACCCAAAAGGCTGGCAGCATAGCACTGTAAGTTAAATATAATTTTTTTAAACACATTAAGGATCCGGGATACATTTTCTAAATGATGGTGAACCGCATCAAAATCTGTTGCGGAGTTTAGAAGAACAACGCTGACATACAGACAGACACGACTAACGACTTGAATCTTCTATATATATATATATATATATTTATACAGGTTGTCCCAGAAGTCGACGTCAAGCCGGATTCGGGTTATAAGTCTAGTCATAATAGATATCAGAAAAATATTTAAAAAAAATTGCTATGATAAATTACGGATATTTATTTAAAAAAAACGAGAAAACTACTACCTGTGACGGTCTTTTAACTCCTGTTGTTTTTTTTTGCGCCGATTGAATTATGACTTGACGTCGAGTGAACTATCACATGGTTGCGGCTTGCCGTCGACTTACGGGACACTCTCTTTATGTAATTATTTTTAACATTTACTCTTAAATAAAAATATTTTATCGGAATAAGTAGGTACTGCTAATAGATAATAGTTGAAAATATGTAAATTTTCTAAGAGTTGCCGTTACGTTGCCAGCCCGCGGGGGATGAACGCTCAAATACTGGTGCAATTGGCAGATTTTCTTGACGAACATTCTATTAAGATGGCCGCCTTTAGATATATTATCATTTATCTAAGATGGCCGCCGTTCTTCTAACAAACCAAAGATTAAGTGAAAAGCCCTGAAAAGTCAATCAAACATCGCCTGGAAAACACAACACCGATCAAATATATCAAATCAAGTTTCTATGTAACATCCATTTCAATAACCCTCGCATTACAGACCTTACCTTACATATAAAAAACTAGCTGCTCCCCGCGGTTTCACCCGCATAAATCTTGATCCCGTGGGAGTATCGGGAAAAAAGTACTCGTATGTGTTAATCCAGGTTGTAAACTATCTGTATGCCAAATTTAATCGAAATCCGTTCAGTAGTTTTTTGCGTGAAAGAGTAACAATCATCCATCCATACTCACAAACTTTCGCATATATAATTTTAGTAGGGTATACTGAAAATTCGTCTCATTGCAGTTGAGCAAAAACTCATCGGTGAATACAGGAATGAATGCCGCTGAAAACATGCCATTTTAGCGGTAGTTTGAAAGCATTTATCATTAAATTGCCGTATTGTATACATGCGGCAAGCACGTATCTGATACTGTCGTTTTATATTAAATCTCATTTGATTTTTCGATGCCAATTCGGTTTTGCAACTGGTTTAAAAGGACTATTGTAATTGGTGTATAAAGTGATGTGAAACGTTTTGTAAATAAATTGGACTGTAATTATTGAATGAGTAATTGAATGGTATGGATTTAGTGAAAGAGTATATGGATAGAGAGTTACTTACAAAATGGTTGAGCTGTGGACCACGCGTCATGTTCGTGAACGGGCGCCGTCGGTTGAGACTGATCATCTCTTAACTGCTGATTTTAATTTGAATTATTATATTTTGAATTGCTTATTCATTTTTTTTTTTTTTTTTTTTTTGTTCTCTCTTAAAGAAGCAACAATAATTATATACCCAGGATTTAGTAATATCTTGATTCAAAAGAGTGTCCTTGGAGTTTCTTGCCCGTTCTTCTCCATAGAGATCTAAGTTTTTGAATAGCTTCAACTTTCTGACTAACTGACCGATTCTTTGACAATTCAAAAGTAGCTGTACTTAATTTATTTTAATTAAACCATTTGGTTTAATTAAAATAAATTATTTGAGTTTGAGTATGAGAGTTTGAGAGTTTGAATACTGAAATGTGGGCTAATAAAGATGTAGAGGTGAAGAATACATGCTGTGCCGACAACAATAGATAAGGATAAGTGGCTGATGATGACTAAGAATGGGCCATCGATGACCAAGCAGTTTAACTGCGTGTAAGCGATTTAAGACCTTGATTCGAGGATTACTTAAGATGTTCTTGTTTACCTTTATACAGTAGTGTCGCAGAAAAACTTATCAATCTTGTGGGCAAGAAGTCTGCTAGGATGATGTAGGATTGAGCGGGACATGTGTGTAGGATACATTGGAACAGATGTGCTGAAGTCGTCTCGCAGTAGGAGCCAGAAGACGGGCGTCGTCGCCAGGGAGGCTGAGGAAACGCTGGCGTGGTGACTAAGAGGCGTTTATGCGAGATTGGTGGGAGAAGGCAACACACAGGGATAAGTGGAAAGCTGAGGGGGAGGCCTTTGACCGGCAGTGGGATAGTAAAGATTGAAAAAAGAAGACACACTATCAAACATTTTGAACCAACCATAGTTATGATTTGATAAGTTCTGTTGATAATTGAAGCTGAGCAGTTCAGTAGTTATTCTACAAACACATTCACTACAATTCAAATAAAATATAGAAATATTGTTCATAGGTTCAGTAAGACTATAAAAGGATCCATTTAAAGTAATATCATCTCAAAAAACGTCTTATACCCCGATCCCATAACGCGATTAGCTTACGTCAAAATTCTTTTTCATCCGAAATCCTTATAATTCATTATTTATTCAAACAATGGGGGTGAATCTACCCTTGTTATATTAGCGTGTACCCGCGGGACAAGATGAAATAAAGCTTGGAACAATAACGCACTTTAATGTTCTGAATTATTGATCATGTTAAACGTCTTAAGAGACTAAGTTTTAGTTTTGAGGATCTGAAGTTTAATTAGTTATGTTTTAGTGGAGTTTAATTTTGTTTTCGAGAGAAATAAAAGAACAGTAAGTTTAAAAATCTTGAAATTTGTTATTTGCAGGTGCGTTTACGTTGCTCTAAACACTAGCTCGCTTACTTTCACTAGTACTAAGCGTGCATCACTTGCTTACAGGCAAATATGTAGTCTAGCAACGGTACCATAATTGACCCAGTAGTTTCGGAGGTTAACCCAAACGTACAGACATCAGTAGAGCTATTCTGTAACCATCTCACCGTGAAAACTTTGGTGAAGTGAGCGTGAAGTGAGCTGTCAGTGCCACTGATACTAGGGATTGTCCAAGACCAGGTGACACTGACAGTTCACTCCACGCAAGTCTTCACGGTGAGATTTTTACAGGATCGACATGCAGAAGGGACTTTGTCTCTGAACAATGCGATGACGCTAATTACCTCACAGTTGATATTTTACTAAAGCGACGGTTTCCTAGAAGAGCGCTTCCGTCATATTTATATCGGACGTTTTCAAAATCTGTAATTTACACAAGTATTTGTCATTAAGGTGTCAAAAAATGCTCTGTATTTGGACTTTACGGACGCATATGGCGGCCACCGCTTTTCTACGAAACTGTAGCTTTAGAAACATTATCTTTTTTATTAACCTAAATCAACTCCCAATTTCACTTACCAGGTCACCATAAAATGAAGCAGTAACCACCAAAATGGACTCGCCCGTTTCCTCACAAGACGACCGTGACATCGAAGTGAACGTGGTCTCCGGGGCAAGCAGCCCAGACATCACCTCTTCTCCTTCCAGAAAGGACCAGAAGAGTCCCTTCTATGAGTTGAAGAAGGACAAAGAAGAAAAACCGACGGGCAGTGCACCGTACACGAGTTTTTCTATCAGTTCGATTTTGAACCGTGCAGAGCCAAGAAGAGAGTCCAATGTGCTTGAAGCAGCGTTGGCAGCGAATCATTTTGGAAGTGCCAATGATGCAATGTTGTCCAGGTTAGTCGATTTTAATATTCTTGTCATTACGTATGCCTGGTACTTTATGATATTTTGCGTAGTTAGATATATTTTGGTGGAGCAGATTTTTTTCATTGGTTCATGTCATGAATCAATACAGGATCGTTTATTTATTAAAATATCGTTCGTATTTTCATATTGAAAATAAATAAGCAGGTTAAATAAATAGGTAAATGTGCCAAGAACTGACGAAACGCAATCTAATACCAGTAAAATTCTGGCCTTTTTGTCATGGGAGGCATGGCATCTAGGTAGAAAATACTGAACGCCACATTCTATTAGAATAACACTTTTTCGTATACGTTTAATTAATGGTCTTCCGCGAAATATACGCCGTATACTATAAAACTTCAGAGGGCAAAATATCATCAATATACAATAACTCTATAACCTCAAACAACAGCCCTCGGCTTAGAACACATGACTGAGAGCGCATCGTCGTTCCCTCCCATACACTCTATCCTGCACTTCTGCCTTAGCACAACCACTAACAATACGGGGAGTGTTTAAACTCGGTAATCTATTCAAGGCGAGTAACTGGCCACTTGTCTGGCCGGTATAATGCTGGGATCGATCGGCGGTCGACCGACGCGGTTGTGGCAGACTTAATCTCAGATAGAATGCGGGTTTGCACGGGAGAGTAACTTGACTGGAATGTCTGCTGGCTTAGGGGAGTGGCATTTTCGTAGAAAAACGATAAAAAAATTTTTATGGTCAAGTGTTTATTTGTGGTAGGAAATCAGTGTATATTATTGACTAGAAAGATCTTTCAAAGATTTTCGGACTGTTTTCTGTGATGATTTGTAAAAATGTTTTTTGAATACCTAATGATTAATAAATATAATAAATTAACAATTTTTTTTGTAGAACGCAATTTATATTATGCAAATAGCAAGCTCTTTAAAACTACAACAAATAGTAAAAACTATATTTTTGATCAGCTATTTGTTTATTAGTAGTTTACTGCCCGTAGTGTATTATTTGTTCTGTAGAAGTGATGTAATACTAATGTCGTTAGCTACAATGTTGTTTCATAGGGCTGGTCAGTTTTGTAGGCAATATAACTTCACTGTAATGCGTTTTTCTAATTATGTTTACTTTATTGAGTCATAAATGCTTTATTTTATTACCTAACGTTACACACCTGCTATCATGTAACGGGTTGACATAATTTTGCTAAAATATAAAATGTTCAAAAGCAACCCTACCCTTAATTTTATTATTCAATTAAAAATAAAGACTAGATTTATAAACATGTGTTGTACCATATAGGTAGAAGATACCATATAGGAGAGGTATACGACACAACAAAGGTTCTTAAATACAATCCAATGAAAAAAAAAACGGAACCAACATTAATAGAATCGCACTTTACTGTCCCATTACATGCCTACTGAGCGGCAATTCCCGTATTTTTAAGAACGTTCTTATTCTAATCCCAGTCTCAATCTGTCAAAAATACAATACATTTTCGTACATTTTTGACGAGTTTTTAACATTGATTGTCGCTGAGATGAGATTGGGCCTTGAATTTGAACGTTTTTTAAGTACGCGAATTGACCTTCATCTAACAAACACATTTTTGTAAGTACTCTGCGTGATTTATAGACTGATAATAATTAAAGGTACTAACAAAAGGTATTAACAATCACAAAACCTAAAAAACGTAACACAACTCACCGATTCCACTACTACACTCTGCCAGTAACTACACAATCTAAACGCAGCACAGTCCGCAGAAGATCGGTTTTAACCTAGCTGGGATTTAAGTACACCAAGTTAAACGTTAAATCCTAGACTATTACCTCTCTGGCAGAGCTAACGAGTTTCAAATCACTTGTAAAGTTTGAACTGAAGACCTTTGCGAGAAATTTTAAAGTAATGAAAGATTTTTGGATCGAGTATTATCGGTTTGATTATTAATGGATCTGTAGGTTATTACTTATTCCTTTTTAGACTTATTTGATCGTCGTCCCAGAAGGGTTAGGCAGAGGTGTACCTATAGTACACCCATCCCAGGACCTCATCTATTTTATTAAATACTTAAACTTAAATGTAAACTTTATGGTGCTAGACTAGCGCATCATCATCAGCCAATAACAAATCATGACTGGGCATCTAATACTAGTCAGTACTTCAGAAGCAACCTCCGTAAGCATAACCAGCCTAGAATGTTCCCACTGCTGGGACACCGGCCTCCTCACAGTGAGAGGGAGTTGGCTGAGGGAGTAATCGTGCACGCGGGCCCAGTGCGGGGTTGGTAGTCACATGACTTCGAATTTTTGGTTCTGTACGATGTTTTCTTTCACCATTTGAAGAGCAGAGGAAAATTAAATACTCAAAGTAAAGTGCCTGTCTGGGTTCAAATACACGACCTACAACTCGTAAGTCAGGGCTGATACCAACGGGTCACCTCTACTCACCAAATATAGCTTTTTTTATATAAAAGAAAGACGTTTTTTGGAATCGATGACATGTCACACAAATGAATTTTATTTCACAAAACCGCCTTAAACTGAGGGGTAACATGGAGTTATCTTTTGTCACATTTAGTTATTTTACGAATCAAAAGAAAAGCCATCGCTCAATTTTTGACTGAATGGATCGTTAACCATTTTAAACTGCACTTAAATAAAGTTGAACAGTTTGTTATGTTATTGCAATTTGTTTTTGAAATATAATATGGTATTTATTGGACAAGATAAATGAGTCTATTGCGTGTATGAAAAATCTTCTATTTGTATGAAATAACTGTCTACCTTTACCTGAACCTTTTTAAGCTCTCTTGCTTCTTCTAAATCTAAATTGTAAATGCTGACTCATAAGGTCGAAAATACAATCAAAATAATTAAAGTATATCGTCCTTATTATTCTCCCACGAAAACTACTTAAGGAAATCTAAACATAAAAAAAACAGAATCCTAAAACTCTACGAAAAACATTACCTCCTCACGCAAGTCATTACCAGGCTTCTAAACATCCAAACATCCAAACTGGCGTAAAACTGAATCCTTACATCCACCGTAATAGGGCCCGACATCCCCATGTAATCAGCTGTCTTACAGAACATCCCTTTTTATCTTACACCCCTTAAACCCTTCGAATAGGGGTAAGAATGTAAGAGAGAAACAAATTACGAATTGGATGGACTTTCACTGACAGGCGCAAGATGGCGTCGAAGTTATGGCGCGCGTTTTAGATGATTTGATTTAGGTTAATTAGTTTTGGTTGCAGTCCGTAATTACTTTGATTTCTTGACATATTTGATAGGAAGCGTTTTGAGGATAAGATGGTATTGGGCAGTGTTATTTTTTTGTTTGGTTGATTTAACTGTACTTGGTCCGATTGAAAAATGATATGTGGTTAATGGGAAGAGGCGACGAACATTTGTTATCTGTGTCATTTCTTTCTTTAAAAAGTTTCAGTATGGTAAACAGCTTTGATTGAGGCATCAGGTTATAGGGGTATAAACCCTTATTACCTGATGCCTCAATCAAAGCTGTTTATCAAATTTGTCTAAGATTTTTGATGATACAACAATAATTGGCCTGTGATAAACAACAATAAATGTAGAGCACAGACTACTTAGAGATACTACGTATAGTGATGAAACAGGTTCGTATGCAAAGTCATAAAGCCCTGTCATAATACGCTCAGAATAAAAAGATTGATGACATAAACACAGTATCACAAACAAAAGCGAAAATCTTCACGGTGTCTGCACCCCAAAATAAAAGAAAAGTAATCTCGCCATTTACAAGGAAACACCATAAAAACCCAACATCTGTAAGACTAAACATTTATTCGCGCCTTTTCCTTCTTAATTTACAGTGGTGGGACATATTGTATCTGTGTAAACGATCTGTCATTGTAGCCGCCATCTTGAAAAACTTTTTTTTCATGCCTAATCTGTGTTCATCCTTGTTTTGACAGCGTTCTAATTAAGTAAAAAAATACGTTGTGAATTATTTTACAGATTACGACGAATTAGGGTGAATAATTTTTGTTTTAAAAGCATTTTGCTGCTAATTAAGTAAATGGTTTTGGATGTTAATTGGTGTTTTTAACGTGAAGGACGTCGTTGAATATTCATACGTCCTAGTTTTTTTATTCAGTGATAGAGATTTTTTGAAATTGTTCCGGGTTTTTATTTTCATGTTTACCAAAATCATAGTAGAATAGAATATCTACTCTTTATTATGTACATCATACAAATGTAGATCAGTTTGTAACTTTGAACGTTTTTGGAACATTGGAAACAACAAAGTTGAACCGCATTTATTCAAATGGATTTTAGCAATTACATATCAGTCATAAAATAAAATTTGCCAAGCTGGAAACATTCAGGCTTCGTCTTTTTGCAACAATTACCTTGCCTAGTTTATGTAGTTCTAGTTTGTAGGTATTTGCTATAGGTACTCTTGTGGTAAGTTTCCCCCTCATATGGGGCCAGAGATCGTCAAGTTTCCCGAAATCCGAACAAAATTCAGACTTTGGGATGAAATTCGTCCCCTCGTAAACCGGGACATCGTTGATCCCGTATTATGTGTCGTTGGAGTTATTTACGAGGTTCCCGGGATCCCGCGGGACAGCCAGGTTAAACCTACATCTATTGATTTTTATATTTATATTCACACTGCTCGCTTTGAGGAGAGGTTAGGAGTGTTTTGGTTGATGAAATTTGGAGTATTGGCCGTTTTGTGGCACTAGAATTTTATCAATAGATTGATATAATGCAATCGCTACTGCTGAGCATGAGGTCCTGGGTTCGATTCCTAGGTCGGGCAACGTGTTATTGGGTTTTTTCTATTTGGAATTTCTCAGTAGCAGCCCGAAGTCTGGATTTGTGCCCGGTTGAGGGCAATAGGCTCGCCCCCTACTACATGGGACTTAAACTTAACTGGCGAAATGTGGGTGTACTATAGGTACACCTCTGCCCAACCCTTCGGGGAAACAAGGCGTGATGTTATGTTATGTTATTACAAGAAATTTATGAAACACATTTTATTGTTTGGCCTTTATTAATTATTTTATAACTCAAAATAATCTTTTTACATGGATTTACTTAAAAACAAATTTATGAGTCGAACCAACATATTCTTCTCCAGTGATTTTTGGTAGTCTAAAACAGATCAGATATTCATTAAATGTGTTTCTTTAATTGTATTTTTACACCAACTATAACACACTCATATGCTTAAAATCTCATATGCTCATATGCTTTCAACCACACTCATTTCGCCCTCCAACTCCCAATTAACCCCAAAAAAATGCATCCAATCTTCTTTTAAACCACGTTTAAAGCACTACCCCTCTTAACGGAGTTAATAGCGTAAAGAGCAGACATCTTGAACGCGTCCCCGCGTCTATCCGGCCACTTCGACGGGAGCGTTAAATGTAAATAATTTAATGCGATGGTGTACGGCCCAAAGAAAAGGCGTCGGCGCGTTTGTGAGGCAGTGATTTTTTGTTTATAAACGTGTAATTTAAATGATTTGATTTATGTAAGTAGGTTTGTACAAACACTTTCACGCGTCAATCATACATATTTAAAACTAGACGAGGTAAGAGTTTTCTTTCTGACTACTATGAGAGGAAAGGACGAAACAAACTCAGATGTCACAGTCTCTTTTATAGTTCGGACATAATCTTGGTCAGATCATGTGAAAACCATGTGGATTGATTTGCTTGAAATGGTCTTTTGAAGAAAGTACAACACAGAGTGAGTGGACCTTTCCAGTCAAAATGCTTGCACATTTTTAGTAATCGTGCAGCGCAACTCAAAACTAAAGGAGCTCACCGATTCGACGAACAATTCCAAAGAAAGGACATTTGGGAGGCCGCATAAATCCCTCAAACCACCAGACCAAGGTTAAGATTAAAACTAACTGAGAAAATTAAAGTATTTAATGTTAGATCAATATTGAAGATACAGATTGAATAGTGATACAGGGTCGACTGTATACGGCACAGTTTCTCGTTTGAAATTATGTTAATTGTTGGCATTTTTTTGTTAAAAGTTTTGGTGTCACTGATCAGACACACTCGGGAAGTATTTTTACTGCAGTTTTGTTGCTGTGATAGATTTTGTGGCAGTAACTAAACGTGGTGAATCTCTCATCTATGGCTTGTTGCAATCGAACTGTCATTTTTTTGACTGGTGTTCAGACAGTTGTAACTACCTAGAATTTAAAAGCTCTTAGTGATCCCTTTGGAGACCACCTAACAAGAATGTCTATAAAACAAAATGCTTATATGAATGTCAGTCTGTTTTTTTTTGTAAAATCCTACAAAACAGGGTAATTCAAATTTAAAAAATATATTTGGCAAAGTCAAGTAGTGGGACTTTTACGGGCCATTTCCAATAAAAAGGTTTTCATCTCGCTTCATTCGATAACTTGTACCACAAAATCTTCTCAGTCCATATACAATCTTAACTCAAGGGGAGCTGTGCTTACCTACTTATTGGTTTAGAAGATTTCACATAAGGGGTGTTTTGATTTTTACAAAGGAATGCGGCTTATATACAGGGGGTGAAAGGAGCTCGGTTTTATACTCTAACGATTTCTTTCGGAATTGTAAAGAGTTGTTATTCTTGTTTGATGTGAGTATTTGTAAGAGCAAGTAATTATGGTTTTGTTTCGTGTGATTCTGAAATTGAAAGATCCAATCAAAACTATCATCTGCCTAACCTTATCCTAACGACATTGGGGTCAGCTTCCAGTCTTACCGGATGCAGCCAAATACCAGTATTTTACATGGAGCCACTGGCTATCTTACCTCCACAACCCAGTATCTGGGTAATAAGATACCCCTTGGTAAGACTGGTTGTCAGACTATCGGGCTTCCCGGTCACCGGGGAGAGTGGAACCGGCGATAGATGTCGTGCGGTGTCCCACAGGGATCGGTCCTGGGGCCGCTTCTGTGGGATTTTGGTTACGACTGGATGCTGCGCGCCGACCGCCCTAGTGGTGTAAGCGTGGTTTGCTACGCTGACGACGGGTTGCGACAATCGTCGAGAGGATCCGGCAGCTGGGACTGAAGTGGCCCTGCACAAGTCCGAGGTCATGTGTTTTCATGGTCCTCGGAACGCGCCACAGTCGGGTTCCCAGATAACGGCAGGAGGGGTTCACATCGGCGTCGAGTCGACGATGAAGTACTTGGGACTCGTCCTCGACAGCCGGTGGAACTTCGTGGAGCATTTCTGACGTTTGGCTCCCAGACTGGAGCGGGCTGGGGCTGCGAGAAATCACGGCACAGCGGATAGAGCTCCGGTGGGATCTCATGGCGACATGGAGGGTGCGATTGTCGCAACCCAGTGCTGGGCACGCCACAATAGTGGCGGTAAGTCCCCTCTTTGAGGAGTGGTTGGAGAGGCGCCACGGCGTCCTCACCTTTCGCCTGACAAAGGTCCTCACCGGACACGGTTGTTTCGGGAGGTTCCTGTTTCGCATAAGGCGGGAGGTAAAACCTGGGTGTCACCAATGTGTGGATCGCCCGGAGGACACGGTGGAGCATACGGTGGAGGTCTGCCCAGCTTGGGCGGAGCACCGAAGTGACCTCGCGGAGGTGATCGGCGCCGGCGATCTCTCGCTTCCGGCGCTGGCCCAGGCCATGGTACGGAGCGAGAGGGAATGAAAGCCTCCTTCTAAGAAGCAGTTATGCTAGCGAAGGAGGAGGCGGAGCGCGTGAGGGAGAGAGCCTTGCGCCCTCACGTCCCTAGTCGCCCGAGGCCCTGGCACAGGCAACTGAAGGAACACGGGTGGATTTTAGTCAGTCAAAGTCTGACACGCCCTCCCGCTCCACCGGGAGAAGTCATTTGATGATTTCCCACCCAAAAAAAAAGACTATCGGGCTTCTCACGACCCGTAACGATTGTCCAAGATCCACGAATGACATCCGAGACCAACGGCTTTCCGTGCCTTCAGAGGCACGGAGAGGTCTTGGTATGTAAAGATGGTCACCCATCCACGGACTAGCCGCAAGCGTACCTTAACCTGCCCCTCTTCACCTCCCCTTAGAAGAAAGATCCATTCAAAATGTGATACTGAATCTATAGTAGACAAAGCTGTTACCAGCTACTTCGTCTGCGTGTATTTGGTTATGTATCTGGGATGAAAAGTATCGCTTTTCCTTCTCTTAGTCATTGTCAAATTCAAAATCCAAAGTAAATAAAAAGTAAACGTATTTTAAAATAGGATCAAGAATAAAACATAATTTCTAAGCAATAAGGTTGAAGAAAGTATGTTGCAAAAAGAGACCACAATATTATTAAATTTGTAGTCTTATTTTTCCGGCCGTTTTTGACGCGTTCATCGGAAATCTAGGACTATTGATGATCGAAGCTTGGTGAAGTTTCAATTAACTGGGCTTTGTTGTTGACCACAACATAATTGTTTCCTAGTTTCTTCAAATCAACATTTCTTGTATAAAATGTTGATTTGAGAAAACGTATGTGCGAGGAAACCGTCTCGAGGCAACAGCAGTATCGTACCAGGAAAGGTGTGGCCAAATCTAAAGGGACTACTGGACCTAAACGCTTCTATAAAGCCTAAAAGTATATAATCCACTGCAGTCAAAAACATCAGAAAAATATATGATATTCTTCAGGATATCTGCTAGTTACATAGTGTGTTGGAAACATAATGCAACTAATGTGATACTATGGAAAAAGATCACGAAGAAATTTATTTAATGAATAAAAACCATACTAATGAACATGCAATCATTATTATTTTTTTGTCAGATTATTCTACAAGCAACATATTAACGTAATAGTGTTTTATATTTTTTGTCCAATCAATAGATTCTTTGTAAACAGATAATTGCTTAATTTTTTTACAATAAATTACATGCGTTTTGTAATGGCGTTTCTCTTTCTTTTCTCTGCTTTCTCCTGTCAGCCTCTTAAGGGTGTGATGCAGATCATCAAACTGAACAACTCTCACATTGGGATATTTTTTTCGCGATCACGGTTTTGGTCCCATGGAGAAAGCAGTTCAGTTTGATGGGTTCGCGCCTTTAAATTTGACAACACTTCTGATCACCTTTAAATTTGACCACACTTCTGATATATCCTGTATTTAAACACGAAAAATGGGCTTTTTCCGACGAACATTTTTCGCGCTTTCATTGTTCAAATCCTCTGAACTACACAATGGATTTTGGTGTGTTTTTGACTTTCTGTTTGTTTTTTTTTTCTTTTTGAGTTTAATATATTAATAACTAGCTTCTTCCGCGGCTTCGCCCTTGTGGAAGTCAGAAATTATCTCATCGGAACGTACGAGCGGCACAACAAGCCTATGTCCTTCCCCAAGATGCCGTTTATCTCCTTTCAAAATGTTATCGAAATCCGTTCAGTGGTTTAGGCGTGGAAAGATAACATACATACAGAGTTACTTTCCAAATTTTAAATAAAGCACAGAAATTTCGATGTTTTGACATAATGTCTTCATACTCATTCGTCAAAATGGCTGAACAGCAACCTGATTGCGTAACACACTTCCAAGCAGAATCTGAATCATTTTGAAGGATATTTCTAATCCATTGCTTCATATGTTCGAAAGATTTGGCTGCTCAACAATGTAAGTAACGCAATGAATGTTGTTGAACTGTCAAAATGAAAGCCATTGCTAATGATAGTGTGTTATGTAATTACCCCGCAAATTTTGATAAAATTGGGCACACATATAGTTTATAACCTGGATTAACACACGATACTTTTTTATTCCAGTAGTACGTTACCGTGAGATAATTTCTGACTCAATAAAAGCTAGGAATAAAAAAAAAACATTACACTGAACTGTCGATAACCGTTATTTAAAGACCTTTTTAACTGCCATTCATTATCCAAAACTTATTAATGAATTAACGTGATTGCAGGGTTAGTAAGCTTACATTACAGTTCTTACATTAAAATGTTTTTACTGGAATGTTGACTGTTCCTGGAATGAGTTGAATTAAGTAGGTTCCGATATTGTTCGCTGTTTGATTACTGCACGCTAATTGAGAAGGAGGGTAATGTTTCTTGAAATAGACTTTCACACTACCTGTTAAAGATTTTCTGAAACTTGGTTGCTATATCTAGCAGAGAGCAAGTTAGCACTTTCTTACATACATATGTAAACTCACGCCTTGTTCCTCTAGAAGTAGGCAGAAAAAATTGACCGCCATCTGCTACGATACTTACATACTCCTTTGCTGCATTTTTTTTTCTTTTTAAACGTTTAAAATTTTAAAGAAAGAAAAGGCAACACCTGACGCTTATTTTCAGCTGCAACCCACGAATGCCATGCGTTTAACAAAAAAACAATTTTTAAACTTACAGACAAATAATTCGAAACAGTATTTAAAAAAAGTTAAGAAGAAAGAAAGATTAACAAAGAACTTTATGTGCAGGCAAATTTGAATTTCTATTTAACGATCTGAAATAACCAACAGACCAAATTCTGAGTGGTGATAACTGCGTGTTCTAGTGCTCGTTCATAAGGCTTCAATCCATGGTCAATTCTAGCTTTAAATCCATCTGCCTATAAATATAATTTTACGGCCTAAACTTGAAGCAAAAGGTTGAGGTTTAAAGTAAACAGTCTTAATGATTCGCGTACTGCTAAATTCATTAATTGAAACCTGGGTTTCCGATATATATCGCGAAGATATTCGGAGATTAGGTCGGTATTTCCTACTTGATTTCTCTGAGAAACTGAAACACAGAGGTCACAGTCGCCTTTAAAATTCATACACTTACTCCAACGATTCCCACTACAAGATTTAATTGAATGTTGATGTTCAAATGTGTTCACAATAACATAATTAGTATAGCTAAGCATGATTTAAACAGTAATAATAATTATGCCACTCTAGTTGAGCTGGAATAGCGAACACCTTAGGAAACGCGTTTATTTACCTACGTGGTTGTTACTTGATAATGCTTATTGCTGCAAGGTGAAAGGCTCTTCTCAAACAGAGAAGTAACGAGCAGAGAACATCTTATCGCCAGTTGATGATTTAAAGAGTCTATAATGAGTCAAATCTTGCAAAATTTGTTTAATTATGACATTTTATTCAATGCAAAAAAACAATTGAGTTGTTGTCGAAACCGGCGTGCGTGTATAACCAGATATATTCACGTAAACGAATCAAAGTCGTTCTGATGTTTCTGCCTATCCCCATGGGTAGAAGCCGTGATTATATGTATGTATGTTTGTTAACGAAGATCATTTTGTAAAGAAGTTTTCCGTTTCATAGAGTTTTTCTCAAACATGCAAGTACGCCGTGGTAAGTAGCTGTAATTTCATGGCATAATCAGCCTTAAGGTAACGTTCCCCCTGCTGATACAGACCTCCTCTCTGTGACAGGGAGAGATATGCCTCGGTATAATTTACAGCCTTTTGTATATAACAACCTATTTATAAGCCCCATCTACGTTCAGAACATTGCTAGTACAGCATAAAGCCTATTGTCCTGAAGCAGTGCCAGAGTTGCCTCGCTTACACCAAACACTATCATCTTAAACCTGAAATTGAAAAGAACACAATGCTTTTAAAAGCATACCCTAGCAACAAAAACATCCCGTCTCCTGAACGGACAACAGATACAACTAAACACTTTAAACCATAAAAAGATAGCACAAACGCTATTATTAGTTACAAGTGAAAAGTGTCGGTCGGCATGCGACACCAAAAAGAATAAGTGGACGGGGCGCATCGATTTTTATAACCCCAGCGGGAGGCGGGGTTAGTGAGTGGGCCAATCAGAGCGCGGTGTACCATCCAATCAGACGGCGGCGTGGTGCTCCGTTTCAGCGCCTCGTTTTATCGTGTAATGGAATTTGCGCGAAGTACGCCGCTTGGATTACTGTGGGGCCGAATTGGTAATGCGGGGCGACGGGAGTTTTTTTTAATAGATTTTCTCTTATTTTATATTCTTCTTGTTATTGATTTTTGTGAGGTTATTGGATTTGTTTAGTTGGTATTGAGTTTGGGTTTACTTTGTTAGGGATTAACGTTGCCAGATTTTTGGCACGTTTTGTTGAAATAGGCGAGGCCTCATTTCGGGCCTTGGTTATAAGTTGATTCGGTTTTGCAGCACTCTATTAATTGTTTTTTTATTTAATGTCAGATGTCTATTCCAAAACTACAACATACATATATAATGTTAGTAACACAACTATAATACAAAAAAAACAAACATTGAATCTGACCTAAACAGAAATCTATGCCTTCATTACTTAACATTTTCTCGGAAAAATCAAAACTAGGTGCGACGTCCAAGTGCGACCATTATGTCCCATTGTGTGCACCCATTGGTCCAGGCTCCACCATTCAAGCCACAAGTGACACTGAAATCTTTCAACAAAGAACACTTTTCAAATACGCTCGATACGAGCATTTTTTCACTTCCCCATTATCTTACACTCGTCGCTTCCAACAATAAAATATAGTCGATAAAAGACGCGCTATCGTTATTGTTATTCGGAATATCGATAAAAAATAAACTTGCAGGGAAATAGGAAAATATGGGATTGATTTTAGTGGTGGGCTATAGGGACTGAGACACTTGATTTATCGACAAAAATACTAATGATGACACAATTGGTACTGAAAAAGATGAAAGAAAATACGTTTATTTGCGCATAGATACTGGAAGATACAAAATATAACACAGTTCTTTCAGAACCAAAGTGCAATAAACGTATTATTTATACAACAGAATCAATAAAGATTTTGTATTTAAAAAAAAAAAAAACTTCGTCAAAAACAACAATAGCACTCGGGCTCATTAAACGCAGAATTCGTAGGTGTTTGCTACGAGCGAGCTACGAGTTCGCGCGCCTACGCCAGCGTAGCGCGTAGCAAATTTCGTAGAAGCGTAGCACTTGATGTTGTTTTACTGATTTGCTACGTTCATTAGGGATGCGCGTTTGTGGTGAATAGTTTATTCATGAATATTAGTTCGAATGGTGGTACTTATTGAGCGACATTCATAGATGGTATTTGTTTATCTTTAATCTCTATAACTTTTACTTATTCAATATTACAATAACGGTGAGGACAGACAGAAAAAAACTCCCCGGAGCGGGGTCATATTTTGTAAAATATTATATAATTCTCCAGAAACTCAAAATAATGTAAGTTATATTATGGATTCTAAATCAAATTTATTGAGAAGATCGTTAAAATAACCAAAAACGTATTAATAAATCTTTATCACACCTTATCGTCTCAAGGAATCTTTTGTTAATGACTTCTTTCTCAACCAATTAATAATTAACCTATCGACACCATTCCATCACTACAGAACTATCACGTCCCCAGAGCGTAGTGCTGCAATCCTCTTTGGCAACAATCGATATTTATACGCGGCTCCCAATCGGCTGGTAAGCGAGAAAGCTTGTTCTCAACAATAGGGACTACTCTAAAATCTAACATTTTGCCGCCGATTTCTCTCCTGCTGATTTATAGCCTCTCTTAGTTTATATTGGTTCGGTTTCTTTAGTTTGTTTTGTGGGAAGTGTGTTTTTTGTTTCCACTCTCTAGTATCGGTGGGAACTGTATGAAAAAAAAAATCAAAGTGCGTATAATTTTTGCTAGTACGCAAACTGTAACGAGACTGACGGTCCTGAGTGTGAAGGATGTTCCATTTAACTCTGCTTGGTAGTAAGTTAGATACTTTGTTTGAAAAGTTAAGAGAACGTCATTCTTCAAGGTGATCGCGATCAGCACATCTGAACTGCGTTCAAGAGAAAATAATGACACTGACAGCTATTAAACGTAGTTTATGTTTCATAATGGAAATGTAGGTGTAGGTAGTGGTGTGTGCACCTAACTTAAACATCAACAGATAACCATTTATCGGGTAGAATATCTAATAACTAAATAAAAATGTAGAACACACCGATGAAATGATGCCATTCTTGGATCTTTGACAGTCGAAAGTCTGTCAAGATGTCTGTTTTGACTGTCGTTACGGGGCGTATGAAGCCCGAAAGTGTGACAACCAGTGTTATGTCGTTCCAGGGTTTGTGGAGTACAAATAGGCAGTGGCTCCATGTCAAATACTGAAGGAAAATTCTCGTAAAAAAAAAAACAATTAAAATTCAAGTCCCAATCTCATCTCAGCGACAATCAAGTTCAAAACATGTGAAAAATTTATGTAAATTGATTGTATTTTTGACGGATTGAGACAGAGAGAGATACGAATACGGGAATTGCCCCTCTGGTATTCTACATATGGTTAGGCTGGAAGCTGACATTACACACACATTACACACACACATACACACGCACAACACACACACACTTATGTACACTTTAAAAATAATAGATATAAATCTAGAAAGGAGTATGGCCAGAAATGTATGGAAGCTGGTCTAAGCACCAATAACCACATATGACATTAGACAGGTGTTTTAGGATAGTTTTAATCATGCTCTGGCAGTTTTAGTAATTAATGCGGCCTACCCAAATGTCATTTCTTTCCTCAAAAGACCATTTCAGACACCAATCTACATGGTCTTCACGTGATTTGACCAAGATTATCTAGTCTCGACTTTAAAAGAGACTGTGACCTCTGAGTTTGTTGCGGCCATTCGCTTTAGGAAACGCTGATCTCATCTAGTTTTTAAAATATGATTGACGTCTAAAAGTGTTTGTGCAAACTTACTTACAGAAATAAAATCATTTGTCATTTATAATACAATATCAACAGTGGCGGCTCATTTAAAATCTCTGTGTGAAAAAAGTTATGGCGATGTTTCGTAGGACGGTACCTCGACGGTAAACAACGGGTCCTTTGCATACTTAATCACTTCTAGTGGTCTTAGTTTGAATATTTGCAGATGTATGCATTCCAATGATTATTCAAAACATGGTACCATCAAGCTTGCCTGATTATGATTACAGAACCCTTAAATAGCTACTAGTTAACCCCGGGAGTGTAGGCTCACTAGCTCATTAGATGTCTCAACGAGTCCTGTTCATTTTACCTGATGACAAGGACCTGATAACTGACCTGGACGCTTGATAACGGAACCTTTGAATGGCTGCTCTATATTAAAATGCCTATCTAATGACGTATGTTTGGTTGTTATTCGTCGTGGGGACTATTTTGTCCGGTCCTCCTTTTTAATTCGGTGACACATTGGGCGGTCTTTTCGCTTAGTTAGACATATAATGTAGGACAGTTAAGGCAGTATTGCCACGTAACATTGTTTTAAATAAGGTTAGAACTACATGCGTCAGTAAACTGATTAACTACGGTTCATTGCGTACCTACTAAAAACATCATACCTGTCAAGACATATTTAAGGTGTTTTCAGTAAAGCTTATGACAGTTTAATGGGATTTTAACAGCCGTAGTGTGACAAGATTATGTGATGAAAGATATCGCGTTACGTCAACAAACTATGGGCAAACAGTGCTACATGAATACCTATGGATTTAGACGATCACGGAACGGCCTATTTAAAAAAAAGGATACTGAGTGAAATCAAGCAATCAAAACAAAAAAAAAAGGTGAAAAAACGTTTATTTTTATTTTGCCTTCCAAAAGATTTTGGGTGCTTCTTAAGACAAACTGATGAGACCTTTCCCAAGCAGTTGGGTCGTAATAGAGAAAAATTATCTTTTAATATTAAAAAAAATGCGCGTTACTAATTATATATTAACATAAATTACACACATATAAAGTAGCCAAAGAACTCGTATTCCGAATAAAATATATCCTATACTTAATAAGTAGGCCTCCTGCAATTCGTGTAATTAAAAACGTTTTTTTTTTTCGCAATTTCATCTAGCGACAATCCAATGTCAAAAATGTAGGTAAACGCTATAACATTAATGACGGATTGAGACTTCGATTAAAACGCGAACGTTCTTCAAAATACGGAATTTCTGACCTGGCACAGTGCCATCAATATATCGTCTTATTGTATGTTAATTGTTACAGATTGGGTCTGATATCTCAGTGGAGCGCCCTGGCAGGGAGGTACGGCGGTCTGGTGCCCGCGCCGTGGTACTGGCAGCGACCGCAGGATAGAACCACGCCACCTAGAGGTTCGTATACGAATGATGAGTTTTGTGTGTGAAGATACTAAGCTTCCACTGGTGCCTTTTTTAGGGTTCCGTAGTCAACAAGGAATCCTTATAGTTCCGCCATGTCCGTCTGTCCGCAGCTTAGCTCAGACACTCTTGGTACTAGAAAGCTGTAATTTGGCATAGATTTTGGTCTTGGTCGGTTTTTTACACATATCGTCGTCCACTGCTTAGTAAGTCATCGCGAAAGGTTTTAAAAAATGCACTGCAAATACATTAATTTAGCACAGGATAAAAGGCAAACAATAAAGTTATTTTGCAAATCATCTACTATTTTTAAAAGCATGCTTATTTAAATTTCATTATCCGTCTCAGTAAATTAAAAGCATGCTTATTTAAATTTCATTATCCGTCTCAGTAAATTAAAAGCATGCTTATTTAAATTTCATTATCCGTCTCAGTAAATTAAAAGCATGCTTATTTAAATTTCATTATCCGTCTCAGTAAATTCTCAGGTTCAAAAAACTTCTTTTTTTAACCTGAGAATTTACTATCCAAACCACAACCAGAATTCAAATTCAAATTCAATAAGGCCTGTCGAGACCAGTTAACTGAATAGTTCAGATAGAAACCAGAGTATTCAGTCCACTTATACCCCCCTTAGATAACAAGTTACTTTGATGACCATTGCATGTAACACGTACCTCTTAAAGGCAAATGATGATAGGATACACGTCTTGGAAGATGGCCATCAAAGCAGAAGGATCTATGTCAATCAAGACTCTATGGTCAAATAGAGGAGTGCTTGTTACAATCAGACCATTTGCAGGCACTTGGATGGATTAGGAATTGCGTTCAGTAATTTGTATGTAGGTTAAAGACAATCTATACTAATATTGTAAAGAGAAAGATTTGATTGTTTGTATTGAATAGACTCCGAAACTACTGGACCGATTTGAAAAATTGTTTTACCATTAGAAGCCGAAATTATGTCTGATGGACATAGGCAACTTTTTTTTTTCGAAATCCACGCGTAAGATATCGCGGGCGAATCTACACACAATTTCATTTTACAGTATCAAAGTGTAACCTTTTAATATTATGGCAATTTTGGCAACAGCCCGATTACCTGTTACACTTATTAACACTGTTAACACTTTTAGATCGGTTACAGATATATTACTGTTACACTTTTGTAAGTAATATGGGTTAACAAATTGAAAAACATTATAAAAATGTTACAAATTTAATTCTGTTAACAACTCAAAATGTTAAACTATAATTTTGTAACAATCATGAAAGTGTTTTAAAGTTCCTGGCGATAGCGCAATAAAGTTTCGTAAAACTGACAAAATATTTTGTGAAAAACGGGTATTTTCAATTTTAAATTCGTTAGAATATACGTATTACTGCGCGCGTTCGTGCTAGACCCACAGATAGAATCAGATTTTACATTGCTTACTTATAATGTTTTTCAGTGATTAGTTCTAATTTTGATAAATTATCGTACATACTTATTAGTTATATTTCAACATTGTCATTGCTTTGCTCATTGTGGAAAACAAAACGAAGACAACAATCCTTTATTTTTATTCGGTTGTCAACCGACACAATAATAAAATTAATTATCTGATCGCTAATCGTCACATTTTTACTTTTCTTTCATTCAATGATACCGCCCTCCTAACATAAATAAACCAAACACATAACAATATAAATTGTAACCCAACCCCAAAAATCCATTCCCATTTTCCCGCGTAATTTCTAAACAACACAGCCATTACTGTCTATTACTCGACCACAGATAATAAATGATGTCAGCAAACTACCGTCAGAGATTAGCGCACTAGTGGGGCGTCCGGACCTAATCGATTCTATGCGATGTATCGAGTTACCGACGTGATTTCGGTGTCAGGTTGAAAGGATTAGTGATGCGTTTCAACGAACTGTCAGTCGAGTCGAGTTAGTGATTTCGGGTTATTTGAAATTGTTTGAGTGTTGAGTTCGAATTTGGAATTGTATGTTTCTAGTGTTGCGTTCGATTTGAAAATGAAATTTGAATTGTTAGAAATGTAGGAGTGATAAATTATTAGGCGAATTATTTTGTGACGTTGTCTACTGTTAACGAAAAAACTAATTAAATAAAATACCTACAGGACACGTTATACTCCTGACAGAGAGTTTAATGTATTGCAATACAGTTTCAATAGGGTTGATGACTAATATTAAAGATGTACAAAAAAAATGTCATTTCAAAGAAGGCCTAATAAAAAAGAGATAATTGAAAAAAACTGTTAAATCGATGTAAATATGAAGAAACTACACGCTTGCAAAGTTTTTGGAGGGGATTATTCCCATCCTTGTCGCGCGGTACGGACAATGTATGGTGCTAGTATGAAGTAAAATAGTCGTGACGTCACTTCTACTATAGTGCTGTCCTTGTCTAATACTTAGTTTATATCGTTTATAACTTGGAATTTTTTAAAGCTTTCACACTTTTATAACATTGTTTGCACTATTTGGAAACAAACGTTAATTTGAGACAAAAAATTAAAAATTGTCATCTTCCCTATTCACGATTGACTGAGATTTATGCAATAAACGCGTTGTGATCGAGCACTTGGCCTCCGAGCTTTGGAACTCAGAACAAAAATATTTACGTCTAAATATAGTATTTCGAGTCTGGGTGTTTTTATATCAGATTAAACGTACCTATGACGATACATGACCTAAAATTCCTAGCTAACCTAGTAAGTTTTTCCCGTTATGTTCCTTTTTGCATCGCCAAGACCTAGTCTTAACTGACAGTAAACCGTACACAATGCCAGGAGGTATTGTATCCTAATTGACAGCTTAGGAAAACGGACACAATTCCCTCTACATGACACGACGTTATCAATTTAGTTTAGCTTGGAGTCTCTTGTTAGCCGTTTTTTGTCTACAAATACGATAAACTTGTGCGAAGAAAATTACCTTTGTGGTCTCAATTTATTTGCGGTCGACGCAACCACAGACCAAATGAATAATCAAGACATAACGCTGCAAACAATTGCAAAACGACAACTTTTTCTGTGCATATACACGCTCACACGCACACATTTAACCAAATTTACAAGCAAACTACACCTCATTGTGCACAATGTTTACGAAAACTGCCTCACGTCACCGTTGACAGCTCTTTGTCTTTATTTTTTTTTTGGTCTGAAGGCGCAACATGTTTTTTTCCTCATCTATTCATAAATATAAACTCTGCCTAGTATCTGATTTTCTTCCTAAGCTCCCAATCCCATTATCTTCTACCCTGTATAGTATTTACAGTCAAAATAACCTATTATTCCTCCGAAACGTGACGTCACAACAACTGTCAACACAACTGACATCAAAAATCAACATACGCCCGCTGCGCTAGGCACACGTTACCTAACAAGCAATCACCGTAACATGCTCTGCCCCCACTCGACGCAGCTTTAATTTTCCCAAACCCATCTCAGTGACGAAACAAAAGCGGCACCATTTCACGCGGTCCAAACCGACCGAACAATGCTTTTCTGCCATCACAGCGCAATTACCGACGAAACAACAAACGTATACTCGTCTCTTTCGCACTCAGGAAATTTCATACACGAATCAGTTCGCGCCAAATGCGGTGTCGTCGCTATGTTAGAGTGATGTCGCGCGCGCTTGTTTTAATTTTCGAATGCGGTTTATACGGAACTCTGTTTTGTTTGATTGCTCGGTTTTCGAGACCTGTTTTTTTTTAATTTTTGTGATTATTGACGAAGGCTCAGGTGTGGGGGTGCCAAACTTCAAAAGATGTTGTTTAAATGAACATCGCATGGAAAGCTGCAAAAATACGAATGTTTAATTTGGATGACAGTTTTTTTACATCTTCATTCTTTTTTAATACCGACAAAGTGTTTGGTCGAGTTAATTAAGGCATGTCAAGTACTTTATAAAAAGCCCCACTTATTTCCAAAAACCCTGTAGGTATAAATTATGATTTCCTGTTTTTTCATGTATGTACTTACAATGACACCTTTTACATCCATAATTTAATACAAATGAAAGACTTTATTGCAAATTTTATACCTTGAGTTCACCGTAACAATTCCGTTGCTAAGTATTGAATAATATCTCGGTCTGCAAACTCGTAAACTGCTTAACTCGTAAGCGGTTGTGTAAACAGCAAGCGGGCACTAACACAGGATTACTCGCATGGCTTCTAAAATCAATGCAAATCACACATCGCAACCAACCAGTTTTAAAAACCTCTTTATTCTACGGCAAACAGTGAAAAAAGAGGTCATCTTATATTGGTGAAGTATTGTTATGCGACCAATTAACAAGAGCTTGCGAATCAAGGCTCGTGTCTACAGGCTAGAGAATTTCATTATGCTGGTTTAATCATTGTTGCAACTTAGAACAGCAACTGTGATTTTAAACTGAACTCTATTCTGAAGAGAAAAGGTGGAAATGGCAATGGACGTATTAAATTTCTAATTCGAATAAAGTGATTCATACAAGTGTAGATGACAGTAGAGACATTCCATTTTCGAATTTCCTTTTTTAATTTGTGTGGTTTTGGTTTTGAACTGTCACGTTCAGTCACGTACATTATTTTAAGCAAAAAGGTTGTAACATCGTATTGTAATCAAATCATAAATCCCCACGTCAGGACGGGTTAATATGTCTACATGAAAATTCCACCTATGGGGAAGGCAACTGTCAAAATGGCGCTGTCGTAGCTAGTTCCCAACACAAGCTAAAAATACAATGCGTGATGTGGTTTTATTTTATTTTAGCGAAAGTTGACTCGATGTTGTGTTCCTAGATACTCAGAAATTGGAGTTCGAATTTCTCGTAAGCCCCTAAAATTAGAAGATTGTGCTTTAAAGCTATTCGTACAGATTTTTTTGAGTTCGAATTTATGTCGTGAACATTTTGAAGAAAGTGATTACGAGGAAATATTAATTCTGGCACTTTCCATGTCAATTACTTGATTTAAAATACTGAAATCACCGAAAATAACGAAATAGTGAAATAAAATCAAACTCATGAATGAACATAAAATGAAATGAATGAACGAAATGTCAAAAATTTTGTAGGCCGTAGGGACCTAGCTATGGTCACGCCATCTACAATTAGCTTTGCCCGACCTTCCCCATTAAATCAATACTAATATAATACAAATGCAAAAGTATCTCCGTCTGTCTGTCTGACAACGTTTCGAACCTAAATGATGGCTGCTGATCGTTAAGAAATTTGACAGATAAGCATCTTAGAACCTGGAAATTGACACAGGCTACTTTACATCCTGAATAATTATATAAAAATATTATGAAATACAAAATAAATTCAGACGCAGGAGCGGCGATCATATATTAATGTGTTGTAATATTCAAGTTAAATGTATTATCCTCCAAAATTTTCTCTGCGTCTAATGAATAGCTTAGAGTAACGCTCACTCATTTATTTATTTTTGACATTACAGGTTCCTTATACTTTAACGAAGCACATAGTTAATAAGACCTCTGGGGTCTATCTTAGCATGCCATGGCCTGAGATTTTATCAACGCGCTATAAACAGTTAATTAAGTTAAAATCGAGTTAATGGAATGTTCTATAAGCTTACGCTTTATGTTTTTACTATTCATTCATTGTCTCGAATGGACGTTAAAACCAGAGATTGATAGGTATTTCTATTACCAGTACGCCAAAATTGGTGATAGATACGTTATTGGGTTCGGCCGTTAGTAAGTCAGTAGTCGCTTCATTGCGCTCATCGTTTATGGATTAGGAACTCATTCGAATCCTTAGGCTCGTCTCTGGTTTTTGTTATTATTACGAAGCCCTTTTAATGTGGATATTGTTTATGGTCTGTCTCTTTTAACTTGTTGTCTTCAATTGCAAAAAAAACTACTCGCAAATTGACAACTTTTAAAAGCTCGAAAATATCTTTCCTCAGTGCTTATCTTGACACAACAAGTCACGCTACGAGTATATTCTCATGAAACAGAAAATACAGAACGCCACCTGTTATGATTCTAACACACTCCTTTTGCCTCGTTTACGTTCATGCATCTGGTCATACACGCGCGCCGGTTGCGAGTACTACGCAGCTGACCTTTCTGGAGAACATCACCAATAAAGTCACTATGGGCGTCGTGACGTTTTCACTCACATCTGCCTTGTAAATAACTAACAAATACCTTTTGTTAGTCGGCTTTCATTCATCCTCTCGACATGACCTGACAACCATCTCATTATACTCTCTTTTTAACCTAATTAATTAAATAAACTCTAACTTAAAACGTATACATTTATTGCTTAGCCAACACCCTGTGAAGTCAATAGAGCTTAAAACAAATCAGTGCGGATTAACGAGTAAGGATTCTTTGTGGCTAGAATCGAGTACTTGCCTGCGTATAAATAGAGTAGGGACATATCCAATTACTGTTAGTCGATATAATCCTAATACAAATCGAACAACGCCTTTGATTGGGCAATTTGACAGGTTTGTTAAAATAGGAACGCGTGTTCGTACTTGAAAAAGAAATAGTATTTTGTTTATTTTTAGTTTTATGCTGGCTAGGGTTGATGATTTTAAAGGAGGTTATAAAAGAAGGAGTTTAGTTTCTTTCTTCGATATTCGTTCGTCACATGATATAATGTCACTCTGTGTACGAGTTGTGATTAAGTTCAACTCTTTAATCACATATACCCTAAGTATAGTATTAAGATAGAAATTGTTTTTTAATCTTACTAACAGCCAAACCCTTGTTACAGAAGACTCAACCACCAACGAAGACGGTTCAGCAGGAGGTTCCCCTCGTATACGGAGCCCGACGCGAGCCCCCACCCCTCCATCCCCCTCTCGCTCTTCTCCCCGCTCTCCCCGCCTGCATCCTGCTCTCTACCCTCAACAACCTGACGTCCAGGACTCAGATCCAGACGTCGACGAAAGCGACGACTTCGACAAAGACGAAAAAAGAGACCCCAACGCAAACCTAGGCAAAAGAAAGAAGAAGACGAGGACCGTCTTCTCCAGGTCCCAGGTCTTCCAACTAGAACAGACCTTTGATATGAAACGGTATCTCAGCAGTTCGGAGCGTGCTGGTTTAGCTGCGTCTTTACACCTAACAGAAACGCAGGTGAAGATCTGGTTCCAGAATAGAAGGAATAAGTGGAAGAGGCAACTGGCTGCGGAGTTAGAAGCGGCTAACATGGCTCATGCGGCCCAACGATTGGTCCGCGTGCCGATTCTATACCACGAATCACGGCCAACCTCGATGCCTCACACGCCAATGCCGCTCCATCCTCAGTTCAACGATGGTGTTGGCGGGGTGTACTTCCCGACGCAGGCTCCTCAGCAGTTGCAGCAGCTGCCGGCGTCTCCTGTGACGTCCAGGGCCCCGCTATCCAGTCTCGTGTAGTGTTCGCTCGAGCCCGCACGCTCGGAGGACGGACATTTTTGAATGCGCTCGGAAGGGACGTTTCTGAATGATGTCAGTGCGGGGACTAGTCATTATTGTCAGTGTAATTGCCAAATCGTTCAAATGTAACTTATGCATAGGTTGGTTTAAGAGTTTGGGCAGTGTTTGGATAGGTTTTGCGAAAGGACAGTATTTCGAATAGTGGAATGGAGCTGGTAGAAATTCAGTATGTGTGCGGCTTGTGACAAAGTGTGAGCATTAAAGTATTTTTGAAAAAGGAACACTGGCATCTTTGACAGCTATGTGAAATTAATTTTGATGATGACAGTTTGATTGATATGGCACCAGAAACGACTGTTCTGTCTCTTGTTTCTAAAAATCGATACTTGATTCAAAGCCGGACAGGCCAGCAGTCAGGTAACTTGTTGAATTAAAGCTAGTGACCACGCTAAAAGGTTTTATTCCCAGACCTCCATTGCCATGTGTTCTAATCTTATCTGAACACGCCCCGACCATTTTATTTACGTGCTAGATAAATTGCAACGACGTAGTACTACGTTCTATACGCTTTATAGACAAAAGAGGTTTTACTAACATGGACAACTTTTTCTATGGTCGGTTTTTGGTGGCCATGTTGCTTGGGCAAGAATTAAATTCTGTGTGTAGTAGGTAGTACTAAGGTTTGACCATAAACCATGAGTAAGCGTCCAGTCCTGTGCATTTTTCGTGCTTTTACTGAACTTTTGCAAGGTCATGATGCGTGCAAAATAGTTCGTTTGGACTGGCGTGCGAAAAGGGTTCGTGGTAAGCCGAAGTCGTTGATAAAATATAAATAGTAAAATGATTCGACTAAATGTTACGTACAAAGATCAATGTAATTCCATGTTGTATAATAATGTAAATAAGAATGTTTTAAATCCTTCATGTATTTATTTATTTGGCGATAAGTTTTTGTAAATAATAGCTATTGAAAGAACTGAGTACCTATTCGTTTTTTAAATGTAAGCGATCGATTTGTAGTTCCATTTTTAATTTCTGTTATTTTATAGTCTTTGTCTAGTCGCTGTTTAAAAATAAGACTTAGTTCTTACTTTGAAAATTACAGTTTATACTTTTTCCGTCGAGAGTTTTTGAAATGCTTTTGTAACATAACTTAGTTTTAAAAGCTAACTTGTTTGAACTACTGTTTTTCATTAGAGCTGTAACTTTGTATAGTGCTTCAATTTCGCTAGCTAATTCTTTGACGTTTCTTAATGACTCCTTGTAAATTGGCATATCCTAAAGAACGCAAAAAATGCGACCATTGATATTCGAGAAAAAATTAGTAAACGAACAAAATGCTCAGAATACTGTAAATATTTTTAAGATAAAAACACACACACTGTGTTACTGTTTTTAAGTATTTTTAAACCTCGGTACGTTTAAATATTTATCAGATAGAAATCGATTGATTTCTGAAAAGATTATTATGTTTTTTTAATATTATAAACTGTGTTGCCATGATGCTTCAATGTAATTCTGTAATATTGCTAGCCTAAATAAATTACTAATTAAAACAATGCTAATTCTAAAATATTAATGTTATTTACTGATAGTAGTTGAATGATCTTCGTAATTGTAATATTATAATGAGGTAAGCCGAGAAAATAAAACGAGTATGCAATATCAGTGTCGTTTATTTTCTTCCGTATTCCGCAAAATAACCTATAATCAAAATAATACATTACCTACTAAATGATAAATCATGTTTATTCATATTTGTTACTTCTAATAAACTACAAAGATGAGTTCGGTGTTTTCTTGCCGAAAACTCTTAGAAAGAAAAACCTACTGCAACATTACCACCAATGATGATGAACAATATAGCGAATACTAATGGTAAATGGTATTCAGAATCTCATCATTTCTCATAATTAGTTAAGAAATTCTAGAATGAAGAAATACATTTTAAACATCTCTTTAAGACACAAGTTCTTTTTTAAATTGAATTGTTCCGTCAAAGCTGCCTGTTGTGAACATCATTGGTAACAGAAAACATATAAACAAAAGTCCAAATAAAAACGAACATCAAACAATCCCCCAACTCCGAAAAACAGTAAAAATAATTAAATTACACTCAGGATCATCGCGCGTGCCATGTTATCTGGCAATCAGAATACCAGAAAGTAGGGTAGTTAAACGTTGGCACGCGGCACGGCCACTAACACGGCGGTTCCTCCGTATCCGGCCACGTCCGGTGTGGGAGGCACGCTTCCTGGCCGGATGTACAGCATCGTTTACATGGGTAATATTTTTTCAATGCTGGCAACATCCGGCTTGGAGGGGAAAGTGTGAAAGATGGTAATTTTTGTGGTGTTGCAATTTATTATGTAGGTGGAGGGTTTCAGTAGGCTTTTGGAAACAGAATATAATGTTTATCAGCCGGTCTATACATAATAAAATTAAATACCATTTAATTCAGACAAAACCCACATTATACAGGATACATTTTTAACCAGTGCGCAAAATGTAAAAAATGATGAATTCAGCACATTTTTCATGGGTTTAAAAAAAAAGCTGTTTCATAGAAAAAATGCAATACCTACGCGGTCAATATGTACGAACAGCATTTTTTTTTATAACAGACGAAAAAGGTCTACGCTGGGGGGTCTAGAATCAGATATGCTAAAATCATGGTTAGAGTTTGCGCACTGGTTAAAATCTTTCCTGTATGAAATAAAATTTCACAATACTGCGACAGAATATATAAGAATAACATAAATTGTCATTGCAATTCAAATATTTAAAAATAACTACTTTGCTAATATTTCACCGAGAAAACTTAGGTGAAGTGAGCTTGAATTGACCTTGTGCTATTCTGTAACCATCTCACTGTGAAAACTTAGGTGAAGTGTGCGTGGAGTGAGCTGTCAGTGCCACTGATGCCAGGGATTGACTACGACGGGATGACACTGACAGCTCACTCCACGCAAGTGTTTACGGTGAGATTTTACAGAATCGACATACAAGTCACGTCACCTTAGGTTTCATGGTGAGATTTTTACAGAATAGTTGCGCTATTGTAACTTTGTAAGGGAATCACATTGTTCGGAACTACCAACACGTAATGGGTCAGCATGGTCATCAATGCTAGCGTCTTCTTGTGTAGAAGTATACGCCTTAAAATTATTTCGTTCTTTATTGGACACTTGTATAACTGCCGGCACGAGTCATGAGCACAAATTCCACATGTACTATTGTAGCCGGCATCAGCGGGCTCTTGTTTTCCGTATTTTTGCCTGTATACTGTCCCGTAAGTCGACGTCATGCCGGAATCGAGTGATAGGTCAAGTCATGTCAGTTATCAGAAAAATATGAAAATAATCTTTGCCATGTATTTTTAAAGTTACGGGTATTTATATTTTAAAACGAGAAACTCTACTGCCTGTGACGGTCTTTTAACTTCTGTTGCTGTGTTGTTTCTATTGTATCAAATAAGTTGCGTTATGTTTTCAACACACTAATTAACTAGCATATATTCTGAGGAATATCATATATTTTTCTGATTTCGTTTACTACAGTGGATAAAATAAAACTTGCGTCTAGGTCTTACTCCCATTAATGTAGTTCAAATTTAGAGCAAACGGGATATACGTTGCTTGTTCTTGCAGGGTCTCCATCCCTTTACAGATTTGGTCTCATTTTGAGAGATTTTTATTCAGAAACATTTGTATTTGAAATATCAACTAGGAGTTGCTAATTGTTTGTTTAAAAAGTTAGTCTTAAGGACGAGTCGCTCTATGGATACAAAAACATGGTTAAAAATTATAGAATCGAGGTCCCCGCGGAAGTTAATGTTTTTTCGATTCCCGAGCCGCACCAAAATGTGTCATTAATGAGAATACAAAACACGTTAATATAAAACAAATAAACTGTAGGTACCACTTCAGTTATTTAATTATCAGATTGTGATTCACTTAATTGGCCACTTGGCTCATTAATGACAAACTAAACTTATCTACTCATTCACGAACGAATTAATAAAACAAATACGAATAAAATAATTCCCACTTCCGATGATTATCACATCAATAATGTCGTAACATTTAATCAATCATCGATATTAATTAATATCAGTAATCGCCATTAACTGACCATTCATGGATATATCAATTTAATTAAGCGATTCGCGATATTAATCGATTATTACCAGTCGTAAAAAAGTTACACACCAGTCTGTTTTACCGCGTAAACGACGCCATGTCACGAACGCCCGCCATTATCATAAAGCAATTTGGATTTTATCGTTAAGTAATAGAGATTACATTGGTTTATCACGACAATCCTCTAATTACCGTTATGCATCCCCGGAACCGGCACGCCATACTGTAGTTTTATGTAAAAATGGACCTTATAATTGCCACGCTATGATATCATTTCAAAAAAGTGGCGGAGAATTTTTTAAGTGTGTTAATTTTTTTTGGGGCGAAGGAAAGTGGACTTTGCATGTATATTTTGACAGTGTCTTTTTGATTTTTGTGGGTAAGTTCAGCAACATCTATGGCTTTATTAGATCAAGTTAGTGCGTCGAGGAATCTCAATTTAATTAAAAATGGTGGGTTTTATCGCACGATCGCGCGTGCTTGCAAGTGTTGGCACGCTCCGATTGTCGTACAGCGCGCGTCGGGGATTCTCCATGTTGTTTTTATCAACTGTCACTTAATTATTGAAATTGAATTTGGAACGTGCGCCCGCCATGTTAGAGTTTTTATTAAGTGCAGCTGTTTCTTTGATTTTCATTGCTAATTAATGAGAATTCTTTTCGACGGGGTATGGATGTAAATCAATGGATCATATTTTTGATTAAAAAATTTGTTGATTTGGTATTTTTACTATGAAAGCATTTCATGTTTCCAGTTGTATTCAAAAGAGCATTTTGTAAAATTATTTTGAATACGTTCATAACTTAGATTGGATAGACTAACATTTTTTCTCTAAAGTTACTAAACTGCCATAGATAGACATAGAATATTGGATAGTTAAAAAAATATCCTTTATTACTCCCCCGAGCATAATATTGTTTACATTTACCTTTTAATTGCTTAAAAGCGTCGAAAAAACTCCACAGTATCAATTAATAACATGTTAAGAGGTAATTTAGGTGAACTGTCAGTTATTGTAACAGATAACACGACACGAAGACCTTAATGGCCGACTCGATGTCACACCGCCCATGATCATAATGATGACGGAAAAATTCGGAACTAAAAATAATGTATGAAACATTTCACTTTAATTGACATTTAACGAATACACTAACGCCATTGATAAATGCATCGTAACTTGGTCGAGTTACACGTGTTTGTATTTAAAACTTGTAATTATTCAAATTTGGAACGGCAGATGCGTTTGAAAACGATAATCGATTTTAGAAATTAATCTTCAACGAATTTTGGACCTACACTTTTAGACAGTAAAGTCTTATATCTCGAATTTCACAGAATTCTGATCTGACAAATTTAAAAATTTAAATTTACTTGTGAAATTTTTTTTTTATATTGTTTCGGATACATTTCCAAGGGTTAATTTTGAACCGCAACCGAACAGTTAATGGTTTGTTTAGTAAAAAAAACACAGTTTGTGTTTTAAACAATAATTCGAGCTATTGGTGCGTGAAAAACAATGATACTTTTAATAAATGAATGAAAAAGTTAATGGCGTATTAATACTTGAGTGTATATTTATGCCTTCATTGATCATTTTTATAGTTACCGGCGCGGAAAGAGCACCTATTAGAGCGCAATATTATTAAACTAAAGCTGATACAGAATAAAAAAGTAATCAAGTACATTTCTCATCTGTGCAAGTGCTGTTTTTCGAAGTAACGTTTTGAATGGGACCTTACGATTATTTTTTTTTTTTTTTTTGATTTTCGTTTACAACTATCGCCAATAATAATTACAGCACAGATCGGTTGCGCGTATAATATGCAGAGCGGCAATTCCCGTATTTTTTTATCGTTTCATTCACACATTCCATTTCTGTTTGTGACGTTGTCAATCTGTAAAAAATACAATCAATTTTTGTCTAGTTTCTGATTGTTGACGTTGATTGTCGCTGCGATTGAGTTGAATTTGAAGGTTTGTTAGTACGCGAATTGCAGGGGGCCTATATTATAAGAATTGGCCTTCTGATACACTACCCATTCGCTCTAGGTTTGCTCGTGCCCTCCCCCCAACCGCGTACCGCCGGGCGCTTGGACCCGTCAGAGCGAATCATTTAAGCCCAAACTCGAGGGTTTTACTAGTAGCCGTTCCACTATCAACCTCCTGGCTCAATAATCAAATCAGCTCCAAGATACCAATTTATAGTTTGTCATCTGAACTACAAATTATACATACAAAGTTTCACTTCGTTACGAAAATTAGAAGTAGGTTTAATAGACTTTAGTTTTTTTTACATTGGTTGTTAGTTAGTAAGTTTTAATTATTAACAATTCTCATCAATAAATTACAATAACAAGCTAACAATAATCTAGATATATTTAATGTATTATAAACTAGAAGTAGGTGAAAATGAAGTTAAAAGATTTCGTTGCATACATGCATACAGGTCAAGCTAATAAAAGCGTGTTAAAATATGGGAAATCTGCTCATCTCATCCATCGAAAAATTCGTCCGCTACGCTGTCAACGGGACAAAACCCTGGCAACATTGCCACGTTGGATGGTAATGCTGATTCTTTGGGCAGAAAATTGGCCAGCCCTCTGGTCACGAGATGAGTCGACCAACCGATTGGCGGTGTCCCGAAATAGCCGATGGGCACTCTGATCCCAAGGTGTTTCAACCCCAAACGGCTCAAGCATATAGCTCCCAATAAGGTTTTTATACTTGCGCCGTTAGAGGTTTTCTGCTCTGCAGCAGCCGCCCCGGCTCATCCCGAAGTGCTAGGAAGATTGGAAGGCGCGAGGGTGTCGACACAGGTTGCATCCCACACCAAAGGCCCACCCAACTGCCAAGGCATTATGGTCATTCCATCTGGCCTCTTCCCACCGTCATGTGCCAAGCCATTGGATTCTTAAACAGCTGGCACACCGGCGGTGACAAGAGCCCGACGGATGATGTCATTGATGCTGGCGTGCCGTGCCATCCGAACAGCGCTCTTTCTGCAGGATAGGCCATGGTGTCCGAGGCAGTTGACTGCTTCACCGCATTGACAGCGATGCGGAGCCCCGCAAGGAGCGCCCAGAGTCAAACAAGTAGCGAGCCGGAGGTAGGAGGTGGTGTCACCCAGCATAGTGCCTATGTTGGGTGACGGTTGCGCCTGAAGCCAGAGGCCCGACTCCCATTCACCCACAGCCAGTAGGCGGGCACGCTCGGCAGTATTGGTGGACGTATTAATGAGATTACTCCGTACCAACCTGCAGAGTGGCTCATCCCACTGTCTCTGGGCAGATGGGTTCTCGGGCTGAACCGTGTCCGGGCAAAGCACTTTCCAAGCGTACACCGCGGTCAAACAAGGCACTTCAGAGTCAACCCGAGAACGGGCTAAGATTCTTGTGGTTAACTTTTAGGTGTTAAGGACCGAGGACAGGAACGCCGGTAGGCTTACACTGGAAATTTTGCGGACGCGGAGCCCACCAAAACGAATGGGTAGTGTGGCTTGCTGCCTTGCACTGTCGTCCAATGCCTCATTTAAAATGGATGTTAGAGTATTTCGGTTAACATGATCGGTTTTTTCTAAAAGATGACTGCTTCCATAAAGAGGAGGAGCGGATAAAATACATAAAACTTGGACCGAAACAGCAATATAAGGTAAGAGTAAGTTATGGGTGAATGCCGAATGTAAATTAATTTTGGAAAGTACATAACATCAAAACATCACGCCTTGTTTACCTTAAGAGTTGGGCAGAATTGTACCTATAGTACACCCACATTTCGCCACTTATATTTAAGTCCCATGTAATAGGGGGCGAGCCTATTGCCATCTACCGGGCACAAATCCAGACTTCGGGCTGCCACTGAGAAATTCCAGATAGAAAAACCCAATAACACGTTTCCCGACCTGGGAATCGAACCCAGGACCTCATGCTCAGCAGTAGCGATTGCGACCACTAGACCTACGAGGCAGTTTGGAAAGTCTTTCCGAAATATTGTAAAAACATAGTTAGTTAAAAGTGAAGCTAATAAAAGCATGGTAAAAAATATATATCCAAGCCTAAATTAATCGTCCTAAAACAAAATAGTTCTATCTAAATTTAAAAAGCCAATAAAACGTATCTCCTTAATAACTTTATTCATTTGTAATTGCTGGGCGTATTTCACATACAAATTATTGTACAAAATACTTTGTATATAACGTTATTATATAGTAAATAGGCGTTCGACTGTGTAACGAGCGAATGTCGTGCAGCCACTGTGTTTACAATCGTTACACTTTTAGACATCGTTAAGGGGAAGCCGAGTTTAAACTAGCTGAGCCAGCGAACTTTATACCGCCTCAGAACATTATCTCAATTATTATTATTTTCGTGAAATTTTTCAATGTTTTAGTAGTTATTCTGCTATTCGGGACAAATCGTAAAATCCGAAAAACGACAAATCCGAGAAATCCGGAAAGACCGTAAAATCCACGGTAAAATCGGTCCAGCCGTTGTTGAGTTGTTAATGGTGTAGAGTCCGCGAGGCCTTAGATGAGCTTTCCATTTGTGTGAGTGATTACCAATCGCACCAATGTGATCGCAAAACAGCGCGCACGCGATCGCACAGCGCCTCAGACCGATTTTCCGAGTGGCCGGTTGCTAAGCAAAGGACGAGTCGCTATGTGCACTCACACAAATGCAAAGCTCTGTTCAGGTCTCGCGGACGCTAACTCGAAATTGTTTTACATTTTACCAGGTTTTAATAGATATTCTGCTATTCGGGACCAATCCAACAATTCAAATACTATTAAAATCGATCCATCCGTTATTGAGTTATAAATGATCTAACTAACCCGACTTTGTTTAACTTTTATAGATGAGCGAAAAATGTATTACCTTGGTACTCTTTTTATTGTTAACTAGGTATACTTTCCGCTTGGGTCGTATTAAAAACAAATATAAAAAAAAACAACCAACTTCCGTAAAAAACACTACGAAGTGAAAACTTTCAGAAGTAGGTAGTATTTCATTTCTTTGCCACCGACTTCCGAAATTACAGTAATTTTTCACGTTGTCATTTTTTTGTTCAAAGTCGTTGTGTTTTGGTTGTAAAAAAAGGTTTTTTTTCCTGTCTTTTTATTTGTGGTGCTATGTAAAATTGTAAATAAGAGTGACAGGTAGATATTATAACATCAGCAATTTACACTCTTGGAAAATTACGTATTATTGAAGCTAACTGAAAAACTACCAAAGCAAAATTAATGAAGTTTATATGGCACCACCCCTGAAGCATACCACAACCATTAAAAAGATAATTTTTGAAATCAATCCATAATGTCCGGAGACTTTAAAAAAACCATACAGACGAAATGAGAACAACGGTTAAAAAACCAGCCAAAGCCACTATAGCCAGAGAACTCCTTTTTTGGGACGCAGTTACTTCGCTATTTTTATATTAAAAATATAAATAAAAATAGCCAAGTAAGTAACTGCGTCCTACATGAAAGTAGCGCAAGCCCCGCCGGTTACAAAAACACAAATTATGTTCATGCTTTTATTAAATTATAAAAAGGTAAGGTTCCCCTTAAGGAGCACAGTCATTTTCACCCACTTCTAATAACACAGAGTGGTTCCTTGCGGCCGAGACGATCGAGCCATTACAGGCTGCTTAGTGTGACTGTACACGAGCAAGCAAGACCGTGTTGTTTTTAAGAAGGTAAGTCAAAATCTGAATCATTGTGAAGGATACTGCTCATCCATTGCTTCATATGTTCGAAACATTTATCAGCTCAAATACATAAAGAACGCAATGAATGTGGTTGGACCGTCAAAATGAAAGCCATTGCTACTGTTAGTGTGTTACGCGATTACCTGCAGTTACTGTAACTGCAAACGAGCAAGCAAGACAAGACAATGCAAGGCTTGAAGATAATTATTTATACATTTAAATTTCAATTAGAACACTTTCACAGACTCATCCAAGGCGATGTTATAAGTCACATGTCACTACAAATTGGCATAAAATCAAATTAACTGTAAGCAAAATTACAAATGTTACAATTATGAACATGATAACGTTTATGACCTTAAGTATATACTACTGTTACACTGATTTATCTCCACTTAGAAACCAAAATCTAAATATGGTATATGATACACAAGGTTGCCTTCAGTTAGCAAGACTTCTTGCAGTGTTCCAAAGACCTAAACCCATTATAAAATCAGTTCGTGCGCCTTAAGTGTCTATGGTCCCAGCAGACAAGACAGAATAAACTTACTCATATATTCTTTATTGGCACTTAGCTATTCAATGGATGCTTGTTTAAGTTTTAAGACCTTAACGCGAACTAAGTGTAGTACCTAAGCGCCGATTTTTCAGCCGTCAATTAACTTTTGTCTGACGCTTGTTATATTTTTTTCTGTACAAAAGCTGTCAAAGTGTCTGAGTTGATCCTCGCATATTTATCTAGTGGCCCAGTGCTAAGAGCAGTGGTGGACCAGTGGTAACCACCACCAGCCACCACTGCTCTCAAAACGGTGAAGGAAAACATTGTGAGGAAACCGGCATGTCCTAGATCCAAAGATTCGAAAACATGTGACATCTACCAACCCGCACTGGACCAGCGTGGTGGATCACAACCCACTCCTTGTCACCGAGAGGAGGCCTATGTCCCAGCAGTGGGAACATTTTAGGCTGATTATGCGTTTATCTGGCGATTGAAAAATCTGACATAAATCTTTAAAAACACAGTTTATAATACCACAATCACTTATCTGTCTAATCTATCTATTGTATAGCCTCGCTCGATCATGATTCCCAGAGTAAACAGACATCATCATCATCATCCATTTAACGGTCTTTCCAACAGCCTCATAAAACATTAGGTAAGTCAATACGGGCTGGTGTCCGCAACTCCACGTCAAAGCGCGTATTTTGCTCCTCATCATCACAATATAAAAATAAAAAAAACTTTTCTTACATCAGGCAGGTGTGTTGGGGCACTAACGCGCATTAATAGCGGTCGACATATCAATTGTTTATTGACTTTATCCAAATTTGACGCGCCCTTTTAATCTATGCCCGGCCCTTATTGACTGCTAAATACTTTACCTTTCGGGGTTCTGTTGACTCTAACTTTATAAATACTTTAAATGCTAAAGAAAGGTTGTTTACTAGTGAACGGTATTGGATGAATTATGGATGGGTAGGCTGTATGAGCTTGAGAAGGATATATAATACTTTTTATCGCGATGTTCTAACAGGATCGAGACTTATGCAGGTGAAACAGCAGCTATCTTTGAAAAACGGACTGATTTCCAGTTTTTCACTAAAAACTTCAGTTATCAACTTTCCTGGAAAGCATTAATAAAAACTATCAACCAAAATTAGATGGTAGAATCTAACATCCGTAAAAAAAACTTTGCATCCTAGATCGCAGAGGAAGTCGCGGCTAGAGCTAGTCATTTTATATACCTTGCATTGTTTTTAAAGGATTACGTTTTAAGATTACGGAGGATAGTCGATTAATTTCGGAATTTATCACTCAATGAGTCTGACATTAAGAAGTTTTGTTGCAGCAGAGAATGGCAATAACCCGTGTGTAATCTTCTAATTCTCAATTCTTTATTGCATTCCATATATTTAGTAAAACAGTTGGTAGGCTTCAAATTAATGAAACAATAATGGACCCTGTCGGGCACAGCATACGTAGACAGAGGAGGAAGAGCCTATTTGTGTTTATATTATTTATGTATTCTTATTGTATAACTACTTAAACTTTTTTTGAAGAGGGCTAGTTCGTCTAGGTTCGGTACGTTTGATTGAAAATCCCGGAGGGAGACATGGATTAAGGAGGTCCACTGTGAGTTCTAGTCAGTAGGAGTCTGGTAAACTACGCCTTCTTCAGGTAGAAAGTATAAACACTGGAGTTACCAAAAGGCAAAAAAAACGTGGGAAAAATAACAGAAAATGAGTTTTCATTTACCTAGTTTTTATCATAATTCATCAACCTAGTGAAATAATCGACTATTGACTTAACGAAACCCATTAACCAGCTGTAACTACCCACCATCCAACTATTCCGTATCGCCACTTATCACAAATTATCAACTCCCGCGCAATTTAACCCGCTGCCTGCAAACAAACATACAGAAGACCGTTATTACAGCACTATCTCGCGGTTAGATCTAATTCAACGATGCGCGATAATGAATTTTTGGGGGCGAAGCGTGCGCAGGCGCATGCCAGCGTTTTAGGGTTGACAAGCTTAGAAAAACGATGCTGGTGTAATTATTTTGGTTAGTTAAGTTTTAATTAATCGGAGACATCTTTCGAATGGAATGAGGTATTTTCTTGACTCTTACCGTGATCGTCTCAATATCTTGATTTTATCTCTTGTTTTGCATGCCTGGGCTTGTCCTAAGTCAACTATTATTCTGGAGTCCTTGCATAAGTAGCGGTATTTATTGGTACAGGAGAATGTCTAAATCTTAGTCAAGTATTTATTTTAATGCTAACTTTTGCCAGCGGCTTCGCCCACTTAAAGGTATGTCGGAATATGGGAACACACTAACGGGACTAAAAGTATCCTTTGTGTCAATCCTTGTTATAAACTATCTGTGTGACAAATTTTATCCAAATCCGTTCAGCCCGATTTTGTGCCTACAAACTACATTTAAGGCATCAGACTCGTTCCCACCCACACCTCATAGCAGTTAAAGTAGTAGGTTCAGATATAAAAATATCACGTAAAGCCACAGTTAACCTGTCAAAACGTCATGAGATTGTAAAGAAGATGGTAGGTTTGATAGGTTATTATTTTGTTAGGTCTTTTTGATCGATAATAAAACAAAATCTAACGTATTTTATTGGTCTGAGGGGTAGGTATAGAAATGGTATAACGGCTGACATGATCTTTTCAAATCCACACTCCACAGACACCATACTACGCCACACTGTCATCGTTTTTCAACTGCACTTAATACCGTAACGAAATCAAGAAATACATACATCATTTCGCGATTTTATCGCTAGTACCGCAAACCCATCGTATTTGCCTCAGAGGGGAGTTCTTACGCATTCAAAATTAAGACGGATTCTCCGAAAAACATATGGCTAGTAACCCTATCCAACGATATTTTGGACGAATTTAATTAAACATCCCGATAAAAAGTACAAAGTAAAATTATAAAACATAATTTTAAATAATTTATGGCAGATCATCACGACATGTTTCCCAAAAAACGTATTATTTTTGTTTTATAATTAATTAAAGTTTGCATTTAAAATGAATGTTTATACCGATATTGAGTTTAACATGTTGAGTACTGACGTTAATTGATGCAATAAAATAATTAATTAATGAATTACGGAGTTTTGTAAGTGTTGCCGGACCGTGTGTGCTAATTACTGTAATATTTCTTTATATGCTACTAGCGACCCAACCTGGCTTCGCGTGGTTGCAATTTACATGTGACAGTATTCTGTGCACAAGTTCTGAGCTGTAACCTAACAAAAAGTACTAGGCTTGCATGAATTCAAGATAGTATATCATTAGTGTTAATAAGTATACCTAAATAGCCTATGTCCATTTTGAAAAATTAACCGTTCAAATGGTAAAAAGCTGGGACCCAGCTCCACATCGGACGATCCAGTGTGCTCCGATCGGGCGGCAGGAGCGAGATCCAAATGCACCGTCAGTGTGGGCGGCCGATCCAAGCGCTGTCGGTTTTTTGACTAAGTTGAAATTAAAGGCGCCTCAATCGTTTGATGTGGACGGGCGATCGGGAAAATAGATAATGGGCAGGTCGTCGTTTAAGTAGTTTCCATTTTTAAAGAACATAAGTACTAGGCGCCATCTCCACGGCCGAGAGAATCGTGGCCAATAGACGTTCCAAATTTCGATCGGCGCTCCACAAGAGCGCCGATCCAAATTTGGATCGTCTGGTGTGGACTCAGCTAATATATTTTTTCAAATAGTAGCTGTGGTCCCTACACATATGTACGCTAACTCCCAAAATTTGCACTCTCTATAATATTAAGTAATTTAGATTTCCTGAAATATTTACTTGATATAGTTTGCGGACGTATTGCTTTCCAGAGCTAGGAAAATGTTGTTAAGCTGTTAATCCATTTACGATACATTTATCGTAAATGGTGGAATGGGTGATTCGATCAATAAGATAAAACAAATTCGATTTCGCTCATCCCTTATGATACTTTTTTTATGGGGTTTTCATCATTTAAACGATTCCGCGTGAAAGATCTACAGTTTACATTAAAATATAATCGTTTGGTCGAAGCTTGGGTGGAACTATAGTGATCCACTTTCATACACTATAGTTGAATAGAACTCATCAAAGTGAAGTTCGTACGTGGCCAGTTAGATCAGTCATTTAAGGCATCGTAGGTCGCAAAATATTGCACTGTATTTCTCTATTTTTGGGATGTTGTTGGGAAATATTATACGCTGGTTGTTTTCTCGCAAAATGATTTGGTCTTGGCAGTACACGAAGAAGGCGTGAGTTTATGTATGTGTGTGTACACACACACATAAACTCACGCCTTCTTCCCATGGGGGTAGGCAGAAACCACAGAACGCCACCTGCTACGATCTTTACATACTCCTTTTTTCTCATTTTTATGGGTGGTCCCATATAAATTTGCTCTAGTTCTGATGCGTGGTTTTTGAGTTGGCTTCAATAATACGTACTTTTTCCAAATAGTGTATGTTGTAATAATTTCCTGTCACTGTTGTTGTTTACTTAGCAAGTAGCAACTTTTTCCCCTTAAGTATACCTTTTCAAAGAAAAGAAAAAAAAACAAATCGGTTTATAAATGACGGAGTTCTGAACAAACAAAAAAAACTTCCTGTTTTTGAAGTCGATTAATAATGGTCAATGTTCGAAGCGCTGTACCTCGGATTCTAATTAAAGGACAGCGAAGGCTGCGCTCAAACTGTAGCGATTTTTTTTTTGCCGCAGGATGCACCTTTTAGAAGTTACCAGCTGACCTCGGAAACGTTTTACTTCTTTTTTTTTTGTTGAAAAATGTACATGTTGGCCGATTCTCAGACCTCGATACCTGTATATTCTACATACAAAATTTCATAAGAATCTGCCCAGCCGTTTCGGAGGAGTATGACTAACATTGTGACACGAGAGTTTTATATATCCCAGGAGTCCCTATATCCCAGGAGTGGCCCCAGACGAGGGCACTGGTCAACGGTCAACAGCAGAGACAAAAAATGTAATATACGCATACAATTATGATAGCCAGTTCTAAAGTTAACCATGATCTGGCTGCTGTACCCAGCGATGGCTTCAAGCGAGGGAACTCCTATACAATCAACAGTCCAGATCCAACATTTTATCTACGCATTCAAACACCATGACCTGTCTACTGAACCAGGATTGGCTCCATACGAGAGATCTCCTCAGCAGTCAACAGTACTGGGACGAAATTTTGTATACGGATTCAATCATGACACGTGGGGCCACGGCCGCTGCTATGGGTGCCGCTCGCTCGCAACAACCTCCTGCAGCACGCGCGCACTGCATATGCTCAATATGGTGTCGCAACAGATTGACTGCTTCAATTGTACTCTGAGTGAATTCATACGGGCCGCAAATAGTAAAACTACTCTTAGATGTTCTTATTAATGTAATTATTGTAAGTCTCATCTTTGTAAGATTAATTAAACTATAGGTTAACATAACTACACTTTTGTGTTAGGTAAGCCTGTGATGATGATTGTATGTGTGTTTTAAATAAATAAAATAAAATGATAGCCCGTTCTAAAGTATGGCAGACTTGGATAGGTCAATTTTCATGGCTTCACACCATGTCTTGATTTAAGTCGTGTTTGGGTTCTCTGAATTTGTTTTTACAAGTACCTTTCAAGTGAAAATGTCAGAACGAATATTTAAACAAATTCTAATGATATAAAGTACAAAAAATTTTTTAAACAAGCTTTTAATGAACTAAAAAGTGTAGCAACGAACGTATAAACCAAACAGTTTGTGTCATGTTAGTCTTTAATACGCCACCAGTGGCGCTCTAGTAAATGTCATCTGTCAATCTGTCATTGTCAGGTTATAACACACACGTTGTAATAGCTTTTTAATGGTTATATGCTAATAAATATAATCTTCCATTTTCACTTCAATCCTGGTTTACTTTCTTCAAAACCCATAAAAAAGTACTAAATACTTTTCGCATGTAAAACTTTTCTTAGCCAAACATTTTTAAATTAAAGCATGTCATTTGAATTCCAAACCAATAATTTATCCTTTTCATCAGACTAATCTTCGCATCTGAAGTGAAGTCAACCCTCTGTGTTCATAAAACAATTAATATTCGTTACACGATGTAAGCCGATGTTTTGGCTCCGCCGTATAAATTAGCATGTTGTAATGTTACGGACAGCCGGACAGCCAGAAATCGGCCCGCGTAATTAGATATAAATTTAATGAGACGGTGCAGAAGGTTATAATTTACTGAAAACCGGATATTTCATTAGCAGCCTGGAGCCTGGTGCTCGTGTAAGTATGTAGGTACAGTTTCAGTTTCGAGCATAATCAAAATCAGAAGTCATTTAATACAATTAGGCTGAGAATTAGCACTTTTCGAACGTCAAAATTAATTATGACAGACACCAAAACGTCCGCCCTTCACCACTTCCTAGTGCTTACAGAAATACGGAAAAAATACCAACACAATTAAGGGTGCGTTTCCACTAATGCGTAAATTATGTTAAAACACGACGCGGCGCGGAACAAATCCAATTACGCACTCGCGATGTGTGATAAGGACAGTTCACTGTTCATCCACGCTGGATAGCAAGCAGCTTTCATTTAGATGAGTAATTGAATGATAAGCATTTGCAGGAGTAGATTTTGTAGGCATTTTTGACAGTTGCAACATTATTGTATCCGCCAAATAGATACATGGGTAGGTCCATACACGAGTAGGTATAAAATTACGTCTGTTTTCCCTGAAGAGTTAGGCAGAGGTGTACCTATAGTTACACCCACATTTGGCCAGTTATGTTTAAGTCCCATGTAATAGGGGGCGAGCCCATTGCGATTTGTTGTAGAAAAAACAGTATCTTGTGGTGTTAGGGTCAGATTTGTTCGCTGAATCATCTCGGATCAGCCTAAAATAAATGTAGATGTATACATTTTATTTTATGTATGTAAAATACTTTCATTAGAAAAGTTACTAAAGAGGCATATAAAAAGTTCGCGATGACGGATATAAATCTAAATGCTCAGGTTAATTCACAAATGTATATAAACTATGAAATAATTATACAAACATTTATGTCAATTTGGTGGCCTCTCGCTTGTCTTACGAGGAGTCATTAAAACAGTTTCAATTGCTCACTTTGAGATCAAGTCGCCTACTTCTTTTAACCATGCTTGCGCGCTTCACGGATTGATTCACAATAAGTATAACTTTATCGAACTAATTAATTAATTAAAAAATTAATATTTCTTATGTTGTGCCTAGAACTGTAAATAAGACGGGTGATGCGGGCTTACCCGCTTTTTGCAACGACCACTAACCGAACAAATGCTGGTGAGCGAGCTCCACTCCGTCGACTAGTAAAAGTTATAATAACCTTTTATAATTTGGGTATCTTCCTTCTGTCTCAAAGCAATTTCAAGAAGAAAAAAAAAATTACTTTGTGTGTGATTGTTAAAGTCAACATAGTACCTACGTGTAATTGTAATTACCTACCTAGTTAATTATGTAGTACACAAGCAATCTGTGAAATATTGAGGATTGTACATTTACCCACATGCCATTCCATATTTTTTTGTAATACACATTGCACAATTGTTTGTTTTCCCAAATAAATACATAAAATAAAGTAAGTGGGTTAAAATAAAGCAAGTAAGTTCGATAGGGATGTATCGATACATCCCTATCGATATAAATTTGCCTACCGTCAGAGCTGAGATGAGCATGAGATTTTAAAAATATTTAAATATATATAGGATGCATAGTTTAGATTTCACGAACGTGTGATTGCGTGACGCACGATAATTACTTTCTGTATCAGAATACAAGCGGGCGAAGCAGCGAGCAGAAGTTAGTAAAAGTATATTTTGTTTCTTCACTCGGGCATTGATCGCATGTAAAAGAGAGATACTCACCTTCTACCTTGACAAGTGTCAAGGATGTTAAGGCTCGTTAACACTGGAGCGACGCTACAGTCCGACACAAAGGCACCGCTTCTCGCGGGACGAGCGGTGCCTTTGTGTCGCGCTGTCGTGTCGCTCCTGTTTGTGCTTCAATTAGTGTACAATACCTATATATCACAGAAATAATTAGAAAATAAAAATAATGTTATTTTTAAAGGCTTACCTTGCCGACTGAAACGGTAATTTAATAAAATGATATTTGTGGTTTCAAAATTGATGAACTACTATCATCCATACACTGAACAATCCAGTCGATAACTTCGTGGCATATTATTTCACGTAAATGATGAGTACGTTGAGTACTGATGTACACCACGATTTCGAAGCGCGTCGTTTCGGTCGTTTTGTATGAAGACGTGATACTGCTTACTTTATTATACTGTGGTTAAAATAAACATGCAAACCACGTAATAAAACTCTCACACATTTCAATAGGTCATCTATAAAAGGTGGTTCCTTATCTTCCAAATTTCTATAACATGCTAATACGGAAATATAAAAACTATCGCATACTGATCGATGTGTTTCAAACTTCGTGGTGGCAAAATGACGACAGTAAGCGGCCATCTTAAAAACATACGGTTCCAATTTCAAAATGCAGCGTTTGACACTGCGTACGGCTGGGAGAAAGTACTGTTGCGGAATTTTTTTAAACCAATTTCCACAAAACTATATAAGTATCAACGTTTTAATTTAAGTAATTCTTTCAATCCAACTTTCTGCTTCGTAAACTGTAATCCCTCTAATAAATTAAGATCAACCAAGAAAATTATCAATAATTCATCAAATAAACGTTAAATATGCCTTTAACAAAGAAAGACGTAAATGACAGAGCAGTTATGGCAAAACTCAAAAAATCTAATCAAATCACACAACTGTCTCCAAACTACATCAACGCCAGTAAAATCTAACATTAAATATCCCTAATAAGCTTAATCAAAAACAAATTGATGTCTCACCAAACATTTCAATCACACGAAATTCAAATTAGCCATAATAAATTAAATATTGCTACAACAATAAATTAATGATAAATTGCGGTTAAGCTTTTGTAACCAAAGTATTGCTTATTGAAGCGAATCATTTTAGGCACTTTAAATAAAATTTGATCATTTTCATTTAATTGTTCGTGTGATAGAAGATACTTCATTGATTGCTAACTTACAGTAATACGATAATTGTTTGCATCATTTATTGTGAAACATTTTCAATTTATTGTCCACTATAGGTGATGGCTTAAAAATAAAATTGGATAATGAACGAATTGACTGTCCAATTCGTGTAAAGCTTAAATAAATTATCATTGTAGGTATAATGTGCACGATTACCTGTACTTGTAACTCAATTTATTTTTTATTTTGTTTATTCATATTTTAATGTTGGTGTTTAAAAATAAAATACGAATCGTAATTTCTTGATGCCATACCCAAGAGGGAGTGTCCAATGACACCTCGCTGTTTTGAAATAAGAATGCCGCGTTCGCAATTTGAAACTACGAATTACATGTTTAAAAAACGTAGGGAGCCGTATTTTTATTTTTTGCTTATATTTAAGGCCGCAATCGTGCATTCGTACACATAGATTTTATTCCAAAATGGACTTTATTTACTTTGAATGAAGCGTTGTTTTTTTTTAAAGGACGGTAATATAAGTTTGTCGAATTATACAAAGCCGTTTATTTTTCCTTTTGTTGAGTATTAACGCGTCGATTTGGGCGTTAAGTTCCTTTTTGAAAAATGAATAGGTAAATAGTGTTGGGTCGAGTTACAAAGCTTCTAAATCATAGATATTTAGTTGAATATAGACTTAGTAATACTATTCTAATGGCTGTTAAAATAGGGTTGATTTTTGAGGTCGTCTGTAATATTTAGAAATAAATTGTAACTCAAAAGCTCTTTTATGGAGTCATTGATTGAAATTAGAAACGAATCACTTTATATTTAGAAACGTATTAAAGTTTGTTTTTTGTTCGACGTTTTACATTTTTTTGCAGATCATGAGAAGAATTGTTTGACAAACTTGGGTTCGAATCACATTCAAATGGTAGCTAATCACACTTTAAAAAGTTCAACGGGATTTTATATTGATGTTTTATTAATCTTTATCTATTTGGGTACACTCTTTAACGATTTAGTCGATGATAAAATAAGCTATTTTTATTCTAGATTAAAGAGGTGAGGTTGTCTAACTTTAGATACCTATTTCATTAACGCGGTAAACGGTTTGGTGAAAACACTCGTTTTGAATTTTGGAACGCATTTTAAGAAAAGGTTAAAAGCAAGGCGTTACGTTTATACATCAAAACCATTAAAAGATCCAAATAATAATGTAAATTTCTTCAGAAGAACACGAAGAAGGAAATACGTAGGTAAGTAAGTACGTATTATTTAAATTACGTTTGATGAATAAAGTAATGCAATTTGACTACTTATTGCTTTACCATCACTGTAGTGATGTTCAGTATATCCATTACCGCCAATAGTCGATTAGATAATATAGACGTACCCACCTATAATTAGTTACCTAGCATTAGAGACATTAGGAGTGACACGTCAACTGTCGGGGGTGACAATGTCACCTTTATTTTAATTGTTACGTCAGTGACATCTGCTGGTTTTTTATATTTATTTTATTGAAGTTGTAGATAGGAATAAGTTTTATTGTTATAGTTAGATGAACAATAATTTTGATGCAATGTTAAAATGCAATAGAATGATTGTTGGACGCTGTGAAGCTGATGTTTGTGGGTCGTGGTAAAATGAAGAGAACTTGTTTATTTTTGCTAGAGTCATTCCTCAAAGTGAACTTTTTTTTCTACTGTAAACCAACAGAACTGTATTTTGGTACTATAAGAATATTAGAAGAATCATTTGTCTTCAGTAGTGCTATTCTGTAACCATCTCACCGTGGAAACTTATGCTTGGGACAAGACGTGATGACAGCGACAGCTCACTCCACGCAAGTCTTCATTGTGATTTTTTAACAGAATTGACATGCACTACTTGTACCATATGCATTTCACCTGGTAGGCAAGTTGACAGCAGTACTTGCACCGTAGGTATATGGTTCAAAATCGCTTGACATTTCGCATGACACTTAACATTGTGTCAAAGTATTCTCTTCCTTTTTCAAATAATGATTGTATGGTAGGTAACCTACTGATCCACGTCACAGCACGACACAAAGGCAGCGCTCGTCACGCGACACGCGGTGTCTTTGTGTCGGGCTGTCGTGTCGCGCCTGTGTTTACGAGCCTTGATGCGTGATACCTATCAGCCTACACACTACTACTTAAAAATCGTTATAATCCCCAAAGAGGATTTGCCCTTAATACGGGACAATCAGCATGGTCCTTCAACAAAACCGTATGTACTTAAGTACATAGCCTGAAAACAAAAAACACAAATTCTAGGCAATCGAACAACATTTGCATCATGAGTTTCGGCTGACATACTTAACCGATTATTTATAAGAAACCCTGTAGGTACCATCGTCGACCGCGTCTTTAACGTTTAGCATTAGAAAAGATACTTTATCAAATACGAACTACGGAACTCATTGTGCGGGGTCATACCACGCACCATGAGTTCCGAAGTTGGGATGAATTTATCCCAAGAACAAACTTAACATTGTAGTTGAAAAACATGTTCTCCCATACATCGATATAATATGTACGTTACGGTCAATTCTACCACACACAATGAGTTCCATAGTTGGGATGAATTCATCCCAAGAACAAACTTAACATTGTAGTTGATAAACATGTTCTCCCATACATCGATATAATATGTACGTTACGGTCAATTCTACCACACACAATGAGTTCCATAGTTGGGATGAATTTATCCCAAGAACAAACTTAACATTGTAGTTGAAAAACATGTTCTCCCATACATCGATATAATATGTACGTTACGGTCAATTCTACCACACACAATGAGTTCCATAGTTGGGATGAATTCATCCCAAGAACAAACTTAACATTGTAGTTGATAAACATGTTCTCCCATACATCGATATAATATGTACGTTACGGTCAATTCTACCACACACAATGAGTTCCATAGTTGGGATGAATTTATCCCAAGAACAAACTTAACATTGTAGTTGATAAACATGTTCTCCCATACATCGATATAATATGTACGTTACGGTCAATTCTACCAAACACAATGAGTTCCATAGTTGGGATGAATTTATCCCAAGAACAAACTTAACATTGTAGTTGAAAAACATGTTCTCCCATACATCGATATAATATGTACGTTACGGTCAATTCTACCACACACAATAAGTTCCATAGTTGGGATGAATTTATCCCAAGAACAAACTTAACATTGTAGTTGATAAACATGTTCTCCCATACATCGATATAATATGTACGTTACGGTCAATTCTACCACACACAATGAGTTCCATAGTTGGGATGAATTTATCCCAAGAACAAACTTAACATTGTAGTTGAAAACCATGTTCTCCCAAATCGATATAATAATTATGTAAGTACGTTACGGTCCATTCTCTAACTGCAAAAATGTAAGTTTGTAATCGCATTTTTTTATTTTTATAATGTGATGAAACTACAAATTAACGATTTTCGAACTTTTTCCTTTACTTGTGCTGTAAGACCTTGCTTCTTGCCAAATTTCATGATTCTAGGTCAACAGGAAGTACCCTATCGAGTATCAAATATGTCGCATAAATCGCCGTATTTTTTTATTGCGATGACTAAGAAGCTTGATTTTTTTAGAACTCTAAGGTACCGTAGACTTACGTATTTTATATTAATTTCAACTTGATACCTTCACGCGTTCCTGGGAAAAAAGGTCTTGACAGACAGACAGAGGCGGACAACGAAATAATCCTATAAGGGTTCCGTTTTTTCCTTTTGAGGTACGGAAACCTAAACACGAGCTTGTCGATGACTGAAAAATGTTAATTACCCAACCTTCCACTAACATTAATAACTACATGTTTTATCTTCAAATTAATGGATGGTCGATTTTTAACAATTAATGCTCGAGACCCGTGGACATAGGACATTAATTCTGTCGCCCCTCTGAATAGGACATCTATGTATGCGAGTTGTATGCGACTACGGTTATTAAGGACTTGGCACAACATTCTCGCTGTTGAATAAAGTCAATTTTTTATGCTTGTATGCGAATTTTCCTATCAATAAGTAGAAAAAAAATAAGTACAAAAATCGTTAGATATACCAAGTTAAAAACCGTCAGGCAGAAGAAGAACATAGTTTATTTTGTCATAATATTATAAATTTGTCAATTGCGTATCTACTGATACTTTTGTCCTGTGTATGTTAAGTAAAGCTGTGTATGTTAAGTAAGCTGCCAGTCATTTGGTTTATTTGAAATTTTCTGTTTCTTATAGTTAGATTCTTCTATATTTTGTGAATGTGAGACCGTTGTAGGCCTTGTAGACTGTAGATTTGTAGACCATTTTCTATCTGTTAAGCACCTGATACTTGATAACAGGTCTAAACTGTTCTGCCATACCTATTAAATTAACACTGTAATTTGAAAACATTGTTACAGTCAATTATTTTTAAAAGAGTAACCCTGGAGCTTCTTGCCGGCTCTTCTCCATAGGAAACGACCAATTGGAACCGTGCACCTAGATTCTAACGTTTCATAAGGGCCCATGTAGGCAAAATAAAATATTTTGATTTGATTTGGTCATCGTCTTTTGGCCTTTATTAAAATAAAGCCTGCAATAAAGCGTTAATGTGTTATCTCTTTATGAAAATCGTTCTCAAACATACTAAGGTTGTTCTAATGTGTGCGTTAATGTGTTTATTTTCAGTGCTTTCTTACCATTACGAACAACGTGACAAATATATATATATATTTCTGTAAATTAGCTCTAAAAACACTTTTACACGCCAATAATAAATTATGTTTGAATTTTCAAACTAACATCTAAAACCCCTAGCAATTACTTTATTCTTCAACTTGTATGACTTCCTGTCATACAATGATTATGGTTTTTGATTTTTGGCAGCGTTGTGGTTGACGTGAATATCGAAATATAAATCAACAATCAACTCAGCCTATCGGCGTCCGCTGCTGGACATCGGGCCTCTCTCATGCTGAAAAAGAAAAAGTAAGAAAAATGCGTTTATTGGCATTACAACACAAAACAATTACGAATTAAATAAAGTAAAGCCAAAAAGGCCTCAACTCAGCATAATGTCAGATGACAACACAAGGTGACATCTGACGCTGGTTTTCAGCTGCAACCCACGAGTGCCATACGCCATAATACTAGAACACAGAGAAATGTGTGTTTGTTTTAATGACATACATGTGTGTGTGTGTGTGTGTGTTGAGTTTGTGTTAGGATAAATGAAATACTAAAATAAATGCCCAGTTTCTCCGTATTGCCTACATCCATTAAAATAATAATCTATAAAATAAATAAAATTCAAAACTACTCCACGACGTTTTAGGCAAAATTCATTCATCACCACTGTCAATAAATACTATTTAACCAGAATAAAAATTGATAAAATTGAAAAAAATAAAAGAAATTAAAATTAACAACCACAACACCCTGTCCTCCACCTTTCGCATCCAGTCTGTCCCAGCCACGTTTTTTAGGTCGTCGGTCCTCCTAGCTGAGGAGCGTCCCACACTACGCTTGTTGATACGCGATCTCCACTCCAGGACTGGTCTGCTCCACCGGCCATCGGTCCATCGACAAACATGACCAACCCACTGCCACTTCAGCTCGCTTACTCGGCAAGCAACATGTCGGTAACTCCGACAAAAACATGATTTTGTTAAACTACTTGCTGACGGTTTCAATAAAAATAAAAGTAAATAAAAAACATGAGTCATATTTCAGGCGCAAAATAATAATAGTAACAAAAATTGCCCAAGTCCTAACTCTACAAAGCAGATTGACATAATTTATCAGTTAAAACTAAATGAATAAAGCAGTTGCCAGTGGTCAAAACACTCCGTATCTAATTGTAATTTTATTTAAATGGCGACACCGGGCCGCGGGGGCGCGTGGCCGACATTAGGGGATGATATTTCAAACGGCGGAGATACGCATCTTTGCTTACCCCTCAATGCGTACGCGTGATGATATTTTAATATCAGTTAGTTTTTGGTAAGCCGTTTTTTAGAAGCGGTTGTTAATGTTCAATCGAATAACGCGATTAGTGAATCGATTAGCAGATTAACAGATTATAAAAAATCGAAAAAAAATTATGAATTTGGTCCTTCACTATAGGTTTCTATATTTGTTTCTTTTTATCGCTGCACTTTTTCAAACTACGAACGAGAGTCGCAATCTTCCATACCATGCAGTACTTACCTAGTACCATGCCCTTGACTGAAATGTCACATCTTTTCTTCTTTCATCATTCCGTCATTATCGCCACTGTGCTGCGTTTGGCCCGAGTTTTCGACCTGCGTTTCTTGAGCCGCCAGCCGCTCTATCAACCGACTTCTTCTTCGTTAATCTTTTACCACTACTTTATGATATCTCCCCGGTCGTGTCGGATTGCCGTCCCATCGGACGATGAGAAAGAGTGCACCTGTCTGCGCTATAGTTGAAATAAACCATTTTAAACCAAAACTTGTGTTAAATTTGTTTAAAACGGTTTAAAACCACATTTACCTTGGCCGTACATTGATTACGTTTGCGCACGCTGTATAGGTATGTCATTTGGGTCGTAGTGCGAGAAAACGGGGACACGATTAATTTGTATGAAAAGTGCTGACAGTGGCGCCTTACCAGCTGCCGATGCCGCCGAGGCATCTTTCCATGATCTGTGGCTTATATTCTCTTGCTGACACGAGAAAAGAACAATAAAAAGCCAAGCCAGCTTCCTAAATAATATAATGAATGCACATGTAAGTTTGTTTGTTACCTTTTCACACGTACAACATTGAACCGATCATCATGAAATTTTGCACATACGTTGTCAGGTACAGAAAAGGACATAGGGTACCTTTCGTTCAGAAACAAAGTACTGTTACCGTGTGTACCGAGGGAAATAGTAACAATAACTTTCAAAAGTCACGATTGCTGTAGGACGCTAGTTACGTGTCTTTCGAATCAAGATTCAATTATATTATTAGTAACTTAATTACATTTTGTGAGTTTAAAACCTGGTTTACTGGACAAGACTGAACTTTTTATCCCGGGGTAGTAGATACGTTTTCGTGGGATGATTTCCGACCTCCAACCTGGCGAAGCCGCTGGCAAAAGCTAATATTGCTTAAGTCAGTAAAACCATAAAGAATACCACACGAAAATTCTGAAAGTATACCTTCAAGCTGATCGGAGGAAGCCTCAATTTGGAGGTAGCTACGAACATTAATCCGCGCTCAAAGCCCCCGTTAATAACGTTACTTTGACTACGCTATACTCCGTTTTTTGTTGCCATTCGCCCGGTGGAGTACTGGGGCACTTTTTAATTCTTTTGACGCTGGTTGTGGAGGCTCGTATGTGTTGGGGGGGTTTTACACTGGCCTGTGAGCTGATGGTATGTGCATAGCAGTTATAAGTCGGGGATGATTTCATGATTCCGACGCAGAGCGTTGTTAATAATTAGAACTTGGTAATGGTTTTTGTCTTTTGAATAACAACCCTTTTTGACTTAACTTAGGTACCTATTTCTGACCGTATATTTTTCTTTAAAAGCTAGTGCATATTTAACGTCAGCCTACCAATTAGGAGCAGTTCCCGTATTTTTAAGGACTTTCGCATTCAAATTTTTAATTTTGGCAAGTTTTTGACAACGAATGTGACTGAGATGAGATGATTACGAACGTTTTTGATTACGGGTATTTTGCCCTCTGTTTGCCATTCAACATTTTATGGTATTATTGCTAACTATATTTAAGGCAACCTTAATCCAAGCCTTACTAGTGAGAAAGTATCTTCATTTACTAAAAATGAGCCAGTGATGTGAAAAATCTATCGATGGGAATCTAAAACTTAATTTCTTGTTTATCTGAAAGATGTTGGTTGCTGTCTTCAGAAATACTTTTAGAACCAATTTTAGTGACAATCTAACAAAATATATAAAATCAAATAAAAGGACATCATTCTTATTTTTTTAATTTTTTTATTTAACTTTTTATGTACACACATATAAAAAGACAGTAGGAGAGAATATGATAGATGTAGACAACGTGTGTAAGAGTAAAAGGGAAATACATATAAATATAAAGTGATAAAAATAAATACATACACATATATTAAACAAATGCGACTATGACACAGTGGAAATATAGTGTTCTTTCACTCTCCTCTAAAATGGTTTTTCTTTCGGACGGAAAGAAAAACCATTTTCTTCTGGGACACATTTTGTATGCCAGTTCTGTCAAAAACACTAAATTGAAAGAACCGCTTAGTCGGATAGACTTTCTAGTTCAAAATTGCAATGATCATGGAGATCGAAAACTTTAAGTCAAAATACGATTTTTAGTACTTATTTTTTTACTCAAATAGCAGCGGAAGGTTTAATTGTACAGTAAAAAATGTTGAGGGTATTATTTCCCATAAGATTTTTTTTAACTGGTTTAATTTTTGGGTACAAAATGTACTTTAAAGTTGTTTCAATCCTTGGGAAGTTGTAACTTTTTTCTGACCTGAAGGACAAATCTTTTGATATTTCAGTCTAACTTAAATATTTTCCATTCTAAAATATTAAAACCATCGACAAACATTCACCGACACGTCCCATCCCTATAAGCCGAGGTATTTTCGCATCAAGCCAGCACGAGCCATCGTATATCATTTTTATCATTTTTATTCAATCCTTTGCCGAAACCGTACTTTTAGGCGTACTCTTTTAATTCATTTTACAATGATAACTGCGGACGGCCTGCCTTTTTTTGTTCAACATATATTACTTTGGACTGAGTCTATGGCTTCGGTGTGGGGTACTCTTGTTACAGTTGACGTGTTCGGTATGGACTGTGTAGCGTTGTGTGGAGTCTCAACGGAGTCATGTTAAATATATCACAATTAGTAAGTTGCAACGCACATCACTGAACAACACTTATTTTCTAAGAACACTCGGCCATTTTAATTCTGATTGCTTAGCTAATGGGGAAGGCAACTGTCAAAATGGCGCTGTCGTAGCTAGTTCCCAACACAAGCTAATAATACAAGGATGTGAAGGTTTTGTTTTATTTTAGCGAAAATTGACGCGTTGTTGTGTTCCTAGATACTCCGTAATTGGAGTACACCATTTCCCGAAAGACTCTAAAATAAAAAGATTGCGGTTTAAAGCTTTTCGTAGAGATTTTTTTGAGTTCGAGTTTATGTCGGAAACATTTTGAAGAAAGTGATTACGAGGAAATATTCATGGTTTAAAATTCTGACACTTTCGATGTCAAGTACTTGATTTAGAATACTGAAATCACCAAAAATAAAGAAATGGTGAAATTAAATCATACTCATTAATGAACACAGAATGGAATGAATGAACGAAATGTCAAATTTATTGAAGGCCGTAGGGACCTAGCTATGGTAACGCCATCTACAATTAGCTTTGCCCGACCTTCCCTGTTGAGCTATTCCCTGACCTCAGGATTCTTTGTACCCCAACCTAGGACTTCTAGGCTGAGTGCTGGACCACTATATGCACGCGCTGCACGCGTGGCTGAACTGCGCGCTGCCGGCGTTCTACGGCGTCTGCTAGTAACGCACGCTAACTACGGCCTTGCGAAGGCCTTACCGGCCTCTAGCTGAGCCTAGACTGGCAGGTCCTCTGATGTCCAGTGAAACCAAGGACGGTACCCTTTTAACCTAGAGTGTGTCAGTGCTCAGAACGGCTGAGCAGTGTCCTTACCCGCGACTGAAACTACTACTAACTGTGAATACATGTGTGAACATTTTAAGTGTTTCTCTTGTTTTCTAACTATCAGTTAGCGGCATGCGCAGCCTACCTGGAAAACCCTAGCCGTTAGAATTGCATTGAATATTTCTTATACATACATGCATAAATTGACTAGTGTCCAATAGCTGGGTTTTGGAGGTCACATGGGCAGTCGCTCCACTTAAAATGATGGTATCCACCTGTATCCTGTTCAACTGGAAGCTGGACCCAAAAATAGTTGAGAAAGTGCTAGGCAGATGATACATACTTAAACGCCGTGTTCCCATGGGGGTAGGCAGAAACTACAGCACACACATACCTTTTCATTTTGCTTCGTTTACGTTCACACATCTCATTACGGTCGACACGCACTCTGGTTACTAGTTCTACGCATCTGAATATTAGGTCCTTGCTTAAGAAATTGGCGTTTTGTCGAAATGGCCACTTTGATCTCAAATATCCGGCGTTTGATTAGGAATTCCAAATTCAAATTTAGGCTTGGGTTTATTTGAGGCCTAATTTTTCTTTGACATCCTTCATATGTTGTATGTTATTTACGAATTTGAGTTCCACCGTGACATCAGCGCTGCAGAAACAGCTCGAAGGATTATTGGTGTGTGTGGCTACTATCAAAGAAAACACGGTACGTTTTTGGTATCAATGTTTTCGTTCTGGAAATTTTTACCTATTGGAAAAACACCGTGGATGGCCGGAGATCCAAGTTGACGATGAAAAATTTTGTAAAAGCGGATCTCCATCCATCGCAAACCTCGTCAGAGTTAGCGGCAGGCTTCGGTGTGAATGATAAAACATTTCACTTGTAACATATTGAAAAACTAAAAAGCTCGAAAAACGGGTAGAAACCGCATGAATTCAATGAAGAACGCCAAAAAACATTAGTCGAGTCCTGGGTTACATTACTCAACCGTCACTATAATGAAGGGATTTTGAATCGTATCGTTACTTGTGATGAAAAATGGATCCTGTACGAAAATTGGAAACGTTCATCACAATGGTTGTACCAAGGAGAACCGGCCCAAGTGCTGGTGTCATCCACTACAGCTTCCTAATATCTGGCCAGACGGCAGATCTGTATTGTCAACAATTGCTAACTATGATGATAAGCTAGTCGTTAAACAACCGAGACTGGTCAATTGACCATCATCGGGGAGTCCATCCTACCGCTTACTGTTTTAAAATAAAATAGTTATTACTGTCGTATATTATTTCATTAAATTAGTATTATATGTTTTTCAATTATTAATTATTTGTAATTATTTTTAATCATTACTAACACAACTAGTGTTAGTAATGATTCAAATTAAGTAAGCTCGCAATTGTACTAACAAATATGGATGTAATAGTAGGATGAATCTGAAATAAATGATTTTATTTATTTAATTGCTCTAGCCCACTGCTGATTCATGACAACGCTAGTCCACACACTGCACAATAGACGGCTGCTATTTTAGAAGAGCTGCGATTGGAATGTCCCCGACACCCACCATCCTCTCCGGACCTTACTCCAACAGATTACCATTTTTTCCGCAACTTTGTCAATTACTTGCAAAGAAACAAATTCAATTTCAATGAGGCAGTCGAAACCGCCTGCAAATATTTTATTGATTCTCCCACATTTTTTTCAGCAACTGAATCAATGAACGAGGTACCTATAAAATGGTGAAAGTGCAAAGATAACAATGGTGCACTTTCATAATCGACATCATCATATCAGCCTATACTGTTCCCACTGCTGGGACACAGGCCTCCTCTCTGTGAGTGGGATTGGTCCATAATACACCTCGCGGGCCCAAATGCGGGTTGGCGGATGTCACAAGTTTGCTCACGATGTTTTCCTCGTTTTGAGAGCAAGTAGTTCGCAAAGAAAAGTGCCTGCTTCGGTTCAAACAGCCGAGTCGCGGCCGTTACCCCTTGGCTCCGGAGGTGCAATGGGTAACTCGCCGTCCGGTAAGGACCAGGCCAGGGTAGACGGGCGCGCTTGGAAGCGAGCCTCAAAAAGATGTCAGCAATGATTGACGGGGTCGCGGGTTGTACGAAAGAGATACCGTGGCACTGGCACAGGCGACTCAAGGAACACGGGTGGGTTTTAGTCAGTAAAAGTCTGACACGCCCTCCCGCTCAGCCCAGAGCAGGAGAAGTCATTTGATGATTTCCCACCCAAATAAAAAACCCCTGGGCTTCGCAGATACCAGCGAGTAACCGCTCATCGTTGACGCGCACTCGCTGCACGATGCTGCTCGCTTCTCGTTATTCGGTGGTGGATCAAGTGCCAAAATCTGCCTTTACAGACAGCATCAAACGCGCCAACCGTAACGCCACTACACTTCGGACGTAAATATCAGTTATGCAGTCATTAGCCTTACTCCTGTATTTATGGGCGCGCTCGCTGACGCCTATACACGCCGACGTCCAAACACGTTAGGTTTTAGCGAGAGAAATGTTTTTTGATTAGTCGATTTTCTGGCAGTGTCGTCGAGATCATAAAGGTATGTTTTGAGTACAAATACGCCCAATAAATCACATTCATCTAACGATTGTGATTTATTGGGCGTATTAGAACCTAGTTTCTTTTGGTACAATTAATGTTGTTATTTTTTAATGTCAAATAACTTTCGACAAGTTCGAGTTGGCTCTCTTCCCTGTAAACGAAATCAGTATATAAAAAAAAAAAACGGTTTTTCTAAAAGCTCCGTGAACGAAAAAAATCCTATGTAGCCAATTTCTTATCTAATTGTGAAAAAGATTGTAATAATTGAAACATTACGTCTGTGTGACAATTAAAATACAGTTTTCCTGGCGCTAAACCATTCGTGTCAGTCAAAGTACCTGTTATTAGTTTCATCACTTTTGCGCTCTCGAAAACATAGTTAATTTTGCATTATTTTAAGTATTATTATTTAATACAATTTTAATTTTATTTTAGAAATTATTGAAGATTAATGTGTGATTTTAAAATGTAATGAAACGGTTTCCTTAATAATAGGAAAAAAACCTAACCGACTGGGTTTTTACGAAAACTTGATTTCATCTTCATTATTTTTCGGCTATATTTGGTTTCGAAGTTGAAAAAAATGGTTCAGCCACTTGAAAGTTGACCATAATAATGATGTTGATGATATTTTATTACAGCTGGATGAATTTGGAGTATGTCTGAGCCCAGCAGTGGGACAGTGTCGACTAACAAACAGAAACTTTTCATTCACGCGTCTTTTCATAGATTCCAAGTTTCAACTCAATGTTTGAAGGAAATCACTATTTCTATTAGCCATGGTCCTAATATGATTTGAAAGGTAAACTCTCCTTATAATCATGTTACGGCACAGAATACATAACAGTGTTATGATGTAAATGGGTGGCCCAATTCTTTTTCAAGCGTTTAGGCAACTTGAAACAGGCGCGGCACGCGACGCGAATCGCACGCGGCACACAGGCACCGCGGACGAGCGATGCCTGTGATATTTTTAAACAATCTAATAATAATATTACAAAAATAATACTTTGTATACATTATTTTGAAACTTTGATCAATAATTTCTTGTTTATAAAAGCACAGTTAAGAACAAAAAAAAACATCGGCTTCAATGTTGCCCAGAATACAAATCTACTTTGTCCATTAAAAAAAAAAAACTACAGACCCCACACTTTCAACAACAGACAAACAAAATAATACTAATACCACTAGAAAACAATGGCACCCATCACAAGTAGCTACTAGTTACAGACGCCATGTAAAAAAATTGTCTGTGCATACTACAATAGTTCCCGACTTCGACCGACAAAGGATCCGATCAGAATAAAGATAACATCATATTTTTCGTACCAGCGAGATTTTGCATGGGTTAATTTAGGAGATGTAGCGTGTTTTAAATAAGTTGTCTGATTGGAAAAGAAGTTAATTTTTACTTTATTCAAAAGTACTTTAGTCTAAAAACCAAACATAAAACTCCATGTACACGGTGCCAGTTTATTGCCTTGTACACTATAACTAACAATTGACTGGTACCCTATAAAAACTGGAATAGGCTAAACAGCACTTACAATAAAATTGTATGTACAATAAAATCAGTTGAATTCTGGCATGAAAATTTTCTATCATTCAAACATGAGCAAACGAAACAAGTTAAAAAGAAATCTTTAGTAAACGTTCAATAAAAATAAATGAAATATTAATATTGGCAGCGCAAATGGGGGTAATACTTGAATCAATTGTAAAAGGACGTGCAACTCTGTGTTTAGACGAGGCAAAACTTGCATGCAATAACTGCTGTGGTGTAAACAGAAGTCGCTTGTAATTATTGAATATAAATTGCAGTCAATTATTGTATGCCATTTCATGGAAGTCGCACGCGTGTAAACACTTCTTGAAGGACTATAATTGATCGTGCTTTATAGCGGGCGATTATTGATATGATTAACAGGGCTTAAATGTTATATTTTTAAAGTTTCACATAGATCACGTGATTTATTTCCATAATATACGAGTATTAACACTAGTTACTGCCCCCGGCTTCAACCGTGAGGTTGTCGGTCCCACGGAAACGTACTACTGGACAAAGTATCCTATGTGTTAACAGATGGTATACCTTTATTTCCAGGTTTTAAACTGACAAAAGTTATTACTATTATTATAAATATTAAGTCATAATTCACTACTATCATGATCCGAAAGACTCGTAGCGCCACCTAAAACAATTGTGACCGTCGAAAGTTATTGTTCTTTTTCTCCGAAACAGTACTTTTTTTCGGGATGAAAGGTACACTATGCCCTTTTCTGTACCCCTGACCACGTATATGCAATATGTCATGATGATCGGTTCAGTGGTTTAGGCGGGAAAAGGTAACAAACAAACAAACTTACTTTCGCATTTATAATATTAGTTTCGATTAGGATTTCAAAGACGATATTCACGCTTAAATTATTCATAAAATTTAACTGAAGCAATCCTATCGTTTTTTATCGAAACGATGTCATAGGCAACAAAATTTGCTTTTCGACAAAAAAAAAACTGTCTTCGCTATCCGCCGCTCATCACTTCCACCACAAACCGAGGGAGCGTTAAGGGTGCTTCACACGAGTTATTAGCCCTTTTGTAGAGTGCTCTTATATTTCACGCACCGCTGCCGGCAGTCCGTGTGGCGATGCTTTGTGCTGCATGTCCAGGGGATAAATGAATGTTATTGATTGCTAATGAGAGCAGATTCGAGTTCTGACTGTTGTTTTTTTTTTACATTTTTTTTTATGATAGTACACCCTACTTAAATATCTTAAAATTATGGTTGGTTCCAAGGACGTTCCTTTTATTCTAAGAGTGTGCGAGTGCTCTGAACAGACTGTGACATAAACCCGCGACCTGGTCGTCTTATTTCTACATATTTTGTTATATGTATGAACTTGTCCTGCTGGTTTCAATAATCTCTCTACTCTACCTTGCAGTTGACGGCCTGCGCAGTCTAATACATACTTGCAAAGCCCTAAGTGTTACAATGTCGTATATTCCGACTCTGTTCGCTCTGCTAGAACTTATTTCATACGTCTTTATACTGTGCCTGACTTTCGGCTTACAACAACGGTTTTATGTTTACCATGAAAAATTGTTTTTAAACCATAACTTCGACAAAAAAACTAACTCACTTCATACGTAACAATATTAGCTACCTATACAAACATTTATCGCTAATCTTATAGTATAAACCAGACCCGCCTGGCATAAACGATTTAAAAAAATCGACTTTTCCACATGACCACTCAAAAAGTACCGAAAATCAAACACAAAGGCTGCAAATAAAACAACCGTATCATATTTTAAAATAAAGAAACACAGTTATTGGCAAAAAAGGTCCATTGTAAACTAAAAACGGATTAAACGCGGCTAATTTAACAAAACATGAATCAATGGCGCGTAAAATTGCAAATGTTTGTCTATGTCCGCAAGATGGCCGCTTGACAGTTGGTAGAAGCGCGCCAAAACCCTTTGGGATCTGTCAAACTAAAGCAGATGGCGGTAATTTGCAATAATAAGGATTGGTTGACGATTTCATTGTTGTTTATTGTAGTGTGATAATTGTTTGGACAAGATAACTGTGTGTGGATGACAATTATTAGATTTACAATACCTTGCTGTGTGTTTAATTGCTACATTTGCTCCCGTTAGGGGTTTATGAACCTATTATTGTTGACAGCTGTTAGGAATAACAAGGATATTCTTATCAAAAGTAGACTTCTTTAATCTCAATTATCAAAATCTTTGCTCGGAAAAATAAGCTAATAGCATTTTGTCCATGTAGCTTATTTCAATACATCTCGTAACGAGTAGGTATTTCAGAAAAAAAACATATATTATAATTCTCACTTTCAGGATTGAGTTCAGTGGAATAAGGTACCGGAGCCCTGCCGTGGGACAATACAGGCTAATTATTATGAATCAGGCTCGTAACATTGAAGCATAGATAAGGAGCAAACTGTTTCATTTTAGAAATAGAAGATGAATTGAATTACCTTTTCTAAAACCAATTAAAAACTCCAAAAATAAACCTAATATCTAGAAAACACAATAGCACCGGTCACCTTTATTCAAAATCAAATAAAACAAAAGCTTGTAATCATTGCGAGAAAGAATCCAAATTAATTTTAAAAACTCAGCTATCAATTACATTGTTAAAAATCATACGCGTGCACACAACCTGGTTATGAATAACGATGAATACAACGTTGAAATAACGATGTGAGTCCGCTTTTGAAGTCGTTAATTATGGTTGCCTAAGGCTCGAGTTACGTGTTACGCTTGATTTTCAAACTATGTGGTAAGCTATTAAGGCCGTTTTACATTGTATGTATGCCTCGGGTTGAGGTTTTATTGTATAAAGGAAATGAGAGGGCCTCGCGCAGCTTCAGCTGTTACGTGAAACTGTTTCTTCAACATTTTCTGGAGACCGATTTACTGTAGATAGAGTAGACAATGTTCCAAAACCTTCTTGCTTCTAACAAAGGGAAAAGGCTCATCAGAATGACGATTAAAATAATTATAAAATAAGAACTTATTCTAGGTTCGGTACTATCGACGACATTTTCGCATGTCCCCCATTAGGCCGATTTTGGTGTGCACAAGCCAGTGGCTACCCCGCCTGCATTGTTTTCGTCCACCAATAGCGCTTCAGCGCACATTATAAAAAAAGAGACAATCTTCATCATTGGTCAAACTAAAACATTTAACGTTTAAAAAACGGTCACCCTTCATTCATCGGTCAAACAGAAAAAGGGCGGGATAACCTACGATTTCAACGTGCAGCCGAAAATGTTTTGAAAAGGGTCATGCGTGGCTGTCCTCGATAGTACCTCTTAAAAGTGTTGTCAAAGCTACAGTATTTCATGGTTGACATGTAATTATTGGAACATTTTTTATTTTTATTGGTTTAATGGTTATTTCTAAAAATATATTATACATCTTAAGCTGGGCGCAAACGAGCCACCGGCCTCAGCCACCGGTAATCCAGCGATAAGTAGTTCGTTCAAGCGATTCGCCGCATAGGTGTGGCCAGCAAGCCATAGGTGGTTGTGGCCGGTGGTTCGATTGCGCCAAGCCTAAGAGTAGGTATTGACATTCATCGCTAAAAGGCCTCTTCTCTTAATTTGCTTAAAACCGAGTTAGCTCTAGTACACACTGGTGTAACATTGCCTTTACCTAATTTGTATATTAGAATTTATAATATATTATATTATGTGCTTATATTGAACGCTCACTAATTACGAACACTTGAACCTCTTGTCTTTAGCATTAATGCAAGTATGTTTTGGATTAATACAAGCGTTTGTATCTTGAATGTTTACGTAGAAGTCTTCCCCAATAACTTTTTCTTTAAATAAATAAAACGAAGTTCCTTACGAGATACTCGCACACACACTCGTATATAATTAAAAGAGACAGAGAGAGAGAGAGAAAGTCGATTTTTTTCCAAACGAAATTGTCATCAACTCCTATCTCAAGACTCGTCTAAGAACTTCGTTCCAAAAATACTTATCATGTGGCTAGTTTATGGGTTGGTAAAATTGCTAGTTGAAATACGTTTCGGTGACAAAAAAATCCTTTTGGGGTTCACCGCAGTCCTTAAAAAATATTGTCTACTTTGGAGTTGGTTAAAAATATCAAAGTTAAAATCTCCTTTTAACACTTTATTGGCAAACATTGCCTGAAGCACTTCGAAGAGTGATAATCCGACTCCTGTGCTGATAATCTCAGTGCCGATTTCAGAAGGTTCACTGACAGCTCTTGAACCCAGTTCAAGAGCTGTCAGTGTCAATATTCCTCAATTTTGACACTGACAGCTCTTGAACTGGGTTTAAAAGTGCTGATCGCGTTCAGTTTCAATGGTGAAATCGGCACTCAGTCAAATGACCGCACACAGGTCGAAAGAGAAGTTTTATTGACGAAATAATTTCGGTTACTGTGTTGTGAGGACAGAAGTGAAATCACAATTTAAAAAAAAGGAATTATTTATTAACCTAAAAATTTACATGAATTTTTAAATAGTTATTTGTTTTACATATGGGTAAAAGTGTTTTTTGCCGTGAGTGCTTGGATTGAAACCTGAGCTAGCGACGGGTTCTAGAATTAAACCACGAGCGAAGCGAGTGGTTTAAAAGAAGAACCCTGAGCGTCGCGAAGGTTTCAAATCACGAAACGCTAAAAACTTTTACCCATAAGTGAAACACATCAATTTTCACCACACTACGAGGAACTTGCAAAAAAGAAAGAAAACCAGTAAAATACGTATAGAATATGTTTATTAAAATAAATTAAAAGCGGATATTTTCGGTTCTGAATAACCAGGTATTTTCGGTTGACATGTTTTGAACGTTCCTAACTTATGTCTTAAAAACGTTTTTGTTCCTAACTCTTTGGTTTTATTTAAAACTTCGAGTAAATGTTGAATCGGAAGCCTTCGAATTTTAAAACACTTTTACTCTCTAGATAACAAAAAAGGCTTTTACCCACGGAAATCGATGGGTAAAAATTGCAAATAATAGGTAGTGTGGTGAAAAATATATTAACATACTTAGCAAAAATACAATCAGAGGAACAAAATCATCACCTATTAAATAAAAAAACTCAACATAGAACAATGAGATACAGAGTTACCAGATTTTGCCTTCATCACGCAACGCAGTCAAAATGAAAAGTGCCTTTGACTCTTTTTTTATTTTTGTAATGGCATCTCGTATTTGACCTTGGGTCATGACCACTTAACCGGGTTATAATGGCTCTGACGCCTGCGGTAGTTTTATAGTGACCGCGCCCCTCCCGTCCCTGGGCCGGGTAGTAGTATCCAACTGTATAGTAAATGGTCACCGCCGCCTTGGACATGTGCGTTGCCAACAAGCGTAACATGACCAAATTTTATCGAAGGAAGAATAAACAAAAAGTGAAACAGAATAGATAAATTGACAGATTTCTTTTATTCATCTGCCATCTTGTCTATTCTTCAATACTCGTTTCTATGGTGGTATGCTACTCGTGCAGGATCATCACTGATGTGTTGTCATCCCAGAGACAAACCTGCCTGTAGCTATACCGGCACCCAAACCCTGTAAAAAGAAGAACAGCAACGCTGCTTTTTGAGGACTGAGGCTTGACTTTTGAGGCTTCTTCATTTACTTCTTGAGCCCTTCTTTAACTGTCGAAGAGATGAGGGTGTACTTCGAAAAGATGATCATGAACATCTCAGTTTATTTGAGGCCAGCGCAATATGTCTTTTGCTAGAATACGTCTTTAAATCTGCTGTCATAGCAGGAGACCATTATAACAACCTGATGATAACAAAATCGGGGGATACAGTTTGGTGTTGCAGCTACATATCTATCATCTACATCCTAAATATAATTACCACTCGATAGCTAAAGAATCAAAGAATTTGTTACGTCGAGACAGGACTGTGACGGCAAGACCTCTACCCATCTCAGCTCATCTCAGAAAATATAACTCGTTACGTTCACGGATTCACGTAAAACACGGCCGTATCTACGAAACAGCCACAACCCTTTAACTTAGATTTTTCTTCACTTTCACTTCGACAATATAAACCAACAAAAAACATAGCGGCAATTCCCGTATTCTTAAGAACTTTCGCATTATTATTATAATGTTAGTTTCAATCTGTCGACTTCGATCTTCATACATTGTTTACCAGTTTTTGACATTACTTGTCGCTGAGATGAGATTGCGACTTGAATTTGAACGTTTTCTAGGTAGGTTTGCGAATTATTGGCCTTCAGATATACATAGTTTTCCTCGTCATATTTTTCCTCTATTGGTTTTTTTTTAACTTTACAAACATAGTTTTTAATTTGTGGAAGTTTGTAAACGGCAACTGTAATTAAAGCAAATTTTTAATTCTGTAAGTATACATTTTCAGACACTTTTACGAGTTCGTATTTTGTTGGTCAATATTTAAAAACTGACTGATCCCTGAGAAGAAATGCCGAAACAAACTCAGAGGTCATGCTCTCTTTTAAAGTCCAAACATTATATTCATAGGATTTTATGTGAGTCTAACAATTCAGGGCCATGTCTTGAAGGGACTTTTGAAGTAAGAGCCATTGCAGCTTTGAGTTGACCTCTCCCAACAGACAGCATGCATGCATCCGTCATCGTGTAGGTCAACCCTACTTTAGGAAGCTCAACGACCCGTCTGATCTGCAGGACATTTGGATGACCTTATTCAAAATACCCAAACTGTCAGACAGTTATAAGGTCAGGTATTCAATCTACGCCTCAGGTTCGCGGGAAATTCGAAAGAGATAACCGTGGCCCTGGCCCTGGCACAGGCAACTGAAGGAACACGGGTGGGTTTTAGTGAGTAAAAGTCTGACACGCCCACTTCTCCCGCTCCACCCAGAGCGGGAGAAGTCATTTGATGATTTACAACCAAAAAAAAAAAGTTTTTCAATCTAGCCTGCATGGTACTCGTTAGTTTCCTTTTTATAAGACAACCTACCCGCATAGTTTAAAATTCTTCTGTTCGTTGCGTAGAACTACCTACTTCACATTAAACTGTCAGTGTTATTATAATGTTAGTTTTAAGATAATACGTACCATGTGTTGCAATATTTTATTTTAAGATACGATTGATGGCACAAATTTGTCGAAACCTATTTATAATATGTTTTTTCTATAAGTGAATTTTTGAGAAATAATTAAATGTTAAACCGTAAGACTGTAAGGTTTCTGAAGAATAAATAAATAAATTAAAAACTTCACTTTTTCATTAGAACCAGCCGGCCTGTAGCAGACGTTTTGGCAAAAGTCATATACACATGTGCCCATTAACGGAGAATTAAAAATCGCCACAGGTTAGGGGGAGTAATAGCTAAATCATGTAACCGTACCCTGTGCCCCTCAGTACCCCCACCCATTTTACCCCTATTGCCCCATTTAGGGCTGTTATGGTAATATCATATTGTGGGGTACAAATTTGTTGTTGGTTTATTATCTAGTGATTATTGAGTTATCATACTGTTTGATTTAAATCTGTGATTTTGTTGGTAGATTTAGCGAATTAGATTCCGATGTATAGATGACTATTAATTGACAAAGAATAAGTAATTGTAGTCATTTACCTGGTGGTAGTAGCACATTCATATAACAGAACAGACAGCTGTGCTGCTGGGGAGTTTGTTGCGCCACTTCTTCATCCCAGCTGGAGCACTAGGAAGTGGTGAAGGGCGGGCGTTTTTGCGAACTGTCTTATGTAATTTCGGCTTTCAATAAGTGCTGATTTTCAGCCTAGTTTGAATAAATGACTTTTGTTTCTATTTTATTTTTTACTGCCTCGTTGGTCTAGTGGTTGTAAGAGTTATTTGACTGTAGCAGCAGAGCAGCTTTTATTAAAATGCATTTTTCGAAGAATTACAACCATTATTTTCTTTTTCTGCTGTCATGTAACATTGTTTTTGTTTTTTTAGTTTACAGGGTATTGGTGCTGTCGGTAAGTATACAAGAATAAATGGCACTTTTTAACTGACGAAAAAAATTATATAATTATGTATTTTTTAAATCTTTAACTCTCAACAGAGTGGTCCGCTTCGTTTTCTTTTTTTTAAGTTGTCTTTAGTATTGACTTCGCAACGGAAATTCAATACTATTGGTGCTTAGGTTCTCAGTGTGTCGTCAGGGCTTGTGTGTTTATCCAAACAGAAGATTTCATATGTGTAGTCATAGAAATGTTCTTTCTTGTATCTATGGGTGTTGCATAAGCATAATCAGCCTATAATGTTCCCACTGCTGGGACACAGGCCCACTCTTGGTGAGAGGTAGTGTGCTGTAATCCACCACGCGGGCCCAGTGCGGGTTAATGGATGTCACAAGTCTTCGCTTCTAAAACATGCCGGTTTCCTCAAGAAGTTTTTCTTCACCGTTTTGAGAGCAGTGGCAGCAGTAAAGACGCTGTCTGGGTCGATCCTACGACCAGTACCAATACCGTACACTCACCACTGCTCACCTGTATGGGTGTGTCAATGTATAAATTGTCAGTCTTTTATTTCTCTTTTTGTTTTAAATTCCACTTTAAGTAACGAACAACTGCAGCCACCTAAAAAGGACAGCTTATAAAACACTTTGATTCACTATTATTATCACAACGTTTTACCAAAACCACATGAGACCAAAAGCATTAACAAAAAAATTGTCCAAACAACTGTTAGAGAAACAAGACCAATTTAACGGAAGACCCATCTTCTGGTACATTTGCTCCCCCAAATCCCCCAATGAGAATAGTCGCTGGGGAGGAGAATTCCCATAGGTGGGGGGTACTTTAATGATCATAAACAGTGGCTAAATGATCGAATAGTTGGCCATTTTGTAGTTAAGTGCGTTGTGTGGGATGTGCCTTTTGTATTTATGTGTACTTTCATGTTTGGTTAAGTTCATTTACTTCGGTAGTGCAGACACAATATTGTGTCTTGGTCATAACAAGGCTTTCATAAAATTAATACTGTTTTTAATGTAATTGAGCTGCAATTGCGACACACTAAACTAACAATGAAAATGCCCATTGTTTTGACAGTTCAATAACATTAATTGAGTTTATAAAACATATGAATCAATGGAAATCACAGCAAAGTTCCTTTAAAGTCCACATGATTGTAATCAAAATAATGTTACGCAATCTGAGTGCAGGTTGATGATTTGCGGTTGATTGGTAACCAGTACTTCTGCCTTTCAGAATCAAACAAATCTGAAAAGATTTGCAGTATAGCTACAAAGCTATAGTATAAACGGCAGCTTGTAATAGGTCAGGGTTCACGGGAAACCAAGACCTATTTAGGGGCACATACAAATCTCGCACATAACAACTAATTATTTACCTATTTGCATGGCTTAACTAAGTACCTATCTGTTGATATTTTTTTGACACTGTACGTACATTCATGATGCCTTTAGAAATTGAAAAAAAAAAACAAAACACTAATTATGTAAACTGCAGACGGAGGATCGAAAAAAAACCAAAGTTATTTTAAAACTAATTTATTTTAAAGGAAATTACTACAATTAAATTGGTGAAACCTATTCGATGCTAGAATATGGAATGACAAAAATATGTATCAAAAATAACTAATTGCTAATGTCGAATTTCGCTGCGTCGGCGGCTCGTGGCTGGACGGATGTCATCGATGCAGTTTTTATGCACTCGGCGTAAATTGAAGGAATTGCAGCGTCGGAGATATGCATTAGGGATCCGTATTTAACACCTCCACCCGCAGATCAGCAACTATTTGCTCATGTTGAGAAAAAATATTGCTGGGACTCCATCTCGCTTCCTGGTATCGCTGGTCACATCTTCATAGTTATGCTGCTTCTTGTCGTCTGTTCTGAGGTTCCAATATTTATATTTGCGACTTATTACCGTAATGATGAGTATGGCTGCGCATAGAACAATGATGTAAAATGGTATGGTTGTATGGTATAAGACAACTGACTGAGTCTTGTCGATCTGAATAGGGCTTTCCATTAATACTTTGTTCTGGATGCTGTGAAGTTCTTCCAGGTTTACTGAATTGAGGCCAATGATGGGGGTGGAATCAACCGTTTGGTTCATCTGGTTATAAGGGATCTTTGATAACTTTAGTGGCTGTCCTTTTATCTCGTTGCTGTCGTTAATGATTGTGAATTCCGTTGTTTGCAAGTAGCAATCCATGGGGATGGTGACGAGGTAACTTCCTTGTAAAATATTAAAGTCTTTTCTGCCGCAGGCTAATTGTACTTTGGTCGGCTGGGGCAATGAAAGAACGTAGTTTTGGTCATCCAGTTGTTCTACTGCTTCTTTGGAGAGTGAAATCTTGGTGAATTGGCAGTTGTCTTCTAGACCTTGGTTGATAATGAGCTCTTGGATACAATCAGGCTTTGTCCGGATCTGATGACTTGTCTTCTTTTCACAGAGATGGATGCTGCTGTACTTCAGGCATTCAGCCTCCATGTACACGAATGATTTCTCGTTTGTTGCTATGTAGGGAGTGGGAGGAATTAGGGCGAGTTGTTTCTTATTAGGTACAATGGATAGCTTGTATAGATCGTAGGTGTCTTTAGAGACTATGGGGAAACTGTATACTATAACTATTCTTTTCTCAATAAAATAGGAACCTGGTTTTATTAGATTATAATACTCTCGTAACTCTAAGTTTAAGATTTGATCTTGATTGTATATCGATTTTAACCTATCTATCATAGACCTTAACACTTCTATATCGATCATAGAATGGTGGGTGCTAGACGCGCGTATAAAAGCCATTATATTTTCTAACCTGATAATTTCAAACATTAAATCTTCTACATTATTGGTTATGATTCCTAAAATTTGGGCAAACTTTGCAAACTTTATTAAACTATAATCGGTATAAGCATTTTTCTCAAGGAGTAGTTCTAATGTTGCATTAACTTTTTTTCTGATTTTTTGTTATTTGGTCTAAGATAGTGCTGTGCTGGGACATCCATTCTTTACTGAGACTGATGTGGTTATTGAATTCTGAGACTATTTTGTTTTCATTATTTTGTAAAGTTTTAATGGCCTCGTCATATTTTAAGGCATCTATATAATCTAAATTGCCAGTTACACTTTTTACTACTGACCCAAGGCTATCTACAAGACCTCTTTTGGCTCTAACAGGTTCCAAAGATTTTACTTGTTGTAGTACCTTACTAAGTTTGTGAGTAAGATATTCAATCTGATATTCGTAAAGCATGTAAGTCTCGTTATTAAGTCTAGTTCTAAAAGTCTTAAGTTGCAACTGTACGGAGTTTATTTTATCTTCAATGTCAGTTAGTTGTATATACTGTATGAATGAGTGGTAATGTGTGGTTAGTCTAGTCAGTCCTAATCTGTACGGTAATAGTCCTGGTCCATCGGCTAAAGTCTCAAGTCTTATCTCTTGAGGGTGTGTCGCATGGATTGTCAGTAGCAGCAGGATCCTGTAACAATTGGCTCGCTTTAGGAACTCGTTTCAGCCGCGATTTGGCTATAGGGCCACGTTTTTTTGAAGTGTATATGTGTATAGGCAAATCGGCGAGTACTGTATCTTGCGTGTAATGCGGTGCCGCTTTCTGGCGACTAGCAAAAGGGTTTTTAATAAAAACTTGTTGCTGTGGGGCATATTCTATCTCGGGCTCGCGGGTTTTGTTCCTGTTATTAATTAAAGCTGTACGGTTTGCAAGAGATGATTCGTTAATGATTTCATAAACCTTTTTCATCTGTTGTCTATGATTCTGTGCATATTGTTGCAAGATGTGCTCTGTCAGGTCTATATCGATTGGGTCCCTGGGGTCAAAATGTCCAGTCAATAGGTCAAAGGGTCTACACTTAGTGAAGCTATGGATAGAACTATTATATGCTATGATGGCGTATTGCATGAGATTGACTATTGGTTCGTCTTTATTTTGTAGTCTAAGAATTCTAATGTGCTCCAATAACGTTGAATGAAATCGTTCGATGTTACCATTGTCATTTGGACTATGAGGTAGAATTTTGTGGTGAGTTATCTTATGAAGACGTATAAATTCGGAGAAAAGCTGATTTGTAAATTCGGTGCCATTATCAGTGATAATAGTCATGGGTAGTCCATGATGAGTACAAAAACGTAGCAATGCTTGTATGATACTGATAGCGGTACCGTCGCGCAAATGATACGCTTGCCCATATTTCGTGAAAACGTCAATGAAAGTCACGTATTTTTCGTTCTGAACTGTAAAGAGGTCCATGTGAATGATTTCAAGTGGTTTTGTAGCTGGGGGCACTATGTTGAATTGAGGTTTAATTGGATTTCTGTCGTATTTAGCTTGACCGCAAATGGTACACTCATTAATAAATTTGGTGATTTGATCTTTCATCTTTGGCCAGTAATATTTTCGTGAGAGGGCTAGATTACATTCATTTATCCCACGGTGGTTCGTCTTACCGTCATGATAGTGTCGGATAATGTCTTGTTGTCGGAGGTATTCTTTAACATTCTCGAGTTCCGTTTTAGCTAATACTAGGTTAAATGAAGAACTTCTAAATTTGTCTTGTACAATTGGTACTATTGAATACATGGCTAACGGTGGATTTATTAATATGGCCGTTTTAACCTTAGGGTTGACATACTCTTTGATAGCATTGATAATGTCGCACTCTAGGTTAGATTGTGAGATTTGGACTTCAATTCGTGTATGGTTTTCAAAAGGTTTAGTTACTGTCGGACGGCGTTTTATGTCGCCAACTATGGTAAAACGAATCTGTCGATGAAATTTATTGAGAGGTTCATCTGTAATGGGGATTTCTAATATAGGATGTTCATTACTGGTATGTACGGTGTCCGTAGAGGAGTTTGTCGGTGGCGGTGGTGCCTCAGATGGGTTGTTAATTATTGACCTGAGATCCTTAATACTTTCGATCAGTGAGTTGATCTCATCTGTCTCCTCATTATAAATTTCTACACGGGAGAGAGCATCAGCATTGGTGTTAAATTTGCCTTTCTTGTACACTACGGTAAAGTCATATTCGCTAAGTCTTAGTCGCCATCTGGTCAGTCGTGAGTTGGGTTCTCTCAAGTTCACCATCCATTGTAATGGTTTGTGATCAGTCAGTACCTTAAACTTCCTACCAAAAAGATAAGGTCTAAAGTACTTTGTTGCCCAGACTATGGCAAGTAACTCTTTCTCGATGGTACTATAATTTAGCTCACTTTCATTAAGTGTGCGAGATGCGTAACAGACGGGTTTGTCAGAACCTATTGGTCCCTGAGACAACACTGCTCCAATAGCGACATTTGAAGCGTCCGTCGTGAGATTAAATTCCTTTTTGAAGTCTGGGTATTGCAGGATAGGGTCATTAGTTAATAAGGTCTTACAAGTTTCAAATGCGTTGACATATTCAGGGCTAAGAGTGATTTTACTACCTTTCTTTAGGCAAAGGGTAAGAGGTTTGGTGATGCGAGCAAAATCGGGGATAAATTTCCGGTAATAACCTAGAAGGCCTAAAAATTGTTTGATTTCCTTCGGGGTCTTTGGGATTGGATATTTTTGGACTGCGGAAATTTTGTCAGGGTTCGGCTTTATGCCGTCTCTACTAATAATGTGACCCAGATAGGCAGTTTCGAGCTTCAAAAATTCGGACTTGTCCATCTGGATTTTGAAGTTGGACTCCCTAAGTCTTTGGAAAACTTTTTCCAAATTATCCATGTGTTCTTGAAGAGAGGTACTATAGACGATGATATCGTCGAGATATACGAGGCATATGCTATTTTGAAGGCCTCTTAGAACATTGTCCATAACTCGTTGAAAGGTGGACGGTGAATTTTTTAGTCCCATGGGCATTCGAAGGAATTCAAAATGCCCGTGTTCCACATTAAATGCGGTTTTTGATATGTCCTGAGGGTCCATCTCCACTTGGTAGAAGCCACTTGCCAAATCTAAAGTCGTAAAGTATTGGCACTTTCCTAATTTGTCAAGGACGTCACTGATATTAGGTATGGGGTATTTGTCGTCAATGGTTTTTTCGTTCAACTTGCGAAAATCAACTACGAGACGCCATTTCTGTTTTCCGGAAGCGTCAATTTTTTTTGGCACGACCCAAATGGGCGAGCTCCATGCAGAATCGGAAGGTCTTATTATACCTTGCTGTAGCATTTTTGAAATTTGGTCCCTAACCTCATCCCGATGGACGTAAGGGTATCGATAGCTTTTAGTATATGCGGGAATTTCATCTGTTGTTCTTATGCGATGTTTTATTTTGTTAGTGAAAGTCAATGGTTCCCCGTCAATGTAAAATACATCCGCATAGCGAGAGCAAAGTGTTAAAAGATTAGCTTTTTCCTCTTCATTAAGGTGGTCCGTGCGCAAACGCGATAATACGTCATCTACGCGATTCGATTGTTTTACTTGCGTGCACTCAGCATTGAACAGTTCTGCACAAGTTGGCTGATCTAATGAAAAAATGACGTCATTGGGAGTTGGATTCTCTAACTCCACATATCCACGACTATTAGCTACAGTGGTAAGGCACTCATGGATAATACAATTACAAAAAACTTGTTCGCTTACTAAAACATCGCCATCCGGGGCATTAATAGGTAGTCTTACTAATTTAGTACTTTTGGCAGGGATAATATCCTCATACAAGTTGATGTTGCGTGAATTATATACTTTAATTGGATTTGTAGCAGTTCGCGTTACTAATTGAAAATCTTTTAAGTCTATTTTAGCCTCCCATTTGGATAATAAGTCTAATCCTATAAGGCCATCAAAGTAATTGTGAAAACGGTATACGAATAATTTTATACTATCGGCCTCGTTGAATTCATTAAAACACGGTAGAGTTATGGAGTTATCATTTTTACTGACACCGTGAACATTTGTTACTTCGAAAGGGTCATAGTTGAGGGGATAATCATGAAAAAACTTTTGTACAGCCTCGAGGCTAATAAAGGACTGGTTAGCGCCAGTGTCAATTAAAAATTTTAAAGGAGGGCTAGAAATTTCTATGTAAGGTAACTGTCTTTGAGTCTGTAAATTGAGGTCTATTTTTGCTCTATGGATGTCTGGTCCGACTGAAAATCCTGATTCTGGTTAGCACGGCTAGGGCCTGGTTGTGGCTCTGTTTCTCCTGTTACCTGATTATCACAAGTCGCATTACAGTCAGTCGTATTAGTGTTATAGTCATAGTCATAAAAATTGTAAAAGCCGTTCCAGTCTGTGTAGTAATCATATCCTGGTTCATAGTAGTAGTCAGCAGAATAATAGGAACTATCAGGCAAAGCGAGTTCATTAAGATTTAACTCGCGCGTCTTAAAATAATTATTCGGTGATGGGTTCCCGTTTCTTTGCCAATCGTGCGTCATGGGTAATGGTTTCGGACTGAAATGTTGAACGCCGCTCATGGGTTTCGGACCCGAATTTTGTGGTGGATTATTCCTGGATGGAAATTTAAAAACGTTACTTTGAGGGTGATAGTTTGGTAATGGTGCACGGAACATTTGTTGTGTTCGAGTAGGCATACGATTTTGATATTGGTTGCCTGGCATGTTGAACTTGAAGGCCTGAGGCTGAGGTTGATATCCACGCTGTCCTACGGGAGTAGGCCAGTTAGGTACTGGGGGTCGCGGAATATTTAATGGGTTAAACGGCAAAGCAGGCATAAGAGGAGGTTTATACATTTTAGGTGCGCTCTGAGCAGTTTGAGTCTTTGAAACATCATGACGTTGCTGCAGGTATATAATATTTAATTCTTCCTGCACGAACTCCAGAGCTTTCTCTATAGTTTCTGGCCGCATGCATCGTATACGTGAGCCTAAGGGTTCTTTTAGTCCACGTACAAAAGCCTGCATGGTAACTTTCTTATAAAGCGTCCGTTTAGCTTCAATAGTCGTCTGTAAAGTCTCGTGTAACGTCACAAATGTCATTATAGTACTAAACAAGGTTTGGCACTGATCGTAGAATTCCTGAGGGGTTCGATTACCTTGCGTAGCCAACGAGAGGTCATTGTACAAAGCCGTTTCGTCTCTCTGGTCCGAAAAGTTATTAATTAGAGCTGATCTAATACCTGCCCAAGTTTCGGGAATGCCGTTCGAGTTGATAGTAGATGCGGCCGGCCCTGTGATCTTGTTTAGAATGCCATTTAAGAGACACAGATTTCCTAGCTCACTTCCTAGCTCGGGGCTTGCATACTGAGATACTATCCGGTCACAGATGTTAATAAACCTGGTCAATACGTTGGGGTTTCCGTCGAAATCGGGCACAAGGCGTAAGGCCTTAAAGATTACGTCGGGATCGTACGGCAGTTTAGGTTCAAACAAACTACTTAAGTTAAAATGTAATTCACTGTCTAAGTCTCTATTAATATCTACTATGTGTCGGCGCGCCTGTCGCGATGCAGGTTCCCGGGTATAAGATTTCTCGCGATGGAAAATCTTGGACATAAAAGTAACTAGGGATAGATGGGAAGCAACACGAGAAAGATTCTGGTGTACTCACATATATTTCATCTCTGGTTCTTCTCCGTGAATCGAAGTCTGGATTCTCCACCCGGCTCCGCAGCTTTACTGTAGATTCAGGATACTCGTACCGTGACTTGATAGCCACCCGGGTGACTCGCGATCGTGATTATCGATGTTAAGTGATTCTAACGCGATTCGCGAACCGGCCCGCGAGTATCCTACCGACTGCGCCAATTATGTAAACTGCAGACGGAGGATCGAAAAAAAACCAAAGTTATTTTAAAACTAATTTATTTTAAAGGAAATTACTACAATTAAATTGGTGAAACCTTTTCGATGCTAGAATATGGAATGACAAAAATATGTATCAAAAATAACTAATTGCTAATGTCGAATTTCGCTGCGTCGGCGGCTCGTGGCTGGACGGATGTCATCGATGCAGTTTTTATGCACTCGGCGTAAATTGAAGGAATTGCAGCGTCGGAGATATGCATTAGGGATCCGTATTTAACACACTACTCTCAATTTTAAGTATTGTTTGTTTAATAATTATTAGGATGTGGACTCAGCAATTATTGTGCAGATACTCGTGACAGCCAATGGCTTATTAGCCAAGAGCCTCGACCAACACTGAAGAGGCCCTCGTTGGGCAGCTGGATCAAGGGCTTGATTAAGAAAGCGATTCTTCTGGACACGGCTCGTATTGCCAGGAGGTTCCTCTCTCTCTCTTCCCGAGACCGGTGGGCTGATATCTATACTAATATTATAAAGAGGAAATATTTGATTGTTTGTTTGTATTGAATAGGCTCCGAAACTACTGGACCGATTTGAAAATTTGTTTTACGATTAGAAGCCGAAATTATGTCTGATGAATATAGACAACTTGTCTTCTTTTTTTTCGAAATCCTCGCGCACGTCGTCGCGGGCGAAGCGCTAGTTTTTTTATATTTGTAAATTTATTTTTTAGTTACTTAATCTATTTTAAGAAATATTTAAAAATGTGTGTAAAGAAGTTAATGAATAAACGAAATTATGATTAAAGCAAGAAAATGCATTTATTTCTATAGACAACTAAAACAAAACACGTTACCGCTACTATATCCATTTGTATCACACATAAACACCCCCTCACACACACTTACACACCACAGATAATTGTCCATAGCTTTTAGCCAGCACAATGTATTTAATAATCCCCACAAGGGTAATTACGTTTCATATAAACGATGACCACTTTACCTTGAACTCTGCCCACTCACTTAGGGAAGCTTTCAAAGGTAGTATCACAACACCAGTTAAAAGAGACCTCTATTTTCCTACTTCATGTAAAAAGTTAAAAACGCAGGTGAAATGTTATTACTGGTTTTGTTTAATGTCCAGTGTAAATACACTAACAAAACTAACAATAATAATAGCTTACATTTTGACAGTTCAACAACACACTTTTGTAATCGGATTATCTTCCTTCTGTCTCAAATCAATTTCAAGAAAAAAAAAAATCAATTTTGCGACATTAAAAAAAAAAAGTGCTTTTCCTAAATGTAAATGCTATTATTTAAGTGTGATTGTACTTACATAAATATTTTATAATGGACACAAATAATCTGTGGAAACGTTGCGGATTGTACATTTACCCAGATGTTATAACATATTTTATTGTAACACAAATTGTAAAACTGTTTGTTTTTCCCAAATAAATAGAATAAATAAAAACATTCATTGATTTTTTTTAAACATATGAATCAATGGATATCTCAGCAAAGTTCCTTCAAAGTTCTCTGGACCTTAAATAAAATCTGAATCTGAAGGAGCTGTTGCACAGTCAATGTAGACTTAAATAGCTTTGAGTGGTGACGCTTTAATGTTCAGGCTTGCTTTGGCAGTCAGTTCTAGTACCACCTATTTTATCAGCTCATACTTTTGCCATGACATAAGCTTTTTTCTTCTAGTTTGCGCAGATACGCGTTGAAAAACATCAAAATCAAATTACAAGCGTTGACAATTTTCGTCGATTATTAAAAAAAGGTGTTCCAAACATTTTGACCGCGTAGGTATAAAAGTTTTCTATGAAACAGCAGATTTTTTCTTATCACCGACGAAAAATTCCTATGATTAGGGGTTTAGATTCATGTCCATGAACTGTTAATTTAGCGTATTTGATTTCACATAAACCTACATGGGCACTTATGAAACGTCAGAAGCTAGGTGCACTGTTCCAATTGGTCGTTTCCTATGGAGAATAGCCGGCAAGGAACTCCGGTTGACAACATAACGTAACATCACGCTTGTAATCCCAGAAGGGTAAGTTATAGTAGTAATCCTTTGAAAAATAATTGGCTTTTAAAATGTTTTCAAATTACAGTGTTTAATGGGTATTGAAGGACAGTGTGGGCCTGTCAACAAGTACAAAGTACTTAATAAAATAGAAAAAAGAAATTTAGTGAAGTACTTATAAACCGCAAAAATACCCCCATCTAACATATCACAACGGTGAATTAGATATTATTATCTCTGACTTAACTTGATCCATAAAACAGTACTAATAGTTCCAATAAAGGGCTCAACAAAAATTGGCTATATTTCAGCAACTTCCAGCTACTGACCAGCATACTTCGACCTCTAACATAGTTCTTTATGAAGACAAATGAAGGCCATTTAAATCTAGTTGTAACAAGGCAGGGCATACCAAGTGAAGCTGGTCATCATTACTAAAAGTGCGTTCGGACTCCAAAGTAAGTGGAAGAGTAAACCGTTTTGGTAGCCGCTGGCGAGAATTGGTTCGAGGGGTTGCCGGGTCGCTGGCGAAAATCGAAGGAGGCGAATGAAAATGTTTTTCCGGTTTCGTGTTGACCTGAAAATAAAAGGAAACACAACAGCATATAACATAACAAGAGAGCATTGGTGGGCGAGTGTTAACGGCCCCGACTCACGAGTAAGGCTGGCGCGCGCACTTTACTTAGTCTAAATAATTTCGTCACCACTGCTCTCAAAACAGTGAAGGAAACCATCGTGAGGAAACCGGAATGTCTTAGAACTGAAAATTCGAAGACATGTGACCTCTACCAACCCGCAATGGGCCCGCGTGGTAGATTATAGCCCACTCCCTTTCAAAGAGACTTAAAGAAAGGAGGCCGGTGTCCTGCTCCTGATCCTGCAGTGGGAACATAATAGGCTGATTAAGATAACATAACGTAACATCACGCCTGTATTCCTCAAGGGTTAGGCAGAGCTGAACCCAACCTAGAGTCATTTCGATATCCAATTATTTTCTAATTATTCAGGTACTTCATAACAGTTTCCTTAAACAAAGTGATACGAGTTTTTGTGTTTGGTATTGGCCAGAAATTCAAGGAATATTCTCAGATGTTTGTTCTACCTATTTGTCGTATAAGGCCCGGAGTTGCATTCTACATATTAATACAGATACTATTTTAAGATAGACCTATACACTTCAAGAAATTTCATTAATATTAACGACTAACTGACCCGAAATACGTTGCCCTGTCTTTTCAATTCCCATATCACTTTCATTTTTCCCGGTTATTCGGACTTTACAAACATTTTAAACCAAAAACAAAAAAACGGTCCAGCCGTTCTTTTTTATTCCATTTTTATTTTAAAAGATTTCATTGTCCATTTATCCCAAATTTTTATTTTTCGCCAAATATAACGTCTATTTTCGCTAACGTAACCTTTCTTTCGCTAACTCTACAGAACCTGTTAACCCTCAATGTTCGGGGGGCAGCACTAATGTACAAATTATATCTCATTGTGGCTAACAAGAACCTTCTTCTGTTGTCTGTTGGCTGATAATGGCTACCCACGCAGTTTCTAAGGTATTATTGGGGGTGGCTGATCTAGCTAAGAGCTGGTTTTACTTACTTTGTTAATTTTGCCATGCCTAGTTTCTGCAAAGTTAATCTTTCGACAAAGTTTTAATTTGCTCAAATGTAACTCGAGAAAATGCGGGTTGACAGCTAATGTATGGAACATAACATACGGTGACCAATTCCGATGTGTACAACTTTTTTAGCCTCCATTCTGATTTAGCGCCAAATGTCTATTATTCAGTTATAATGCGGAAAATTCTTTGGTTTGTAAGACCATGAACACCGCAATAGTTTTGTACTAAAGATCTTAAACGAATACCATTTCGTTCACTGAGGATTTATATACAAGTCCTAGCTTTGTTTTCTGTGGGGTTATCTAATTCGACATTGACCACGTACCTTTGTACGTGGTCTATCTCGAATCCGAAAAGAAGAATATGTGTTACCTTTTTTATGTAAAACCTAGAAGTGTGCAAAATATTAATGAAAATCACGATAGCAAACAATCGCATTTTAAGTAACAAAAAAGGGGAAAAAAGCAGATCTCATTAACTGAACAATATGATTGTAGACAAATATTTAGTAATTTTGCAATGAAATAAACAATCAATCAATCAAAATAGTCAATTTAAGGTTATATTTACTTCAGATGAATTAGCCATCCTGTATATTAGGTCAAACCACTATTCTAACCGAACAGACAGCTGTGCTGCTGGGGAGTTTGTTGCGCCACTTCTTCTTCCCAGCTAAAGCACTAGGAAGTGGTGAAGGGCGGGCGTTTTGGGGGACTGTCTTATGTAATTTTGACGTTCGAAAAGTGCTGATTCTCAGCCTAATTTGAATAAATGACTTTTGATTTTTGACTATACTTATTCTTCAGGTAAAAGTTATACGACGATTGACAAATCGGCCCAAAACACTTCCATAATTAAGTGTTTAGGATCGATAAATTCTTGTTAAGAAACCCTGAGGTTTTTTAGGAACCGAAGTTTGTAGCGGTATTTTAAGAGTTATCAAGCGAGTTCGTTTCTGTTAACTGCATAGAAAGAAGAAGGAAAAATTGATTTTACTTTTATTTACTTTTTCTTTATTTCTCTTTCTCGACGAAGAAAATGGTATGCCGGATACAGCAAATCTAGTAAAAATCAAAACAATTCCTTACTTATAAACAGAACTTAGTTTTTTTAATACGTGATGTCACTCAGGTGTAGGTAGAAAAAATACGGTAGTAGTGCATTTCGCTCTGAAGATTTTATGTGTTAAGCACAATATTATGTGACGTGTAATGAAGCCATGAAGGAAACAATCGACATCAGTGTCTTTGGTTTTGTATTTTCGTATTTTTACGACCGACTTTCGAAATTAAAGTTATTTTTAATTTTGTAGTGCTTTTTTTTAAAGGTGGTTATGGTCTAAGTCTGGACGAATAAAAGTGACTGACATTAGAGGATCAGTCAGAAGTTTAATTCGCCCAGCTTTTTCAAAGATACACTGTGAAAGCTTTGATAACCTTGGCGTCTGACTAACTGTGTTTTCATCAAGTAACGAGAAGAGAAGAACAGTTTTCTTCTCTTGCGGGAAGCAGATTAATCTCTTATATTAGGAGGCTGACAAGAGCTTAAGTGCTGTCTGTCAGACTGCATAGAAAAGAAAGAGAAGCGCGACGACACAACGCTGGTAATTTATTGCAAAAATGAAGCAATTATTTATTTTAAAAAAATCTATTGATTGGACAAAAAAAAAATATGTATGTTATTTTTACAAAAATCAGAATGTTTTCATTTATAAGTATGTTTTTTAATCGTTAATGGAAAGTTTTTGATGTATCTTCGGGATATTTTTCAATCGTTTCAAATTAGTTTATTTTATTTAATTTTATTTTATTTTATTCGGGAAACTTACAGCTAACATAAACAGTGTCCTGAAACGATACAAAATTGAAGGCCATTTACAAGTTTCCACTGGTAAAAAGTGTATTATGTTTTCAACACACTATTTATCTAGAATATATCTTGAAGAAAATTTGTTTTATTTTTTCTTCCGATTTTGTTTACTGCACTGGATCATAAAATTTTAGGCATTATGAAACTAGCATTTAGGTCCTGGAGTCCCCTTAACAATCAATCATCTTAATTCCCCTTCAAACTAGTCAAAGCAGAGTTAATGTTTTGATGTCTAAATAAGAAGATATCGGATAAAACAGCAGGGGTGGTGAACATGGCAAATTGCGGGAATGTGTGGCAGCCATTAGGGGCACATTACATTACTAGCACTACTGTTGTACAGTTGAGTGGGGGACGACATTCAATTATTTTAGTGATGCTCATCTTTTTTTTTGTGATTTATTTATTTATTTTTCTCTTACAATAGGCCAGTCATTTAAAACATCATAGGTCGGAAAAAATAGCACTGTACCGATTTTTTGGGATGTGGTTAGGGTATGCCAGTAGTGTAAAACCGAATATGCACGACGTGCTAACTGGGTGGCCCTCGAAAAAACCAAGTATTTTTGAAACGAAATACAAATGTACACTAAGAATCTACTACTTAAACAGCAGTAATAATATGATGGGATAACTTTTAGTTGTGTCTATAATAGATTTGGTTCGGTTTGAAGAAAAATTTATTTATATAATTACTAGTTGAGCCCCGCGGTTTCACCAGCATAAGTCTTAATGCCTTAGGAATGTCAAGATAAAAAGTATCTGATGTCCAAATCTAGGTCATGGTCTACTGATGTGCCAAATTTCATCCAAAATCGCTTAACCGTTTTGGCGTAAAATCGTGACAAACGAGCAAACTTAGTGCCGATTTCACCAAAGAAACTGAACGCGTTCAGCACATGAAAAAACACGTTCAAGAGCTGTCAGTGTCAATATTCCAGAGAAAATAAAGACACTGACAGCTCTTAAACAGAGTTTATGTGCTGACCCGCGTTCAGTTTCATTGGTGAAATAGGCCCTTAGTAGTTAGGAAGTTCGGATGATACCTAATAATAATGAATGAATACGGCTGATGCGAAGTTGTAGTTTTTATAATTGAACAACAAACAGCAAATGCGGTCGCTACGAATGGTCACTTACTGATTTGACACCATTATCCTCACAGCTAAACACAAACCTCTTTTTTCTTGTCCCAATCCCCACGCTCCTGTGTCAACCTCATCCAGTTCACAATGTCCTGTCCCATATGAAACCATAAGTACCTACCCGCACGCGTAAAATGACAAAGGCCGCATTCCGAGTTAGACCATAATCGCCGACACTCACATCGATAATTTACGTTCCGATTTAGGTATCACGATTATGACAGCTGAGAGCTGTCAACAATCGCTCACAGTGATATTATTAAAGGGCATGGTCGGCGTTATCGCAAGATGGCGCATGTCATGACGTCATCTATGACGATTCACGGGACATCGTTATCGCGCTCACGGTAACTCGGAAGGGGTGTAAGCGCGCTCAAATCGATTACATCCCAATTCGGAAAGCAGCCTTAATTTGAGCATAACGAACTGCTCATATTCTAAAATAGTGAAAGTATTTCTATACAGGTAAAACTATTTTCTTAATGTGCCTCGGCAAACTTCGAGTTTCGGCAGTCGTCGGATTTCTATCAGTTGCCCTTTGTGCAGACCGGACGCTCTCAATCGACTTGGAAGTATAGACACGTTGTTTAATTTTATTAATATTAGATATTAACTTTTTATTAACTCTGACATAATATTATCAATATTTGACATTCTATACCTACAATTTTAATTTCAACTCTCCATAATTGGCTTTTGGTTTAAATTTTTTTTTTTTTTTTACTTTATTAGGTTATTTTTTATTTTGTAAATGTGAGATTTCGGTTGTAGGCCTTGTAGATTTTACATTTATAGACCATAGTCTATTTGTTAAACATATGGTACTTGTTGACAGGCCTACATTGTCCTCCCATACCTATTATCACTGTAATTTGAAAACATTGTAAAAGACAAATATTTTTTAAAGAGTAACCATGGACTTTCTTGCCGGTTCTTCTCCATAGGGAACGACCAATTTGGAACCGTGCACCTAGATTCTAACGTTTCAATATGTGAAATGAAATATTTGGTTTTGATAGAGTTGTTAATACTTTTTTTATCTTACGTACGCTGTACAGTTGAGGGGATATTACTCGTATAAAAATGGGAGGAAAGCTGCTAAAGTCGCAGGCGTAACAGATTACCGAGGGACAGAAAGTAGTTGTATTGGACTTACATCACCATCATGACGTCATCTAGGCAGATAACGTCATGATGGTGACAGCTGAATACTGGTTGGTATTTTACATGAAGCGACCGCCTATCTGACCTGCACAACCCAGTTACTGGGTATCACGATATCCCTTGGTAAGACTAGTTAGTTAGTACCTACATACTTTTAAATAAATAAGGCATAATTTAGTTGTCTTCATTTCATCAAACCACCTAACCCCGTCCTTAAAAAACGCGAGCATAGACAACACACCTCATTATTTTCGGCCTCATTACAGAACAGACCACATTAATGTTATTGTTTAGTCTATGGAGGGTCGAGTTTCGCGCCATTTGGCCAACCAGTCGTGTAATAGCGTGTGAGGGTAGGAACGGCGCACACTGGTCGATTGATGTTAAGTGTATTATTATTTTGTTTTGTTTTGCGTGGGGTAAAATAATAACATGAAAGGGTAAAGATGATTGAGGATGATGAATGAGATAATTTTTAACAGCTTGACAGTCACAAAGTAGGTACCACTTTATAACGACTGCAATGTTTTTAAATGCAGTTATTGTTTATTTAAAAAACAGTAAAAAATTGCAATTTCTATTATTCTTAAAATAAAGTGTACAAATAGAAGACGTATTTTTATAAAACAGCCTTTGTAATTCTGATTCTAATAATACGAGATGTATTGTTAATTCACCAGTGATGAAATTTTTAAAGATTTTATCTGTATAGATATTGGTAAAGACGTAGCCTCTCATAAAAATATAATTCAATTATTACCTTAAAAAACAAGTGAACTATTTAGGTTAAAGCAACAGCTTTTGTTTTAATAGCCCACAACCCAGTGTGCGCCGCGCCCCCTCAATTCCCTTCAGTCTGTATTGTCTATTTGAATTTAGAATAAGCCCGTTCGAAATTTGAATTGAGATGTTTGTTCATGATTGGTTAGATTTGATTTGAAATGGAGTGGGGTGATTATGAATGATTCGAGTTTATGGATAAGACAAATTATCTTAATGGCCGGTTACTGTAATTAACTGATCGTCAATTGGGACTTTGGTTTGGTAGATTGAGTCTTGAGTCCTGCTTTCAAGGCCTCGGGCTTTAATAGTCAGTTATCTTTTTAAAAAAAAAACACTAAACGCTCGCTTCAATTAGGATTTATAATTCAGTATTGTTCTAGAAAAGAGATTAAAGGCGGTAACCATCGTGGCTAAGATAAAACCAGTCAAAGAAGAGAAAAGTAACACAGGCCTCCTCTCTGTGAGAAAGAGTGGGTCCACCACGCGGGCCTAGTGCGGGTTGGTAGATGTCACATGACTTCATACTTCGACCTTCGGTTCTAGAACATGCCGGTTTCCTCACGATGTTTTCTTTCACCGTTTTGAGAGCAGTGGATATCTTATTAGAAAACTTTTATTTATACATTATAGCTAGGACTAGGCTAGCATTATGGGTAGGTACCCAAACAAATTAATAATCACCGCCATTATCACCGAATCACCGTTTAATTACTGTTGCCACCCTCATAGTTACACTTATTACTTTGTGATGTAGTGATGTGCTCTGATCTATGTTAGGGGTGCGTAGAAGAGGGTTCCGTGAGGAATATGTTTGGTGTTGATTTAATTTCTTTATTAAAGATTATGGTGAAAATGCCGTAGCTAAAACAATTATGCTGTGTGATAGAACTATTCAAAATCAAACTCTACATAAATTAAAAGTCGTTTATTCAAACTAGGCTGAGAATCTTAAAATCTTAAGCACTTATTGAAAGTAAAAATTACATAAGACAGTCCCTTCACCACTTCCTAGTGCTTTAGCTGGGAAGAAGAAGTGGTTCAACAAACTCCACAGCAGCACAGCTGTAGACGTTGAGTTATAAAAAAAACTTGATACTTTACAATAATAGGTTTGCAAAGTAATAAACATTACGAGACACAGAACATCAAATTGAATTATTTGTTATATGTCAGCTAGCCGCGCCAATATACAAACAAATACAATGACAATATACTAAAGCTAAAACTTAAAATTAAAATGTAAACAAAACATAATACATAGTCAAATGCCAGGCATAAAGGGCGTGACAGCTTACATAATATATGCAATACTGGATTATAGAACAATTACTAATAAGAATAACAAAGCCATGGTCTACAAGCAGCACTCGCTCACGATCATAACGCAAAGATCAGCCGTTATCCCCCTCGCAATTTTTGAAGGAAGGAGGCAACCCGACCCCCGAAGCTTCCGCAAGCAGTGACATTTAAGCGAGTAATTTGCTGCCGGTTGTTCAGGCTAGAATAATAATGATGAATTGTCGAGGTCGCTAGCTAAACACATATTGCGAAACAACTCATTAACAAAAAAAAATATGGTTGAAAAGGCTACCTGTTTTTGTCCGGAACTCAAAACAACATAGTCCACTGCTGGACACAGCCCTCAGGCTGCGCCACAAAATCCTGTCCTCCGCCTTCCGCCACTTTTTCAAGGTCATCGGTCAATCTATATGAGTAGCGTCCCACACTTCGCTTGCCGATACGCGGTCTCCACTCCAGGACTCGTCTGCTCCGCCGGCCGTCGGTCCTATAACAAACATGTCCAGCACACTGCCACTTAAGCTTGCTTACTCTGCAAGCTTTGTCGGTAACTCCGTTCTTTTCTTTGCCTGGGACTGATACACAAATATTTTTCTTGGCTGTCATACAAGTAGCTGGAAATGGCAGTAGAAGACTGAAAAACACAAGCAGTCTAATATTTAAATCAGGAATTAAACAAAGAAGTTTTTGTGCGTTCATTAATGTTTATAGAGTAACAAACTGTAGCCGTGTTCACCATGTGAACATGACGACCCGACCTTCCCTATAAACTTTAATCAATTTTGTAACCCATTTATAGGAGGAATTTCCACAATTCCTTCCTCAGTGTTCACGTCTATTACATAAGGAACTCTTGTGAACATTTTCATGCTTCTAGACCTTAAGATTTTTATTTACTAGATTATGATTTTTTACATTCACAAAAGATTATTGAGGTAACATCTTCATCACAGACCAGGGACATCTTGGCTGCTAACACAATAATAATACTATATAATTATGCTACTCATTCATTTTCAAACTTATTCTATAATCCGTTACGATTATGAATATCCTGAAAATCCTTTTATTGTGATAGCAAATGTGTCACAGAGATGCTGTATCCGTTCGGTTCTGACTTACATATTTATTTGGGGATTATGTCGGTTTTCCGAAATCATCTTTTTTACGTCATCATGTGATCACCATTTCTTTCCTCAAGTACGGTGATTACGGCTTTATTCCCTGGCTATAGGGAAGCTTTGCCATTTGTAAACGTAACCCTAAATTGGGTCCATTAAAGAGATATCCCAATTCCCAGTCGTGAATGACAAAACATCATAAAATTGCTCCATGGATGGCTTTTGGCTCGAGTTACCCTTAAGAGTGATTAGTTTTATGGTTTGTTCCTGTCTCGGACTTTTTTCGTTGACGCTACGGTGTTTCCGACAAAATTGTCTTTCTGGTAAAATCATGCTGGATTATATTTGAACGCGTTGTGAATTGTTACTGAATAAATAAATTGGAATTTGAATCAATAGATTTGTGGGCCCGGCACGACTCCCGACGCGGCCACTCAAACAAGTATTCGATGATTTTATTTTTTTAAGTTGTGCTCGTAAACATGGTATTGGAATACCTAATGGATCAAACCTTTCAAGATTCGAATTAGAAGAGCTTGATCACATTTATCAACTCATTCCTTTTTAACGCTTTTAATAATCACACGCTTACAAAACCTGTGCATTCGCTTTGTTTTCGGTCTTCGTAAGTATAATTAAGTTTCTCACCTTCGCAGGGAACTCAAGTGGCTCCCGATCGGGATCCAAACTCAAGTGGCGCAGGAACACTCGAATTCTCCTCTTGAATATCTTACACAACCCGTCTTATCCTTTCTATCTGCGTGAGCGTTTAACTTACGGTCGCTCTAGCAACGCACCGTGTAGATCGCACCCTAGAAATTCTAGATAGAACAACTCAATAACACTTTGCCCTGGTAATCGAACCCAGGACCTCATGCTCAGCAGTAGCTCTTGCGATCACTAGACCAACGATTCAGTAAAAAAAAGAATAAAAACTAAGAGAAAGACACTAACTGTTCTAGAGTCCCCAATAGAATTGTCTCGAATGAGAATCAAACCCTAGCCCTCTTCCCTCACCGACCATCTGTCGCCACAATGGGCACTTACAAAACGCATTCACTATTTTATCAAATCTATCACAACCACACACCACACCAAATCCTACCTTATACCAAACCCTTAGAGTTTATTTTTGATCGGTGTTTAGTTTTAAGGGTCCCCCATTCCATATGGATTAACTATAATGAATCGTAAATTCGATCTTTGACACCTTTTTCATTTTGGTTTCAAATGATTTTTGTTGGAACCCTCTTTTTATTTAGAAATGGGTAAATAGACATGGCTTCTGTTACATGCGATTTCATTATGAATAGATTATTAAGTATTTAGTTGAAGATTATAGCTAATAGGGTATGATATTTTCATGCTTCATAATAATCTTAATCAGCTTATTAATGTTCCCACTGCTAGACACAGGCCTCCTCTGGGGCCAGCACGCGGGCCCAGTGCCGGTTGGTAGATAACACATCATCACATGTCTTCGAATTGTTGGTTCTAGGACATGCCGGTTTCCTCAAGATGTTTTCCTTCACCGTTTTGAGCGCAGAGGGAGGAGAGGGGCTGATATTACTGGGCCACCCGTGCTTGAAAAAACAGTAACCGGTAAGGTGGACTCCCCGACGATAGTGACAAATCATTATACGACTGCATGCAGCCGTATCCAGCGAGCCAGCATCGGAGAGTCCCACCGTTCCGCTAACGCGCGCAGGATGGTGTTGGGACACTCACGCGAGCGGAGCATGATAGAAGCGCACCGTTTGCGCATGATAGCCGCAAATCCATCTGTGTCCACCTGCGCGAACATCGCGGAGGCGCTGCAGTGGCGCGGCAGTCCCATCAGTACCCGGAACGCATTATTGTATTGAACGCGCAGATCGCTGTATGTTCGCTGTGTATAGTTAACACACAGGCTCAAGGTGTATAAGGACTGACAGTACGCTTTAAAAAGCGCAACTTTGACAGTCCCCGTGCACTGTAAAAACCTGCGGGCCATCATGTTGCATCGGACAGACAGCGCTCTGCGCTCCCTTTCAATATCCACACTATCCTTAAGGTCCTCAGTGACCCAGTGGCACAAATACTTAAATTGCTCGACTTTTTTTAGACCTGTAGCACACAAAGTAAAATTCGGAACAAACGTGTATCGCTTGTTGTCCGGCTTGAAAATCATTATTTCACTCTTTTTCGTGTTGTATTTGAGCCCATGAGCCACCGCGTAGGACTCACAAATATTCAGGAGCCTTCGTAAGCCACGAAGCTTCGTTAAGAGGAGGCTCCAAACACTAGTTGTAAATGTTTACTTGTTTAAATAATAAACCACTTAAAAAAAAAAACATATCTGGTGTAAGTTTATCACACTCTAGCAGCCGGTTACGGATGTAACCAAAATTTGGAACACAGGTAGACCATGACCTGAGTTAGGACCTAGGATAGTTTATTGTCCCGTTTGTACTGTCCCGTGGGATAATTTCTGACAGTTGCAGTCGCGAATAAAAGCTGGTGACTTAATTAGCCTATTAGCTGGTTATTAAGGCAATCCCGGCGACCAAACGACCTTGAGTGTTCGGTCCCTCTCTGTCCCGCCGGTAAGTCGTTGCTCCTGCGCACGCCCTTTTATCATAGAATTCGCATGTTTTTCTATTTTATTTATTAAACTATTTAAATTAAAAGCGAATAGCGATCTTTTTTAAATACAATAAAACGTGAATTATTCAGATTTAAATGATCTATTAATTAGTGTAATCCTCAAATTATTGAAACGTCACCTTTAGCAACAGACGCATGCTGTAATTTTAGTGACTTTTTTTCAGAGAGATTTTAAATGTATTTTCAACACATAAAAACAATTAAGAACGTGTAATTTGATGATAGGATATCGAACATTAATAATTTGCTTTTAAATACCTACTAGCTGTTGCCCGCGACTTCGTCTGCGACATCAGGCCAGATCATGGTCCTAGTCTTCTGTCTTGTGAAGAAATGAAAATCAGTATGTCAATATGATTTAAGATCTCCGGGATATCTAGAACCCACTTACTTCAGTCGCTTTTTTCCACTTTTCCGTACGTTTTTTTTTTTCATAGAAAAAAAAAAGAATTACAAAAGAATTAGCCAAATGGGTGCAGCCGCTTCGAAGTGATGTGCGGACAAAAATTATATGCCATTAATTTTTCTGATTAAAAACGTTTCTCTTTTTGCGAAATACTGTTAAAAATTAACAATCCAACTGGCCGACATAACCCTCTTGTCTTGGCAAAGGTAGAATAATCAGTGAATTGTAGCACATCTCTTGGACTTCTGACAAAAAACGCTCTTAAAAATCAATTCATCAAACGGCATAATGCAATACTCAGGTTATACTACCAACCCCGTATAAGTCAAGTAGATGATTTAATACACAATAATACATTCTATGTGGGCCGTGCTAAGGTTAAAAGTCCTGTGTTGACTAGGGCTGAGTATGTGTAAATTAAAATGTTATTCAATGGTGTTTTGGGGGAAGCTTAAGTAATTATTTTAAGAGGGAGGGTTCCGCTTATTCGAAATAATTTCGTAACAATCTTGAAACTTTTTTAAACGTTAGTAGACAACGTTTAGTACTTATGTCCTCCTATCTGAAAATAACAACTAATTGCAATCTTCAACCAAAACAGGAACAGCATTCAGACCGACATACCTTCGAAAACTCATTGAAGAGATTTTTAGAAAATGTTTTGAATGAATTGATCGAAAGAATTAATGAATTGAAGGTTAAAAACTACTTAAAATAAACTACAACACGCGTGGCATCGTCAAGAAATCAGATAGAATAGACAAAATGAGAGATTTATTTGATTCGTCCTTCATTTTGTATATTCTTCTGTCGACAAAACGTGTTTCTATGTGGGCTTGCTGCGCGTGCAGAACCCCATCCTTTTCACTTTGTAACTATTAAACCAACCCTCACACTGTTGTGATATTTCGCTAACACATCGTAATCCACTGTCAACAGAGGGATAGGTGATGTAGTGTCAAATCGGAACACAATTACGTCACCAATCTGTTTTTATAATCATTTAGTCTATGATATTTGTTGGTTTTGATAACGGCAGTATTTTTAGAGAGGGGGCAAATTGTTTGTGGTGTCAAAAGAAGTACTTTTTTTTTTCTGAAAAGGGCAAGGTAAGGGGTTTGCTTTTACTATGGCGTTTTTGCAAATGAATTTTAACCGGTATGTATGTTCATCTGTTCCTTCATAACTTCTTAACTACTCATCATAATTTGACCAAAGAGGAATCATTGGAAGCGTCTTGGTCGTGCACTGAGGATTATGTGATGTCACAAATCCAACATGGCGGCTTTTAGAGGATGAAATGTGTTGCCGAGAAATGAAAATTTAAGGTTAATACCTATAACTCGTTTGGTATTTTATGAAAGGTCTAAAGGAATTTATACATGAACCCCAAATTGTAATATTGAATTTTCGCAAACCAAAGAAGTGGGTAGGTTAATGGTGGGACCAAAATAATTGGAATAAAAATGAAAATAAAAAACCGGAGTCGTGGTCTTGTAATTAAGGCGTATATTTAAGAGTTTACGTGTGACTCCGGATTTTAAATTTGTCTGTCTGTGATGTTTTGTTTATACCTTTTTAATTGTTGTTTTGGTAATAGTTGGGTTTAATTTATTTACTTTTATTTTTATTTAATAATTAAAACAGTGCAAACACAAAATTAATCTTATTCGTTGAAAGATCACCATCAACTTCCTATACAAAAGATAATATTCTTCTTCAAAACTGTTCCCTTGTTTTGAAAATTAATTTTGAAAAGCGACTAACTTATCTGAGCAACTATTGGTGGCGCTGGTTGTCAACAAAAATCAAAATGTTAAACAAAAACCGATCGTATGTCCCATTCAAAATGTTAGTTCGAAAAACGACCGTTGCGCAGATAAATTGGTCGATGTGAACACGTGATGACAGTGTTTTCACGCGGAATTCACGAAATAAAGTGATGTCATATCGCTGGACTAGCCCGCGGGGACACAGCTAGGGTAGTGACGTCACAGCTTTAATGTATTTATGTTAATGGTTGACTTTATACATGAATAGCAAAGCTTAGTGTCTTCGAGTGAACTGACAAATCATTTGGGAAAACAACAAGATGGCGCGCGGCGTAAGTTCTGATTTTGGCCACGTGCCAAAACAACCTTATTGCGCAAAGTTTTGTTGTTTAATAAATCCTCCAGGTAGCTATTGAGTGGTACGACTTGTACTGTGACTACGGCTTCTTGTGTCAGCAGTGTTTTGAAAGGGTCAGAGGGATGTGGATTATACCGAACAGTGTTATCAGACCTTGTAGCGCCATTCCTGTGTATGTTCCTTTGTAAAACGCACACTATGCAGGCAGGCATTTTATAAGTTAGGGGTTACATCACTGATAAAAATGCCTGGCTTAATGCTGGTCCTGCTCCACATCGCAACTAATTAATTGACATTTGAATAACATAACTGGCGAAATGTGTGTGTACTATAGGTAGACCTCCGCCCAACCCTTCGGGGAAACAAGACGTGTTGTTATGTGTATGTTGAAATACTGTTGGAGCTGCTGAAGATCTCCTTTTTATCATATAGATGCATTGCACAGATGTGAGTACTTTGTACTATGGAGCTGTCATTTACTGGGTAATGATTGACTTGAATGTGCCCTGGCGGCTGATAGTATGTCATGCTCACTCAAATGTCTCGCTGACGGTGGCGCGTGTGTTGGATCATTTAGCTCCCTTCAAAATGGTTGGTCTGAATGGTGCTGATCCATGAGACATGTTCGTGAACGGGCGCCGTCAGTTGGGACTGGTCATCTCTTATTTTAATTATTATTATTAGTATCGTTAAATTCAGTGCGACGTGACGCGATGTTGCGTTGCGGACCGGCCCGCGGCGACACAGCCTAGTGATAACTGAGTGGTTTTCTAACGAATTTATAAAAAGGTCTGCAAAGTTATATTTTGCTTTGTTTGATCTCACGCTGTTGTCAATGTATATTTAAAGTGTCTTATTTTGTTTAGCCTCACAAAGACATTTTCTGAATTAACCGCGATAGTAATGTCAACTGTAAAAATTGTTTACTGAGTCGTCACTAGATGGATTTCTACATCGCGGTTTCAAGAGTCTCTGCCGAAAACATTGGGCCTTATATTAATAATGTTTGTAAACCGCTTCTATTCTAAGGTGTAACCACTACATCTGCGAAAAATCTTATTTGAGGCTTGAGGATATTCAAAGTCAAAGTCAAAGTCAAAGCATTTATTTCAAATAGGCCCATAAAAAGGCACTTTTGAACGTCAACATTTACATTAAAAATAGAACTGATTCTAGGCGCCACTTCCAAAAAGTAGTTTCGTATGGAGAAGAAGTGGCAAGAAACCCCACCGTTACTCTTTTAAAATGTTATACAATATTTTGCATTCATTAATTATATTTCTATATGTGAAGACGATGCACCAAGAATAAAAATACTATACCACAATTGGTAAAAAGAACTAAAAATAAAGCAAAGGCAGATAAATTAATCACGTGATAGGTACATTGTGCTCACATATTTACAGACATTGTAAAAATATATGATTTTCCTAAAATATTAACTAGGAATAAGTCAGTATGTGAGTAAAGTAAAAATAACAGATTATACAATACAATAAGCAACTAGTATGATTTTGTCTAGCCTCTAGATTGTCCTATGGAGCAGGACCAGCATGTTTCCAAGCATTCTTATCTAGGATATAATCCTCTAATTTGCAATATGCTTGTTAACAAAGTGTTTTTTTAACATGAGTTTTAAACTTTCTTTCATTTAATTGCAATATTTCACAAGGTATTTTATTGTAACATTTAACACACTAGCCCATAAAAGATCTATGTACTTTAGATAGTCTGAAAAATGGTTGATCTATTTTATTTTTATTTCTAGTGTTAAAATTATGCCTATCACTTATTTTATTAAATAGATGCAGATTTTTTCTAACATACATAATATTTTCATAAATGAACTGGCATGGCACCGTCATTAATAGTTATTATAAGTGTCGGTTGATCTGGTCTGCACTACCAAGTAAAAAGTGAAATATTCTTTCATTTAAACTCCAGTTTGTAACCCCAAAGAGGGGGTTATTGATATTTTAGGTACCTACTTTCGCTTTGGAATGGGCAACTAGCTTCATATTTCTGTCTGACCGACCCGTTGACAATTCAAAAGTGCCTGTAATTGGTATTTGTAATAAATGCTTTGAGTTTGAGTTTATTTGGCTTTAGCTAAGTTTAATTTTAGTTTATGTTTTCCCGATGAGAAATAATCACTTCGTACCTGTAACTCTGAAAACGTCACTATTCCGACCCCCAAGATACAGGCAATTTCCTAGTTTGGGCGTCACCATCTAATTTGTACTTGTAAAATCTGACTACATAATAATAAATACAATTTGATTTTTTTAAGACCATTCTTCGGATATAATGCTTCAGTAGAGGTAAACCAGATTGAGCTGGTACCATATCATAATCTAGATCTTGCTTTCAGTCTAGCAAGCATGAAATTTTGCACAAGATTTTAGAAAGAAAGGAAGATTTTATAAAATTCACCGCATATAAGGAATAAAGTTAAATTTAGTTTGTATGGAGGTTAAAGTAAAATTTGGTTTGTATTTTTGCCGATGGGAAATTCCATCGGACACACGACTTGTCATTACTAATAAGTTACAAAATATATCTACGCATCTACAAACTATTTTGTAGCAATACTCGTAAAATCAGCGAAATGAACAAAAGCGTGGCGTTCCGTAGGCGTCGTCTACGACCGTAGCAATCTGCTACACTGTTGCTACGCCACTGCTACGCCAACTTCTACGCGTAGCTTCGATAAGTAGTTGCTTTTTGCGTTTTATTGCCAAAAAATTATCAACAAAAAGGCATGGACATAGTTTCATAATTATTATACCCTGAAACAACTTTTTTTTTAAATTTTGTTCTGTTTTAATGTTTCTATTTTAAAATTATTAAAAATAAACACACAATAGTGTGCCTAGTCTGTGGCACAGCTTTCAAGCGTTGAATAAATACACTGTGACGCGGTGGCCGCTGATTTCCCAGCGGTTCGTGACGCCTGCTCCAATCACGACGCTGCAAGAGACAGGCAAGGTTGTGAGTACACGTTTTAGGTAAAAGAAACTATAACTAAATCTCAAAGAGTGATAAGACTTTGTCATGCAAAAATACACACATATCAACACTGTCTGGGGATGTTACAGGTTTAGTATTATACATAACTTTAAAAGTACTGGCTATATTAAAAAATACAACAATTTTTCTTCTGTATTCTAAATTCAAATAAAAACAAAGAATGACAGAGGTGGTAAAATTAAATTAACTTTATCACGAAACATGTGTGTTTTAGAGACTACATTGTTTTCAATCGAAGTTACAATTTTCTCAAAAGTTTGATAATTAAATACATGTTGGTTTTTCCTATACCACGAAATGCTTTAACCATTTAACCCAAGAATAAATGTTGATACCAGTAGGCATGCTGGAAGCGGGCGCGATCCAGTGCAATGTTGCTGATACCATGGGCACCAGTTGAAGCGTTATATCAAGAATGTGGTCTCACTACCGGGACACTGGCGAGGCGGCTGAGCGGCACACAGAATATTCGAATTACCACCGCAAGTCAAAACCGGTTTTTACAAATAACAGCAAAAACACTACCTACCGCTACTGCTAGACAATTGGTTTTGAAGTTATAGTAGGAGCACCAGGTGCTCCCCCCCGGTGGGTTCCCGCATTGACGAGGCGGGGGGGCTCAGTAAACGTGGTTTGAGCCCCACGGTGAAGCTAAGAGGAACTCGAGGATGGGTCGCTCGTCAGGGCTTTTGCCGAAAAGCTGACGACGTAGCGGCCAAGGTTGCGGTGGCGCTTGGGCGACATCGCAACCGAGGCCGCAGCTGGAGAGGAGTGCCAGTACTGCGGTGCGCCGCTCTCCCTACCTTGGACGGCGGACAACGCCCTCTTCCAGCCCCCCTTAATGGTCCGGGGACGGTGGACTCGTCCGCCGCCCCCCATATTTCAGGACCCGACGTGGCGTCGCGTAGTGTTCCACGCGCGCCCCTCTTATACGTTGCGGGGGGAGTCAAACACCTCACTCCCCGAGGCGGGCTGGCACCAGTCGGGGTTGTGGAAGAATCATATGTTCCCGCGACCCCGAGGTAGCAGTGAGATGGAACACCGGGGTGGTTTTTAGTCAGTAAGAGTCTGACAGACCCCTCCGCCCACCCCAGGGCGGAGGGGTCCATGAGGATTTGCCACCCCGGATAAAAAAAGGAGCACCAGGTGCTGGTGAGCGATTAAACTAAGGAGGAGACTGCACAAAGTAAATTTCCTTGCTCGTAGACCACTTCGAATTCCAGCACTACGACGAGGCAAACACGCACGACGATTACGTTGGGCAAATGAACATTCGGCCATTCGTCACAACGTCGATTGTAAATGGGCTAGAGTGTTATTTTAGATTCACGAATAATACGTGTTTGCCGAAAACCTGGACGTGGGAGCTGCCTGCGAAATCCCCAGGAAGTCTGGAAGACGCCTCGGATTGAGAACCAACCTCGTTTGGGTTCACGGCAACTTAACTGATGCATAATACCGTGAAGAGGGACTGGAATCTGTAGTCTGATCTCACTTGTTGCAAATGAGTCAAGATTTTATGCCTATGCATGATAATGCTCGCCACATACGGCCTATGATGGTGACTCACTGGCTGCAGCAACATAATTTGGCAATCCTGGACTGGCCCGCGCAGTCCCCGGATTTAAATCCAATTGAACACGCGTGGGATATGTTCCAACGAAGGGCTTTACAAAATGTTCTCTAAAATCTGGTGACAGACAGTGACCTTTTCATGCATCTTCGTCGAACCTGGGACCTTATCTTAGAAGGAGATATTGATAACCGCATTTTGAGCATGAATAATCGTTGCAGATGCGTTATTGACATCAGAAGGTCAATTCTCGTACTTAAAAACGTTCAAATTCAATTAGTAATCTCTTCTCAGCGATATCTATTGACAGATTGGGACTTATATATCTATTATTATATCTTTGCTTGGAAGGCAAACGTTCTTAAAAATACGGGAATTGTCCCTCAGAGGTGCTTTTACATATAATTAATGTTTATTTTGTTGTTAAGTTAAATTTTTCATCACAAGTACGTTTTCTTGTACAACAAAAAATATATGAAAGCCATTAAAAGTTTGGTTTTTATTAAATTTCTTATAAGAGTATAAAATACTGCGCAATTTTATATAAGTATACGAGTAACATAGGATTTTCTAAGTAGTTTCTTTTTTCAATACATGAATAACTAACGTCCCTAGATTGTGTTGATGTATGTACTTATTTACGTCTACCGTCCATACCCCGGAAACTTTTAAAATCCAATGTTACACCATCAATCGACACTGGCATTTCGTTGGAAAGTTGTACAGTAGCGCTCAAAAGTCCATAGGCAATCTCACAAAGCAATAGATTGACGCTTCGGTTTCACTTACGACCTTCTTCTATAAGTTGTTTCTATACTAAAGACACACATACACAGACTCACTTTGTCTGTAATTGATAGTAGTTCATAATTTCACCTAACATAACATATGGATATACAACAGCTTAGTCGTTACCGTGCTTGGTTAGGAGCGATTATGGCAAGCCCTGAGTTGTAATCTCACCTGTGCCTGCGGATTAAGCTTGATGTTGTTTTCAAATAATACCTATTTATAGTTTTTGATATGTTATTAATGTTACCTAAAATTAACAATTTTTTTTTGTTTTAATAAAATTGTTGAAGTGGTTCGAAAATCATTCGATACTTGTCTCGTTCATCTTGTTTACTTAGGATAACAAAAGTTTGTAGGTAGACCACAGAAAACTAAGAAAATTTCGATTTCTGTGAGGAACATGCAATTCGATACGACTATTCACCTAATTGAACGTTGTTGGTTAGTGACGAATGTTTAAATCTGTACGAGTAATTAGCGGTATTGAGGTTATAATTTTCATAATCAGTGAAATATAAATATTGAAGCGTTGGCAATATTATTGCGCTGCTTAAAAGTGGAAGTAAATGATGTGATAGCACAAACGTGCCAAGTGTATTATCATTTAAATATTTAATTTTTTTTAAAATTAATGATTGATGAGTAAAGTGTTAAAAACATTATGTTATTTATACGCTTTTTCTAAATTATTAGTGTGGAGTATTTTGCTTAGAGATGTCTAATAAGTACTACATTCTTTTTTCTAGAGAAATACTGTGAGTCTGTGGGTTAAGAGATGTGAGGAAGAGGAAATCCTTGCTAGTCGGAGCGCTTATTTATGAGGTGGAAAGCTTGTTTAAACAAGACTTCACATGGTTAATGAATATGAGATAAATGGTTTCATACCAACCGGACATTATGCTGAATTATTTAAGACGTCATTAAAAACTGTTCGCCGTGTACTCCACGCTATCAAGGTTGCATCACCGAAGCCCAGCAAACAATAACGTTTATGTTTCGGAATAGTTTATCCTGTATATTGCGCTATATACGTGATTATGTATTTAATTGTAAAAGTTGAGGTTTAGTTTCAATCCTCTTTTCTTAGAGCTATAACAAACATAATAAAAATTAGCATTTTTTTGAATATTGTTATTATTGCAAACCAAAATCAAAAATGGGCAATAAAACTGCACTTCACCTTATGAGATCAGAAACTAACCTGACTGCTTCTCAGTCCAACGCTTGGCGCCTACTGCTACCAGCTCATATTAGATCAAATCGAATTTCAGCAATGCCATAAACCGGCCAGGTCACGAGCATGATGCGTGTCTAACAGTAGCGACGGAAATATATTTTTGTTTCGTGCAGTGCGATGCGGGTACGCGACTTAACGCGTAATCGCAGTTTTGCAGTGTGTGCCGTGCAAAACTGCGATATTTGTGGTGTGTGTCGTTTAAACAAATACAGTCGTACCGCGAGTTCACAGCAATTCGACCTTTAACGTGCCAATGCACTGTTGAACGCTTACTGCATATATAAAATCAATTGTATTCAAAATACAAGATGCACTATTGACCATGAAATCTTTTATGTTATAATATTTTTTGTGTAATAAAAAAATTGCTATGGAACGTACTATGCTTGGTCTCTTTTAGGGATCGAATCCGAAATGAGCTGATCCGGCAGAGAACTGAAGATATCGACATAGCTCACAGAATAAGCAAGCTGAAGGCCGGCCATTTTTGCCGTAGAACCTATGACCGTTGAGGTAGACGTGTTATTGAGTGGAGACCGCGAATCGGCAAACGTAAGGTAGGACGTCCTCAGGCTGGGTGGAGCGACGATCTTTGCAAGGTGGCTGGTAGCGGCTGAATGATAGTTGCTGAGAATCGAGCTAAATAGCGAGCAATTGGAGAGACCCTTGTCCAGCTGTGGACTGCTGTAGAGTGATGATATTGATGTGTAATATTTATTTCTATAATACTTCACTTCATATGCATTCTCTACCACTCAACCTGTGTAATAAACTGGCAACTTCGGATCATTGATTGTTGTAATGTCTAGACGTTTTCTCCGAATCTCAATATTGTATTAAATAGCTCTATACTTACAATTTCCAGCATATTTATCATGTAAAATTTGTTGTTGCGGTTCGTTAACTACTCTAAAAAGTCAAAACACCCAGATTTCTTACTCTTACTTTGACTGGCGCAGCAGTACTTGGAAAAAATATTGCTTTAAAAAAAGCATAACTTTTTTTTCTTATGTGTTACCCTCACATTATTCCTGGAGATATCAAGGGATATTTACCTGTCTGCAATCATCTACCAAATAATGCCAAACAATCCTCACAATTTTCTTCCTGTGCCAGCCCTAAGCACACCTAATGCTCTCCGCGTCCTAATCAGTACAGCGCACCTCAAACGCGCGTCTTTCAACGGTCGCGTGTTTCCAATTTCGAATTTTAAACCTTCAACGTTCGGGTATTTAATTCTGAAATGCAGTAGTTCCAAATACGTTATTTCTGTAATTTAAGTATAATATTTCAATGATTTCCGATACCTTTCATTAGTGTTTCTAAAAATCATTGCCTGTTTATACAATATGATTCTATAAGGTCCATAACTCATTTGTTGGGCTTGGTATATATAACCTTTTATAACAAGTTGCCCTCTTCTTTACTAGATTTACCTTTTAATGCGTTTAAGGCTCAAGTAAAATCCAACCTTTGTTCAAAGGCATATTATTCCATTAACGACTATTTAAGCGATAAGAACTGTTGTTCGCTGTGATTAACTCAAGACAATGTTCGTGTTCTTTCTCCTGAATCAGCTTACCTACTGGCAGGGTATATGACTTCATATATTTGTTTTTTTTTTAAATTTCATTTGACGGTATAAGTCAATTATTTTGTAATTTTCATTTATTATTGGCATGATCTACTCATTACAATGTTTTTAATGAGCTGTATTGCAATATGTGGTTAGCTAGCGACCTCGACCATTAATAATATTATTCTTGCCTGCCGGCAGCAAGTACGTCATGCTCCCTTAGATGTCACTGCTTGCGGTAGCGTCGAGGGTCGGGTTTCCTCCTTCCCTCAAATATGGCGAGGGGGGTAATGGCTGATCTTTGCGTTATGCTCGTGAACGGGTGCTGCTTTTGGTGACTGGTCGTCTTGCTGTCTATGGTTTTATTATTGTTACAGTAAATGTTCTGTTAATTTATTTTACTTTGATGGTCCTAGTCTATCATTTATTTATTTTATTTGTTTGTATAATAATTCCAGTATTGCATATGTAAGCTGCCATGACCTTTAGGCCTGGAGGCTTTTATTTATGTATTAAGCTTTATTTACATTCAATTTTTTTTCTCTTTTTTTGGTATTGGCGTGGCTAGCTGACGTATGGCAATTAATTTAATGTTTTGGTAATTACTTACAATTGTTTAGAATCGAGTTCTTCTAACCGAACAGACAGCTGTGCTGCTGGGGAGTTTGTTGCGCCACTTCTTCCCAGCTAAAGCACTAGGAAGTGGTGCAGGGCGGGCGTTTTGGGGGACTGTGTTATGTAATTTTGACGTTCGATAAGTGCTGATTCTCAGCCTAATTTGAATAAATGACTTTTGATTTTGATATGTTTTAATTCCCTTGTATAAGGAGGCGAGCCTATAGCGATTTACGGGGCTCAAATACAAACTCCAGGCAGCCAATGAGCATTACCTAATGGTTTTCTATTCAAGGGTCCTGTCCCAATAACACATTGTCGAAACTGGGAATCAAACCCAAGACTCGATAAACAGCTCATGCAGCTACTCGACCATCAAAGGAGTCACCATACAGTTTTTTTTATTAATCTGGTGATGATATTATTTAGTGTCAGGGCGTATGTAAACCACGTTATATTGAACGTCGAGTGTCGTTGTTTCGCATTTCACGCCATTTTGCGAACTCTCAGTACTCTGTTGATTACTTGTATAATCTGGCAGCACGCGGTAAGTGACAACTGAAAAGCTTTGGCCGGAATGAAGATGTTTTGACGAAGTCACAGAACGTCAAAAATCTAACCAACCAGTTGCAAAAATAAATGAGATCATATCTAGGAAAGTCTTTTCCACGGACTTGAACTGACTTGAAGGTACATTGTTTGGCTTAGAAAGTTTTCCTAAGAACAGGAGCCATTTGTTAAAGAAACATTCACTCCTGAAGAGGACATCAAAAAACTAGGTACCTTTTCACCTCACAACCTCGGAAAGGCTCTATTTATCATTTGAAATCTGAGACAAGTTTATACGTCGGAATAATAGACAAAAGACAGATGAATATAAGAAAATTGTCATTTTGTATATTTTAACTATAATTTTGTCTATTCTCCCGTGGACAAAAGTTGATCATGGTACGCGTGCAGGTGTTCACCTGCCATTGGTAGTAAAAGGTTACCTTATGCCTAGCCCTTGGTAATCGCATAACTTGAGAACGGCTGGACCGATTTGGCAATTTTTGTTTCAAAATGTTCGTAATAGTCTGAATTCGGTTTTTATGAGAGAAATATTTGAAAAGATTCCCGGATAATGTTCGAATTCAGGAAAAACTGAACGGCTCTTTTTTGGGATTTTTGTATGAATTATCGAAATTTGAACAGAACAACATTCGTCGGGTCAGCTAGTAGTTAATCATTTTAAAATTATCATCATTCGTGTTTTATGGTTTTTTTTTGTGTATAACCTGAGCAAAAACAAAAACGTTTTTCTTTCTTTCAAACGACGATACCCAATGCCACCCCAGCACACAGCGCATTACTATTTCACGGGGCAAACCGATGACATTTTTGCTCGATGATTTTTCCGTTCCACCACATTCGCGAATGACTGCGTTCTCATTTAAGCAATGGCATTTGACGGGTGTGCCTTTGTCACTGGCCGTTGAAAAAAAGTATAGTCGTTCCATTTTAGATTGGAGTTAGCGCGCGCTGTTTTTTTTTTTTTTTTTTAAATATAATATTCTTTTTTTGAACTCTGTGTGCGCGGGCTTTTTGTGTTTGGAGTCAGAATGTTATTTTTTTTCTGGTTTGAAAAGGCTATACACACACTTGAAATCTAACAGCAACCATAAGACATGAACGATAAAGATCACTGTGATTTTGACAGAATGACAGTTGCAGCAACCCAACATAAACCTTATTGTCTTGAGTTTAAAGATCTAAATCAGTGATGCAAAATCAAAGGTATATATAAAACCACTGTGAATGGATGTAGTTTAGCTTAGATACTTAAATGCCAACTGCTACCTACCAATAAGATAAAGGAATATATAAGCTGAAAATAGATTAAAATACAATGTAAATAAAGCCACAAAATATCACTTTGGTAGACTTAGGAAGTGCTTGTCCGTTTATTTATATTATACCATAGGTAGGTAGGTATTTATTAAGTGATCTAATTAACAAAATTGATCTCATTAAACTTGATGACCGTTCACGTCATATACGTGAAACTTCATATCATTCGTTATATTCGTTATTCATTCGTTATATCTTTCTTATCTTTCATGTAACGAAATGTTCATAAACGTGATGCGTCCTTGAAATTTTACTTTCCATTCTCGTCCAATTATTGAATCGCCGCCTAAGAAGTTTTACGTTGCAAATACTGAACAATCATTAATATTAATTTTCAAGGCAATCCTCGAAAATCCTCTTAGTATTCCGCGATCATGTCACTATTAATGTTATTAACATACCCCGACAATGCTATAACAACAAAACTTTGTTAATCTAAATAAATAACACAAAAAATTTCAAATAACATTACAACTTCATTCATATTTATTGAAATAAACCACTCCACAGAATGTTAACAATTTTTCACGAGGTGTCAACTTGGCTGAAAGATGCGGACCTGAACAAACTTACGTGTACCATGAAAAGCTGAAGTCACAGACTTTTATTGTGCTAAAATAAAGTCTATTTTCGCCTGTGTTTTGTTTTCTGAAGCCGCAAACATGATTTGCGTAAGCATTCTTTCATCCAAATTGTATTTGCTGACAATTTACGCACTGAATTTTGATTTTCAACTTTTTCTTGCTGTGATAAGGTTGATATTGAGTTGTGTAACGTTTATGAATAGCAAAACGTACTGGTTTCATATGATAATCCCATTTTTCATATTAAAAGTTATTTCTTTTACAATATTCTCCCAGGAGTATTGGTATTGGAGATTATTCGCCGACTTAATAAAAGGGAGTGTTGTGTTTAACGGTGTTTAAAAAATTGTTTAGACTTCAGATGTTAATGTATTTGTATGAGGGTTGGAAATATTATGATATTGGTACTTTTGAAACTGACTGCTGCATTGTAACAAAATCAGAATGAGTAAATGTTGTAACGGACAATTGGATAAATCTAGACACCCATATAACAATATTTTCTGAGCCTTAAAAAGTAGTAGGAGGTTCGGGTGTTTCGGGATGAAGTTATTTATTGGAGCTTGCAGTAGGAGTAAAATTAAGTAACGAAATAGGTTTTATGCACCTCCATGTACCGTTTTAGTTTTTTATTACAGCCATTTAGAAATACAAAAAAAAAACTTAAACTTCCATTTGAAACTTGACATACTGTACAGCGAAAGGATAATATATTCCTTTTATTTAATCCCTTATTAAATAGAACCAGGTTCTTGATAATTAAATACAATCTAGCATAGACTGCCTCGTTGGTCTAGTGGTCGCAATCGCAACTACTGAGCATGAGGTCCTGGTTTCAATACCCGGGTCGGGCAACGTGTTATTGGGTTTTTCTATCTGGATTTTCTCAGTAGCAGCCCGAAGTCTGGATTTGTGCCCGGTAGAAGGCAATAGGCTCGCCCCCTATTATATGGGACTTAAACATAACTGGCGAAATGTGGGTGTACTATAGGTACACCTCTGCCCAACCCTTCGGGGAAACAAGGCGTGATGTTATGATATGTTATGCATAGAAGACTAATAAGCAACTTTGATCTTACTTTTTTTTTCGTGACAATTATTTTCAAACTTAGAATAGTGTTGATTGTTCTTTACACAAGTCCGTTCCACATTCATATAGTCTGTTAATGATATAAACACTTGGTTGAAGTGTTATAATGTGTGTCATTGGCACTTTTATTTCTACACTTTTTACACGGTTTTGTTCGTTTTAGTCTTCGCACTATATTTGTTTGGTCTAACAACTGAATTGCCTCGATGTTCACAATTTGATTCCTGATACCTGTAAGAAATGTCATCTAAATATCTGCCAGAGGAAAAGCGATTTTCTAAATGTTAAGTATAAGCAATATGTTCTCGAAATAATTTTGTGGACATGATATTAATTCAGATTTGCTACAGTTATTTAAAATAAGTTGTAAATGTATAATGTATTATTATTATTTTATGTTTCTTATATTAGTTTCTTTTATATTTATACAAATCAACTGTCTCGAAATACTGTAGACCATTTTATTCTGGTACTTGTTGACAGGCCTACACTGTCCTCCCATTCATAATCTAATTTGAAAACATTGTAAAAGTCAATTATTTTTAAAAGTGTAACGGTGGAGTTTATTGCCGGCTCTTCTACATAAGAAACGACCAATTGTAACCGTGCACCAAGATTCTGACGATGCATAAGTGCCCATGTAGGTTTAAGTGAACTAAAACATTTTGATTTTGATTTTGAAGATACACAGTTCTGTATATGCAGATATGAAAAACAAGACAATGTATAAAATGGTCTAGCAAAAGACTTAAATCAAGGAAATAAGCTCGTCATTGACCAAATGAATCAGAATTCAGATTAAACCTTACATCATATGATCGCCATCCAAACTGGAGCGATAACAAAATTAATCATCACACACAAAATCGTCCGAATCAAGAAACCATTAAATAACCAATCCGCATTTTACTTACGAACCCGTAGATAATTTACCATCGCCTAAATCCTCTTTCAACCTTAACTCCGACCAAAAAGGTCGCAAATACTTTTTTAATCTGGCAATACCGACGTGTACAGTATTTAATCATCTACAAAGGACGTATTCGTACACGCGAGCTGTATTCAAAACTGACAAAAGAAAAAAAGCAATCTGGCAAGATTGGCATTCGGGGGCCCTACACAAAAAGGGGATCTTTTGGGCTATATTGTTAGTGGAGATTGAAAAGCGTTTTGTCGTCTACATGTTATTCGGTAATTTAGTGTTGCCCGATTGAAATAACGAGGGGTGTAATTGGAAAGGAGGTTTTAAGGCCCATATGTGGCTGATTGATTGCTTTTAGCTGCCGGTACGGTTAGAGATTACCGTTTTGTTGTTTGATGTAAGTGTTGATGATGTTGAAGTGGGTGGGATGTTGCTTTGTTGGCGATAAAGTATTTTGCTGTTTATTGCATTGTTGTTAGAAATTCATGTCCAAATGTGAGTGCTGCTTATGTTTGCAGATAAGTTTTTAAATGGTATTGGATTAATTCCCTTCTCTCAGTAATTAATAGTTTTCAGCACTATGAATTTTATTCAAGGCACACTAAAATAACATCTTTTAGGCACAAGAAAAAATCTACATCTTTTTAATAAAATAAGTGATAGACATAATTTGAATACCAGAAATAAAGATAAAATAGATCAACCATTTTTCAGATTAGCTAAAGTACATACAACATTTATGGGGTACTGTGTTAAATGTTATAACAAAATACCTTGTGATATATTGCAATTAAATGAAAGAAAATTTAAAATTCGTATAAAAAGTACACTTTGCAGACAAGCTTATTACAAATTAGAGGACTATATACAAGATAAGAATGCTTGGAAACATGATGGTCCAGCTCCATAGGACAATCCCGTCTAGACAAAATCACACTGGTTGCTAATTGAATTTTTTATTTTTATTTTTTTTTACTTACTCACACACTGACCTATTCCTAGTTAATATTTTAGGAAAGTCATATATTTTTACAGTGTTTGTAAATATGTGAGCACAATGTACCTATCGCGTCATTCATTTATCTGCCTTTGCTATATATATAAAATACTATACCACTTGTGGTATAGTATTTTTATTCTTGGTGCATCGTTTTCACATATAAAAATATAATTAATGTATACAAATATTGTAAAATATTTTAAAAGAGTAACGGTGGAGTTTCTTGCCACTTCTTCTCCATACGAAACTACTTTTTGGAAGTGGCGCCTAGAATCAGTTATATTTTTATTGTAATTTTTGACGTTCAAAAGTGCCATTTTATGGGTCTATTTGAAATAAATGCTTTGACTTTGAAATACATAGTGCTGAAGCAGTGGGTTACTGCAAAATGCACTTAGTTTACACTTTATTTAAAATTTAATCATATCTTCCCATAATATCTTAATTTAATAAATTGTGTCTGCAAGTGACACCAACAAAATGACTTATGATGAATCATAAATAAGTGCGATCTGCACACACAGTATTATAGACAGCACAATGAGAATCCTACTTGATGTCATTCTTTAACTGACTCTGAAGACCACGAATTAATAAACTAAACACTTTAATAAAACTTAAATTGTAAACGCCAATTCGTAATCAAACATGAAAGTTATTGAAGTTATTTACAGGAAAATGGAAAAAAAATCTTTCATTGATTACCGAATGTTGCTGACTGAAAAGTATATAACTGTTTTAGGAAAATTAAAAAAAAAACATTCCATTGATTCGAGAATACTGCGTACTGAAAGTTATAGATGTTTCATTTTAAGCAAACAAACTATCAAAAGCTAAAAATAACCAGCCGAAAAAAAAAAACAAAATTCATAAATCGAACGTGAAAATGAAGTATCGGCCATCGGCTCAAACGAAGCCCTTTCACCGTACGGCACACACGTCACAAACGTTCTTTGGGCGTCCAATTTGTCTGATTGACGTCCGGCGTCGGCTTACAAAGCTCAAAGACTGGCAACGACGCCATTGCTTCAAATAGAGCGTGAAAATTCAAATTGTACCTGTTTCTGTGACTATTAAGGAGGTTTTACATAGGTGACGATTTAGTTCGTCAACAGCATTTTTTTTTGGAGATGTGCGGTCAGAGCAATAAATTACTAATTGACACTGTGAATTTTCCGTGTAATAGCCATTGTTTCTAACTGTTAAAGAATTACAGTATTGTTGTGGTTTGAACATACGGACCATTTAATTTGGTAGACAATTTGCTTAACGACTTTTGTGAGGTCTAAAAGGTCTTCACATAAAAATGGTGGCTCAAGCTTGACAAAAAGTAAATGGTTTACATTACCAACTCAACCCAGCCTATCGCAGTCCACTGCTGGGACATAGGCCTCTACCAGGCGCCACAGCACCCTGTCCTCCGCCTACGCCTTCCGCATCCAGTTCGTCCCAGCCATTTTCTTGAGATCATCGGTCCATTCGGCTGGGAGGCGTCCCACACTACGCTTGCCAATAAGCGGTCTCCACTTCAGGTCCTTCGACAAACATGGCCAGCCCACTGTTACTTCAGTTTGCTTACCCTGCAAGCTCTGTCGGTAGCTTCGGTTCTTTTCCGGATAATTTCATTTCAAATTTTATCCTTTGAAGAAACTCCGAGCATAACCCGCTACATTACTCTTAGAGCGACCTACATTAGTTGTTTTATAATAGCTCTAGAAACAAAACTGAACGAATCCTCACAATAATCATAACTATTACTTACTTTTTTTTTATCTTAAAAAAAAGACCAATGTCGCTGAAAAGATCTAAAACACCAACGTTCCATCCACCATTTTTATATTATTTCATACATTTTAAATCCATTTCGTCAAATTATTTCTTTTTCATAACCAGTACGTGGCAGATTTTCTCAGTGTATGTGAAGAGGGTGTGTAAAGGTAGACCACCAGTGAAAGCGATGTACATCTAAGAGATAGTATGTAAACCTAACTTAAATTGGTTCTTAGTTGAATTTAAAGGAATGATGATGAGGCCTTCTAGCCGATTTTGGCCACATCAATTGCATTCCATGGACTTTTCAGGATGGTTGGGAATTCAGATGGTAGGAATGAGTGAATGAGCCTTAAGGAATGGATACCTAATGGTAAGAGTGTTGGAGATATAAATGTGAGATAGATGGCATCATATGGCATACTTTTTATCCCGGTACCACGCTCCCGTGGGACTTTTTCCGAAATCCACGACGGTGAAGCCGCGGCAGCTAGTAGTTTCATACATAACCCTTGTTCAAAACCTTGTGGCACACTTCAAAACAAAAACTCATTATAAAACTTGCTTTTAAAGTAGAATTTGATTACATTTAAGACTCTTTGTTCTATGTGAGAGGGTTTGGTTTCCGCACCTACAGGTGGACTATTTAGAATCACCTTGATCCGCAGTGTTAGCAAATCAAAACTCGTTTTGATTTGACGTAGTTCTGAAATCCTTTGATTGTTGTATCTCGAGTCACGACACAACACGACACAGCGACATGTGTCGGTGGCATAAGGCTCATATAGCGTCTCTTTACACGTCACCTAACGTAGACATAACTGATGACATTTCCACGTATCTCTTTGTGCTGTTTCGCATTCGTAATAATAGTCCTCGAGACCGTATTTCGGCCATCGCATCGGGCGAATCTCAACGGAGACTATCCTTCGGCTTGAGAGATATTATAGTGCACAAGTGTGTACGCAGACACACGTGCACTCTCTCTGCCTTCACTCACTGGACAGCACGCAATCCGACACTACCGAAGAGAGATCAGGCGCAGGAACAACGGCTTAACTGGTCTTCCGAGGCACGGGGGTTTCACACCTCAATCTTCAAAACTCCGGGCTGTTACTGAGATATTTCCTTTGGGAAAACCTCATAATACTTTGCCCGACCTGGTAATCGGACTCAGGACCCCAAGCACACAATGAAAGGTTCCCTATTTGAATGGATTTATGCCAAGAACCAATTAAATACGTTCCAACTGCGTCAAAATGTAAGTTGGTCGACTATTACTCATTAGTTTGTGAAGCCCATTTAGTTGTGTTTGTATTCCTGTTTACTTCGTTATATATACTACTTCTGTGATTTTTTTCACATATCTAAAACCAGCAATTTAGCTGGCAGGGGGGGAGCATCTGACATCTTCAAGCTTAATACTTCGCAAACGGATCCTTGAAACGAAAAACGGTTTTCACTCACCCGCAATATTTTTGAACCTCCTTTTCAACGACACACCATGGGATAGAAGAGAAAAAAATCATTCATCCCCACTTCACGTGAAGAAAGGTAACCTAAAAACAATTATCAAGATTTAATTTTACCACTTTGTCGACGTGAATAAAATGTATGTACGAGTAAGCTGTAATTTGGGATGTATATAACATCCCATATTACAGCTTTCAAGTACTAGGAGTATCTGAGCTAATCTGGCGGACATTCTCAACTCTAAAGGTTCCTTGTTGACTTTGGAATCCTAAAAACCAGATAGCGGCGTTAGTTGAGATGTTGGTCACGCGCCAAAGGAGACCTAAATAACCTTGTATAGATATAGCTTACCCTTACGGCGCGAATCCCATTCGCACTTGCCCAGTTCCTTTTTCTCACAGCTTCTCCATAGCGTTGCATGCAGTGTGTACGGCACTTTCCATACCTCTCTTCATAACATACCTATCTTATCGCACATAGTGTGTACCTCACCTAACGCAGCCACGTCACTGATGGCATTCCCATGTATCTCTTTGTGTTGTTTCCATTCGCCGCCCGATCCATCTAAGTCTGCGACAGTTAAGTAATATATCTGTTCGCATTGATCCGTATTTTGTGTGAAATCTGTGAAATTCTGTAAATAACTGATGTTTGCTACGTGTGTTGGGTTTGCTTTGACTTTGGCGGTGTTATGTTACGATTTGTTTACGAGTTTTGTTATGTTATCTAATTTGCAGCTTGTTGAATCAAGCAGAAAGATCTGTACAGTCAACCGCATAGCAGTGGTATAACAATTTGATATTGATGGCATCTTTATTACCGACTTTAAAAAAGGAGGAAGATAGTATTTAATGTAACAATTTGCACGCCGTAAGGTAGACTGAAGCCGATCTCATTATTATACAACATCTTATTATATATCTGTGCCTACAATCATTGCCAATAATATTCTGATTCTAATTTTTTTTTAAATTATTTGTTACCTCAGATTTCCGTCATGTATAAACCGATTTGAAAAATTCTTTTGTTTGAGTGGTAAATTGAAAAAATTAATTTGGTAAATTGTGATTTCTGAGTTAGCTTCAATACGAATTTGTGTAAACCACAAGTAAAAGTGAAAAATAACTTTAATTTCGGAAGACGACGGTAGAAGAAAACGAAAAAACAAAACCGAAGCAACATCTGAAATTAAACAAATTTTTCACTTTGCTGGTGTTTTTTAAGACGGTTAACATTTGAAAACTACTTATTACTACTTACTACTTTGTGCTGGCATTGGTAACCACTGATTTGCGCTTGCCTGTACGTATAAGTACTCTATATCGAACGAATTATGATTAAAATCGCAGGCTGTTAAAAGATTCCACGAGCGATTGCAAATATTTGTGACAGACTTGAATTTTCATTTAACGCTACCAAATTTAATCTTAAACTAATCTCAAACTGACTTATAAGTACTGAAATCTTTGAAGTTTCCAAACGGGATTCCTGAACAACGTTGTAATCAAGACATTATGTGTTTGGTTAGGTTCTTCTATGACTAATTTTGGATTAAAATCTCCTTAAAATTAATCAATCATAACTCCAAACCCACGGCAACCATAAAATCTAATCAAAACACGCCCCTTAATTAAGTAAAACCAGATAATGTCAAAATACACGACATCTCTCTTCAAAAAGCAAGTAGGTACTGAGCTTATCCCGTTCAAATCTTTTGATTACACCTAAACAAGAGAACACCAATCCAATTTCTTAATTCAAATTTACGAATGATTCCATCGAGGGGACGAAATTTAAACTTGGAACCAACGAAGGGGAACGAAGAGATTAGTTGGTGACGCAGATTGGTCGTTACTTATAACTTCTATTTTAAATTCCTTGACACTTAATAGAAACAAAGAAAACTTGGCACTATTTGTGGAAAAAAAATGTGAAATATGTTTGAAATTTCACTTCATCACGTCTAAAATGATCAATATAATGATGAGTTATGTAGTAAAATCAATCGCATAGAATCAATTCTATTTTAATGTAAATGTTGCCGTTCAAAAGTGCCTTTTAGTGCCAATTTCTAATATTATGTTGTAGCGTTGTAGTCGATTTCCTAAAGGTCAACTAAAACGCAAATCTCTAGTTACGGTTTACGAGAGTGACATCCCTAAATCTTTCAAATTCCCACCACGTCATGCGATGTCGTGGTGTGGATTGCGGCTATAAACATCCCCGCTGGACGCCTAACGTCCTCTTTCCTGCGCATCAAGCATTAAGTTTACATAACCCTGAGATAAACGGGTAAGTGTTCAGTGTGATTGCCTATACTCTTATTTGTATCCTGTCAGATCGCATTTTCTATGTATTTCTGTCTGCGCGGTCTGGCAGCTATTGTAATTGTTCTCGGCAGCCCCACTATGACTGTCGAGAAAGCTATTTACCGATAGTGGCTTCTGCCACATCACCTGTCAGCATTACTGCAACTCTCTGTGAATGCGTGCGAATGCTTCTCGCATCCTACGCTATGCTTGTCTCGCCGCGCTGCGCCTTGCTGTTCGCTTAAATCGCCTGGCCACGCGGTGAGGGACCTCCGAGAATGCCCGCGGCATGTGCACAGCATAACCTATAATTGTAAGCCGCCACGATGGGTGAGTCTTCCTCCATCCACCTTGCTTTGAGCTTACGGCTGGGAGACGCACACATCGACGGAGGCTTGCAGTTCTGGCACAACGCTTACGGGAGCACCCGCCTTGCGCTGATTTCTGGGTTCCAGTCTTAGGCTACACTTCCTGCCCACCGCTGACTGACGTCATCGCTGCCTCCGCCCTACCGCTGGAGAGACGCCCGTCACGTGGACTACCCACGCGGCCGCTACCGCCCCCTAAACCTGCCATCCACGTGGCTCGTGGGTGCCGAGACCCTACGCCCGCCACGTGTTGAGGCCCCAGCCTCAGCGGACCACGTGCCTACACGCGGTCGTACATCCCTGCGTGGTGCTGCCCACGTCGAGTGACCTCTGGGGTTGCTCCCCAACTCTGCCTGCCCTGTGACCTCACGCCGGACCACGTGCTGCGGCGTCGCCAAGCCCAGGGCAGTAATGTTCTTTCCTTCTAACTACAGTGATCAGTGAACCTGTACTTTAGAGGCCTTATAACTTACTTCCCTGATTTCTGTGTCTTGTGTAATAAATGTGTAAAGTGAATACGGTTTTCATTTCTACTAAGAACTACTAAGAAACCCGCTTGCCACAATGTGCTTTGACTTTGACTTTGAAAGGATTTCATTATTAAATAACTAACAAATTCTAGCGAGATATCACCAATTACTGAAACCCCTATAAAAATAAACAAAGTGAACCCAAAGAAAAAATTAAAATAAGTACTTAAACATCTCATAATTTTTCAAGTCTTCAATTTTCAACTCAAATTAGGCATAAAAATCTAACCTATCCATCCAGTCTGCGCATTTTAAAATTCAAATAGAAATTCTTCAGAACACCAATAGAACTCGAACGATATTCATCTCGTGGGTTTCCGCGGTTGTTTCCGTCAGCGCTCGGCTGTTTCCGTCACCACTCGGACATTGGGGGCGTATTAATCGTAATTAACCAACTCTGCCTGATTAGCGAGGTTCCTTATTACTTAAAATTTACTTGAGTTTACTTTCTTGCGACGCTCTTAGCTCGAATAGATATGGTATGAGATTATTGTGGATAAGGTTTTTGGTATTATTTTGTGTTTGTTTGGTTTTCTATTCAGTTGCTTATATTTATTGTTGATTGGGGATCGAAAGGAAGTATGTAACTCAGAGTACTTTTGTTAAAGTGACCACGTGTTCTATCTTCCTTCAAATATATTAAAAAAAAAATGTCTTTTTAAACGACGAAAAAAAAGAGGGACTTCGACTTACAATCATGGATTCAGTGCGTTATTCTGAAATAGGAAAAATGAGGGGAAACAATGCAGGGGGCGTTGAAATTTCACGTGGGCTACTTAAAAAAAAATTGCTCTAATAGTGCAATACACCTACGCTGTCAAAATGTTTTGACAGCGTAGGTAAATTGACACTTTTCTAAGAAACAGCAGATTTTTTTTAATCATCGACGAAAAATTTGCGCGTCGGTTTCAGTTTGCGCGTCGATGTGTCTGACACCTTGTATATATATTTATGCGCTTAAATGCGCTTAATCTTATTAATAGGATTAGGTAAATACTAGATTTCCTCGTCAATTTTCATGCGTGGTACCACACAACATAACCACCACTGACCACGCCTGATCCTATAATCCCAAAAAAAGTACAATCACGGACAAAATACACTAGCTTTATAATAATCCGGGTGTTATCCACCCTATCCCCGTCGCGGTGGGTGGTAGGGAGGGGGATGATACCAAGTATGATTCAACATTTAAATGTTAAACAGCGCCCGAATTTGCTGCGGTGCGACGACGACGTCTTATGAGAGTATATAGAAGCACAGAAATGGTGATGGGTTGGAGGAAATTATATTTTATATTATTATTTTGTGTGAGTGGATAGGTACTTAAGGGTTTTAGGTGTTAATTTTACGTAATGGAACGCGTTTGTCAGTTGTTCTTTGTTGAAATGTTGTTATAACTATTTGGATGCCACACATATGCACAAATTTGAGTGATTTCTTTACGGACAGGTTACTTAATTCTCAAGTAGCTTTTCTTAATTTCATACAGATAATTGACTCATAATTTAGATCTGAACATTGGCTTTCCAACCACATGCCAGTTAGGGTTTATTCTTTTCTATGCCAAAAAGACTAAAAACCAAACAGGCAAAATCGAGAAAACTGTTCCTAAGAATGGTTATAATAATATTAATTTTCTTATAAATTGTGTTTGGACGAGTTTGCTTCAGCAATGCCAATTTATGTCAGTTTTTTTTTTTGGGACATATCTGTGCTCAACTGTACCGCATATTGTAAGTTAGCTACACCTTTGAGATATTCTTCTTAAGAGCACGAATAAACTCTTATAGTCGCACTCACGCTGTTTGATACTTGGCTCTTAATTGATATGCATGATAATTGCTGTGAAAGTCACAGTGTGAAAATACTTTTCTATATTTTCGTAGGTCTTTAAATTTCGTAAGAAGTTGAAATTTTGCCGAGCATGTGAAAAGGGGTAACACCAACGCATCAAGTCCTGATGCAAATTTGAGCTTTTCATCAAGAATCTTTCAGTGGCAATAGTTAGTTGTAGAAAACTCAAAAATCAAAGTCAAAGCATTTCATGACAATGATAAATGATTTTATTTCTGTAAGTAGGTTTGTAAAAACACTTTTATTCGTCAATTATATTTTACAAGCTGGATGAGATCGGCGTTTCCTATCTAACTACTCTGAGAAGAAAGACCGAAACAAACTCAGAGGTCACAGTCTCTTTTAAAGTCCAGACATAATCTTGGTCAGGTCATGTGAAATATGTTGATTGTCTGAAATGGTATTTTGAGGAAAGAACCACACAGATTGAGTGGAACTGTCCAGTCAGTGCACGCATTTGTCAGTAATCATGCAGCTCAACTCAGAACTTAAGGAGCTCAGCGATTCGACGAACATTACCAAAGAAAGGATTCAACTCTTTTAAAATGTTTTGCAATATTTGGTACACATTAAATATAATTATGTGAAGACGAAGCACCTAGAATAAAATTACTATACCACAACTGGTAAAAAAATAATTAAACATGAAGCAATGACAGATTAATTAATTACGTGATATACATATACGTGATGTTCACATATTTACAACGTGGCAATGCATTGATGCCCTATGATACACTTTCTTCTTTTTTAATATTCATGTTCATATAATTTATTATTTAAGGCTGTTAGCTTGTACATTATAAATAAGAAAAATCATACTGAAAAATAAAACGCTTTGTAAAAGTATACAATTTTCCTAATAATTTACAGCTCCAAAACAAGAAGTAATTGATACCTGTTAAAATACTAAAAGTCTGAAAAAAACTAAAAATGTACAGTTTCGCAATTTTTCCTTAATCTGTGGTCTAAGACGTTGCTTCGTACCAAATTTCAAGATTCTGTGTTCACAGGAAGTACCCTGTAGGTTTTGATTCCCTTGCGAGTGTCGAAAATTTGCGGCATAAACGGCTGTACCTTGTGATTGCGTTGGCTTAGAAGTTTGAGTTTTTCACAGTTCCAAGGGACAATAGACCTGAGTATTTGATATAAAATCCAGCTTGATACCTCCACGCGTTCCTGAGAATAAGGGTCTTGACAGACAGACAGACGGACGGACGGACAACAAAGTGATCCTATAAAGGGTCCGTTTTTTCCTTTCGAGGTACGGAACCATAAAAAACAGAAAGAATAAAATCTAGATATAGAGTTCAAACTAGAACTCTTGAGTTGAAGATATTAAGAAGTCCTCATACTCAGTAGCAGCCTGGAGTCTGGTGACTTGTGCCCGGTCAAAGTCAATAGGCTTGCCTCCTATGACGTGGGACTTAAACAAAAATAATAAATTTAGATAAAACACCTATTTTATACCAAAATAAATAAAAATTAACACAATATTAAACTAAATTACCTAACATACTATCAAATATAAATAAAACATAGTAATAATCTAACCTGATTACAACTATTGACAAACTAAAATATGGCGTCAAAAAATTCCTCCGCATCGCTGTCGACTGGTAATGTACCCAAGAGACTGGCAGCGTTGCCACGTTGTATGGCAACGCTTAGCCTCTGGCCAAGATAAAAGCCAGCCCTTGGATTATTCATTAACATAACTGTTTAAACGAGGGGTGTACTAAAGGCACACCTCTGCCTCACACTTCTGGGATGATATGTGCATATTATTTGCAAGTATCAAAACCTCTCACCAGACTAAACCCAAGTATCTCAGACGGAGGCGACCCGCCGAAATAAATAAAGTTGCAGAGAGACTCAGTAATTACTTACACGAAACTTATACACTTGTGTGCTTAATTATACCCATCTGTTTGAGAGTTATCATTCATTATGGAGTGACTGTACTGTGAGAGATATTAAATGGATTTTGATTGGGATAGCTTTGGTTAGTAAATGGATGAAAGTTTTGTTTACTTATTAAGAGGCTAACAAAAGCTAAAGCGCGGTCACTGCCAGAGTTCTTTTAATAGAAAAAGAAGCGCGATGACACAACGCCGGTAATTTATTGCAAAAAATTAAGCAATTATCTATTTACAAAAAAATCTATTGATGGGTCTAAAATATTAAAACACTACGTTAATATGTTGCTTGTAGAGTAATCTGAGAAAAAAGCAGAATGACTGCATGTTTATACTTATGATTTAAATCCGTTTAACAAAAAGAGATATCTTCGTGTTTTTTTTCTATCGTATCAAATTAGTTACACTATCTAATTAGCATACATCCTGAAGAATATAATTTATTTTTGAGATATTGTTTACTGCATTGTCCCCATAAGTAGCAGGCCGTCCTCGCTTCGTACGGGTGCAAAAGCGATATGTCAAAACATCGATAAGTTTGTGCCATATTTCTAAGTTAAATATTAATTTATTATAAAACAAACCTTCTGCAATAATTGCTCTAAATGTGAGTGAAAACCGCAACGAATTTGATCCATCGTGAAGTTTATAATCAAAATCAATATTAAAACATTTTATTTCACCTAAAGCTACATGTGCCCTTATGAAACGTCAAAAGCTAGGTGAACGGTACCTATTGGTCGTTTCATATGGAGAAGAGCCGGAAAGAAACTCCTCGATTATCTCTTTCAAATTTCAGTGTTAACAGGTATTGAAGGACAGTTTCTTGCCAGTTCTTCTACTTAGAGATCTATGTTTTGGAATGGGCTAGCTTATCTAGCTTCAACTTTCTGTCTAACTGACCGAGTCTCAGGCAATTCAAAAGAGCCTTTAAATGGTTTAATTGAAATAAATGCTTTGAGTTTGAGTGTAGGCCTGTCCACATGTACCGGGTACTTAAAAAAATAGAAATGTTCAACAAATCTACAGCCAAGTACAGTACAAGGTTGGCAAGGCCTGCAATGTTCTCTAGACAGCGTGTAAAAGATCTAAGCGGCCACACGGAGTCTTTTTTATAAATGGTATAATACTAAGCCGCTTTCCGTGTCTAGATTTGATGAGAGACATTGACAGGGTGTTGGTAAACATTTGTAAAATTGAGTCTCACAAATTGTATTGTATTGTCAAAACAAGATGGCGACGTTAGTACTGATTTTGGCCACGAGCGCCGCGCTACAATAACCTTGTAGTGTTGTAGGATCCGAAAATTGTTTCTTGATAGCGAATGTCGAAGGCTGGCTTGCTTTCGCATAACAATAACATGGCGTTAATTTTCGACCACAACCACTCTCTGTCGATCTGAAACTTTGAAACTTTTTGCTGAAAATTAACGCAACATCCAGATACAGAAATAATAACTATAATAAGATGCGTGTTAAGGTGGTGTGTTTTTCAATAGTTAACCTAGAATTTAGAAAACTTACATCAATAACCCCTACAGCAATGATTATGACCGTTCTCTAAAGAGTTGTTTTTTAGTAGCCTGTATTTAGTAGATTTTTTTGTATCAACCAAACTTCTTTTATGTTTTTTTTCGTTTTATGTTAAAATGCAGTCCCCTTTGAATAATTTTCAATACCGCAAACTATAAGCACAAAACTTCAGCCAGCCGCCTGACACATGAGAACAGAAGCAATTCTCTCTGGAACTTTAAAACAAAGCGACATAATGACGCCCTGTGTCTTGAGATGAGGCCGTTCTGATCAGCGACGCAATCTGGATGCTGCGAAGTATGCACTTAAGCCTATGTATTGTGGCCTGGGTTGAAGATTCGGAAAGGAGTGCTTTTTTGCGCAGAGATAAATGTATTGTAACAAAGTTACTTGACGCGGCTTGCTATAGCAGTTACAGTTAACTACCAGTGTAGTAACGTAAGAAAAAAGCGTTATGCCAACTGCATGCGACTTTCTCTCTCTCTCTCTGTCTCTCTCCATTAAATACGAGTGTGTGTGCGTGCAAGTATCGCATAACAAACTTCGTTCCTGACAGGGGCCCCGACCGCTCACGTTTTCTTTATTAACTATTTATTTTCACTTACATTGGTTTCTACAGGTGGAAACCCATGAGGAACCCAATGTAGTCACCAATTTCCACACTTAGAGACGTCACTCAAACACGATTCATACACCACCACCAACAAAATTGATATTTAACTGATTAAAAGTCATGTTTTTTGTATGAACGTCAACGAAGCAAAAGGAGTATGAAAGGATCGTACCAGGTGATGTTTAGTCGTTTCTGCCCACCCCATGGGAAGAAAGCGAGAGTTTATGTATGACTGTAAGGTTAAAAATAACATATTTGCACGTTTGATGAGAAATAACGAACATGGAAAAAGATACATATCTATTACTCAGTTTAATTAATTTAATTAAACTGAGTCATTTCTGGGATAGTGTTTTTTTTAGTTTTTCTAATAGGGAACTCTTAGTCAGTGTCTGCAGCCCGGTGGATGGCGATAGGGTCGTCCCTATTACATGGGACTTAATCTTATTTGCCTTTGGGAAATACTGGCGTATTTTACATAATTTGTACCTAATATTGAAAATTTATTAACCTAAGTAATATATTTTCACGTTTACAATACCTCTCCCTTGTCAAAATATTATATCGTTAAAAACTCCCACGTTCCATATTCAAAAAAAATCGTATTCGAATTCGGAGTTCATCCCAGAACGGTGTTTAAAACCGTTGATCGGGTAGGAAGCGGAAAGGGCGGGAAATAATTAGCCGTCGCCGGCGCTGGCCGCGGGCGTAGGAACCGCTCCATACAGACTGGCTGTAACTCCACGAACGAACGAGTTGTGAATTTTAGGATTCACACTTTTTTTCCTTTGCCTTTTTTATTTTTTCAACGTTAAATTTTTTAACGAGACCTATTTGGTGCAGTTGGCATTTTTGTTTCTACGAGGAAAATTCTTTTTGAAACTTTTATTGATTCCAATTTCAATACTATGCTTGTGTCTAGTGTGAGAGTGTGTTGAGAGAGGCTCGGGGCTAAATAATAACACACGCACGGGTCGATCGTAGGTTAAGCTAGTCTTGCAGAGGGCGGCCCGTGGATGGGTGACCATCCATTACATATTGAGACCCCTCCGTGCATCGGAAAGCACGTTAGAAGCTGTTGGGCCCGGCTGTCTTTTTTTAAATCTTTGAAAATATGTCGACAGATAGTCAGCAGCCCGAAAGCCTGACAATCAGCCTCACCAAACGTAAGACCACAGTCGTTGCGTGTTTTGACCTACTTACCCACATTTATCGAACCTAAATCTAATACTTAATGCATATGGAGCGCGGATGCGGGAATGCAATCTACCATCGTATATAAATGATTTGCCTATGGAAATTGCCAACGTAATAAATGCAAAGGCTTTAAAAATACCTTCCTGGATTGCAGTGCGATTTAGAAAAATCAACTTAAGGAATGTTCATGAATAATTAATACCTAAGTAGTGGCACCGAGTTGCCGTGTCTGGCCATACCGCTGTTAAACCCGCGACGGTTTGTGTGGTATGTTTGCACGATAAAAAAATTAAACTGTTTTTTTTATTAATAAAAAATAAAAACCAAGGGTTATCGTGCCGCCGATGCCAAATAAATAAATACTTCGTTGGGAAAAGTCGAATGTGTACTTTGATGATAATGCAAGATGAGAATTTGTGCACTTCCTGAGCTGTTGTAATTATCAATAGTCATGTCCTGTCTTTGAATCATTGTGATGACTTGTAGCAGTATGTTTTAAACCCGTATCGCCCTTCGCGTTACAGGAATTCAGTTTAAGTTTGCAGAAAAGTAAGTCGATCATAGTCGATGGTGGTTTTCGATACAAAATATTAAAATACAATCGCAATTTCACAACGCTAGATAAAATTATTAGTTCTACGTCAATCTGAGTGTTGATTTCACCAATGAAAGTGAACGCGATCAGCACATTGGAACAATTTTGACACTGACAGCTCAAGAACGCGTTTTAGATGTGCTGAACGCGTTAAGTTTCATTGCTGAAAACGGCACTCAGTTGGGCAACGAAAGAACACTTCCATCTATTATTTTATTTAATCATCATCACCATTTTTATTCTCCTGCCTATTTAGTTTTTCTAATTTATTTGGGTTCAGCGCGACATGTGTTTTTTTCTTGTCGTCAACTCGGTAACCCTTTTCAAGCCATTTCATTTTTGATCACACAGTCCATCCATAGTTTCATCCTTTTGTTTAATCATTCATCCTAAAGTAGTTTGTTCCATTGCCAGCAACAAACGCTTAAAAAAAAATAAAAAATTGTAGCCAATTAGCCAGCGAGTAAGTATTAAAAACAAAACAATCATTATTTATTACAAAACAAACGTCCACCAATAAACCTTCTCCATTATTTCTCAGAAAACAAAAGCAGAAATAATAATTTTAAAAGCTTTAAAACAATTGTAGGCAACAATTACCCTTCGGTTCAGTATTCGCTACCATTCTCTTTGTTTCACCCCCTATTGAACGAACGAGGGCGGAAAATAGCCGGATAGAAACTTTCCTATCAACTCAGAAACATTTTATAAGTTAACCCCCACGAAATTGTATTATGTAAGTTTGAAAATACGAAAGTAGCCATCTTGTTTTTTATTTTTTTTTATAAATAGGAACTCGTTCATTGAGTATCGTTGTGGGCAAGGTTCTTTCGAAAGGAATTTCGAATGGACTGCGGTCGTTTGTTAGTGGTGGACTGATTGTCAGGTTGGAGATTGGAATGAACGTCATTTGTTCAATTCTTTTAAGCTCCAAGGGCTATTTTACTTTTTCAGGGAAATGGTAGACATCATCTATTTATTGATTGCAGATTTTCTAATTCCTTCATTTGCTTACTAGGCATCGTGCGAAGAAGATTCATAATTCACTTTATGCAAATAGGCACCCATGCCTATTTGCATAAAGTGGAGGGCTAATTTAATACTCTATAAAACCGAACAAAACAAACAATTATATCCGTTTTCAAGATATTTCTATTGTGAATTCCTATCACAAACATCATCTCATTATGAAATCAAATCAGTAAGTATGTAGACTCGCCTGTAAAACATCTCAAAGTCCTGAAAAAATCAATCTTACTTGTATTATACCTACACAGAAGGCCCCTCCCCATAATTATAACCAGTGTTACAAACATAGAAAATCGAATAGAATCCAGTAATCGACGTCGTGTCACCGCGCGCACATTCACGTCACTTCCCATTTCGCGAGTGGCAACATTGAGATATAACGCAGTAAGGCGCGAGTCGCGTGAGAGAGGACAGAGAGTTCCGCATACAGTTTTTTTTTTAATTGGAGGGGTTTATAAAATCCTGGTGGTGTTGCGAATATGAAATCATATTCTAGGGACGTTGACAAACACTTTACTTTGATAGGGCAACAAGTGGAATACTGCAGATCAGAAGGAAAACAGAACTTTATAATTTAATGTTTTATACAAAATGAAGTTCCTTGACTCGTCTTCTTATCCCCAACAGTAGGTCTACTGGCAAAACAAAGCATGACTTCACTTTAAAATAAAAATAAACAACGAAATACCGTTTCTCATCTTCGCCACTGAATCCTAAACGAAAAAGGGGACCTGTCGGAAAATGGCGCGTTATTATCTCAGCTAATAAAAATTCAGCGCGCGAAAATCCCCGCGCCGCGATTGGTCGACCGTCCCTCGGGCACCCCCGCCATTGGTCGGCTATGCTGATTCCATTTTCAAATTAACTTTCTCTGACACCGTCGTTTTCCAGTTAGGATAGGTGTGAATTTATTTATTTCATTTCGTTTTTATTAGATGTTGTTTTTGTAGAGATGTGACCTCTTTTTTAAATTAGATAAATGAGATTGTGTTTTTTTTTATTTTGATGCTTTGAGTTAAAAGCTATTTTTTTGGTGAGCACTTTTTTCAGCGATTTATTTATTTATTCACTTAAGGACAACAAACAGCAGTGTATAAATAGTTAAATATAGGATAGAAGTTAAAAGAAGTAACAAACACACTACTCACCACGTTATCCACAGATTAATAAACAGCATGTCGATTCTGTAAAAATCTCACCGTGAAGACTTGCGTGGAGTGAGCTGTCAGTGTCATCACTTCTTGGTCAATCCCTAGCATCAGTGGCACTGACAGCTCACGTCACGCTCACTTCACCTAGGTTTTCACGGTGAGCTGGTTACAGAATAGCACTACTGATCTACTAGTTGTTAGTAAGAACAATATAAAACAGAATAAAAGTAAACTTAGTTATAAGGGTTCTGATTACTTAAAATAGTTACAATTTCTTTTCTAAATACAGTGAATTTGAAGATACATTATCTATTTTTAAATAGTAAAAACTACGCTTTTTTCTTTTTTTTTAAAGCCAGCTTGTAATCAAAATATAAATTGTTTTTTATTGCTGTTAGCTATGGAGAAAGACTAAAGTCCTAACAGAATAGTCAAATATTCATTCAGCAATATTATATAAAAACGCATTATTAATTTTCAAAGTAACAGTCAGCTCCACATTATGCGTTCGCCGGTGACAAATCCACACTCAGCCAAAATACATCGTTATAATAAAACTAGTTTACGACGACGATTCCAAGCTGCGCTTAACTTATACGCGTACATATTTGGCATACTTTCAGTATTGTTAAATGGGATTTACTAAAAAAAAAAAGGAACCTTGTGCCTGATAAATTACACATGGAAGGTTTTTTAAATAAAACCCGGGTACATAATTTGGTTATGCATCAACCAATTAGGTCTGGCTCGGTTTTTATTGAAAGATTAATCAAAAAGCTGGTCTTTTCGTACCTCTCTTTTGATGTTTCATATCAAAGGACTGATTTTGGTTTCTGTGTTAGCTAACATGGTCCTGTACTCTGTACACAGCCCTGAAAAGTAGACCCGGTCGACCCGGAGCTCCCTCCCTAGTTGACTCAAAAGTGCCGTGATTATCTGATGCGGTGAATACCTAGGCAGCGATTTGCCTGGATACAGATAGACCCATGAACCCATCTTCCCAGAGTTGGGACTCTGGCTTCAAGCACTACCGTCACCCAACATAGGCACAGTGCTGGGTGACACCACCTTCCAGCTCACTACTTGTCTGCGTCCGGGCGCTCCTTGCGTGGCTACGCATCGCTGCCTGTGCAGTGAAGCGGCCGACTGCCTCGAACACCACGGCCTATCTTGAAGTAAGAGCGCTGGCCGGAAAACACGGCACGCCAGCACTAATGACATCATCCATCGTGCTCTTGTCACCGCGTTGGTACTAGCTGTGCAAGAACCGAACGGCTTGGTAAGAGACCAGACGGAATGACCGTAATGCCCTGGAAGTTAGGCAGGCCTTTGGTGTGGGATACAACATGTGTAGCAGCCCTTGCGTCATCTCATCTTCCCAGCACGGCGGGCTGTGCTGGGGCGGCTGATACAGGTGCAGAAAACCTCAAACAGTAGAAATATTCCAATCTTGTTTGGAGTTTTATATTAAAGCCATTTGGTGTTGGGTCCGACTGCCCACTTGCTTTGTCGACAAATCGTCACTCTTCACGTGATCGAGGGCTGGCCTATTTTTTGTAGAAAGAATTAGCATCGCCATACAACGTGGCAATGCTGCCAGCTTTGTGGGCACGTTTCCTGGACGAATTCTCGATGCCCTATATGCCCCTCATTTTTTGGGTTCCGTACCCAAAGGGTGTCAACGAAACCCTATTGCCAAGCCTCCGCCGTCCGTCCGTAAGTCCGACTGTCTGTCAGCGGGCTGTATCTCATGAACCGTAATAGGTAGACAGTTGAAATTTTCACAGAGTGAACATTTCTATTGCCGCTATCACACAAATAATAAAATTAAAATAAAGTTAAAAATTAAAGGGGGTCCATACAAGAAACGTGATTTTTTTCAGCGTTTCTTACCTGTTGGTAAATAATCCTTCGTGTACGAGTTCACGCCTGTACTCCCAAAAGGATTAGGCAGAGGTGTACCTGTAGTACACCCACATTTCGCCAGTTATGTTACATGTGTACATCTACATTTTTTTTTGTTAGCTTATATAACGTACTATGTAAATATAACATTCTGAAATATAAAAAAAGTATAAATAATATATTCGAGTTACCTTGTCTTTTTTACATTCACGCGTTAATGTGACAGTATTTTTTTTCAAGAGTAGAAATAAGTAATGAGTTTTCATTGCGGGTACTGAATTTGACACATTAGGCCTACTTGCACGTTCAGTCGGGTTTCATTTGATTAATATAGAGTTTCTAAACTCGGAGTGAAGTAATTAACATATTAACTCATATTAAGGGTTAAGCCACTAAAAAGTGACGCCAGTGTTTTTTTATTTGGTAACATTGCAGTTCAATCGACAAAATTTGTATATTTTCTATTGTTGGTCGGATTTCACAACACCTCGGTGCTGGCTGAAATGTAATCCGACCAAAAAATTAATGAACGAGCAATTAGTTTAATTGTATACCCATCTCTTTTACACTACATTACGATAATACTTTCTTGTCTTTGAATTATACAACATGACATTTCATTTTAATCGTAGTGGTTTCTATGAATATTTAGTTTATTGATTGACGAAAACACTTCGTTTCTTTTTGCTTGCTCAGCTCCTAAGGGTCGTCATAGCGTGAATAAAATCGGTTCAAACATTTGTAATCTTTTTGTATTTGATAGAAATACATTTAGGAATATGGGGAACAGGGTGTAAAGTTCACTCATACTCTCAGAAAAGGGAGGATCCCCCGACCAGATGGATGTCGTATCTGGTGGGCAACTGCCCGATGATTGTTATCGGGAAGTTGTATATATGCTATCTGCGCGGTAAACTCTGCTTGCGCGATGCAGAATTGATGCGTTTGTTCGCATGTGGCGGTGTAGATGCCGCCACATCACTCCCCTCCGAAAACCGGAGGTCGATAGTGGATTAAGTCTTGTATCTTGCGATGCTTGCCAATGCCAGTGAGGTTCCAGTGGGTTGGAACCGGGTGTCGCATAGTTCGCGGTGAGCTGGAACTGTCTGCGAAGATGCCCCAGTGAGTCGGGGTGGCTGACTGCTGATGTCGACCAGGAGAGGGATTAAGCGCTCTGCTTGTGGACCGGCCGAATGTGCAGTGTGCTGTGCCAAGGTTGCTGATGAGGCTGAAGGTGATGACCAGGTATGCGCTTGCGCTGCATGCTGATGGTCAGGACAACCGTTCAAGCCGTGGTTGCTGGCTGGCTGTGTGACTTGCGGGAGTGATGATGATGACGTCACGCTGAAGTAGTTGCACGAAGGCTGCGCTGACGTTCATACTCCGGGTCACCGGTGAAGAGATATGAGGGTCACGTCGGGGTCACCAGTGAAGAGATATGCAGATCACGTCGGGGTCACCAGTGAAGAGATATGAGGAACAGGGTGTAAAGTTCACTCATACTCTCAGAAAAGGGAGGATCCTCCGACCAGATGGATGTCGTATCTGGTGGGCAACTGCCCGATGATTGTTGTCGGGAAGTTGTATATATGCTATCTGCGCGGTAAACTCTGCTTGCGCGATGCAGGATTGATGCGTTTGTTCGCATGTGGCGGTGTAGATGCCGCCACATCACTCCCCACATCACTCCCCTCCGAAGACCGGCCACATACAAAAAGATTTTTGTTAATCCAACCCAGAGATAGTTAGTTCCAGAGATTACCCCCTACATACCTGTTTATAATATTAACTAGCTGCTGCCCGCGGTTTTACTCGCATAAATCACGATCCCGTGGGAGTATCGGGATAAAACTTTTTGCTTGAAAGAGTAACAAACATCCGTCCATACTCACAAACTTTCGCGTTTAAAATATTAGTAGGATTAGACTAAATGAGTTCATGAATATATATAGCTGTTATAGTACTAGTACTGTAATTTTCACTAACTATGAAATACAAAATAAGTTATCAGTGTACTCTCAGTGTACCTCTCGTAATTTTTTTTCTACATTACTAGCACTAACCCAGACGGGTTAAATAGCATGGTGGCGCAACATATATTATTCGATAAACCCCGAGTTAGCTGTAAACTTATTTAGGATAACCCATGAACGAACTAGTGGGCCTTAGAGTTCTTCAATCAGCGTAAAGACATTGCTGCAAAAACCGCAGTACTTGCAAAATGTCATACCGATTTAGGTCGTCGAATTGAACAAAGTTGCCCAAAACTGTACGAACACTGGCACAAAATAACACTGCGTTACTTGAAAGCTGTCCACATTACCGACTAAATTGGAATACCGCGTAATACAAGCCCTATTGGAAGGGTTGCCATGCTGGCTGTGGCGCGGGATAAGTTCTGTTAATAGTAATATGAATGGTCGGTTTAGGGCAGTTTATATGACTAAGGGTATAATGTAATGGGTAGTGGTAGAGTTTGAGTGGGCAAATAGTGTTCTGTATGATTAGTATTTATCTGTTTCTATTCTAGCTGTCACCATTAATGACTACTTAAACGATAAGAACTGTTGGTCGCTGTGATTAACTCAAGACAATGTTCGTGTTCTTTCTCCAGAATCAGCTTACCTACTGACAGGGTATATGAGATCATATATTTGTTTTTTTTTTATTTGACGGTATAAGTCAATTATTTTGTTATCTTCATTTATTATTGACATGATCTACTCATTAAAAGCTTTTTTAATGAGCTGTATTGCAATATGTGGTTAGCTAGCGACCTCGACAATTAATAATATTATTCTTACCTGCCGGCAGCAAGTTCGTCATGCTCCCTTAGATGTCACTGCTTGCGGTAGCGTCTGGGGTCGGGTTTCCTCCTTCCCTCAAATATGGCGAGGGGGGTAATGGCTGATCTTTGCGTTATGCTCGTGAACGGGTGCTGCTTGTGGTGACTGGTCGTCTTGGTGTCTATGGTTTTATTATTGTTACAATAATTGTTCTGTTAATTTATTTTACTTTGATGGTCCTAGTTTATCATTTATTTATTTTATTTGTTTGTATAATAATTCCAGTATTGCATATGTAAGCTGCCATGCCCTTTAGGCCTGGAGGCTTTTATTTATGTATTAAGTTTTATTTACATTCAATGTTTTTTTTTGTATTGGCGTGGCTAGCTGACGTATGGTAATTAATTTAATGCTTTGACCGAACAGACAGCTGTGCTGCTGGGGAGTTTGTTGCGCCACTTCTTCTTCCCAGCTAATGCACTAGGAAGTGGTGAAGGGCGGGCGTTTTGGGGGACTGTCTTATGTAATTTTGACGTTCGAAAAGTGCTGATTCTCAGCCTAATTTGAATAAATGACTTTTGATTTTGATTTTCAGGTGAGACCTGAAATCGGAAAAAAATCATAGCGTGAAAATGGTAAATAAGTAGTCAATTTCCTTTTTTTTTTTTAATATATACATTTTACTTAACATAAATGCAACCAACAACAACAGTGTTAATTACTTGTACGGAAAATCCTCAAATGTATTTATTTATATTCACCCTACTAACAAGGGCCTTGTAAGTCAGCGACGGGGGGGGGGGGGGTAATTCACAGCTGAAGAGGAGGTGGGCAACCAAGTTAAACCTCTTTACTGCGAACAGAATTGAGTCGCTGATGACTATTTATTGATATTGGCTCCAGAAGTGATACTTGAGAGGTTTTCAAGGTTTTTGGAAGTTGGTTCTCTGCTTAAATTGGCATTTCTAACGATTTACTTAGTAATTTCACCAGGTTATTTTGATTAAATAACCAGTTGCAGTATTTAAAAGAAAATTCACCGTGAAGACTTGCGTGGAGTGAGCTGTCAGTGTCATCCCGTCTTGGTCAATCCCTAGCATCAGTGGCACTGACAGCTCACTTCACCGAACTTTTCAAGGTGAGATGGTTACAGAATAGCACTACAGTTTGCATGTTTATTTTATTATTATCTTTTGCTGTTTACGATCTTAATTTTAGCGCTGCCTGGAGCAATGTGTTTCTTACGCTTAGACGGGCGTTGATAGCTGCGCCATAGCTTTTAACTTTTATTGTTTTAGTTTAAAAAAAAAACTTTTACTTTTTTATGATAATATTGAAGAAAAACAGAGAAATCTGTTTTTTTTGTTAGTTGAACTGTACTTTGCGTTGTGCTTTTTTTATGATTAGTTTATTTATCGTAACAAATTTGTTTAAGCTTGGCAAATAAATACAAATATCAAAAAATAAAAATCATACCTAATCGTCGTTTTTGTAAAACGTTGACCAAAAAAATCGAATCAACCTTTACAGAATTACCGAAGTGTACAACAATGCGACGGCTCTCGAGTCTGAGAGTGAATGGAGCGCTTTATTGTCGAGCGGTGCATGGGTCGCCACGCGGCACACTTAGATGTATTGAAAATGTATGAGATCGATGAAAATAGGGAAACTTTGGCTGGGACTATACTAAAATTGTGCAAATGAATAAGTGGGGTTTCAAAAATCATAATTTTATTGTTATGGTTTGTGCCACTCGTTATTTTTGGTACTTAGAGTTTTATTATCATCACTAAACTTAAAATTCATAATCCGAAAGTTTTACGTATCTAAACAAATAAATGAGAAGCACACGACTTAAGATTGTGATGGCTCACCTTTTTTAATTTGTATTTTTTTATTATTTAGATTTTATATTAATATGTACTTATTGAGTTTACTTGGAAATATCTAACATCGGTGAAGAAAAACATCGTGAGGAAACCTGCACTTAGTTAATATAAGTCTGAAATCGCCTACCCGTCTTGAGTAAGCGTGGTGATATTTTAGGAAAATCATATATTTTTACAATTGTTTGTAAATATGTGAGCACAATGTACCTATCACGTGATTAATTTATATACCTTTGCTTTATTTTTAATTTTTTTGTACCAATAGTGGTATAGTATTTTTATTCTTGGTGCATCGTCTTCACATATAGAAATATAATTAATGTATACAAAATATTGTAAAACATTTTAAAAGAGTAACGGTGGAGTTTCTTGCCACTTCTTCTCCATGCGAAACTACTTTTTGGAAGTGGCGCCTAGAATCAGTTCTATTTTTAATGTAAATTTTGACGTTCAAAAGTGCCTTTTTATGGGCCTATTTGAAATAAATGCTTTGACTTTGACTTTGACTTTGATCAATGCTCGTACCTTCTCTGTATGAGAAGAGGCCTTTGCCCTGCAGTGGGACAATTATAGGCTGGTATTATTAAACGTATAAAATTGTAATGTGTACTGAGTCCATGGTAACCCGGTTGTGCGTCGATGTCCCTTCCACCCTGTATAGATAAGTTCACTTTAAGACTACTTTCACATTTATACGACTTTAGCAGCGCAACAGTCGCCTAGTCAGAACTTCTTATTATAAAGCCAATTGCCGGCCGCGCGAGGGATCGCTGGCGCCGAAGGAGTACTATCAAAAGCAGGAACAACAATGTCTCCGAAACAATCCATTTTTGAAATGAAGTGCACCACACTGATCTAAAATGCCGCGCTGCTATCGTGCGGCTGTTCTTATAATGTGTAGGCTTCTGAAGGCTTGTGTAACGTCCTAATGTGAAAGCTGCTAAAGACTAACACACAACGTTTTTTATTTGACTGTACAAGTAGGTACACATACTACAAATTTCATGAATCAAAGTCACTTTTCGTGTCTGCTGTGTGACCGCGTTCTACTTCTGAATCTTTGTTTAAAACCCCTTGAATGTTTTGATGCACCAGCACCCTAATTGCGTAATATACAATCAATCGGAATCTGAATCGTTTTGAAACAGATTGCTAATCCATTGCTTCTTAAGTTCGATAAAAATTCTGCTCAACAATATATAGAACGCAATGAATGTTCTTGAACCGTCAAAATCAAACACATTAGTCGTAATCGTTTACGAAAGTGTGTTACGCAATTAGGGTGCTGGTTGAAAGAAACTATTAAAAATTTTACACTCAAATTTCCTTTATTATTTGCTTTCCTTACATTTTTTCGAGAGCCTCTATTGTCCTAATTACTAATTTAAATAAAAATTAATGTCAAAAATTGCTACCAAATTATTGGCAGAATAGTGTACGATATCATTGCATTGCTCAAAAGAAGCAAGGTGTGTTGTTTTTTTTAAACTGCACAACGGATTTTGATGCGGTTTTCATCGGAAATCAGAAAAAAATTCATATTAAACTGAATTATAAGTACTTACCAAAGAAATCTAGATGTTACAACAAGTCAAGTCAGGTTACAAAAATAAAAATAAATGAATGATCAATTTAGGTACAAACTTAATACAAAAAACTACTCAATGTATTGAGTAGTTTTTACATATTAGTAAATATGTCGTATGTGTATCAATTTTACTGTATGTAAATTTAAAAAAACAGCTATTGTCCTTTCGATTCTCCGCTAAAGCCGCTTCACACGGCACGAAACATATTCGTGCGTTTTATTTAATTAAACCCGTAATGGGTGGCGCGTGGCCGCCCTTAGGTAAGAGTACGCACTACAATCTGCACAGGGCCGGTAATAATGTTTTTTTTTTTCTCGTCTAATTGTGATATTAATTGTGATACCCTTGTTAAAAGGGCTTTTTGGTAATTGTTGTGAAAGAGTATTGATTACGAGTGTGTGGGGTTTGGAAAATGGGTTGGTTTTCTCATGACGATGATGATGTGTGGTTGGTTCCTAGCAAGTTCCCTTTACTTAGGTTCACGTTTTGCATTGAACTTTTGCTGGTTTTATGTTGATATGATCTCTTTACTCTTGAACGTACCTATTAATTTGATTGTTGGCCTACTCCACCATATTTAAAGGTTCTAAGTGCGTACGATAGTACGTTGAGAAAAGTTTTACGTTTTTTTGTTGAACTTTAAAGCTAACGCGGCTGAACGGATTTGGAGGAAATTTGACACATGTGACCTGTACTAGGACATAGAATTACTTTTATCCCGATATTCCTTCGGGATCGAGAGTTATGTGGGTGAAACGTCTGGGCGCGTGCAAACAATGACATTAACGAGAGGCACCCAGATACACTCTCGGTATTTTTGCACCTTTAAACAGCATTTTTTTAAATCTTTTCTTCAACTCATATTCTTCTCACTCAACCAATCGCGATAAAATACGACGCAATGCATATCTTCTCAAACAAATCTTGATCCTACTGTAACGTCAGCTAATCTGTTAAGTATCTTCACTTAGCAGAAACTTGTGACAAACATGGTGTTAAGTTACAAAATAATGGTGGGAGCGTGATTGTTGCGACGCCGATTTAGAGATAAATCTATAAAGATGGAGTGAGGTGGAGATGGGTGGTTGTCGTCAGTAGCATTTAAAAAAGGTTTATCATTTGTTGTTTTTTTTTACTATAGTCATTTTCTACTTTTGCAGTAACTATCATGGTTACAGCGGATTTTTACGTATTCGTATTTGATAAGAACCTACAGAGACTCTCTCGTCATTAAAACGCTACTGCAACCTGCAATAGTAATAAAAACGGCGATTTTAAGGGACGCTACTTATGCGATCGTAATTCATGAAGTAAATTTTTTAAGCATTCTCGTATAGATACTTAGTTCATGTTAATTTTGAAGAAAAAGAAGAAGAAATTAACTCAGTGACAGTCACAAACACGTTTAAGCAGAGAGAATAGAGGTTGTTTATATGAAAGATGACTGATTTTATCTGTAATGGCACCACAAATTTAAAAGTATTTTTTTGGTATTCTTATATTTTACGTCAGTAACTCAATTTAAAATTTATTCTGCATATTTGGTGTTGCGATTAGTAACTAATAATTATATTAATTTGCACACCTCATTAGGTTAGAATACAATGTACATTTTGTATCTGTAACACCTTTATAACATGTACTTATTATGCAAATAAATTATTTGATTTGGATTGATGCATTTCCGGACCTTTGCATTAGATTTTAGACCCAGGAATAATGTCGCTGTTTTTAATGTCTATGCACAAATAGTTCCACAGAAACGACAACTGGTGTCCTCGCCCTACTATCGCCTGAGCAGTTTGTCATTGAAGCAGGGGGCAGTATCAACACTGTGTTCAATCCACCGTACGCAATGTTTACGAAGATTATGTAGTGAAAAATAGCTTTTAGAGCAAATTAGATGGTTCGGCCACTAAGTTGAAGTGTACCATTGTGATGTAGGTACTTTTTGGGGTGTAAGGTATGTCGGGGACTCAGCCAATTGATCCAGCTCAAACTTCTCTAAATTACTTTAAAACCCATTACAAGCAGAAATTGATTGAAAGATAAATGATTTTATTTCTGTAAGTAGTTTTGTACAAACTCTTTTACACGTCAATCATATTTCCCTCTTTTGGATAACACCTCTTTGGATGGATATGTCCATAAACAAAAACAGAGTTTTTAAACTGATATTTCAAGTGACTCCAATAACTGCGGTATTGCTTGGCTTAGCCGTGTGTTTACAAGGTCTTAATAATTATTATACAGTTCACATAGGGTCCATGTGAACTGTATAATAATTATTAAGACGGATCGGGCCCAACAATTTAATAAAATAAAATATGAGTACTCGTAATAGCATGATTCATAAAAAAATAAGTAAATAGGAATTAAGTATCGTTATCATATCAAATCAAACTACGTCTTTACAGATTATACCTCTAGAATTATCACGCAAATTAAATTACCTGTTACCATGTAGTGTATCAAAATAAAGGGCTTGAGGAGACGACCACAAACATTTTACACACTAAGAAGTTGAAAATACAACTCTATTTTATAGCGGTTAAAAAGTTCAAAACAAACTCACTTTTCAAGCAGTGTGATGCAGTTGGTGGTTCTTTTATTAGTTCAATTTCAGATTTGATGCAACTACTCAACTAAAGTGATGTAAAAAATCTTTTCAAGCTTCCATTTGCATCACTCTCCAAATATCTCTTCTTTGAAATCTCAGAAACACTTTTACTTTTAAAGTAAACTGTTCTGCTTATCTTTCGTACGATCTGTTGCGATTGTCACCGACTTAACACCGGCGAAGTAAACATTAGTATCGAGTTACACAAATAAATAACAATAGTGGTGTCTTCTTTAGGTTCTTACTTTTTTATGGTAGTGTTACCTATCATGAAAATTATTCAGGTAGAAGATGGATTTTGAATTGTAATAGTTTCGAAACGTATTGCAATTTATAAATTCTCCCTCATAAGTGAATAATCAAACAAAATCAAACCGTTTCTGCGTAGCTTTTAAAATCCAAAATTCAAATCTTTATTGCTTATCACATGTCTTTACAAGTTCTTAATAATAGATAAACAGCTTTATAATGCCTAACAGTATATCATCCAGTGCAGTAAACAAAATCAGAACAATATTTGAAATTCTTCAGGATACATGCTAGTTAGATATTGTGTTGAAAACACAGGTAATATGACACGATAAAAAAAATCACGAAGGTTCCTCTAGATTTTTTTTTAACGATGGAAAACCATATTAATACAGATGATCATTCCGATTTTTTGTCAGATTATTCTACAAGCAACATATTAACGTAATATTGTTTTATTTTTTTAGTACAATCAATAGTAATTTTTTGTAATCATATAATTACTTATATTTTGCAATAAATTACCAGCGTTGTGTCATGGCAATTCCCTTTCTTTTCGAAACAGTCTGACAGTGACCACGCTTTAGCTCTTGTCAGCTTCATAAGCCGTTGGTCCCGTCTGTCAGTCGTAGATCTTGACAGTCGTTACGGGTCGTCAGAAGCCCGAAAGTCTGACAACCAGCCTTACCAAGGCGTATCGTGTTATCCAGGAACAGGTAGGCAGTCATGTAAAATGTCTCGTAGTGGATAGACTACACACCAAGACATCATCATACTATTTTTAGGGTTCCGTACCTCGAAAGGAAAAAACGGAACTCATAAATAAAGGATCACTTTGTTATACGTTTGTCCGTCTGTCTGTCAAGACCCTTATTCTCAAGAACGCGTGGAGGTATCAAGCTGGAATTTACTATTTTCCCTTGGAGCTGTGAAAAACTCAAACTTCTAAGCCAACGCAATCAAAAGATACAGCCGTTTATGCCGCAAATTTTCGACACTCGCAAGGGAATCAAAACCTACAGGGTACCTACTTCCCGTGAACTCAGAATCTTGAAATTTGGTGCGAAGCAACGTCTTATAGCACAGATAAAGGAAAAATTGCGAAAACAGTATTTTTTTAGGTACATCATTTAATAAAATATTTTTAATAATTTTAAACTTATTACCCCTTACCTCATGAACGCGGGTTCTTTTACTTTTATACCTACAGGTTTGTACGGAACACTCGGTGCGCGAGTCCGACTCGCACTTGGCCGGTTTTTATTTATTTCTAGACTGGAAGATTGAGTGACCAAATAAACTAAGATCCTAAGAGCACCATTCTGTAGTGTGTAGACTGTGAGCAATAGTTAAAAAAAACGCCGGCGGTCGAATAAATCGTTATGATAAAGACTGCATACATTCTTAAAACGCTTTTATCCACACTTTACAATGCGTCGGTTACTTTAAAGCTAATCTCAAGCACTCCACACAAAGCTAAGTAGTAGTATCGCATTAAGTTCACACTTGACCGGGTATTAACGTAAATAGCCAACAATGGGCGATGCGCACAATGTGTTAGACCTTTGGACTTATGAGAAGTTTTAGTTAAAGCAATATTTCGTCACTAAATGGGGTGTCGAAACCACCAGTTTTAGTTGAAAATCAAGAGAGAAGAAAGTGATAACTTTCATAGTTCATTAAGTATTTCTCGTTATGTTAGCAATCACATCGTGGTTAGAAAGAAAGACAAGAAAGTAAAAGTATTTATTTTGACTCGATTAAAAGACCACATAACAAAACTAAATACAATCATAAATAAAATACATATAAGAAAGAAAAGAAAGAAAATAACGTTTATTTACGGTAAACATGACGCAGTGATCGAACAAAAACACCAAAGAGAACAAATCGGGGGAAAATATGCGTCACATCCACGCAAAACGGCCATCGCTCAGCTTAATGCTACGACCCTATGCGAGACAGAGCCATATACGTAAAACGGGGTGAATAGGGATGCAGGGGTGAATCGAATCTTTGAGGAGTGGTTGGAGAGGCGCCACGGCGTCCTCACCTTCCGCCTGACACAGGTCCTCACCGGACACGGTTGTTTCGGGAGGTACCTGTTTCGCATAAGGCGGGAGGAAACGCCCGGGTGTCACCATTGTGTGGATCGCCCGGAGGACACGGTGGAGCATACGGTGGAGGTATGCCCAGCTTGGGCGGAGCACCGCAGTGTCCTCGCGGAGGCGATTGGCGGCGGCGATCTCTCGCGTCCGGCCCTGGTCCAGGCCATGGTACGGAGCGAGAGGGAATGGAAAGCCGTCACCTCCTTCTGCGAAGCAGTAATGCTCGCAAAGGAGGAGGCGGAGCGCGTGAGGGAGAGAGCCTTGCGCCCTCACGCCCCTAGACGGTATGACACTGACAGCTCGCTCCACGCAAGTCTTCAAGGTGAGATTTTACAGAATCGACATGCTGGTCATACACGCACACCGGTTGCGAGTACTACGCACCTGACCTTTCTCAAGAACATCACCAGTAAGGTCACTATGTAATACATGTCCTCTTAAGGCGTCCCCTCCCGGCGTTAACACTCACATCTGCCTTGTAAATACCTTTTGTTTTTTTATAAACCATCAAACCATAAATAAAATATAAAAACAAAATGATGAAAGTGAAAAACCGAAGTCTTGTACGAGGCCAGCATGCTTCTATCTCAGATGCTGCGCCATTTAAAACAAGTGTCTGTCACAGCGATTATGTTCTGATAGAGCCCGCTCCGAGCCGGGCGAGTTTTAGAAATAAATAAATAATTAATGGTTTACTTACAAGCTATCCTCTCAACGGAAATTAATAAGATGAGTCCTTAAATGCACTTTTTTTTTCTGCCGCCGCGACGGCCTTGCAGATTTCTTGCAGCAGTTATTTAGTCAACCAAAATCAATAAATGCTTTCTTAAAATTCCATTTTCATAGTTCAACATTGAGTCGGTTACTTTAAAACTAATCTCAAGCACTCCACACAAATCTAAGTAGTAGTATCGCATTAAGTTCACACTTCACCGGGTATTAAGGAAAATAACCAACAATGGGTATTGTGCACAATAGCCGGGTTGCATAATTCGGCGAAATATTTGTGTTAGGGCGTTTCATACGGATTCAAGTCGGTCGCTTTCGGAAAGTGAATTTGAGATTTAGATAGGTGAGTTTCTAATATCAATGTTGTTACTATAGTTACAACGTATAATAGTAGAGCCACAATTGACTGAAAATATGTTTTGTTTTTTAAATCATCACGTTTGGTTTATTCTTAATTCGTCTTGAAAGAAACGATTAAACTTTTTGTTAAGAGGATCGGATGCTTTTTTTAAATTAGCTATATGATAATAACATGACATGGCATGGGGTTCATATCCCAGGTCGGGCAAAGTGTTATTGGGTTTTTCTATCTAGAATTTCTCAGTAGCAGCCCGGAGTCTGGATTTGTGCCCGGTTTGAAACAGGCTCGCCCCCTATTACATGGGACTTAAGCATAACTGGAGAAATGTGGGTGTACTATAGGTACACCTCTGCCTAACACTTCGGGGATAACAGGTTATGTTATGATCAAAAAGTAGTTACCTATTGTACTACATTTAAATACATTCAAGTTTAAGTTAAGCCAATATCATCTTCTTAAATATAAAAATCAATTGCTGTTCGTTAGAGTAATGTTTGTTTTGTTTGTTCGCTCTAATAAGGCAAGGTTTAGAAAAAAGAGGCATTGCAACAAAATAAGACGTCTCCGTGTATTTATCAGTTTACAAAAATAAACTACATAGTTTCTATCTTACATCCCCATCGCTACAAAGCAGCACTCATATGAAAGGGCATTACAATAAAAAAACTCAATCGCTAAGATGATCTTCCTCTCAAGATTATCTGGACAGACGGACACCATTCACGTTACACGTTATAATATCTATTGTGTACTATTACGACTAAGCACAATGAAGGTGACCACAGTTGAAAAGAATTAACGTCTTTTGTAATGTACTTGTGAATTTATTGAGATATCTAAGTACTAAAGCCTTAAGCTTTGAGTAAGCCGACGGTTTAATCCGGTGCCTACATCAATTGTAACGTAACATCTCGCTTGTCTTCCTCAACGAACCAATTCCAATAGAATTGTTGAACTGTGTGTTAACAATCGATTTTAGCGAAGAATTTTTTGTGTTGTTGACATGAATAATGAGAACACTTCTGTGTTTCTTAATGAGAAGAATTGAAATTCAGATGGAAGAGCTGACAGAGTGCGTCATGATGAATAAATAATATACAGATTAAACTTCAGGGATAATAATGGGTTATCTAAATCTAAACTAATATCCTAACTTATACTAATTAATGCTCACTGTTTTATAAACGTGAAAGTAAGTTTGTTTGGCTATCATGCCAAAACGGTTAAACAGATTTGGATGAAATTTGGCACACAAATGGGCCAATATCCGGGTAAAGACATAGGCTTCTTTTCATCCTGAATCGCAGACGACGTCGCGGGCAACAGCAAGTTTTAATATAAGGAGAAAAGATTTTAAATTTGGATGTTTGTTTTTTATGCTTTAACGCAAAACGGCAAAAAAAAATAGATAAAAAAAAAAAAAACATTAATACATTACATATGACACTTAGTAGTAGGGTATTTATAAAACAAAATCAATGCAATAACCACAACATTTTCAAAAAGATAAGCTATGATGAGGACTCATCTGTTTCTATGCCAGTTATTATTTACACACATGAAAACATTTCATATCGTTACAAACTAACAAACTAGTCAGTCACCACAAGATGTATCTAAGTTGTTCAATACACTAATAACTTCACTTCGAAAAGCATTTTTATTTAGCTTATATATAATCAATATCTGTGAAGTGTTCTTAGTACATTTGCGTGAGACGCCGAAGTGGTGCACGCTTACCTGCATTTGTCCGGCATGATACCTTATCAAACAATCGGTAAACGCGCACTTCACGACGATGAATTGATCTAGGAACTACAAGTTTGATATCAGCACTAAGGTCTACACAATTTAGCTTAATATGATAAACGTCGTGCAGTGTCATTTCTTGCAGAAGCATTCGTCTCTTCTCGAGTGAGAGTAAATAATACATTGCTAAAAGGTCTTCGTAAGGTAAGCGTAGAAGTTGGCATCTAAATTGCATAGTTCGTAAGAATTTCCGTTGAACTTTTTCAATGGCTATTTTATATTTAGTATTCAGCGGATCCCATATCAGACAGGCATATTCAAGCTGAGAACGAATAAGTAAACGATACAGATGTAAAAATTTGCAAGGGCGTCTGAAGTCGGTAGCAGTTCTGAAAACAAAGCCGTACATTTTAAATGCTCTGGTTATGTTGCTTTCTTTATGTAGCTCCAAATGTAATTTACAGTCAAATAGTATTCCTAGGTATCTAAGGTTTGTCTCTCTATTAAGTATAGTATCACATCTGTGTGTACATCACACCTTTGTGTACCGGACCGCTACGTGTGGAGGCGGCGTAGCCCGCCACTGCTATGGGTGCCTACAGCCAGAACTAACCTGCTTGCCAAGGCACCCCTTACCAGAGCTATCCGTACCATCAACGACCTTCAAACCCAGATTGATGTGTTTACTTGTTGTTTGAGTGAATTCGCAAATGTATTACTATTTATTCTATGCTACAAGCAAAATAATTAGGCTAGTATATTGTGCTGTATGTATGTTATGCTGTTTTGTGTTTTTTGTATTTGTGTAATAGTTTAATAATGGTGTTAGTTTTAATATTTATAATTTTCATGTTTTAAGTACATAGTTTTGATTAATAGTTTTCAGTTCTTAACAGTCGCATTAGGGTAACCCTGTAAGGATAGTTAAGTTGTTATAAATAAATAAGTTATACCTAATCATATTAGTTTTGTTTTTAGTAAAGCTGATGCTGTGGCATTTGAGTATAATAAAATCGAACTTATTAATTATACAGTTTTGCAGAGAGTCGGTTAAGATCGCTCTGAAGTTCTGAACAGTCAGTAACATTTTTATGGTTTTGATATAATTTCAAATCGTCAGCGTACATGAGTAAATCATGAACTAGATTAGGACGTCAAATAATATTATACCAATATTCTCACGGGATCGAGACTTATACGGGTGAAACCGCCGGCCGCAGTTAGTAAAACAGTGAATTCGATGACTCCAAGCCAAAAAAAAAATGGCGTGTGTTTAATCGAACCTCATCATTAGAAGTGTGAAGTGTATCATTTGACAATCTAGCTCAGTTACTGCGACCAAGTGTCAGAAAAAGCCAGAATAAAGTAAAAAAAACATTTAAAAAAAAAAAAAACGAAATGTTGACTTCACGTCTAACTTCTTTTGAAGCTATTCAATAAGACGTAGATTGCAACTGCTCTCTACGGTCTACTCTCAAATCAATTACTTGTAGTAAAAGCCAAGGAAAATATTAAAATTTAATAGAGAAAGGAATATGATCAAAGCGTACATTTTCATGCGGTGTGCCCGATACCTAATAATGTGTTATTACAGAATTGGATTTGTCTATTCCGTGTAGACTAGTGATATAGCCAGGAGATGTATGGGATAAATGATCAAATGTAGTATGTAAGGATTGAGGAGCAGTGATGGCCAAGTGGTAACGGCCCCGACTTACGAGTTGTAGGTTGTAGGATCGAACCCAGACAGGCGCTTTTCTGTGAGTAAATAATTTCATCACCACTGCTCACAAAACGGTGAAGGAAAACATCGTGAGGAAACTGGCATGTCCCGAACCAAAAATTCAAAGACATGGTGACATCTACCAACCCGGACTGGGCCCGCGTGGTAGATTACGGCCCACTCCTTCTCACAGCGAGGAGGTCTGTGTCCCAGCAGTGGGACACAGACAAAATTATAGGCTGATTATGCAAGGATCGTAGCTGGTGTAGTTTGCTGCCAACCCCTATTGGAAGAAGGCGTGAGTTTATGTATGTATGTATGATCTATGATCAAATGTAAAAAAGAGGTCATATGAAAGAGTTAAAATTACGCTTGACAAATGGTTTTTAGGTGAAGACAGAAAGTATTTTTTTCATCTGAAAGAAGTTAATGCTTCTATTGAGGTGTTGATCTTGATACTTTTACTTGTTATTAACCCCAATCCGATCTTTAAAACAAAATTCTTGATGGACAAACTAACAGATTTTTAAATAAGTATTAGATCTAATAAAATGGCGTAGTTTCAGCAATCAATTCGCTTCAATGCCTTTAAGCGGGGTTGCGTAACACACTATCAGTAATTGCTACTGATAGTGTGTTATTTTCGCTTTCATTTTGACAGTTCAACAACATTCATTGCGTTATACTCGTATACGTTGCTGAGCTGGCAAGTTTTTCGAACATATGAAGCAATGGATTAGCAATATCCTTCCAAACGATTCAAATTCATTAATGGTCGCAATTAAGAGTGCTGGCCATCTATGTTTTTCGAATTTCACACCCAGAATCTGTTTGGCCTTAAAAACCTACATGGTTCGTCTTCGGTAGCAACCATGTACCATTGCAACCACAATCCCCCAATCTGTGGTCCCCGCTCTCCTTCACGGCTAATTCTGTCAAAAATATCAGGACGAACAAAGAGACGGTGGCATAATACTGTAATATAATAAGGAGTGCTACTCCACGGATTTCTTATGGTTGAAGTTTTGAGGGATCGAGGGCGCGTGAGGATATCATTGTATCATACGCGATGGATGGACGCGAACGGAGGGTGGAGACTGCTTCTTCTATGTTATTGAAAAACTTTATGGCAAAACGCAGTTCCGATTCAATTTATTTATGTAAGTATTTGTTCAGAATTAAAATGAAATATACAGTAAGCGTTCAAAAGTGGATAGGCACTAAAAGTATTATCAGCAATTTATTGCTTTGTGAGATTGCTTATGGACTTACGAGCGATACTGTACCTGCATATGTAACACACATTTTTGTTTTTGGTAAGTTAGGATATTATACATATTGCTATTAATAAATTAGGTTTCTGTAAGTAGATCTTCTAAGACACATGCCAATGTTTCGGTCATAATATAAAAACTAGATGGCGTTAAGCAATACCAGAGGGATAAAAGCCTAGGTGAGTTGCCATTTCAGAGACAAATCTGAAACAAAGCTGGTCTTATATTTATAACCGGATCTATAGATCCCGTTATAAATATAAGACCAGCTATACCTATAGGTACCAAACCAGAACACATGCAGCAATTCAGTGTTGCAACGCTGCATGGATCTGATCAAGTCGTAACTGAGTTGAAAGAAAATAAAGACGCTTGGAGATTAACAAAACATACAAACGTAAAAAACAACAAGTTGGGGAAAATATGCTGCATAATGTTGTGGCACTTTGCGAGACTGAGGCCGAGGCCCTCAGTGCTGGTTTTCAGAGACGGTCGTAATTGTTTGCTTTAATAGTCCTTATAAAAAGAAGCACAGTAGCTCTATCCTCGCTTTTGAACAATTAGAGTTTAGCTGATTGAAACGTGACAAAGAATACGATGTTGATCGTCTGTTGTTTACACATTAACTTGATTTTGTTTAATCACACGGGTCGATCGACAAGCATCAAGCAATTCTGTAGGCACCTTAAGTGGTAAAAGGAGATTGTTTGTAATTATAAATAATTGCAGGTAGAAACAATAAGGTATTCAAACTCTCAAACGTAAACTCCAAGCATTTATTTCAAATAAACCAATTACAGGCACTTTTGAATTGTCAAGGTCGGTCCGTCAGAAAGATGAAGCTAGTTGCCCATTCCAAATCCTAGTAGATAGGTACCTATAGTTTTTTTTAAATCTTTAGTAGCTCCAACAGTATTTTCAAACTCGAATAATTTTAGATGATGCGTCCTTGCGGAGCAGGACCAGCGATTAGCCAAGCATTTATATCAGCGTTGTAATCCCCCAACTTATAATAAATATGCTCGGCTGCATAGTGTACGTTTTTACGAGATTTAAATTCAGTTTCATTCAGTCGATGTATGTGGGGAGGTATTTTATTGTAACATTTTAAACAGTACCCCATGAAAGATAAGTCTACTATAGCCAGTCTGAAACCTGGAAGTTTATTATGATAGCATAGTACAGGTATCTTATATTTGTATTAGCAGAATCCCTTTCCATCCCTACCTCTCTCCATTATCATATAAATATGTATGATACGCACGGCGTCACATCATCTCATACATTTTTGACGCAATCCTACAAATGTAATAAAAGGTTCTCCCTGTATGATCTATACACACCTATAGCTGTTTGTAGGTAGTTATCTACCTTTTATTCATGAGGTTTATGTGAGAAGTGTGATGTCGATGCGTAGATAATATATATAGTCTTGGTAAGAAAATCTACGCTCAATATTTCAATAAGTTTTAACGCAGAGTCTATGCTTTAAGACAATACGAAAGTAAATGAATACATGGGCAATTTATATAGTAAATTGAAACCAATAAATATCTAAATCCTAACATCGAAATTAGAGAAATGTTTTTTCAAACAGTCCTCCATTTTATTTGGCAGTCGAAAAATAACGGCTAGTTACGGACAGTCATTGTGTAATAATGTAGCAATTACTGCACTTTAGAGTTATTTTTTAACGTCAATGGTAAGTAAATTACGTTGCTTTGTATTTATCGTGAAATAACGGAGTTTATTACAAATGTAAATCGTGATTACTGTTATTTATAACAAATTAAGTTGTGAAGTTTTGCCAATCCGCTGACTAGATAAAGTGACTAAAATAAGGAACTTCATTATAAGTTACGACAAGTGCAATTATGAAGTTTTGTTTATTGACGTACCCACCTTGTATATCTGTTTCAGCTTAATAATTCCGGGTTACAATGTCAATAAAAAAACAACATACCCCAAAGATAATAATGCGATAGCTTTACCTGAAAAAAATCTTCAAAATCGGGTCTTTGGCGTAAACAGCGCTACGAGACCAATAACTAGGTATTACAAAAACCTTTTCACCTCACAGCCTTGAAAATATTCTGTTTTACATTCGAAATCTAAGTGCAAAAATGCATTTTATCCGCTAGCTTGGGAACATTTTTTTTAAATTCGAATCTTTCAATTTAATCATTTTCTTTACCGCCAGTCCACTGACAATGCATTAGGTAATACTTATTTTTAGTAGAAGAATCACACAGGTAAGCACGACGAGGGCATATTTTTTTTTAAATTTACTTTATTTCACCAATAGGGATGATGACTGATATTAGTAATTAGTAGTCATTATGAGTAATGAACTTGTGGTGAATGAGCTGCTGGCGTTCCTGCAGCAGAAGCTGGATGTGATGGATGAGGTGTCCGCTGTCCAAATCTGCGCAACGAACTTCAACGAGGAAGACATAGCTGCTGCCAAGCTATTGTTGTTCAGTGTGCTAAACAAGCGCGACCAGATGGTGTCCCGCCGGCGTGACGGGACTAAGAGAAGCCTGCAGGATATTATCACGCTGTTCAAGGAAACCGACCCGGACGACGTGCCGACGTTTGTGGCAAAGGAGCTACACAAACTTCCACCCGTCACCTTTGACCACGTCGATGTAACGAGCCTTCTGAAGGATATTGTGTTTCTGAAGGCCCGTCTCGCGGATGTTCTAGCGAAGTTAGATGCATCCCAAAACACCGTCGCCGATTTGCGCAAAGAATTCAGCGAGTTGCGTAACAGTGTGACGGTAACTAGGTCATCAGTCGATGCGTCTAACGTAAACATGTGTCGCGGAGCCGGACTCGATTTATCGTCGTCAATTCCGCGTCAGCAGTTTCGTCGCCAGCGCATCCGTCGTTTGCTGAGCTTGCAGAGCGCCCCGCCCGCGTGCCCGGCATCCCCGCGCTCGTCATCGCGGCTCCTCTACGTAGCGCTGCCCGAGCCCCTCACTCCGTCCCGCTGCCAGCGTCTGCAGCCCTGGCGAAGCCCCTACAAAAGGGTTTCGCTAGCGTTACCGCGAGTGCCCCAGGCGCTCCAAGTATGAAGCCTATGCCAGAAAAGGCGCCGAACAGGGCTGATGATGAAGGTTTCGTGACGGTGCAAAGGAGGAAGCGCCGATCGCGAACGAACAAGAACCGCTGCGGCAAAGCTCCAAAGATGCCCGAAGTCAGCTTGCGCGCCGCAAAGCCGAACACACCGGTGTACATCTCCCGCCTACACTACACTACTAAGGCGGAAGACATCGTAGAGTACGTGCGCCAGAAGACGAGGTACACGCCGAGGGTGCAGTTACTGGAGTCGCACCGCAACGTCAACTTCAAGGCGTTCGTGGTGCGCGTACCGAATTTATATCTGCCCCTCGTCATGGAAGAAGACTTTTGGCCTCAGGACGTGGTGTTCCGTCGCTTCCGCGGACTAGTACCACAGGACAGCACAAGGACAAGCTAGGGAAGTGCTACTAACATAGTTTTAAGCTACTTATATTAATACTATTTTGTTTTATACTATAAATATGTTATTTGGTAAGGTATATGTCTATGGGCCATTGTAGCCTGAAATAAATGGTTTATTATTTATTATTATTATTATAGTAAAAATGAGATAATCGAAGAAATCTGTTAAATTGGTGTAAATATGAAGGAAGATACACGCTTTTAAAGTTTTTGGAGGGGATTATTCCCGTCCTTGTCGCACGGTACGGACAATGTACGGCGCTAGTTACATAGTCGTGACGTCACTTCTACGATAGTGCTGTCCTTGTCTAACACTTATCTTAAAACGTTTATAACTTGGCAATTTTTTAAGCTTTTTCACTTTTTGTCATTTTGTTTGCACTATTTGGAAACAAACAATTTATTGAGATAAAATTAAAAAATTGTCATCATCCCTATTGTAGTCATTTTACTTTCGGTTTTTTAAATAAATAAACACTAATTGAATGTATTATTTTAGCTATTTTTCTTGCACCTAGCATTTTCCTGGCAGTAGAGAGATGGAAAGTCGTTTGTTTTTCTCGGCAGAAAAGATATTGTACCTTGTACTCGCGCCGAAAAACAAATTTGCAGCCGTGCTTATTAAATAACTTTTATTTAAATGGAACTTCACTGATTGTACCTACTAAACGACATGATTCTTTATTCATCGATACTATTATGTGATGTATCTTTAATACAAATGTCAAAAAAAAAATTGAAGCGGCATTACTTTAATTTTTCTCTATCTCTCAACAGTCTCTAATCGTATTGAATAAAAATAAAAATAAATACAGCAAAAAAAAAAACTAAATATTTGAACAATATTAACAATAGACTATACACGACAGGCCCTCGATCCAATTTGAACACATATTACATACGGTATTTAGTTTACTTACAATAAAATAAAAAAATCGCAACAATGGGTTAAAAAAAACTATTCCCAAACACTCACTGCGGGTGGTAAACATTATATTCGAGAGCCGAAACAAAACAAAACCAACTTTAACTTCAGCCGATTATAGTTCAAAATAAGTTGTGATTGATAAAGTTAACCCCTAAATGCTTCCTGATTCGTGGCGGCTACCTATTTATTCGGTACGTAAGTACTGTATTGTACTTGGTGTTTCGAAATCTGGTCGTTTTGATTTGTTATGGTAGGTATGTAAGAGGATGGTGAGGCTCGTTTTGGTTATTTAAAGATAAAAAGTGCCGATAAACATTAGTTTGATAGATCCTTTTTAATCTTTAAAATCACAGCGTAATAATCGCAACCACTTTTCGTATCTACGGTGAAGAATGCTTCTATTTTTGCTCATCTTCTTGTACCTCTCACTTTAAGACAAAATAGTTACCTAACCAGAAGTACAATACTGACAGTAAGACACGGATAGCCCATATTCTTAGCTAGAAACAGAAAACAAAAAAAAACAACATCAAAAAAGTTTTTCAAACTACTTAATTATTTCCTGTGGCAGAATCAGAACAAGTAGCGCCATCTTTTATCAATAATGTTTAACTAGTGTAAACAGACCCATCTGTTGCAGTTCTAATGTACTATTTACCTAACTGACAACTGTATTTTCCTATTAACGTGACGATCACGTAGTTCACGCAGTTTCCGCTAGATGTCATGAAATAAAAATAATTTTATACAACAACATTTATTTATGTAGCAAAGAAAAGTGAGAAAATGTTCGAAGTTAATTAATTAAGTATACACAAGCATAGCATTGGAAACTTTAAAAAATAAACCAAACTGATTGACAAGCTATTATTTTACCCCTGAGTTTGCATCCCTGTCAAAAGCACAGTGAACTTTGTGACCGTCGCAATAAGGTTGCTATTGGGTTGGTGCTCTCAGAAGTAAAATAACTGTGGATGGACTTTATACATTAAAGTTTCAGTCCTATGCCTTGCATTATCTGAAACGATCCTCAAATATTCCCATCTCATTTTTTTTTCTAAGATTAAAATACTTGGCCATCGTTGTGTAGTTATACCTATTTTAAAATCTTTTGCAGAATTTGTAAGTACGAGTTCTTCACTGCTAACTTCACAACTCAACCTTATTGTTATTATTCTTGTCTTTCTTAGTGATCTCTATCTTCAAGCTGCTGGGACTCCAGCTGTCTTCCACCTCCCTGCTTTCGATAATATGCTTGTAAACCAGTGCGGAGAGACGAGCTGTTCTCACCTTTGATTCTGACTCAAAATCCACTTCGTAAAGGCCAAAGCGTTCGCTGGAAAGAAAGAACATTTTATTTTAGTGAAGATCTGCATAACTCAACTATACTTATATCTATTGTTACGAACTAATAACCGTTTTATAGACAGCTAGATAGATTGAGGGCTGATAAGATAACAATTATAATAATATCATAATTATTATAATTGTTGACTGGCCCTAAATCTAAACTTCGACCGCTGAACATAGGCTGCCTTCTAAGCAAAGTCAAAGTCAAAACATTTATTTGTCTTTTTTTTTTTAATAAAGAAATAAAATACACTTAAATGGTACACAAAAAAATAAAAATTTCCATAAAAAAACGAGTTGCCTCGTCTAAAAGGAAGTTTCGTATGGACAAGAATAGGCGAGAAATTCTACCGTTACTCTTTTAAAATGATTTAAATATTTTGTATACATTAATTAATTATATGTGAAAACAATTAAAGAAAATTAATTATATTATAAGCAATCGACAGGAACCTACATGATCACCACGCTGGGCAAACACTACAATCATCAGTGATTTTACTTAAAAGTATACTTTTGTTTATCTAGGAGATACATGTATTGAAATTCTTCTGTTTTCTTAATGTTTTTTTAAAATTAAATTTTTTCAAAGTACTTTCCATTAGCCTCTATACAAAGTTTCATGCGTCTGAACCAGTTTTTACCACCTCGTTTACAGCCTGCTCGAACGCTGACAGCGCATCTTCTGGCGACGAAAATTGTATCTCTGTGAGCTGATTTTTTTTCCCTGTGCGTAAATTCAAAAATCTCGCGATCAAAATCTTTCCCCCGCTTCTAGATCGCTTCTCTTTGGTAGGCGTTGATTCGTTTTGAAACAGCCGAACCCTCGACTGGCGCTTCGTTTCTGGATAGTATTGATAAATCCAAGACTCATCACCTGCAATGATGTCGTAAACACGCCGAGACGAGCCTGCTTAAAATTTGTTTATCATATCACGGCACCATTCATCGACCGCGCTTGAATTTTCTTAACGCCAACGGTACAAGTTTGCCTTAGAACGGCCTCCATCCATGAATACCATTTGAAGTCTATCGTACGATTCGTCCGGTTTCAGGCGACACTTGAAATCGTAAAAAAACATAGCGCGAAAATATTCCCGGAGCAGATCCATTTTTTAATGAGACTCGAGCATTCAAATTAGCTCGCAAACAATGTGGAGGGAAGTTTTGAAATTGGAACTATTTTTACTTCCAAATAATCATATTTTCAAAATATACTAGGTATATCTGGCCAGTCTCTCATTCATAAAAACTTTTTTTCGCAGTACTTTCTGAGTGGCCTGGTATTGTTCAACATACAGTTTCACACTGACCTGCTAATTTAAATTAAATTATAAAAAAATATAAGATTATTTGAATTTGGCGTGCTTCATTTCGCTTTCTCCTTAACAGAAACTACACGCATAGCTCTGTACTTCAGTACAACCTCTTCCACTTTTTACCAACCTAATTCCGGCAGCCCACTCCGCATTATCCATGAGACTCCACACGGTATACCCCTTGACCTGCGTCCCATCTTCCATAGCCAAGAGCAAGGCACCCAGGTACGCCCGTAGGTAGTCAGCCCTCGTCTGGTCTCGCAGCTCGGGGTCGGAAGACCAGCCGCTTTCCGTGATAATAATGGGGAGGTATTCGTAGTTCAGGTTCAGGTAGATGCAGGCTTTGTAGAGGCCGTAGGGGGCGCTCTGAAATCATGGTGAAAATGATATTTTAGTACGAAGTGGGTAGGAGGTAGAGGAAAGTAGATCTTTATATTGACATGTCTTAGTTGTTAATTTTTCTTTTTATATCCAAGCATGACTGGTAACACCAGCAGAAGTATGGCTTGTGACAAGGTTTGTCCGGGAAAGTAATGCAACTTGATGCCAGTGTCGATGTTTTAGTGATGCCTGTCTCGCAAGCATGACTAAGTGGAGTTAAGTGTTCTTTTGTTTGATCCTCAGAACTGACACAGGGAAATAGGATTTGTCCGTGAAGAAAATTCGCAGTAGCAGAGCGGAGTCTTGATCCCTAGTGCCCGGTTTTTCAACTGTAGGGTCATATCCATTAAAATTTCATGATAGCTGGAGAAATGTCGGTGTACCAGCCAATTGGGAAATACATGGGTGAAGTGCGGTAAGTTTTTAAATACCTTCAACCACGGGGACTTAGCGGGTTTCCACTCCGGACCTTGCGTGTACTCTACGTTACGATCATCTTCAAACGAAGGGGACTCGTACTTCGTCTTACTGGGCTGTACCAAGAACGTAGTGTAGTGGTTCATTCCTAAGAAGTCTGCTGATCCTGTAAATTGAGAGCATCTAGTTTAAAGCAACCTCAAAGAATCATAAATGTCTTTTTCCTACTATTTGGAATTCCCTCTGGAAAGTTTTAAGTGCCGAAATTATTATGTAAATCGAAATCGAGCGACAACACTTCTTAAAATTACGGTAATTGCACCTTTGTTCTCCCATTTACGACATAACACAACATTTATAATGTTACGTGTAAACATTTATAATGTTATGTGTTTGTGTGAGTGTGCTGATAACTGTTTATTTATTAAAACTTTGCACAAGTTAAAAAAAATACTGTACAAAGGCTGACTTATTTCCTGAGGCATTTTCTACAAGTCAACCTTAGGATTATGCAGAGAAAAACCTGGCAGGTGCAAGAAAAGGGATAGATAATTCGAAACATAATAAAATACTAATACATAGATACATGCATACATAGATATAAACAGAATAAACTTTGTCAGGAGAAATAACGACAGGTAGAGGAGAAAACGAATCCAGCAAATCAGCGCTGAGATGATTATACGAACTTCTTACGAATATGTTCCCGAGGCTTCACTTTGAAAAATAACCAACTCGTTGCCATCCTGATGTTCAGAGGAAGCGCATTCCAAAGAAAGGCCGCCTGGACAAAGAAGAGTGAATAAAACCAGAACGGTGAGAGTTATTGTGTCTGCCTCGGCACGGCCTATTGTGCGGTTGTGGTTTATTACGAGTAGCCAACTTTGAAATTGGAAATGAACAGGAAACAGAGTCGAATGTCAAAATAGTGTTAATCTCCACTGAAAATGAAAGGACTTTTCGATTTGATTATTCTTCTTTTTTCTAAAAAATTTAAAGTACCGACTATACCTTTAATAAGTTTTATTTCTTCAGAAGAAAGCTTGGGTAGTCTGGAAGTTTTGAATCCTTGCTCCTTGCTCTTCTTGTCCACTACACTCTTGATGAGGGCTGGGAAGTCTCCCTCTTTCGACCATATCGGGTTCAGGTAGAAGCCAAACTGTAAAATATTTAGAACTAGGATGAAAAGTAGCCTATGTCCTTACTTAGGTCATGGTCTATCCGTGTGCCAAATTTAATCCAAATCCGTTCAGCCGTTTTGGCGTGAAACCGTAACGAACAAACAAACTTACTTTCGCATCTGCAATATTAGGTAGGAATCCGTTATTAGTATATTCACGTAAAGTATAAGACTGAGACATTCACACTTAGTATCACACCTTGCATTTTCATCTTATTTGGTATTAGCTACATAGGAACTATTTCTTTGTGTTCTATGACTCACCTCAAACGCTCTAGCTCTGTCAGTAGCCTCTACATTCTCTGTGGTGTTGCTCAACGGATCAAGCCAATTAACTGCCACAGCAATACCAACGTTGCCTGAAACGTAATGATTGAGCATTGGTTTTTTTTTGCAATAATATTGCCGTATTGTATCCCTATCTGTTAAAACAATTTTTGAGGTATACTGTTGTTTTACTTTGTAATCGTCTTCAAAAATTGGAGGAGGTTCTCAATTCGGTTTTAGTTTTTACCTCAGGTCTCCGTCATTTATAAAACCGATTTGAAGAATTCTTCTTTTGTTTGAAAGGGTATGCTTATCGAATGGTCCCATATAAATTTGGTTAATTTCTATGTACTTAGCAAGTGATGGTTTACGAATTTGTGTGGGGTAAGTACCACAATTTGAAAGTTTATTACGACAAATAAAAACTTTATTACAAAAAAAAAACTACCGACTACCAAAAATAAAAACACTACATAGTCAAAAATAACTTAAATTTCACAAGTCGGTGGCACTAAACGAAAATACAAAACATAAGACACTGACTTCCGAAATTAAAGATTTTTTTTTTGTTTGGTTAGGATAGGAAAAATGTTTTTCATAACAGTACCTACATTTAATTTTCAAATAACAATGGTACTGTAAAAACGTTTCCAAAAAAAAAAAAAACTTGACAACGCTTTTGCCTATTTAGTACCTCAAACCCAAGACCTTACTAAGTTTTGGAGACTTACTAAGTAATTAAAAATGATGAAAATTACACCAGTGACTGAAAAGTTTTGTGGAAATCGGTTGTCATGTTATGGGCGTGTGGTTTGATGCGATGGAGGAATGAAGAAAATCTCGTGAGGAGAGTTTTGAGTTAGAATGTCTATGGCAATAAGAGTAGGAAAGTAACGATGGATGGACTGTGTGAAAGATGATGTGCCCAGAAAGACAAATAACAGAGAAGTATTGAAGGAAAAAAAAACTGGTTGTGCCCACGTCAATAATGATGAGATCATGGACAGAATATCCATCAATAGATATGCTTGCAGTACAAAAATCCCTAGTTTTCCATAAAACCTCAAAATAGAATTCTAACACCAACTTCCTTACCTTGATGTTCCTTCTTAAATTCCTTTTCATACAGCCGATAAGCCTTTGCATGGGCCAGCAGAACATTCTTTACACACTCGTAGGCACCACCATCCTTCAAATTAAGCGCGGGAGCCATGACTTCACTAGCATATCCTTCTATGCAAATCGTATTGGGCTGATTCATGGTTATCCAGAACTTCACTTTCGCCGCGTATCTTTTGAAGACAACCCTCGCGTATTCTTCGAACCAGGTGACGGAAAGAGGGTTGGTCCATCCTCCCAGATCTTGTAATTCCTGGGGAAGGTCGAAGTGGTACAGGGTCACCACAGGCTGGATGTTGTATTTGAGGAGTTCGTCTATTAGGTTGTCGTAATACTTGAAACCTGCTTCATTGATTTCGCTTGTGAAACCTGCAAAGGTATTGAATGTTTCTTTATTTTCTAAACTAATATTAATAAGATAAAAGATTTGTTTTTTGTATGTTTATAAATGTTTGTTTATTACGCTTTCAGGCTAATACGGCTGACGAATACGAATAACGGATTTAGATGTTGACCCATAGGTAGACCGTGATCTAGTTTAGGACAAACGATACTTTTGAACCGACTTAAAAAAAGGAGAGAGTTCTGAATTCGGTTGTATTTTTTATGGTTGTTACCTCAGAACTCCGTCATTTATAAAGCGAATGAATGAATAAATGAATGAATGAAATGCACCGACCCCAGCGTGGTTTGACCAGACTCGATTAATCGAATGAACCCCAAGATTTGCACTAGCCCCGGAAGCCTCATGCTTCATGGTGCTACAAAGACCATTGCATATCAAGGAATAGACCGGGGGGCACTGTAATGGTAGGGAAGACGTGCCCTTAGGATAGGATAGGTGTATGAGAGCCAATCGAGTAATGCACCCTAAAATTAGCATTGGACTAGTGGGGGGGGGGTAATATTTGTCTATGGGAGGGCAGCCGGTCGATGCTATGCTGTATTGTTCCAATATCTTCATCTGAGGTCTCGCTACTATCCGTTTCTTGGATTTTGCCTTGTACTGCATTGCTGCATGTAGTAGGTATGGTTTTCGTCGTCTGTGCCAAACGCATCAAGAATCATAGGATGTGGACATGTGCGATATCTCGCATTCATGTCGGGCACACATGATGCCCACTCACTTCCTCTGACTTCACCGCGGCGGACGATACTCCTCTTACTTTAGTTTCATTATTAGCTGTTGGTCAGGAACAGTTTTATTATTGCTATAAGCACGGCATTAAACCCTTGTCTAAAATACAGGAGTCCACTGATGCTCCCTGCGCTAGCATTGGTCCTTCCATCTGAAGGATCTCGTTTGAAAAATTCTTCTTTTGTTGAATGAGTATATTAATCAAGTGGTCCCTTATAACTGCTGGAAGAGATTTCTTTAGAAATAATCGTCACCTTTGTACGTATTACTCTGTCCCTTTCTTCTTGTTTGTATTGTGTGTACATTAATGGTTAAAAAAATAAATAAATGTTGTCAGGTTCTGATAAACGGTCTTTAAGTTAGTGTGACTGTCTGTCACTTATTCTTATTTAATAACAAAATATTATATTTATTCTAAAACCATGCATGTGGTTCGGCCACTTTACGAAACACATTAAATCTTAATTTTATGGTCTGACAGCTTGACGCGTTACCCTAATAAATAACAAGATATCCTAATTCTTTGCACTTATTGGCCTCTCAGAAATGCATTACATTTCTATTTTATGGCCACTCATGGCAGCCGTCGTCGCTCGAAAGAAATGTTAAGACAATCGAAATCCATAGTCCTTTAGAAATTCTGAGAACGAGAAAGCTAAAGCGAGGACGCGTTATTGCAGCCATCTGTGAATCGTATTATACCCGGGACGCAATTGAGAAACAATAAAGAAATAGAAAAATGTGATATAAGTCGAAGTTTACAAAAAATAGTGTGGGAAAGGACCAGACGCCGATTTTGGATGGTTGGCGGGGGTGTTGAGGAAGGACAGTTGGTCTTAGGACATGACAAGGTTCAGTCGTTATAGTCTCAAGAGGGAAAGCTAGTTAAGTAAGGAGGTTGGTGAGTGTTGTGAGCTGGGAGGAGCTGTGTTCGAGGTGAAGTTGGTACTACGTGCGGCATTTCGTGAGTAATAATCTAATTCCCTAGAAATATATCATTGGTAAGTGTTAAACTCTTTACTAATAATGTGTCTTTTCCATTGTATTGTTCTCGTAGGCTGATTTGTTTTATGATTTGTAGGTAACATTTAGATAATATCGCTGCAGAGCTATTAATAATCATTTATTCCAGCATAGCGACATTGCGCTATTAACTAACTCTATTTTCTATTGTATTACGTGTCCATCTCCTAATCCATACCCTGACAGATATTTGTCATTTGCGTTTGATTATAGGGAAACGGAGAAGGCCTTCCACGTTATTTGACACTGAGCACTGACGCTCGACTTTTGACGACTTTGACCTGTAACATGCGCAACCACATACGGAAGGCAGAACCGTAAATACTCTCAGTTCATTTAAAACAACATATGCTATAAAGTCGATCTAAATCGGCATTATAAAACAATCAAACGTTAGTGATAATTACTGCTTCCAAAAAGGTTTGGCCACACAACTGAAAGAAAGTTTAAAACTCATGTTAAAAAAACACTTTGTAATCAAACATTAGCAACACAAATTAGAAGATTATATCCTTGATAAGAATGCTTGGAAACATGCTGGTCCTGCTCCATAGGACAATCTAGAGGCTAGACAAAATCATACTATTTGCTTATTGTATTGTATATTTGGTTATTTTTACTTTACTCACACACTGTATTATTCCAAGTTAATATTTTAGGAAAATCATATATTTTTACAATGTCTGTAAATATGTGAGCACAATGTACCTATCACGTGATTAATTTATATACCTTTGCTTTATTTTTATTTTTTTGTACCAAAAGTGGTATAGTATTTTTATTCTTGGTGCATCGTCTTCACATATAGAAATATAATTAATGTATACAACATATTGTAAAACATTTTAAAAGAGTAACGGTGGAGTTTCTTGCCACTTCTTCTCCATACGAAACTACTTTTTGGAAGTGGCGCCTAGAATCAGTTCTATTTTTAATGTAAATGTTGACGTTCAAAAGTGCCTTTTTATGGGCCTATTTGAAATAAATGCTTTGACTTTGACTTTGACTTTGAACTCTTTACGAAAGGCTCGTTGTATGCACGTCTCCGGGGAGAGGGGGTAGGCTTTACACACTTCCCCAAACTGGATTGGTAGTCGTTCTAAGAACGCTAGGGACCGTGTCTCGATAAAACCTACACCAATTTCTTAATCGACACTATTTATCGAAACACGTCATATTGGACGCTTTGCCGCTGACAGCCGCACTGTATCCTCGAAATGGGGAAGATTAACGAGATGTGAGGTGACGAAACAACCACCTCGGCAAACACCGAGTACGATCGCATTGAGTTTTGCTACAGACTGAGTCTACGGTACGCTTGTGCGATATTTTCTGTTATTTTAGAAATGGGGCTAGGCTGCCGTAAAGATGATATTAACATTAGCACGCGTTTAGAATTTTATACTCAATACTTGTCTCACTCAATGGCAGTTGGGCTTCGTAGTTCACTGTCTCTAGGATTGAGTAAGACATTTATATTGTGTTTAGGGAACATGTTCTACTATAATCGTATATTGTCTTCAGAGGTTTTATGCGTTATGTTTAGTAGAACACGCACAATGAGACAAACGTTTAAAAACGGTTCCCCGTCTCACTGAAATAGGTACATCATACACAGATACATTAACGTAGCTATTATTGATTGATTAAAGCGCAAGCGTAACGATTCCCTTACCTCTTCACATTATGATGATTCTATTACAGGTATTATTAGCGCTACCTGCGAGAAGGGAGACAGACCGCGGTAGGGAGCGGTCGGTGTAAGGCTAGGCTAAGGAAGTTAGGAGACTTATTGAGTGCCAGAGGCCTTGTCCAAGTGGGCTGTTGTAGGAGAACGAGTTAATATTAAATAAGTAAAATATAGTTGTGTTGAAGCACAGATTTAGTTTATTATTATTCTATAATCTAGTTTTTAACGTAGTATGTGTTAGTGTTTGTAGGTGAGACTGGGTGAGCCTTTAGTTATTATAGTTATCCTAGGCTGATGGAGTTGATAGTCATTATAACTAATCAGACAGACACGTGTTGCTGGGGAGTTTGTTGCGCCACTTCTTCTCTCCAGCATAAGCACTAGGAAGTGGTGACGGGTGGGCTCTTTGGGGCTGTCTATAGACTTTAAAGTGAGTTGATTCACAACTCTATTAATTATGCTTGAGTTTGATCCTCTACTCTCATAACTAGTAATTCTCGAATGTCATATTCGTTGCCTTGGGCCGATACTATAACTCTAAACTCTATTTAATAATGATCCTTGATTCTCTACTTCTCAACTAAAATTATCGAATAATTCAAAGAATATTATATTCTTTATCATAGACTAATAACTCGGTCAGACTGACATGAGCACGTGTCTTGCAAATATGTTTGTTGTGCAAAGAGTGAACTTCCGGGGGTTTGGGTGACCACAACTATCTCATATCCAGTCTAAGGACTGATAGGGACCATGTCTCCTTAAGAGATGCAGACGCAAAGCCGCTAGAACTAGCCGCTCCGTTGCTAGACAAGGACAGTCGCACGGTTGCCGCAGGAAAAGCCGCTTCGTCACGTTTATCAGTTCGAGAGAACTGCTAGGAGCCATGACTCAAAAAGAGCATGATGTCGACGCTATGCCGCTGTAAAGCCGCTTGCGTCACTTTATGGAAGTGTATCTCTGAGTACTCCGAGTGTAGATACGAGGTATTGTGTGAGTTACGACTGATCAAATACCTGTTACGCGCTAGCGTTTGGGTTACTCACAAGTTTATATAATAATTTACTCTGCATTCCTCTATTTTTAGCTTTATTAAATCACTTCCAATATATTTCACAACTATGAATTCCCAAGTATCATCTAATATTGTTACATTGTTTCCTTGCCTCATTAATAATATCAAGGCATTTGGCTTCTATAAATTTGGGAATTCACTTCTATTATCGGTGGGAGAGTGACCAAGTCTGGTGACGAGCTCTACAGGGCCGCACGGGGTTGGAGTGCGGCCTTTTCCCCTTCGGGGGAAACCGACCTTAACGCTAATATTAACATAATTAGGAAAAACGAAAAATTTATCAGCCTAGGGTAATTTAGGTTCAGTCACATTAGCTTCAATGATACGTATTTTTTCCACTTAGTGTATGTTGATGATGTTATAATAACTGTCACTTTTATTTGCATAGCAGTGAAGATATACGAATTTTAGTGGTACCTACGTACCACAACTAAAAAGTGAAAAATATAAACTTTATTTAAAATAAAATAAAAAGTTTTTATCCCGATATCCCGCAATGTTTCTATTGAAATTGCGCAATGATCGAACGAAAGTTTGATTTTTATCGCGCCAAATTTTTTCATTGCACCGTGGAGGATCAGTACTGCGCAATGTTCAAGCCGGGCTGGAAACCTGACATAGTCACGGAACACATGGAAAAGCCTTGCCTAGTGTTGAGCTGAGCCAGGCTGCTTTATTTTATTTTTATATTTTAGAAATGGGTTTACTCTTGACTCTAGTCTAGGTCAGAGGTGACAGAGACAAAGTCTACGATGGAGTGAGCTTACCCAGAAGAAGCCTGTTCACTCTACTTCGAAGAGATCCGGGTTGAATAGTGAGCAGGTAGTGAGTTCCACTCTTTTGCCGTGCGCATTATGAAGGATGTTTGGAAGCGCTAAGTGCGAATCGGTGGATTGGCAACTAGGTATGGATGGTAATTAGCAGTACGTCTGGATGACCGATGGTAGAATGGGGCAGTTGGGATGAGTTCGTGGAGTTTTTGCTCACACACACCGAAGTACAATCTATAGAAGACCGACAAGCAGGCAACCTTGCGGCGATGAGCCAAGCTGTGAAGCTTGGCATCCACCAGTTTTACGTCGCCAATGAGCCTCTTAGCTCTGCATTCCACTGAGTCGAGCTCAGCAAGTTGGTATTCAGCTGAGCCATCCCAAAGGTGGCTGCAATTCTCCATGCAGAATCGGACTTGCGTTTTATAAAAACTTAAAAGCTGTCCAGGCGTAAAGTTTCGCTTCACTCTATTTAGGATGCCCAAATTTTTGGCTGTCGTTTGGGCTTTGCGCTCAAAGGTGGCACCAAAGTTGAGACTGGACGCAAACTCCATGCGTGCAGGATCTCGAGCCGATCAGTTACAGGAACAGATGTACCCCGAAAAGTATGACTTTGGTCGACCTTTTTGCGGTGAAAAGACAAGCCTATGTTTTGGTGGCGTTAAAAGAGACCAGGCTTACCCGGCTCTACGTGGGGATCGTGCGATCGATGGCCCTTTACGGGGCCCCGATCTGGGCGGCTGACCTGACGGCCGCCAGCACCTCTGTGCTGCGAAAGCTGCAGAGAGCAATGGCCGTCAGAGTCATAAGGGGGTATCGCACGATCTCCTACGAGGCGGCTTGTGCACTGGCCGGATCCCCGCCATGGGAACTAGATGCGAAGGTGCAAGCGTCACTATATCGGTGGCGTGAGGAAGCGAGGGCGCGGGGCGAGCGGTCGATGCAGCGCCATATGGAGCAGCGTCGGTCGCAGCTTCGCGAGGTCCTGGTGGCGGAATGGCGGGACAGGCTTTCACGCCCTACCGCCGGCCGGCCTCGTCACCATCGAGGCGGTCCGGCCAGTGCTCGACCTCTGGCTCGGGAGGAGGCACGGCTCCCTGTCGTTTCGGGCGACGCAGGTGCTCTCGGGGCATGGTTGCTTCGGGAAGTACCTGTGTCGCATAAACAGGGAGCCGGACGCTCGGTGTCACCACTGCGTCGACTGCCGGGAGGACACGGCGTGGCATACGCTGGCAGAGTGTGCCGCTTGGGAGGAGCCGCTTGGGAGGAGCCGCGCCGTGCCCTCATCTCAGAAGTAGGCAGTGAGCTGTCGCTGCCGGCCGTTGTGAGTGCGATGGTCGGCAGCGTCGAGTCCTGGGACGCGGTGGTTTCCTTCTGCGAAACAGTGATCTCGCAGAAGGAGGCTGCGAAAAGGGAGAGAGAGATCTCGTCCACTCTCCCGATCCGCAGCAGGCGCACCAGGCGCAGGCGGAGGGCGGAAAACGCCCTCTTCCAGCCCCCCTAAATGGGTCCAGGGGCGACGGATTCGGGGACATCCGTCGCCCCCCAACATCGGGACCCGAGAAGGCGGCGCGCGTACTGTTCCGCGCGCGCCGCTCACAGACGTTGCGGAGGGAATAAACCTCACTCCCCCCGCCCGAGACGGGGCCCGCGCAAGCGGGCCGGCACCAGCCGGGGATGCGGAAGAATTATGTGTTCCCACGACCCCGGCATAGGTGTGAGTTGGAAAAACACCGGGGTGGTTTTTAGTAAGTAAGAGTCTGACAGACCACTCCGCCCGCCCCAGGGCGCAGGACATCCATGAGGATTTTCCACCCCGGAAACAAAAAAAAAAAAAAGGTCATTGATGTGAAGCAGGAAAAGAGATGCATAGAGAACAGACCCCTGAGGAACTCCGGCATCAATGGTCATACACATGGCTGCTCATGCGAAAACATTGACGCTGATGAGCAGTCAATGTTATTGCGTCAATTTACTTAGACGCTCAATTAAATTGATCAAGACTTGTAAATTTGTGGACGACAGCTTATGAATATTATGGCCAACGTAATTGGGATGATGACTGATATTAAAAATGTTCGTAAAATAATGTTACTTCAACGAAGGCACAGTTAAAATGAGAAAGTCGAAAAAATCTGTTAAATCGATGTAAATATGGAGAAGATACCTTCTTTAAAAGTCTTTGGAGGGCATTGTTCCCGTCCTTATCGCGCGGTACGGACAATGTACGGCGCTATACGAAGTGACATAGTCGTGACATCACTTCTACGGTAGTGCTGTCCTTATTGTGACTTGGCAATTATGTAAGCATTTACACTTTTTGTAATATTGGTGGCACTATTTGGTAACAACATTTTCACACGAGATAAACAAAAAAGCACTATCTACAATGTGGCATGCGGGTTTCTAGGTAGTTATAGTTTAAGATCAAAGTTAATAATAGTTAGTATAACTGGTCAGCTCCAGTATGGTAAACTTTGGTCACCGGGTTAGAACCGGGAACAAAGAAGTTTAGATAAATATCACTGTATAGTGATTTGTAATTAAAGTAGAATCATTACTAGTAAATTATCAGCTGATAACCACAAGTGTGGTGGACCAAGGACCGAGACATGAGAGGAGCAAACGAATCTGTCTGATATTTAGCGTGTGTATTCTTCCGGGTTTAACCTGTAAAACAAATGTCAAAAAAAAAGTAAAATAAACGTGTAATAGGGATGAGCCGTTTGCTATTAACGCTGAAGGCCTGTGTTTTCTTACCAGTAGGCAGTACCCTAGGCCAGGATATAGAGAACCTGTAGAAATCAACACCGAGCTCTCTTAACATCTGCACATCTCTCTGCCATTGGTGGTAGGAGTCACTCGCCACGTCTCCGTTCGTGCCATCAACTACAGCTTGTGGCTTCTCATGGACGAACCTGTCCCAGATGCTCTCGCCTTTGCCTGGAAAATGAAATACAAACTCACAGCATTTATTTCATTGCTAAAGTAATTACAGACATTTTTGAGTTGTCAAGAAGTCGGTCAGTCAGAAAGTCGAAGCTAGTCCCATTCCAAAGAGTAATAGGAGTTCTATGGAGAAGCATTGGCAAGAAACTCCATGCATGGACACTTTTAAATCAAAATATTGGTTCCATCATTTATAATGAAGTAAAGTTATAGGTGCATGAGAGAACGATGTAGAAAGACGTGCACGTAAAAAGGATTAAGGTTGGTTTTGGTCCGCTTCTTGTATGCGTAATCAAAAAGAAAAGAACTAGCAGCCTGTTATTTTTGTTGAAAGGTCTGATGTTCCACCATTCCAAAGTTGAAAGAGAGATTCTTGCAACTTTCTGGTTTCATTCATTCAGTTTCAACTTAGCATTCTCTTCTTTATTCTTGTTCTTTCTCTGCATCATGTTTACCTTATTTTCTTTCTTTCTTCTTTATTTATATCGATACAGGTCGTGTGCCCGGTGGATGTACCCATCGGCAAAAATGATGAACAACAATACTAACTTTCATTCCCTAATAAACCGTTTCCATTTCATTTAATGAACTCTTGCGCAAAACTTCCTGATTCTAGGACTAGGTTTTATGTCAGTGCATGAATTTAAGATTTTAATAGCATGTATCAGAAAGGTGTTGTCAAATTGAAGGTTGTGGTACAGACCATCAAATTGAACAGCTCTCTCGACGGCTCCAATATCTTAATCGAGAAAAAATAAAAGCTGTTAAAATGGTACATTTGGATCGTCTAGCTGTAAGTATTGAAGTTTGGTACGATACGACAACGCAGATAATATTTTTTTTCGCAAATGACCCTCTAGCGGTCGTAATTTTCGTAATCGTCGGCTAACAAAAAAAAATCTGCTGTTTCATAAAATTGTTCAATACCTGCACGGTCAAAATGTATGGCAGAGACATCGATTCATGAACCTGTATATAATAGTTAAGTATGTATAGTAGTTTAAATGGACGAATGACATCAAAATTTTCAAATATTCCAGACGGATATTTCTCCAAAGATAAAAGATAATGATATTATTGCAATACAAAGTAACCTACTATGTTTATTTACAAATTAATTAAAAAGATAAAATGTGTTATCTTTTAGCAAGTAGGGATTTCAGTTGACGTAAAAATATTGATAAGATGCGCTGAAAAAGGTAGATTACTCTAATCATGGAAATGGTTAATGTTAATTTGTCTTGAATTAATCCTTTCGCTGAAAATATTTCTCATTGTATCAAACTCAAACTGAAAGCTTTTCAATCAAACCAATTACGGCCATTTTTTAATTGTTAATAGGTCGGTATGTCAGAAAAATGTAGCTGAAGAAGGGACAAGAAACGCCATGGACACTTTTTTATATCAACCTATTGGTTCATTCACGTTGAAATTATACATGTGAGAACGATGTAGAAAGACGGGCACATTAAAAGCGTCCATAATAAAAATACAAATAAAAACAATAAAAAATTCTAGAAGCACCTAACCGGTCGTAGCGACGGTACTTGGGGGACGCCTATGTCCAACAGTGGACGTCTTTCGAATTCGGATTTCATAAAAAAACAAGCGAATCTAAGAGATCACGTCCCTACTGACGGCGCCCGTTCACGAACCTCTTCTTTCTTCTTTGAACTAATACTAGGTTATACACTGTTCAGTATACACAACAGTGGATTAGATACAGGTATAAAACAATACTCTATTGGTTGTATGGTTCGGTGACCATCAACTACTCAGCTACTGATGCTAGTAAAGTATGAGGAAACTACAATATTTACAATAAATATTAGCAAATAGTACAGCCTGAAGATTGAATAGATGTTAAATGGCTTGAATGATACTAATGGAGCTAATGATGATGCGGCCAACATCTTTGAGCCTGGAAGAAAAAACAAGTTAGTAATTTCAGTACGGAATAGATAAAACTGATAACCCAAAGTTAAAAAAAAAACAGTTTCGTAATGCGGGACAATCTGATAATACATAGTTAAGTATAACACTAAAATATACATTTAAACGTATAGTCATTTGTTGACTTTACGTCGACGATGATTTAGCAGTAGATGATATAGAATGTCTTACATATTATTATAATGATGCAACATAATGCTACTCTATCAAGAAAGTACCGGGAAAAGATCAATAAACACAAAATGAGAGTCAGAAACGATACTCTTACGCCAACGAATAATCCAATCATCAAAGCATTTTTTAAACACTTTTACCGAAGTTTAGTTCAGTTCTCGTAATTATTTAAAATTGTAAGAATATATTTGCATTGTATAAACTCAATCTCCTTTATATATGTGAGTACTTTTACTATGGAGCTACCATGTACCGGTCATGTCTTATATTGACTTGAATGTTAAATGGCGTTGGCAGCTGATAGTATGTCATGCTCACTCACATGTCTCGCTGACGACGGTGGCGTGTGTGTTGGATCATTTAGCTCCCTTCAAAATGGTTGAGCTGAATGTTGCTGATCCATGCTTCATGTTCGTGAACGGGCGCCGTCCGTTGGGACTGGTCATCTCTTAGCTGCCATGTCTTATTTTAATTTTTTATTTTTTGGATTGTTTTTATTTATTTTTTGCTGCACTCTGGACTGGACGCTTTTATCGTGTATGGTTTTTGTACATCGTTCTCACATATAGGATCAACATTAATGACGTAACTGATATATTAGTAAGAACAATATTATTTATAAGAGTGTCCATGGAGTTTCTTGTCCTTCTCCATAGGTACCTACTACGCTTTGGAATGGGCAACTAGCTTCATATTTCTGACTGACCGAATCCTCCACAATTCAAAAGTGGCTGTAAATGGTTTAATTAATAATGATAACAACTTATTTTAAAAAAATGGTATTGCAAAGTTTACTAATGTTGCTTAGAAGAGTAATTTTTAGGTTTAACTATACAATAAAGACGGAGGAGGTACTGTTCTCCTAGATAGTCTAGTATTTAGCCTGTGTTAAGGCCAGACAGTGCCGGTTCCCTGATTGGCGGATTATTATATAAATATTGTGTTTAAACATTTAAAATGTATAGTTTGAAACAGTTTCTGGATATAAGTGTAGTTGCTGTTAAATAGTAATCTATAGCAAATAAATAGGTTTCATTTCATCCACTTATGTTATCATCAATTTACAGGAACAATATAAAAACGTGTTATAAGACAATAAATACACCAAAATTAAAATCATAAACACAATCAATATCAAAATTAAAACAAAATCGAATTAGAATCAAAAACCAAAATTGAAATAAAACAATATGAAAAACAAATTTAAAATTATAATATATTTAATTATTATTTTTTATTTTTATAGTATGTGTGTGCGTGCGTTTGTTTAGGTGTATTGTGTTGAGCGTGCATGTGTGTGCGTGTGTATTTGTGTGTGTTAACATGGTTACTTAGTGAGGAATAATTCAGTTTTTTTACAATTGTAGCATGGAAGTTTAAAGATTGGGCATTTTGCATAAATTTTTATAGAGAGATGGATCAAGAAATAAAGAGAAACGTTTTACGAAAGAGGTACGTGGAGGTGGAAAAGTGCAGATTAAGTCTTTCCGACGTTCTGGAATGTTGGAGTTAAACTTTAAGTAAAATGCACTATTGTCGAACATTTAAAATGTTCCAGGATTTATAAAGTTCGGTCGTTAGAAATAAGATAGGGCGAAAGGTGGCAGCTTTAAGTATGGCTCTGTGTAGCGATCTCTATAGGCTTCATCACTGTCTTTGCAGCTCCGCCCCAGCAGGAAATACAGTAGGTGACTAGTGATTGGCAAAGACCGAAGCATGCATTCCGTGTTTTAAAAATGAAAATAAGTTTCCGCACGCGGCCGGATAGGGTATTATTATGTGATTTTAAATTTAAGTGTTGGTCAATGGAGATAAGATGTTTTATTTGCTCTCCTGGAGTAAGTGATGGGCACTGGCAGGCTTGGTGCGACATACAACTACACGAGTGAGCTTTTAGGAACATAGAGGGATTTGGTTGGGAAGTTATTGAAAAGGTAATAAAATTAGTTTTAGTGGTATTCAGGGTCAAAGCGAGTGTGTAAAGCCATCTTAGTGTGGAGTTAAATCCTTTTTGTGAAATTGACTGTAGTTCCGACCATGAGTTAGCGGTGAAAGTTATTGCAGTCTCATCTGCATAAGAAACTATTTGGGCATTTGGTATATTTAGGTTTGCAGAGGTCGTTAATGAATACAAGGAACAAGATGGACCCCAAAATTCTTCCCTGCGGCACACCAAATTCGATAGCAACTGTATCGCTATGTTAATTGTCCATAGTCACAAATTGTGAACGATTTGTTAGTTAGCTTTAAATAAATTTAGTGGTGAGCCCCTTACACCTATATTTATTTATTTATTTAATACTTACGCACAAGGATGTACAGAGGCAGACTTAATGCCGTAGGGATTTTCTACCAGTCAACCTTTGGGTGATGCAGAGTCAGACATTGGTAGGTGCAATTTATAAAAAAAACATTTGGGAATAAATATTTAAATATAAAGATACCTAAACTATAAATTTAATATATATATACCTAATTATATATAAATATAAACACAAATAAATATACATAAAATAATGAATATACTAAAAACAAATAAGACAAACAATTAGAAAACTATACCGTTATGATGATACTGCCAGCTTCCTGCGAATGTGCTCACGAACTTTAACTTTAAAGGCTAATCGGTTGGTTGCCATCCTAATTTCTTGGGGGAGTTCATTCCACAGAGAGATAGACTGAACGAAGAAGGAAGAGTGTATGAAGTCTGTGCGGTGAGTGGGACATTGAAGAAGACGATTGTGTGATGAACGAAGATTTCTATTGTGGTGGGCGCAAATGTACTGAAAGTGGGGGGCTAGATAACCAGGGGAAGAGGTAGAGTCAAGAAATGAAAACAAGGTGGTCAGCGCCCTTTGCTCTCTGCGCTGACGTATTGGCAACCACTTTAGAAGCGACCGATGCGTAGAGACATGGTCATATATACGCACATTGAAAACGAATCGAATGAAATTATTGAGAAGACGGTCAAGTTTGTCGAGGAGATCTGCATTCAGGTCATAGTAGCACACATCACCATAATCGATGATAGGGAAAATTAAGGACTGCACAAGCATTGTCTTCGTACTCGGTGGTAATAGATTTTTCAATCGGTACAGAGCCCGTAACGTTCCGGTAACCTTCTGGCTTACCCGGGCAACTTGAGTACGCCAGTTCAGGGTACTATCAATGTGCAAGCCTAGGTCCTTCACGTCAGTGCTAAAAGGAACGATCGTACCATTGAAGAGTACTGGTGGCAATATTGTACCATCCACCTTACTAATGCTACGAGAACTGCCAATGATGATCGCCTGACACTTCGTAGGGTTTACTGCTACACCAAATCTGTCAGCCCAGGTTTTTATGGCTACCAAGTCCCTATTTAATCTATCGATGGTGTCTGGTAATTCATCAAACTTCCCGTGACAGTACAACTGCAAGTCATCGGCATACAGATGATACGCACACTGAAATTAGAAAGTTACTAAATTAATAAAAATAGAAAACCGAAGAGGAGAAAGTATACCGCCTTGAGGAACGCCAGTCTCCAAATCACACCAGCAATAAGAAGAATCCCCAACATGAACGGACTGCTGACGTTCCTGAAGGTAAGAGGAGAACCATTTCAGTGCTTCGGGAGAGACCATAATATAAGACAGAATGGCTAACAGGATGTCATGACTGACGGTATTAAAGGCATTCGAGAAATCAACAAACACCAGAGCAGTAACTTTGGTGTCTTCCAGTCCTGCCCTTATATCGCCAGTCACTTTAAGAAGGGCGGAAACAGTGCTGTGCCCAGGCCTAAACCCAGATTGAAGAGGACTAATAATTGTGTTGCAATGAACAAAGTTGGAGAATTGTTTGTGGACACAGACCTCGAGCACTTTGGATAGGAAGGGAAGGATATAAATTGGACGGAAGTCAGTAGGAAGAAAGGGATTAGAAACATTAGGTAGCGGGCGAACATAGGCTTTGCGCCACGGGGAAGGGAATACTCCGGTGTACAGTGAAAAATTTATTATATGGGTAATCGCGGGTAGGAGTTGGTCCAGAATTGTCACATCCCACCGCTTTCGATTTAATGGAGTGAATTATCTTTCTAATCTCTCCCGGTTCAACTGAAATGAAATTCTAGAAAATCATATTATCTCTTCGTTTTTTTAAAAAATAATGCTGTACAAAAATTTCTGTATCGTTTATAGGTGTACTGATTATGATGTTCCCAGGTGATTGCTTTACTTTTTTATGTAGAGAGTCACGTTTACGTATACACCTCAGGAAACCTGGCGTTTTCCACGGTTTTAGCGTTTGTTTCTTTGCAGATACCTTTACTGTTGTAGTGCAGTCTTCTATGGTCTGATAAAGGCATCTGCAGCATCATCTGGATCCATCTTAGCCAGAATGGGTGCGAAGTTAAAACCTGCCATAACTGTGCCATAAGAGCGTCGTAGTTTATTTAATTCATATATTTTGTGGAAATTGATTTAATAGTAATTTGGTTAAGGCAAAACAGAGAAGAGTAATGATCCGTTACAGTTAAATCATAGACAAGTTTTAGAGGTTTATGCTTAGAGCGAATTATAAGGTGGTCTTAACAGTAAACTGACTGACTGACTTACATATCAACGCACAACCGAAACCGCTTGGACTAGGAACGTATAATTTGGAAATTCAAATTTTAAGGGGGTGATAACGGGGTATTTTGTTTGTATGAAAAATCTGATTCCTATACTACTAATATTATGAAAGCGAAAGTTTGTGAGTTTGGATGGATGTTTGTTAGTCTTTCACGCAAAAACTACTTAACGGATTTGGATGAAATTTGGCACACATATAGTTTATAACCTGGATTTACTTTTTATCTCGAGACTCCCACGAGACTCAAAGGGATTTTAGTGGGTGCTAAAAGTTTTGACAGAAAATAAAGAATTACAAGTTTTTCAGCGAAAGGGGGTTATTGAGTGTTGGAGGGTGGATTTCACTGTGTGTTCGCGCGGACATCATTCGGTCGGAGAGTGAGCCTTGAAGAGCCTTGCTTGCCGAACAGTTTATGGGACCGGTCCTTGGTTCATTCATCAGTCGGACAAATCAATCAAATACTATTGTAGAATGGTCTAATAAATCCTTTTTAATCGCATGAGTCCCGTGTGTTAAAAATCAGCAACAACACCCGCAACCGTAACCCGCAAATTAATAAATCGAATCCTCTAAATATGTATTTCGCTGTGAACGTGTCTCCCGCTGGCTGCTGTTTCTGCAAACCCTTGGCTCAAGGGTAAAGAAAACGTTGCTGTTTTAATTGGTAAGTTATGTTATTCTTCACTATCTTTCAGATTTAATGTAGCTAGACGCGTTCATCCATATTACCGGCCCGCATCTCCAGAATTAAAATTTTCCCTATAAAACGCTTAAGAGACATAAGGAGTGTGAATGTAAATTGTGATGTGAGATGGTGGTTAGCTTGCCGGACTTAGAAATCAAACCGTGTTTCTTTGTGTGTGTGTGTGTCTGTGTCGCAAATCAAAACATTTTAAATCGGTTCAAAAGATAGATAAATGTGCGGTCCATGCAGCTGAGACACCTGCCGAGGCTGATGCTGCATTGCCTGAACACTTCCGCGTCACTGGTGAGATCGTTCCGTGCCCTAAGCTGTGCTTCTAAGCTGCGACTGCGTTTTGGGTTGTCGATTCATATCCGCGCGCATGTTCAACATAATTTTAAACAATTGTTATAGCACAGTGTATTCATATTAAATGTAGTAATGCGGGATAAACGAAGCTGTTATTCTGGCACACAGTGTGATCGAGTCCTTTGACTTCAAACATAAAAACAAAGAAGCGCCGCACGGCGATAGACAGTACAAAGCTTGTAACAATTGCCTTCTTAATTCGTAATGTTAACACTATAAGCCCTTCTTACCCCTGGACATCAATGTTTTATTAAAGCAATATTTAGTACTTATTTCCGTACAAGTGATTTGTAATCCTTAGAAATAAATGATTTCAGACCGTATAGTACGGTATCGCTCTTGACCTAATACCCATACTATACTTGACCTAAACCATAACTACGTTGACCAAGTTCGCTTTTCACTGACTATTATTATTGCTTCCTTTCGTGTATAAATGAAAGCCGGTTTGAGTTTATTTTATCTTGATCTAGGTAATATTTTTCTCAAACATACCAAAGTTGTAATTTAGCAGAGGCTGATATTATTATTTCGCTATTCATAACTACGAGTATTTTGTGGGTATGGACGCTTTGTTGATGCTCATCTGTCCGCATCTGGCGGACAAGCGCGGGTGCGCGCGGGAGGCGCATGGCGGCTGGGATCGAGAGAAAGCGGAGGGTTACATTGTTTAAGGGCGCAGTCCGGTAAAAAATGAGAACCGCTATTTTTTATAGCGGTGCTCAATGTTTAACAGAATGCTAGCCGGTACCCAGAGCTGACCCTTGCGTGTCTGTTGCGCAAAGTTTAAAAATATAATTCGTAAAGGTTTCAAGTACGGGTTGGAACTAGGTATGGACGGACTGAGCGGTTCTTTTGTGACCAACACCTCGGTTCCAAAAGATTCCAAAAGAATAACCCCCAATTACTTAATCCATTCACAACGCGTGAACAAATAGCGGCATTGATTTTCGATGCTGGCTCGTGGGATGAGGTTAAAAAGTATGCTCAGCAAGGTGTTAATACGGTGTATAAATTGATGTACTACAAATTGCTTGCTGTCAAGGTCGATAAGACAAGATAAGACAAAATACGTGACATATTCCCTTAGACCCCAGGGTCAACCTAACTTCGACTTTAAAAGCCCACTCATGTAATTTCATTAACCATTGCTCTTGTCCTGTTTTAGTTCAAACAAATTCTATCAAATAGCATTACCATAGATTACCGTCTCAGCTTCCAACAACACATTGAAACACTGGTCAAAAGAACCAGAAAATTAATTTTCATATTAAAAAATCTGAGACATATACATCGGTTATTGAGGACACATTGCAATATGCCAATCTTTGTTAGTGAGTGTATTGCATTGCCATTTGGGGCAGTACCTCTAAAAATTATATGATCATTTTAGAGAGAGCTCAAAGAGCTATATTCATAGTGAGTTGCTTTTTCACAATCCTCTATCCAACTTTACCAACACTACCAAGTGCTAACCGTCCGACAGTTGTTTATTCTCATAACTTTAATAATAAAAAATAAAACGAAACACTGATCTTCCCTTACATCACGATTTCCAAACACGGAATAGGCGAGCATCAAATGTTTGCTCAATCACCCGCTTAAAACCCGTATCGTAAAATCACTTAGACGTCATAAACACAACATTGTTCGTTACCCCATCATTTATTCTTATTTTACTTTGTCACGTTATGCTGGTTATGCATAATTTATATAAATCCGTGAACTTTTGCTTGACTTAACACCTCTTACTTCTGAATTTTGTTTCTAGTAGTAACTGTAAGTATGAATTAGTTAAATTAGATTTTAGTCAATATAACAAAAAATTGAATAATATAAATTTAACAATTTATTTATTTTTCCAATTTTTCTGTTAATTTTGTAAGTTCTACTTTTACTTAAATACTTAGTTGCAATCTTAAACTTTTTTAAAATAAGTTGACTCTCTAACCGTTCTGTAAATTGACATGTCCTATTTAAGAAAGCTGGGTGATTTGTAACTCGGAACCCTTCTGTCACGTACACCTTCCTCTATTTAAGATTGTACATTCTAATAATCAGTGCCTGCAATATGATGTTGAGATAAATAAAGATGCATGATTACCATGTGTCGAGCTATAGGTCTGAGCTCAAATGGATGTCCATTCGCCAAAGAAGAAGTTTGCGCGCTTTGACTACACTTTTCTCTCTTCTCAACTCTCCCACTCCTCCTTCTTATCTTATGTCTCACTTCCAATATCTATGTTCATCTCACGCTAAGGAACTGCGTTCTTCCAACAATCTTCTCCTGCTTTGTCCTTCTCATACTTCTGACTTTGTTCATTCTTCCTTTCATATTCAGTCCATTCTTCTTTGGAATGCGCTTCCTCTTGATATCAGGACGGCCACCAGTCGGTATGCATTTAAGCGGAAATTGCAGAGTTATTTTCGTAACAAATAGCGTAGAGTCGGCTCAACACCTTTCACCATAAAGTTTAGATATATATATATATGTATATATGTATTGTAAGTATATACTTTTTTAATATGTATGTATGTGTATTATAAGTTACACAATATCTATTTTACATCACACCTCACAAGTTATATATTTTTTTTTAAGTTATTTTTCTTCCATTATCGTCCCCTTCAACTTAAGCACCTGCCATCTTATCTCTTCACCACCCTTGGTTGACTGGTAGAGAATGCCTAAGGCATTAAGTCCGCCTTTGTACCTCTTTGGGTTCGAAAAGTTTAAATAAATAAATAAATAAATAAATTATAGCGACTCATGACAGCACCAGCAGCAAACTCGAAGAAAAAATTATTAGAAAAGACATAACATCAAAACGAAATATAACTAGCTAATGAGTTATTATTATGACTTACTAGGTGCGAATTAAGGAACAGCTGATGCGAAGATAACAAGGAATCACGTCGCCGAGTTATCAGCTGTTATAGTGAAGTGAAGGAATGGCGTAAACAGATGGATTATCCTAACCGTTATATTTTAGCTTTATAAACATATAAGTGACTTTAGATAAATATGAGGCTACGAATAAGAATGATTGCCACTAAAAGACTAGAAGATAAATGAAAACACTCTATTAGTTCTCCTTGGCCCGACTTCGTCACCTGACTTCGTCCCCTGGGCGTGTGCAGTGCTACGCGAAGCTTCTTCAACGAGGCATCGACGATTCCTGCTGGAGCTGTCCCCGCTGAAGAACGCAACTGAAGAGCCTCGAGTTCGAAGTTTATTTTTGAGACTGTTCCTTTTGAAATTGAGACGGCGAGATCCTTGAAGGACCAATGTTAGCTCGGGGATCATCTAAAGCGTGGACTACTGTATTTAAGGCAAGGGTTTAATGACGAGCTTAATATACAACAGTACAGGACAAACAGCTAATAACGAACCTAAAGTAAGAGGAGTATCGTCCGTCGCGGTGAAGTCAGCACAAGCGAGTGGTCATCGGGCCGAACCGTGTAGTCGCCGCGACGCGCTAAACACGCGGCCTGCGCGTGCAGACCATGCCCAATGTGTTGTGTTGGGTTCGATTCCCAACAGTGCCCATTCAACTTCGGATAATTAGAATAACAACATTTGAGACTCGAACGATAGCTCAAGACTTAAAATATTTCGACAAGGGATTCAATTCTTGGATCGACATGGTGGAAGATCAAGAACGCTGCTAAGGAGATGTGCAAAAACCGGAACGGTTAGTAGCGACAACTCAGACGAAGACATTGAAAAGAACAGTAACATTTACCACAGCAGAGCAGTGACATAGAAAAGAGCCGAGAAACCAGCTGAACCCCGCTTAAAGATTCACCGATGAAGCTCGACTTGAGTCAACCCTGCTGCGACGTCGTTAAAAGATGCCCTCCCATAGACAAATATCACCCACCCGCCTCTCCACTAATCCCATGCTTACGTTAGGGTGCATACCCCGTAGGCTCTTATTATCCTTCCTATCCTAAGGGCACGTCATCCCTACCATTACAGTGCCCCCCAGTCTACTCCTTGATATGCAATGGTATTTGTAGCACCATGAAGCATGAGGCTTCAGGGACTAGTGCAAATCTTGGGGTTCATTCGATTAATCGAGTCTGGTCAAACCACGCTGGGGTCGGTGCATTTCATTCATTCATTCATAAAACGCTTAAGATACATAAGACTTAAGAGAGATAAGGAGACTGAAAGAAGCCTTCTCTACCTTCCGATTCCTTTCTTAAGCTTAAATTATAAAGAGATTTTCCTTACCATCAGCATCCCAGCCCCCTTCCACCTGGTACGCAGAAGTGGCAGCACCGAATAAGAAGTTCGTTGGAAACTTCCGTACCCTATTGTCCGACCAGCCATCGGAACCGCTGACTATGAGGAGACTGAAAACAAAACCGGTTTCATGAATCGATCAACTCAGACTAAGTTGCAGTCCACTGATGTACATTGGCACAGGATACGCGAATCAACCAAGTTAATTTTCGTCCTTATAACGCTTAGCTAGGCTAAGTAAATAAATGCGACTTCTAAGAAAACGAATATCATAACATAACATAACATCACGCCTTGTTTCCCCGAAGGGTTGGGCAGAGGTGTACACCCACATTCACTCGCCAGTTATGTTTTAAGTCCCATGTAATAGGGGGCGAGCCTATTGCCATCAACCGGGTACATATCCAGACTCCGGCTGCTACTGAGAAATTCTATATAGAAAAACCCAATAACACTTTGCCCGACCTGGGAATCGAACCCAGGACCTCATGCTCAGCACTAGCGATTGCGACCACTAGACCAACGAGGCAGTCGAAACGAATATCATTACCAGGGTTAAAGTAAGTCGTCTTAAGGATCTTGGTGAACTCGAAAGTATTGCTCTGGTTCTGGTCAGATGGTTTAGGTAATACGGGCTACGGTCTGGTAGACTATCAGCCAGTAAAATTTAACGTTTGGCTATTTCCGTAACAATACATCAATGATGAATTGTTTTGCTCCAATGCACCGCAAACGTTAAACGTCTTTGTAAAGCGTAAACCTCAGGGCGAAAAAGAGAACATTTAAATTCCATCAAAACAGTTTGCTGGGTTATTAATTTAACTTGTCCACTACAGTATTAATTAAAACTAACACCCTTCTTTTCCGTTGGGGGTTAAAACCACACAATCTAGTCCTTAACACTTAATAAAAACGGCTCCAGGGTCTTCGATGGAATGCACTGGTGGGATACAGTTCAGCACTCTGGGAAAAACAAGGCCGGTTTACCCAAAGTACACAAAAAGGAAAGAAGGTGTTCCTTTCTCAGGATATACGTAAGGCAAATTATTTTCTACCACTTCACAAAATTTTAAAGACATTTTACTAAGATAAATGAAATTCTTACTTAAGCAAACACAGTACCACGACGCGCATTGTGCAAATTAAAACTGAAACATGGTTTACATAACTCTTCGTTATATTATCTTGGGATAAGATAATAATATGTCATTAGTGGTTATCAATTCCGTAAATTATGTGCTTTACGTTTTCTTTGATTTTTATGTCGAGGTTTTTTTGTTGTGTAATTGTCGCTTGCAAAACATATGTTCTTTAAGTAAAAATAGAATCTTTTCAAAGAACTTTCCACTAGCCTCTAGACAAAGTTTCATGTTTCAAACCCCTTTTCCAGTCCGCCGTAGACACCTCGTTTACAGCCTGCTTGGACGCTGACAGCGCATCTGCCGGCGAAAATGTTATCCCTTTAAACAGATTTTATTTTCGGGAATAAAAAGAAGTCACACGGTGCTACGTCAGGGCTGTAAGGAGGGTGATCCAGGAGTTTGACCGCGTTGTTTGATTGCTTGCTGTCCAGGAAGTCAGTCCCTCGTGTTGAGCGTGGTGTGCGAAGGCCCGTTGTCGTGGCGGAGCAGTAGCCCACGGAGCCCGGTATTGGATCGCTTGTTGCTTACAACAGAGTAAACTTCTGCCAAGCATTTGGTAGTATACCATTCAGCGTTGATGCTTCTTTGGTTCGGTAAATGAATTGACACCAAGTAGTAAGTCAAATTGAAAAAGGTCTCGATCAAAATCTTCCCCCGCTTCAAGATCACTTCACTTTGGAAGGTGTTGATTAGTTTTGAAACACCCAAACCATCTACTGGCGCTGTAATAATGTCGTAAACGCGCCAAATTTGAAACGCCTGCTTCAAATTTGTTTATCATATCACGGCACCATTCCACCCATGCCTACTTCTCAGCATCTGTGAGGTTGTGCGGTACCCAACGTGAAACTATCCTCCTCACGCGAAGATGCAAGTGTAGAATTTCGTGAAGGATTCCCGATCCAACCTGCAGTATGTGCTGAATCTCTAGATACGTAACTCGTCTATTGTCTTGGATTAAAATGTTCACTGCTAGCACGTCTTTTTCCGTGACAGCCGTCAAAGGGCCACCAATTCTTTCTTCACCCTCCAAAGTTAGTCGACAGCGCTTGGATTCGTTATACCAAAGATACATGGTTGCTTAAGAAGGGCTTTATCTATCGATCTATTTATCTATTGATCGATATCTATTTGAAATCTATCATAAGATTCGTCCGGTTTCAGGCGACACTTGAAATCGTTAGAAAACATTTAAAACTTTCCCGGCGCAGATCGATTTTATAATGTGATACGATAATTTAAATTAGGTCGCAAACAATGTGAATGGAAATTTTGAAATTCGAAAGTACCTGTTTTTACTTATTACAAGTAATAATATTTTGAAAATAGACTATAACTGGCCATTCTCTCATACTTAAAAACTTTTTTTTCGCAATGCTTTCTGAGTAGCTTGGTATTTATTTCTTTAGTTTTTACTTAATTGAAAATCTCTCTTTTAAAATTAATGCAATTAATGCTCAGCACTAGCGATTGCGACCACTAGACCAACGAGGCAGTCAAAACGAATATCATTACCAGGGTTAACGTAAGTCGTCTTAAGGATCTTGGTGAACTCGAAAGTATTGCTCTGGTTCTGGTCAGATGGTTTAGGTAATACGGGCTACGGTCTGGTAGACTATCAGCCAGAAAAATTTAACTTTTGGCTATTTCCGTAACAATATATTAATGATGAATTCTCGGTTTTGCTCCAATGCACCGCAAACGTTAAACGTCTTTGTAAAGCGTAAACCTCAGGGCGAAAAAGAGAACATTTAAATTCCATCAAAACAGTTTGCTGGGTTATTAATTTAACTTGTCCACCATTCTCTCATACATAAAAACTTTTTTTTCGCAATGCTTTCTGAGTAGCTTGGTATTTATTTCTTTAGTTTTTACTTAATTGAAAATCTCTCTTTTAAAATTAATGCTATCTAGAAGACCTTATAATTTCGAACCAAGTTTATGAAAAAACGCCATCTTTTGGCAAGTATAGTAGATTGTTATACAAGGGATGAAAGGGACCTACAGGACACAGTACGGGTGATATACCGATTTAGGGACGAGTTTCTAAATCGGTCTGTCACCCGCGGTAAACACTCTGCTTCCATTTCGATTTATAGGAAATTAAATAAAAACCTTATTAGTTAAACAAACAATATTTAATTTATCAAAACATAAATAAACAATATTGGTAAATAATATCACTACTCTTTTAGCCTCTTTAAATTAGGCGTTAAATCCATATCTGAATCTGATTAACTCATTTTGTAGAAATATCTTGTAAGTAAATTATTAGCACTTGACATAGCAACTGAAGATCGAATTGCCGCTTTCCCGCCTTTTTAGTTTCTTTTTCTGGGCCATTCTACCAGCCAGTATTTTTTAATCATTGATGATATTAGGTAAATATTGAGCTCAAATATATAACGAGGTTAAATCATCCATTTGGGATATCTCGTTATCGGAGTCAGAGTTCGACATCGTGCAGGTACGAAATAACAGACTCAACACTGTTTACAACCGTCTGGTTATTCACTCCAGTTAACAAATTAACAAAATCTCAAATAATCAAGCCGATGGAAATGGACTAAGATACGGAAACGCGGTAAGTTCGATACAGGCTGGCAGCACAACCTCTCGTTTTCCCGTCTAACGAAAAAGTGCAGTCTCTCCTCTTTTCCGACATGATGTCGAAAAAGAGCAAACGATAATGGATGGCGTTATTCTAAATTAATAATAAGTTAATTAAATGCGTTAAATGACGCATATAATAAAGTTTTCTCCATAGATTTCTACGTTAGGAGTAAAAAATAAAAATGTTAGAAAAAGTTGTTCTAAGGATCCAACGTTTTTAATTTACTGATATTACTATTACTATCAGTAAATTAAAAACTACTACTAGATATTAAAGTCAACAATCTTGCATCAGTGTCCTTCATCGATGGTCATGGTCATAGATTCAGGTTCATATTCGTAGTCAACGTAGCGGTTCTTGATTATGTGCTTGTAAACAAACGCGGACTTTCTAGGAGTGCGCGTGCGCGCGGGGTTTTCGAAGTCAACGTGGTATAGGCCGAAACGCTCTCTGTGGAAATAATAGTTCAAAATATGAGTATTGTAACAATTGTTTAGCACCCATAATAATCACAATTATTGTGTTTGCCAATTCCTCGTGATTGCACAACCTTACGGAAACGTTGATCACATTTGGCCTTTGTCACCATAATAGTTTACAATTGATGTCTTATTCGCTTGTGCATTACGAATTTAAACTTAGTTTTTCATGTAGTGAATCAAACTAATAGTCTATGGTTCCCATTGCTAGATAAGAAGTGACCACAATACTTTGGTCTAGATGTCTATGGTTTTCGAAAATAAACTAGTTGGATTGATATTGAACTAGAATGTAAAACCTCATGATCATGTTACTGTGCGAATAACAAACTAGATTTGTATCTTGTGTTAGTTTGTACGTCATGATTCTTACGCTGACGCTCGTTTACAAATAAATATACCGGATGAATTTTATTCCGTCTTAAAAAAATGGGTATAAAATGTGAACGGATTAGAATAATAACGCATAGAAACCTAGAACGAGCACCAAAAGTGAAGCAACTCAAACTATACCTAATACGACTTAGCCAGCGCAGCGAGCCGACAGTGATCAAGGTCACGCTTTGTTGAACAGAACGCATGTAAATACCAAAGTGGCGTCACTTTTTACTGGGCAGCCTGTATGAGACTAACCTTCTATGCGTAATTCTTCCATGTATGAGACTAACTATCTATGCGTTATTATTCTAAGCCTATGGCATAGTATTTTATATTTTGTTCAGAAATTGGTCTAGCAATAAATACAACACATTTAAAGTAAATTTTTCATATTTGAACAATTAAACCAGTAATTTTGATATAAAAAGAATGAGCCGAGAAAAAAATATCGAAAGTTTTGCACAAGAGCCGCTCGCGCATCCTCGCCAGCCCGCGCTCTTTCTCTGTAATTTCAGTAGTTTCAGGACACAAGCGATTCACAGAAAGACGTCGCGTTGTTTGAGTTGCTAGTACTTCAAATGAGTAGTATTTATTGCTAGATAAATTTCATTATTTGCCATTGAAAAAAAAAATACTATGCCTTAACTATGCTCTAAACGTCTTCATTTGTATCGTAACAGAGTTAGCATCAAGTAATCTAAAGGCCGACTGTACAATACAACGTGCCGCTACAATGGCGACATTTATTTAACACACGGGTATGGCTAGTGCGGGGACGAAGAGAGTTTCGAGAGAGCCCTCTCTAAACCACCACCTGCGCCGCTCGCCGACATATGGCTCTCTCTTTCCTTCAATTCGCCTACTCTTTGGACGTTATTCGTTTTAATTTCATTGATTCGATGGTTTGATCCGTGACCTCGGAAAACTCTACGCCACAGTTCTTTATGCATAGGTTGCTCCAAGATGCTATTTTAGAAAATTGTAAATAAATAAATAACGTTTATTGAAATTAAAATGTGATCGTAATCCGGAAACGCGATATCGTATACGTGTGTTAAATCAATGTCGCCGTTAGAGCACCACGCTGTATACTGGTCAATGTAAAGAAGAGGGGGTTTGAGTAAGTAGTGGATGTTTACGTTATAATAACATAAATAGCTATACTTACTGATAACCCTGCATCCACTCAAAGTTATCCATCAGACTCCACGCCATATAACCCTTAAGATTAACTCCATTCTCCAAGCAGTTGAGGAGACTCTCCATCGAGGCTCTGTAGTACGTGATCCTGTCATCATCTATCAGGCCACGATCAGGGAATGAAGACCAGCCGTTTTCAGTGATGTAGAAGACTGGGTTGTTGTATTTTTCCTTCAGATGGGTTAAAGAATTGTAAATGCTGTTTGGAGCCAACTGGAAAATAAGAGATAATTAAATTGTACGATAATTTCAATATACAAGGATACTTAATTTTTTTACAATAAGTAATGCGCTTGGTTTGGTTTGTAGGGAATTTTCAGTAGAGGGTAGGAGTTGTCATGGGTTTGGCAAGGCGATCAGCTAAATCATGAAACATAGAAAAACATTGTAAAACATACAAAATATACCCATAATACCGTGCGTGCACTCTATAGCAAACTGTACAAAGCAGCTCAATTTTATCACTCACCACGAGCCAAGAGGAAGCAGAAGTAAGCCAGTCATCAGGCACATAGTGTCCAACATCCATATCGTCTAACAGGGAGGGTACAGGGAACAGATCTTTATGCTCCTTCGCCGACACCAGTCGTGCTGTGTAATGGTTCACGCCAAAGAAATCAGAAGCTCCCCTGACGAAAGCCTTCTCTTCTTCAGTGAACGCAGGCAGACGGGAGCGAGGGTAACTTTGTTGGGCGCTCTTTTCAGCCACTCTTTCAGAAAACTCCTTTGGGAAACCCCCTTCGGTTGAGAAGATAGGATGCGCGTAGATGCCCCACTGAAATAATAGTTTAATTGTTGTAGATTATGTCTTGGGTTTCAAAAAGTCTAATTCATTTATTCAAATTAGGCTAAGAATCAGCACTTTTCGAACGTCAAAATTAAGACAGTCCCCCAAAACGCCCGCCCTTCACCACTTCCTAGTGCTTTAGCTGGAAAGAAAAAGTGGCGCAAGAAACTCCCCAGCAGCGCACTGTCTGATATGAATAATAGGTATGAAAAGTAATAAAAAAATTAATTTTCTGCCCTACGTTGGCTAGCCACGCCAATATATACCAAAAAATGAAATAATTAAAATCAATAAAAATAAAAGTTTAAGAAGAATGTTAAAACAATGTATTTTTAATACCTCGCCTTGTCTCTTAAGCTCAGCGGCTAGCTGATCCTCAGCAGAGTCAGTGGCTGCACCAAACCAGTTCACACTTATCGTGATACCGCACTGTCCCTTCTGTGTCTGCCTAAACTCTTTATCATACAAGTGGTATGCCTTAGCATGGGCCAAAACCAAGTTCTTGGCACATAAATAAGTTCCCATAGCCGAAGAATTTACGATAGGAGCTTTTAAATCAGCTCCATAACCTTGGTAACAGATTTCTCTGGGTTCGTTAAAAGTGATGAACATCTTGACTCTGTCTCCGAAATTTTTGAAGACAACACTTGCGTAGTCCTCAAACCACCCGGTGGATAGTGGGTTTGCGAATCCTCCTAGTTCTTGCAGCTTTTGGGGCAGATCCCAATGGTACAGAGTAATAATTGGAGTGATGTCATACTTCAGCATTTCATCGATGTAGTTATTGTAGAATTGAATGCCAGCTGGGTTGACCTCATTGGACATGCCAGTAGGTAAGATTCGAGCCCAGGAGACAGAGAATCGGTAAGCGTCAAGCCCCAACTCCCTCATCATCTCGACATCACGCTTGTAGTTGTGATAGGTGTCGGCAGCAACATCGCCGTTTGTCTCGTCTCTGATTACGGTTGGGTTGGTGTGGGTCATGTAGTCCCAAATGTTTTCTCCCTTGCCTGAAAGTCACAAACATCATTCACAAATTTTGTACCTATCTAAAGAAATCCTAATGAAATTGTTGGCAGATATTGGTATCGAACTTGACGAAACGTTTTGAAGATTCAGTTTCGCGGACCGAGCGAATCTGCACTTACTCGTATCTATAATAACGACCATTGAAGTAGACTTACTTGCGAATTCTAATGAAAGCTTTACTTGGGCAAACCTTATGCCCATCCATTTACCTTCTTGAAAACCGTAGCTGGAATTCACAATGGACTTACCAGCTTCATTCCACGCCCCCTCAATCTGATAAGCAGCAGTGGCTGTCCCGAAGAGGAAGCCATCCGGAAACTTTCGCTGCTGTCTCACAGAAGAGCCGTGGCAGGCTGCCACCAACACACTGCAACAGTCAAAAACATAAACAAATAAGGCACTTCCGCGAAAAAGCGACCTTGAGCATTCGGTCCTTTTCCGTCCCGCCGCTCAGTCTCGCTCTGTCTTGCTCCCTGCGCTATTACTGTGCGTTCAGATGTAGTTTATTACTCTTAATTAATGAGTTAATAGCCTCTATATAACGCACTATCGTGTATCATGGTTTTGCTCGGGCCTGTTGTGCCGGTGTATTCTGTTAAACTCTTCTTCTTAGATGAAGTGAACTGTCTTTCAAGACAAAATGACAGAAATAATAGACAAAATTACAGATTTCTTTTATTCATCTGTCATTTTGTATATTTCATCCTTCGACAGAACTCGTTTCTATGGTTCTCGTATCTACGCGTGTCACAATTTATTTATTCGGAGATTTGTATTAATTAAAATTATTTTTAACCAGATTAAAAGCATACCGGATCAAACTTAAGGTTTTTACTTCATTCGAATATAATTTCCACATTTTCGGTTTGACATTGTTTTGAGACCAAAAACTGTATTTTTTATTGAAATCATTAATGGTTGTCGTGGTTATGAAAAATATAATGAAAGACTACTACTTACTCGGATGGATGGACCGTTTATATATTTTAAAATAGAAAATAATTTGACTCTAGCCGCACTCGTAATGTCCATTGGCTATGATATCCATTAAGCATATTTTGTTTAAAAAAATCATTATAAATTCGATCAGTGTTAACTTCTTATTTATCTCAGTAATAATGAACGCAGAGAAATAGTGTCTCGTAAAGCAGATAAATGGAATGAGGGCAAAAGTTCACAGTCATTATCTTTACTACGAGTATGCACAACAAATAATAACGTTTTGTTCTAATTCTTGAAATCTACATCATCTTAATAAATCATTATTTATCAGTTATTCTTACCTTAATACCACAAGCAGCTTCATGTCGGAACTTTAAAACACTAAACGAATTATTATTATTTACAATTTATATAAACGGACTCATTTATCTGAAGGAATAGCTTAAACTGTCCACTATCTATGTTGGTACACTTGTTACTTGTTATTTTTATCTAAATTCTGTAAGTTCAACACAATAACATCGTCGTTATTTATTTTTCACTTGAATTGTTCGCGGCAATGCTTCCCTATAAAACACTTGGTAGAATAATTATTTTCCAAAAGTTGTTCCAAAAGTCAACTGCTCGTGATGTTACAAGTTATTTTTCGTCAGAAATTCTGAAAATGCTTTTTTTTGCACTGTTGTCCCATCAATTGATCCTCATCTGCCTGGCCCTTTCCAGGGGGTCAGCTTCCAGTCTAGATGCAGCTGAGTGATTTATTTTACATGGAGTGACTGCCAAACTGAGCTCGACAGCAGTTACTGGGTAATAAAATAAAAAGTCAAAAGTAATTTTATTTAAATTAGGCTGAGAATCAGCACTTTTTGAACGTCAAAATTACATTTTAGACAGTCCCCCAAAACGCCTGCCCTTAACCACTTCCTAGTGCTTTAGCTGGGAAGATGAAGTGGCGCAAAAAACTCTACAGCAGCACAGTTGTCTGTTCTGTTAGAACAAGCTTGATTCTATACAATATTATGTATGCAAAGTAATAAACATTACGAGACACTGAATATGAAATTAAATTATCTGCCTTATGTCAGTAATAAGATGGTCACCCATTCACGGAACAACCACGGTATGCGTAACTGAACCTGATCGATAGACCTGTGTGGCTGTTATTAAAATAAATAAAGGGGACATGTGCTGTAATGTAGGAACAGCATCTTCTCTAAGTTGTCTGACTTGGAGATTTTTGTGAGTAATCATTTCAAAATTGAGATAGAATAAACAAATTATTATTCATTGTTGTTATTAGTATCATGAGGTGTTACAGTATTTGATAAATCTATATTAACATTATAAAGAGGTTAAATGACAATGCCAGATCCTGCACCAGCTATTTCCAGGAAATATCAATTAGTGAATATAGTTGTAATGATTATATGACCTTTTCATAATACATTGTTTTTCAGTAGAACTTGCCGATTACAAATCAATGATAAAAGTAATTCAACCCCTGAATTTCCTATTGCGTTACGTAGTGCGCATGAAACACAACAAAAATAAGTTTTAAACACTTGTGAAACAAAAACTCATATTACGATTACATTAATTATGATCATGCGTAACGTATATGTTGTATAAACAGCTTTTTAACAATTATAATTTATAAACTGCACCTAACCTATAATCAATGTCATTATTGTTTTAAGATTTTAACAGAAACCGCAAGTTCTACAGGCATTAGGGCAAATATTTAGTTAACAGTAATAAATAAGCTTTGCAGACTTGTAAATGACTTTTTGATTTGAGTGGGGCAAAGTTCTATAGAGTTTCTGGCATTGTCCTTTGTCGATTTAAAAAAATATCGGTTTGCATTTGATAGCCAAATGCTTGAGGCGGTGTAACATCACGCTACGACCCTTCGGAGGCGAGCAGAAATAAAAAAGAACGCTAAGTGAAAACGTAGTGAAAGTGCGGGCAGGCGATGCTATGCGATGCGGTGAGGCGGGGGAACAAGAAATTACACGCGGACGAAGTCGCGGGCAGAAGATAGTAAATAATAAGTAGGTACCTAGTTGGATACATATGCATAACATCACGCCTGTAATCCCAGAAGGGTTAGGCAGAGGAGTACCTATAGTACACCCACATTTCGCCAGTTATGCTTAAGGCCCCTGTAATAGGGGGCGAGTCTATTGCCATCAACCGGGCACAAATCCAGACTCCGGGCTGCTACTGAGATATTCTAGATAGAAAAACACAGTAAAACTTTGTCCGGCCTGGGAATCGAACCCAGGACCTCATGCTCAGCAGTAGCTCTTGCGACCACTAGACCAACGAGGCAGTAGTTGGATATTTAATAGAAAACATTTAGGGATAGGTGAAAGAAAGAAAAAACGTTTATTTGCGGCAAACATGACGCATGATCTAACACAAACACCGACAAGCACAAGTGGGGGGAAAATATGCGTCACATCCACGCAAAACGGCCATCGCTCAGAATAATGCTACGACCTTATGCGAGACAGAGCCCAAGCGCTGCTTTTCAGCGACAGCCGGTGTTGAATGACCTCGACCGGTGCAGCAAACACTAAGATTAAAATAAAATACATACACATAAAAACTAGATAAGTGTTCAACAAAATAAATACGATAAACAATATTTACCATATAGGTATCATAGGTGCATATTTTTGTTTACGTAGATACCTTCAATCCTTCAATCATCTGTTGTCAAAAGTTAAGTAGCCAGTTCACATTACGTAACAAGGTGCTTAGGTACCTACTTTAGGGTACTGTAACAAACAATAAAACTATTTTATTGACTCTTTTGTGACCATCTTCACAGATACATATATAAAACATATTTTTTCAACTCATACTTCATGTAACAACACTACCTGTATGTCGATTCTGTAAAAATCACATCGTGAAGACTTGCGTGGAGTGAGCTGTCAGTGTCATCCCATCTTGATCAATCCCTAGCATCAGTGGCATTGACAGCTCACTCCACGCTCACTTCACATAAGTTTTCACGGCGAGATGGTTACAGAATAGCACTACTGGTCTGATCGTGGTAAGATATACCCATCACGTCTTTGAAGTTTCGCAAAGTGGATATCGATTTCTTTTCGAATTAAAGGGAATGGATTCTGAAGTATGGAATTTTTCCCCGGCAGTGAGAATACACTTTCATAGCTCCACATGTCCGACCAAGATTATGACTGGAGTTTGAATGAGACTGTGAGTTTGTTCGGCTTTTCTTCTCAGAGTACTAAGATAAGAAATCATCTAGTTTAAAAAATAACATTAACGTGTAAAACTGTTTGTGCAAACCTACTTACAGAAATTGAATCATTTATCATTACCATTTCACGCCCGAATTCCGACGAAGCTGAGGAGTGTGATACACATAGATTGACTTGAATGTGCCCTGGCGGCTGATAGTATGTCATGCTCACTGAAATGTCTCGCTGACGGTGGCGCGTGTGTCGGATGATGTAGCTCCCTTCAAAATGATTGAGCTGAATGGTGCTGATCCATGCGTCATGTTCGTGAACGGGCGCCGTCAGTTGGGACTGGTCATCTTTTAACTGCCACGGCTCATTTTAATAATTATTTTTTGGATTGTTTTTAATTATGTTTTGCTGCACTCTGGACGCGTTTTAACGTGTACGGTTTTTGTACATCGTTCTCACTTATAGTGTCAACATTAATCGATGTTATTGTTGTTATTGTATGTCGTTGTTATTGTATATTTGTAAAAACAAAATTATTTAAAAGAGTGTCCATGGAGTTTCTTGCCCGTTCTTCTCCATAGGTACCTACTGCGCTTTGGAATGGGCAACTAGCTTCATATTTCTGACTGACCGACTCCTTGACAATTCAAAAGTGCCCGTAAATGGTTTAATTGAAATAAATGATTTGAGTTTGAGTTTGAAACCTACATTTCGACAGTAAGTCGAAGAGAAAAAGACAGTAACTGAAGATTGTTGTTGCCAAAGAAAAGATGGCTGGAGGATTGTGTGAGGAACGATATGAAACAAAAGGAGTGAATGATAGCGTGACGGTTAACACGAGAAAGAAAGAAAGAGAAAACGTTAATTTGCGGTAAACATGACGCAGAACACAAAAAATAACAAGTTGGGGGAAAATATGTGTTACACCCACGCAAAACGGCCATCGATCAACATAATGCTACGACCCTATTCGAGACAGAGCCCCAGCGCTGGTTTTTCGGGAGACTGAAGAAGAAAGCGTTTTGCGCCGATCAAGACTCCTGACCAAGTAAGTAACATGGAAATGGACAGGAAGATAAAGACAGGAGATTGTTATCGTTGATCTCAATTTTAGTCCGTTTGCGTCCTATACTTTTGACTACAAAACGCTGTGTAGGTAGGTGAATATATAGTTAGTAAAAAGTTAGACGCTGTTCTAGACTGGACAGGGTATCAACGTGACCCCCGGCGGGCGCCGCCGGCCGGATCACACATTGTGGTCGGGGGGGTCCGGATCGCTGTCGAGCCCACCATGAAATATCTGGGATTGGTGCTCGACAGCCGGTGGGACTTCGGACGTGGGTTCCGGCGGCTGGCGCCCAAGTTGTTGGGCGCGGCCGGGGCGCTGGCAACGCTGCTTCCCAATCTGGGGGGCCCGAGCGCCGCCTGTAGGCGGCTCTATATGGGGATCGTGCGATCCATGGCGCTCTACGGAGCGCCGATCTGGGCGTCTGACCTGACGGCCGGCAGCATAGCTGTCCTGCGCAAGCCGCAACGGGCGATGGCCGTCAGAGTCATTCGGGGGTATCGCACGATCTCCTTCGAGGCGGGTTGTGCACTGGCCGGATCACCGCCCTGGGACCTGGAGGCGAAGGTGCTCGCGTCACTGTACCGGTGGCGCGAGGAAGCGCGGGAGCGGGGCGAGCGACCGATGCAGCAACATATCGAGCAGCATCGGTTGCAGCTCCGCGAGGTCCTGGTGGCGGAATGGCGGGTGAGGCTTTCACGCCCTACCGCCGGCCTCAGCACCATCGAGGCGATCCGGCCAGTGCTCGACCGCTGGCTCGAGAGAAGGCACGGCTCCCTGACGTTTCGGACGACGCAGGTGCTCTCGGGGCATGGTTGCTTCGGGAAGTACCTGTGTCGCATAAACAGGGAGCCGGACGCCCGGTGTCACCACTGCGTCGACTGCCGGGAGGACACGGCGTGGCACACGCTGGCAGAGTGTGCCGCTTGGGAGGAGCCGCGCCGTGCCCTCATAACTGAAGTAGGCAATGACCTGTCGCTGCCGGCCGTCGTGAACGCGATGGTCGGCGGCGCAGAGTCCTGGGACGCAGTGGTCTCCTTTTGCGAAACGGTCATCTCGCAGATCGCCTCAGCCCCATCGAGGCGATCCGGCCAGTGCTCGACCGCTGGCTCGAGAGAAGGCACGGCTCCCTGACGTTTCGGGCGAAGCAGGTGCTCTCGGGGCATGGTTGCTTCGGGAAGTACCTGTGTCGCATAAACAGGGAGCCGGACGCCCGGTGTCATCACTGCGTCGACTGCCGGGAGGACACGGCGTGGCACACGCTGGCAGAGTGTGCCGCTTGGGAGGAGCCGCGCCGTGCCCTCATAACTGAAGTAGGCAATGACCTGTCGCTGCCGGCCGTCGTGAACGCGATGATCGGCGGCGCAGAGTCCTGGGACGCAGTGGTCTCCTTTTGCGAAACGGTCATCTCGCAGAAGGAGGCTGCGGAAAGGGAGAGAGAGATCTCGACTCTCGACCCGGCCCGCAGCAGACGCACCGGGCGTCGGAGGAGGGCGGACAACGCCCTCTTCCGGCCCCCCTAAATGGGTCCAGGGGCGACGGATTCGGGGACATCCGTCGCTCCCCAACATCAGGACCCGAGAAGGCGGCGCGCGTAGTGTTCCGCGTGCGCCGCTCACAGACGTTGCGGGGGGAGTACACCTCACTCCCCCCGCCCGAAACGGGGCCCGCGCAAGCGGGCCGGCACCAGCTGGGGTTGTGGAAGAATAATGTGTTCCCGCGACCCCGGCGTAGGTGTGAGATGGAACACCGGGGTGGTTTTTAGTCAGTAAGAGTCTGACAGACCCCTCCGCCCGCCCCAGGGCGGAGGACATCCATGAGGATTTTCCACCCCGGGAACAAAAAAAAAAAAAAAATGAAAGAAAAAAGGGTATTAACGTGAACGGCGAGTACATCTCACACCTGCGCTTTGCTGACGACATCGTCATAATGGCATACACACTGGAACAGTTAGACTAAATGCTGGACAGGCTGAATGAAGCCTCTTGGCGGGTTGACATCGGCATGAATTTGGACAAGACGAAAGTCATGCATGTCATGTCATCGAAGGGTCGCTTAACGAATTTGTGAAGGAGTATGTCTACCTAGTCATCCTAGTTTGAGAAAGACGCCGACAGAAGGATCCAATAGGGTTGGGCAGCGTTTGGTAAACTTCGTCAAGTCTTCTCGTCGCATAAACTGTAATATTTGAAGATATAGGTCTTCAACCAGTGCGTCCTGCCCGTTATGGTGACGTACGAAGCCAAAACGTGGACACTGACAGTTAGGCTGGTCCAAAAAACAAATTCAAGGTCGCTCATCGCGCTATGGATCGGGCTATGCTCGGAGTTTCTTAACTTCTTCTTCGGAAAAGAACCAGAGTTACCGACATGACATAGCTTGCAAAGTAAGCAAACTGAAGTGGCAGTGGGCTGACCATGTTTGTCGAAGGATCGATGGTCAGTGGAGCAGACGAGTCCTGGGCTGGGGACCGCGGCTCGATAAGCGTAGTGTGTGGACCCCCCCCCCCCTCCCCCCCCCCGTCAAATGAACCGACGACCTCAAGAACGTGGCTGGGACAGACTGGATGCGGAAGGCGGAGGACAGAAAAAGTTGTATACGGAACCCTCATGAAAATTTCAATTTATTGTTATTGCCTTCATGCCTTGCGGGGAGGATAACATCTTTGCTAAAAATGGATCGACACGTATAATCATGACATGTAAAGATAAACAGTGCGATTTTAATCTTAAGTAGAGTCGTTCTATCAGTGCGCAATCTGTTACCATGAATTCGGCATATGATTCTAGCGTAGAAATATTTCGTAAAAAAAAGTCTGCGGTGTGGTAGAAAAGGGTCCCGTTCCATACATTCTGACCTACGTGGTCAAAATGTATGAAAAAACTTTATTTAAACTTTTTTTTTTCTCCCATCTTGTTATTTTTGGTGTTTGTGTTAGATCACTGCGTCATGTTTACCGCAAATAAAAGTTTTTACTTTCTTTATTTCTTATTTTTATAACAGCTGAAAAGCGGGTCTAGTCTAATCATGCTGAATTTATGGTTACAGTTTCCGCACTGGTTAATATTTTTTTCTGTACGTTATGGTCGACCACGTTTTTAACTTTTGAAGTTTTGACAATGATTCCCACTAAATTAAAACTTAATTATGGTTGAAAACTCAGAACAATTACTAAAGCAAAGGAGGAAGGCTAACATAAAAGTTCAGTTACTTGCCAGCCTTTCAGCCTTTAATCTTGCCGTTATATCTAATGGCACCAAAAAGGATTTTAGAATGAGTTAAATATTTTACAGTTTGTTTTGCTTTTTTGGCTAGTCACAAGATGACCTGTCATTTGGTTATATTGGTTATAATATTCAACACGGCCAAAATCGGTCGTATTTTGCTTCATTAGACAATTTGACTTGATCGCGTGTTCATTTACTTTTACAAAAACATTTAACCGTGACTCGCTGCGGGTTAAATGTTTCTTATAATATATATTTTGTTATATTGCCCGATTTTTTATTTATTTGAGATGGGTGTGCTCTTGACTCAAGTCTAGGTCAGAAGTGACAGAGACAAAGTCTGCGATGGAGTGAGCTTACCCAGAAGAAGCCTGTTCACTCTAACTTTGAAGAGATTCGGGTTGAATGCGTTCAGGAACACAGACGCAAGTAGTGAGTTCCACTCTTTTGCCGTGCGCATTATGAAGGATGTTTGGAAGCGCTTAGTGCGAATTGCGAACGAATTCTTTGTGTAAATATACATAGTGAGTGTAGAGACACTGTGGTATAATGTTTTGTGTGGTTGGGGCTACAAGACCCATTCTTCACGAAAAGAAAGTAGCCAAAAAAACGATTGACTTTCCATCGGTGAGTTTCTGTCAAATTATGTGTCAAATGCGAACTGAAAACCGATTATAAATATAAAAACAAGTTTTGCTGAATCGCTTCGTAGCGGAAAGCAGTCGTTAACTTCTACTGAAATAGCCAGTGGAAGTTTTAGCGACTATTCGGAAATTGCTTTGAGGTAATCTTAAATATACATAGTGACGTAAACGATAGGGTCGACTACTTATATTTATCAGATTTCATAAAGATATGTTACATATGCTCCAAGCATTTTACTTTGGATTCATTTACGTGTAATGAAACTGTAAAATGGAGACGACTTAGAGAAGATACTGTTACCCTACCTACCTACATTACAGTAGAATCAAATGACGTGTATAAATATTTCATATTTATAATGAGAGCAGTGGTGGCCTAATAGTAACGGCCCCGACTTACGAGTTGTAGTTGTGAGTTCGAACTCAGGCTGGCGCTTTATTTGTGTAAAATAATGAAATGTATTATTTGAATTGACTTGCCTATCATCGTGGTCATCGTCGTACCAATTTTTTTTTTTTATATCAAAGCTATATTTGATTGAAACCTTACAAGTGTAAATACTAACATGATTCTAAACCTACTACATATACTTTTTTTTTATTTCACACTTCAAAGTTAAAGTAGGTTGACTGCACTAAACCTTGATGTACAGTAAGCGTTCAAAAGTGCATTGGCACGTTATGAGTCGTGTTGCTGTGAACTCGCGGTACGACTGTTTGTGTTTAAATGACACACACCACAAAGATCGCAGGTTTGCACGGCACACACTGAAGTAAAGTCGCGCACTCGCATCGCAATACACGAAACAAAAATATATTTCCGTCGCTTTCGTTAGACATGCATCATGCTCGTGACCTGGCTGGTTTATGGCATTTGCTAAAATTAGAGTTAATCTAATATGAGCTGGTAGCAGTAGGCGCCAAGCGTTGGACTGAAAAGCAGTCGGCTTAGGTTCTGATGTCATAAGATGCAGCGCAGTTTTATTGCCAATTTTTATTTAGGTTTGCAATTATAACAATATTAAAAAAAAATGCTGCTTTTTTATTTTTGTTATTGCAATAAATTTTTGTTATAGAATAAAAAAGCGTTACAAGTGAAAACAAAATAAAAACATATTTATTTGTTATCATATTTTACATAGGTATGGATAACAAACCGATACGATAACTTATAAAAACTTCTTCAGCCAAATAGGATGTGCAATACTATACCAAGGAACTTAGAAGCAATTTGTTTTATTTTGGCATGTGAAATGTTCAAAAATTTTGTTAAGTAGACTTATTTCACCATAAACATTAAGCTTCGATCATTAATTTCCAAAATAAGTGATATTAATATGTGGTAATGGATTGTGGGCAGTTTGTTAACATTAAGTATTTCACATTTTATTTGGCTTCAGTGAATATAGATTATATATATGGGTAAATATAGATTAATATAGCTTAAGTATTCATTTTATTTAAGAAAAGATGAAGGAAACTAAACCTATTTTTTTTTATAATTCCTAAGTATACAGGATAAACTATTCCGGAACTTAAACGTTCTTGTTTATTACGTTATTGTTTGCAGGGCTTCGGTCATGCAACCTTTATAGCGTGGAGTACACGGCGAACAGTTTTTAATGACGTGTTTAATAATTCATCAAAATGTCCTGTTGGTATGAAACCATTTGTTTCATATTCATTCACCATGTTAAGTCTTGTTTAAATAAAGGATAATCATGATATAGTGTTGTTTGCAGACGACATTTCACTTTTATTTAAACTCAAACGTCAGCAGCTGGTTACTGACAATGTAAATAGCGCCCTTGCTAAAGTAGTTAACTGGTTTAATGTTAAAAACTTACTTCTAAACGAGAAAAAAACTAAATGCATTAAGTTTACGATACCTCATGTTAGACAAGTAGAAACTAGTGTTCTTATAAAGGGTGAAGAGTTGAAACCCGAAAACACCACAGTATTCTTAGGCATAACTTTGGATGCCAAGCTTCAATGGGGCCCCCATATAGATAAATTGTCAAAAAAACTAAGCTCTGCAGCATACGCCGTTAAAAAAATTCGTAATTTAACTGATTTAGAGACAGCGCGTTTAGTATACTATAGTTATTTTCATAGTGTGATGTCGTACGGTATTCTTTTGTGGGGAAATGCCGCCGATATTCAGACAATTTTTGTTTTACAAAAAAGGGCAATTCGTTCAATTTATAAACTAAGTCCCAGACACTCACTCAAACAAATTTAAGGAGATCAATATAATGTCTGTGCCTTCTCAGTATATTTATGAAAATCTTTTGTATGCACATAAAAATATTAATCTGTTTAAAAATACAGTGATATCCATAACATAAATACTAGGAACAAACACAAATTTGTTGTTCCTACTACCAGGCTCAAGAAAATTGGTGGCTCGTTTAAATGTCAATGTATACGTTTTTATAATAAACTTCCTAGCCACATTCAAGGACTAAGCCTTAATAAATTCAAATCTTTTAGAAAGGGGAAATTATGCCAGAAAGCCTAATAAACTGTCAAAGACTATATTGACGACAGGAAGGCTTGGGATTGAGCTGCTCCAATAAATTTACACAGACAATCTTGATGTTTAATATTATTTTGCATTTGTTTTTTTATTACGATTTTTTTATTATGATTTTTTCAATATTTGTACCTGTTTACATACACAATAACATGTATATATTTATTTAAATTTTGTGAATGTGAGGACTATGTGGGTCATTGTATTTTTCTTCTTTTCTTTCAATTGTTTTAATCATCTGGACTGGCTGTTTGAGTACTTTATGCAGCCTACCCAAATGTCCTTTCTTTTGTATTGTTCGTCGAATCGTTGACCACCTTAGTTCTGAGTTGAGCTGCACCATGATTGACAAATGCGTGCACTGACTGGACAGGTCCACTCAAATCAGTGTGGTTCTTTCCTCAGAAGACCATTTCAGATACCAGTCTACAGGGTCCTCATATGATCTGACCAAGAGTATTCTCGGATTTTTATACACTTTGACATTAATAGACTAAATATATGTATACAATGACATGAAAATTTACTTTGTAAAGTATTATAATATTTTAATTATTGTGAATGTGAAGGCAGTGTGGATTTGTTGTTTTTTTTTTTTATCTCAGTTTATTTTTATTTTTTAATGTTAGTTTTAATCATGGTCTGGCAGTTTGAGTAATTTATGCGGCCTACCCAAATGTCCTTTCTTTGGTAATGTTCGTCGAATCGTTGAGCTCCTTAAGTTCTGTGTTGAGCTGCATGAATACTGACAAATGCGTGCACTGACTGGACAGGTCCACTCATTCTGTGTGGTTCTTTCCTCCAAAGTTCATTTCAGACATCAATCTACATGGTCTTCACATGACCTGACCAAGATTATGTCTGGACTTTAAAAGAGACTGTGACCTCTGAGTTTGTTTCGGCCTTTCTTCTCAGAGTAGTCATACAATTGCCGTGTAAAAGTGTTTGTAAAATCCTACTTACAGAAATAAAATAATTTATCATTTAATCAGCTTTCCACTTCATAAACAAGCGCTCCGACTAGCAAGGATTCCTTTTCCTCACATATGTTAACCCACAGACTCACAGTATTTAACTAGAACAAAGAATGTAATACTATTAAACATCTCAAAATACTATAAACTGTAATAATTAAGAAAAAATATATTATACAAAACTTTATGTTTATAAAACTCTACTAATCATTCACAAATTTAAACAAATAATAAAATATGTAATATTTAAATGTTATATCACACACTTAGTCCATTTGTGTTATCACATCATTTACATCCACTTTTACGCAGCGCAATATTATTGCCAAAGCTTAAATATTTATATTTCATTGCATTTTGAAAATTATAACCACAATACTGCTTATTAACAGATTTAAATATCCGTCACTAACCAACAACGTTCAATTAGGTGAACAGTCGTAACGAATAGCATCTACCTCACAGAAATCGAAATAATTTACTCAGTTTTCTGTGGTCTACCTACAAACTTGTATTATCTAAGTAAACAAGATGAACGAGACAAGTATCGAATGATTATCGAACCACTACAAGTAATTTTATTAAAACAAACAAAAATTGATCATTTTAGGTATTTTTAACATACCAAAAACTATAATTATATGTTATTTGTAAACAACATCAAGCTTAATCCGCAAGCGCAGGTGAGATTCGAACTCAGGGCTCGCCATATTTGCTCCTATCCAAGCACGGTAACGACTAAGCAAGCGCGCCATATGTTAACATAGTTGAAATTATGAACTACTATCAATTACTGACAAAGTGAGTGTGTGTGCGTGTCTATAGTATAGAAACAATTTACAAGAAGTTCGTAAGTGAAACCGAAGCGTCAATCTATTGCAATAAGAAAAAAGGACATACCATAGAGTATAGTAACTAAAATGAAAGGACGTACTACAGAAACATGTTGGAGCAAAAAGAAGGTTGTTAAAATGAAACAAGAATACAAGTGTGTCAACTCGTATGCAATGTGTGTAAAAATGTCGATGTAATGTGTTCAGATTTAATTCTCCAATGTAAATAAGTACACTCGGTCTGAAAAATAACGGGTCAGTCACAAAAGTCCGAATATCTCCCGAACTACGTATGCTACCATAACGAATACGGTTCGATTGGGCATTTAATGATACAAAAAATTAATAAATTGTAACTTATGTGTACCTTTCTTCTTATTCACAAAATTAAATAAAAACTAACGTAAGACATTTTTTTCTGAAACTTAAAAATTTTGTAATATTATTTTGTTGTTTTTTTTTCCTTACATGCATAATTTTAATACTTCGTATTGCCTCCCCGAGCTGTTCTTGCAGCTTCCAGGCGATTCGGCATGCTGAACACCAAATTTCGAAGCCGGTTCTGAGGAATGGCTTCCCATTCCTCCACCAGTGCTTGTCTGAGCTCGGGTAGCGTGATTGGTGGGGAGTTACGACGTTTTACGCAACGCTCAAGCTCGTCCCATGCCTGCTCTATGGGGTTTAAATCAGGGCTTCGCGCTGGCCACTGCATCAGTTCGATACCGACGCCTTCAAGGTTTTCATTTACAATTCCGGCAGTATGGGGACGCGCATTATCATGCATTAATATGCCATCCCGGTCCATCTTCGCCATGAAAGGTCCCACATGCTCATTCAGGATCACCTCCACGTACCTCTCTGCATTCAGAGTGCCATTTTGAAAAAGCACGAGCTCGGTGCGGGCCTCGGCAGAAATTCCAGCCTAAACAAGTACTGAGCCTCCGCCGTGTGCAACTTTTTCCTCCACACAGTGTTGATGGAAGCGTTCCCCTGGTCTTCTGTACACCAACTGCCTACCATATATATCGATTCGTCCGTGAACATTACCCTAGACCAATCGTCCAGTGTCCAGTGTTGGTGCTCGCGCACGTACCTCTGTCTTGCAATTCGATGTTGCCGTTCCAGTTTGGGGCCATTTGCGTGCCTACATGGTTTCAAGTTTGCCTCAGCAAGACGTCTCCTCACTGTTTGTGCGCTTAAATTGCTACCACCAAAGCGAATAAAGTGTTTTTTTAGACCAACTGCAGTTCGAAAACGATTTCGGAGCATTGTAGCCACCAGGTACTCGTATCTATCATCCCTGGCCGTTGTGCATCTTGGCCTGCTATTTCCTGGTCTCCGAAGGTGCGATCCGGTCTCTCGGTACCGCTGAACTACCCGCTGAACAGTTGACAAAGTTTCACCAATGTTTCTTGCTGTTTCACGCTGAAGCTCCAAGAAAGTCAGGATTCTGGTACATTCATCTAACGTAACTGCCATGCTCCACCTCACAGAATACTGATTATGCACGTGGAATCATTTCATGGACATAGTCGAGAAGCTCGCTGACATGAACGTAGAACTGCATCCAGACCTACTATGTATAATGATGCTGTACAGTCTGTCGGCAAACCACAAAATTTGCGAATCGCAATTGAATCTCGTGACAAGTTGCCTACGCCTGACGAGCTAAAAATAAAAATAATAGAAGAAAGTGAAGCTAGAAAGAACACAAAAACAGAAGAAGAAGCTTTCTATACTAAAAAGAAATCCATTTTTTGCAATACCTGTAAAAAAAAAAGGAGTTACTACACAAACATGTTGGAGCAAAAAGAAGGTTGTTGAAATGAAACAAGAAAATGACAAAAGACGTCTAGAAAAGTCTTATAACCTTGCACCAATTTGTTTGTCTGCCACCTCCCCTAATACTAGTGTTTAGACAGTGGATGCAATTCTCGTATGTGTGCTCATGAAGAACAGTTTGAATCAATACTTTCTGAAACTGGAACTGGAACTTATATTAGCGTCAAATGAAAACACAACAAAAGTAGAAGGAAGAGGCAAAGTTCGCATGAGCATTAATGATGAAATAATCAATTTGCAAGATACCTCGTACGTGCCTGGTTTGGCAACAAACCTAATGTCAGTTGCAAAAAACACTGAAAAAGGTAACACCGTTGTTTTCAATAAGGCTAAACCTCATTGACTGCCGAAAAACAAAATGGTCTGTACTACATTAAAAGTGATGAAAAGGCGCAAGTGGCCCGCACTGTAAACAATGATGTTCTGATGTGGAATGAAAAGTTAGGCCATCTTAATGAAAGTGACTTGAAGTTGGTTGCGAAGAAGAACCGTATCAAAGGAATAGAACTGGTAGATGGACATTTGCCTAAGTGCGAAACATGCATAAAAGGAAATATGACATGATTGCCATTCCAATCCGTAGAAGGACACCAGTCTAATCAACCATTACAAATAATACACACCGATTTGTGTGGACCCATACAACCGGAAACTTTGGGCGGAGCGAAATATTTTGTAACATTCATTGACGATGACACAAAATATTGCTGCGTATTATATTAAAAACAAAACTGATGTTTTCGAGATTTTCAAGGAATGTAAACAAAAAGTCGAGAAGTTTCATGAAAAATATATAATAAAGAAATTACAGTCCGATAATGGATCTGAGAACCGTGTTCGGGAATTCGACGTTTTCCTGAAACAAAATAGGATTAAACGAAGGTTAACCGCACCATATACCCCCAACAAAATGGGCAGAGTGAGCGAAAGAACTGATTATTACTGGACGACGCTCGATGTCTAATGATTGATGGAAACATGTCTAAAGAATTATGGGCGGAAGCGGTACGTGCTGCCAATTATTTAATTAACCGATGCCCAGCTAACGCTCTGAAAGGTTGTACCCCTTACGAAAATGGACTGGACGTATACCGTCAGGAAACCATCTAAAGATATTTGGTTACAAAGCTTTCGTTTTGGATAAGACCAGGAAAGGGAAGTTTACCCCAAAAGCCACAGAAGAAGTTTTTGTAGGCTATGCCCAAAATGCGAAAGGTTACCGAATCTACTTACCACAAAAGAAGACCGTGATAATAAGCAGATATGTAAAGATAGTTGAGCGAATGTATTATCACAGTCATCATAATAATAGTGACGAAGACAATAGAAACATTCTTCTATAATCTAAAATTGTGATAACTATATTTGTAGAGAATTATAAAGGCAGAAATCTATCGCAAATCAAATATAACCCGGAACATGAGCTAAAAGGATGGGGACACCAGGTATTTCTTTATATCTTGTAATAACTTTAGTTACATTACGAAAATTTTCGTAATGTAACTAAAGTTATTCGCAACGAAATCCTCCACGTAGACCTCAGGATTCCCACTATCCGTCAGTTCATGAAACGCATTTCAAAGCGTTTCTTCGAGACCGCCGCGAATCACCGCAACCCTCTGGTTGTGAAAGCCGCTAGCTATATTCCCTCCTCCATTAGTCATGTCCGCCGTCCCAAGCATGTGCTCACCGATCCCGATGACCACATAACTCTCATTCAGGAGAGCAGTAGGGCCACCAGTACAGTGCACAAACACAGACCGACTTTCCGACCTCGCCGCCGAGGTTCCTCGCGAAGATCCCGACGTAATTGTCCCCCCCGACCCTTGCTCGATGAAGTGCCAGCCCGCGCCGTAGCTGAGCCTGTAGCTTTAAATTCCACGAATAATAATAATCAACAAAATCTGATCCAGCCTGTCCCATCTTGCTGTCCTCCCGTCAGCGACGCCCTAAGCCGAGGTCCGTACCCCACAGGGGGTGCCCTTAGCGAGCGTTCGCTTAGTAATGTAAGTAGTTTTACGCCCCTGGCTGGAGGCTTTGAGTCCGCTTAAGGCAGCCACAGGATAGTCCGCTTAAGTAGTCACGACCTCTCACGGTCTACTACGAGATGCCATACCAAAAAAAAAAAAAAAGTTGGTAACGCTAACAAACAGGATTCACCAGGCTCGTTATCAGTAGGTGAAAAGGGGGAAACAAGGTTTTTTTCAAAGTCTATTAGTTATTGTGCAAACACACTGTTTATTTGTATTAAATTAATAGTATTTTTATATTGTACAGGGAGGAAAAGAAGAACAACTTACTTAATGAAGGTATAATCTCGAAAAAAGATAGACACTCATAGATACCTGTTATAATAAATAAACTTAAAAGTGTCATGAACAAACATGAAAAACATAATTATAGGATATTTTTAATTTTAATATGATTGTTTCTTTTGAATGAAATCCATACTAATATGTATATTAGAAAGGAACTCTGTATGTTACCTTTTCACGGCTTAACCACTGAACAGATTTCAATATTTGGCTAGGAGATAGGTGGCATCCTGAGGAAGGACAAACGTTATTTTTTCCGGTAGCACGTTCCGGTGGGATAATTTCCGACATACACGCGGGCGAAACCGCGTGTAGAAGCTAGTTTGCTATAAATTCAATATTAAAGTACTATTCCTGCATGTCTCGCTCGTTTTTTCTACCATGTATTCTGATAAATTGATTAGCTGTATATAATACGATAAGTTGGCAACGCTATAATATACTCTCATCTGCAGTCTGCGGTCTTATAGCGAGGGAAATCAAGGCACACAGGAGTCTCGAAGCGCATGGTTATCTACAGCAGGCTTAGCATGGCGTTTTCTGTTTCTACTCTACTGTAGAATAGAAATCGCTTTCTACGCTCCTCGAAATCTCTTTTTCGCGAGCACGAGGACACACTTAGACTCAGGTTGCTTTATAGACAGTGATTTTCCATAGCAACGGGTTAGTTGCTAGTGACGTGTATAACTACCCATTTTTACCGTACAATTGAGTTTCGTTTCTGTGTAGACAGTAGAAAACTTTCTACTGTCTACACAGAAACGTCATTTTTGTCTACTCTTCCGTCGACAATACGCTTCTCTAGGGCGCTCGTGCTATGCCTGCTGATAGGTAAATAATAGAGGAGTACAATAAAACACGTGCAACCACTTTCAGACGTAGGTACTTTTTAAGCGCTGGTAACACTTTATAGTTTGCTTTTCCTATAGTGAATGCCGTACTAGGTAACGATATTTTTTTAAGGTACCTAAACATATTACGTCATCATGACAATAACATCCATCCAGTGTTACGGAACCAAGTAAGTAAAAACTATGGTGTGATGATAATAGCGGTTACGGACCAAGATTATTTGTTCCCGCTTCAACGCACACTATGATTGACAGCGATAGCTCGAACACACACAGACACTTTGCGCTCCGATATTTACCTATTCAAGTAGCGCGTCGAAATTGTAGCCGAGGTTCGTACCCCACAGGGGGTGCCCTAACAAAAAAAAGTGCTTAGTTTTTAGTTAGTATTTAAGTTTAAGTCCTGGCTGGAGGCCTTAATTTATTAGGGCAACCGCAGGCAAGTTCGTTTAAGCAGACGACAACCTCATAGGTTGACCTGCGAGATCAAATTCCAAAAAAAAAAAAAACGAAATTGTTAGGGACCCTTTAATGTCTGTCATATGTTTTTAAATATATTTCTTTTATTTAAACATTTGCTGCATAAGGACAACAAACAGCAGTGTATTAATAAGTAAATATAGGTTTTTTTTTGACAAATAAACGTGTTTATTATTTATTTTATTATGAGAGTAATGTGGGCAGTTCTTTAACCGACAATCCAGGCTGCGTAGAGGTTCACAAAACTTAATTAAAAATTAGATAAAATCTAAGACGCGTAAAGATATAGTTGAACTATCTGTGAAACAGAGCATTGAACTGTCCTGTGTTGAGCTAGATAAGCATTTAATAGTGTGCGTATACAGACCTCCAAATTTTCGAAACTACTCTATATTTGAGTCAGTAATGGAAGATGTTTTGGGAAAACTTGCAACTGGTAATAAATCAATAATGGTTTGGTATTCATATTTTATAAAATAACTTAAATAGCTGTAGATTATTAAGCCTCTTCAAATCATTTAATCTGTCAAATGTGTTTTTGAAACCAACGCGAATAACTACGGCTACTGCTACATGTATTGATAATGGTTTTTGTTGTTGCGATTATTAAGATAAAGGCATTGTAATTTCTCCCTTCTAATCATAGCGGTCAAACCGTTACTAGTGAGTCGAACAACATTATTAAAAGTGCTGTTACAAACGGGACCAATAACGTCAGGTTACTTAATTCATTAAGTTTTATAGCACTTTAATTAGCAAGTTAGGTGCTCAGAGCCTAAATTTTAATAATCACTAGGGTATGAAACATGTTGCCGCTCGGCTAGTCCCAAAAGACCAGAATTTTCTCAAAAAACTCAATCGCATAAGAGTCGCTGAGGACATGCTAAAACGAGTCTTTTCCGATCCAGCATTCATGAAACGCATTGTAACTGGTGACGAGACCCACGTCTCCTCACCAGTTACGAGTTTGACATACTGACTAGTCAACAAGCTTCGGAGTGGCGCCTTCCAATTGAACCGAAACCGACATAAAGGAGAATTCGCGGCGAGAACTGAACTCAATTCCGGAAAAAGCGTTTGATGATTGGATTATTCGTTGGCGTAAGTAACTGTATCGTTTCTGAAGGAGCTTACTTTGAAGGCGATACAATAAAGAATGAATAAGTAACCATATTGTGTATAATTGATCTTTTCCCGGTACTTTGTTGACAGAGTTGTATGTACCCATACAGGAGGTTCTATTATTCCGAAATCACCATTTTTTTGTTTTTATTCTGATTGATTCTATGAATTTTGTTTACCGGGGGATCCTAGGTATCTTCTATGTGGTTAGTTTGATAACCAGTAATTTAACATCCAAAGAAATAGGGGAATATTCCTCGTATTTACTTTAATAACCACGATAAAAAAAACAAATACTAGGAATTAAAGACAGAAACAAACACATAAAAAATATTACATCGCTTTCAAAAATCCCTCTCACGGGTTCGTTTCAAAATTTTTTTTTTAAAATTTTTTTTCAAAAGTTTTCAAAAATAAGGAAATTAAAACAAATAGACTTTACAGCAAAATATTTTTAATTTATCAGTCACAACACAAAACAATATCAGAAATCGATAAGACTTTAATGTCCTTCATCGATGGTCATGGTCATAGATTCAGGTTCATATTCGTAGTCAACGTAGCGGTTCTTGATTATGTGCTTGTAAACAAACGCAGACTTTCTAGGAGTGCGCGTGCGCGCGGGGTCTTCGAAGTCAACGTCGTATAGGCCGAAACGCTCTCTGTGGAACGAATTAAAATATAAGTTTCATATTAATTTTAAGTCTGGACGTTTTGCCCGCGGCTTTGCTCTAGTGGAGGTCGGATATTAGCCCGCTGGCACGTACTACCGGGATGAAAGTATCAAAATCAAAATTTATATTAAAACAGTACTAGTATAAGTATGCTGGGGTATTAGCTATGCTTGCTTTACTGGGGTGGGACTAGAAAGATTGGCTGAAAAAACAAAGTAGGTCCTGTGTTTTCAATCCGTTTCCCAAATAAGACGAGGGCAAAAATAAGACACAACGAATACATGGAGAATACACAGTTTGAATTTTGAATACGAATTCTACATGTGTGTTGATATTATGTATTAGCACGTATTTAGTTTCAGAAATATTCTCGTTTATATCTTGCACTTGTCGTTTTACAATTGTGCGACAATGACATGAATAATGTTCAGCCATTGTACCTATTACTCTGGACCTTAGTGTCCATGAGACGGGCCCTTGGTTAGGTAATTAGATAGCTGCGCTACTAATTGGCAGACTGTCTAATCGTTTAAACCTACATGTATCCCTCCATCCATTCGAAGTTATCCAGCAAGCTCCACGCCATGTACCCCTTCAGCTTGATGCCAGCATCTAAGCAATTCAGGACACTTTCCATCGATGCCCTGTAGTACGTGATCCGGTCATCATCGATCAGGTCTCGGCCCTCATAAGTAGACCAGCCGTTCTCGGTGATGTAGAAGACTGGGTCCTTGTAAATTTCGCTCAAATGGGTTAAGGCTTTGTAGATGCTGTTTGGCGCCAACTGGAAAAAAGGAAAATCTATAAAAATAGTCTAGATAACATACGATATAAACATAATACTGGTTAAATGAACGGGTGGTTGTATTGCAAAGTTACTGGACTTTGCAGTAATTACTTGAGTCAAAAAAAAACTCCAATTTTCTTACACACACTTACAAACACTTACCGTCAGCCAAACAGATGCAGATTTAAGCCAATCGTCATCAGCATAGGAGCCACTATCCATATCATCCTGCGGAGAAGGCACAGGGTTAACAGTTTTGCGCTCAGTCGCCGACACCAGGAACGCAGTGTAATGGTTCACGCCAAAGAAGTCTGACGATCCTCTGACGAAAGCCTTCTCTTCTTCAGTATATTCTGGCAAGCGGGATCGGGCGTAGCCTTGATTTGCACTGTTCTCGGCGATTTTCTCTGCTAGCTCCTTTGGGAAACCTCCTTCAGCTGAGAAAATTGGATGGGCGTAGATTCCCCACTGTAATTAAAAAACGTGGTTAGGGGCTTGAATTATCAGAAGTAATTTCAAACTAGATGATCAAGAACATTTAGAAATGGCTACCATACCTCGCCTTGTCTCTTAAGTTCAGCAGCCAATTCGTCCTCAGGAGTGTCAGTAGCTGGACCAAACCAGTTAACACTGATCGTGATACCGCACTGTCCTCCCTGCTTCTCCCTGAATTCTTTATCGTACACATAGTAAGCCTTAGCATGAGCAACTACCAAGTGCTTGGCACATAAGTAAGTTCCCATAGCTGTGGAGTTTAGGACAGGAGCCTTGGTAGTGGAACCATAACCTTCAAAGCAGATTTCTCTGGGCTCGTTGAAAGTGATGAACAACTTCACTCTGTCTCCGAAATTCTCGAAGACAACCCTTGCGTAGTCTTCAAACCAGTCGCTGAAAAGAGGGTTCGCAAAACCTCCTAAGTCCTGCAGTTTTTGGGGGAGATCCCAATGGTATAGAGTTACCATTGGGGTGATGCCGTATTTCAACATTTCGTCGATGTAGTTGTTGTAGAATTCTATGCCAGCTGGATTGACCTCGTTGGCCATGCCTGTAGGCAGGATTCGAGACCAGGAGAGGGAGAACCGGTAAGCGTCCAGGCCTAACTCCCTCATCATCTCAACATCGCGCTTGTAGTTGTGATAGGAGTCACCAGCTACATCACCGTTGGTCTCGCCTCTGATGACAGTCGGGTTGTTGTGGACCATGTGGTCCCAAATGTTTTCTCCCTTGCCTGAAACATATATTTAATTTAGTTACCGTTCTTACCTGTTATAATGGCGTTATCTTTGCCGATTACAACTCTGCAATAACTCTTATTTCACGCGCTGAATGTGCCGCCAAGAGATAAAGTTCAAAGTTTTATCCCTTGGGCCTTCAAATTGGAATACAACAACAGTACAACACTACTTAATATTCAAAGCACATATATTACGTACCACTTTTAGGCTAAATATTGGAGTCATCCACAAACAATTGTAAGTAATTTGGAGACGTACCGTGGAAAATATTACGTAAAAACTCGATTAAAACTGTTTTTGTCATAGGAAAAAAAACCTAAAGGCTAAACGGCGTGTATTTTTGTGGTATCATTGACCTAAGTAGTACCAAATCTAAGTGCAATATATCGGAGACTGCCACAAGCAGCTCCTCTGCTGCGTTTTGATTATTTAGGTACGCCATGGGATCTGGAGGCAAAAGCCGTCGCGCACGTATGGGAGTAGCGCGAGGAGGCAAAACGCCGGGGTGTAACTCCGCTGCCGCGAGAAATCACGGTACAGCGGACAGAGCTTCGGCGGGATCTCATGGCGTCATTGAAGGTGCGATTGTCGCAACCCAGTGCTGTGCACGCCACAATAGCGGCGGTAAGTCCCCTCTTTGAGGAGTGGCTGGAGAGGCGCCACGGCGTCCTCACCTTCCGCCTGACACAGGTCCTCACCGGACACTGTTGTTTCGGGAGGTTCCTGTTTCGCATAAGGCGGGAGGAAACGCCCGGGCGTCACCATTGTGTGGATCGCCCGGAGGACACGGTGGAGCATACGGTGGAGGTATTCCCAGCTTGGGCGGAGCACCGCAGTGTCCTCACGGAGGCGATTGGCGGCGGCGATCTCTCGCGTCCGGCCCTGGTCCAGGCCATGGTACGGAGCGAGAGGGAATGGAAAGCCGTCACCTCCTTCTGCGAAGCAGTAATGCTCGCAAAGGAGGAGGCGGAGCGCGTGAGGGAGAGCCTTGCGCCCTCACGCCGCCGCAGGAGACGCCCTGGGCGTCGGGAGTCGCCTGCAGATTCCCGGTCACCGTAGGCGCGGGCTTGCGGACGGCGAGCAACGGCTAGCTCGCCGTCCGGTAAGGACCAGGCCCGGGTCGACGGCGCGTCGTGTTCCACGCGCGCCTCAAAGAGATGTCAGCACGATGTGACGGGGTCCGATAGGGCCGACGCCTCAGGGTTGCGGGTAATTCTAAAGAGAAAACCGTGGCCCTGGCACAGGCAACTGAAGGAACACGGGTTTGTTTTAGTCAGTAAAAGTCTGACACACCCTCCCGCTCCACCCAGAGCGGGAGAAGTCATTTGATGATTTCCCACCCAAAAAAAAAAAAATAGGTAGATATTTCTGGTTTGCATATGCCTAGATATTTCTAACAAAATCTACCCCTTCATTCAATATAATCAGCTCACCATCTGCATCCCATCCTCCTTCAATCTGGTAGGCAGCAGTGGCTGTCCCGAAGAGGAAGTCATCCGGGAACTTTCGCTGTTGTCTCATGGCCGAGCCATGGCAGGCTGCCACCGCCAAACTGCATAAAAAAAGATAAAATTGTAGAAAAGAGTCTTTAAAATGTTGTCCATAGAATAGCCCTTGTAGCTGCAGATACTGTATTAGGCGTAGGATAATGAAAATTAATAGTACTCACTTTGTGAGGCGGTTTATTTTTAGTCAGCGGTAGTAAGGTGAAAAATGTTTAAAGGTTTTTTTGAATCAAAAACTTTTGATGCAAAAAAAAACTCACAGGTTAGTAATCTGAATTCAACCTTCCCACATAAAGTCTTTTGATTTACTCATTCACCTTTTAAAAGAAAGTTTTACCAAAAGAAGGCAAGTAACAGGTGATAAACAACAACAACAACAACAAAAGTAACAATTATAACAGTAACAATTGAGAGCAGTGGTGGTCCAGTGGTAACTGCTTCAACTTACGAGTTATGCAGGTCGTGGGTTCGAACAGAAATGCTTTACTTTGTATAAATAATTTCATCACCACTGCTCTCAAAACGGCGAAGGAAAACATTGTGAGGAAACCGGCATGTCTTAGAACCAAAAATCCGATCTCATGCGACATCTACCAACAAGCCCGCTTGGTGGGATCACGGCCCACGCCCTCTCGCAGAGAGGGGGTCTGTGCCCCAGCGGTGGGAACGTTATAGGCTGATTATGAGGTAGATAATTATTAGAAGTTTAGTTTTCAGATTCAGAATCAGAATCAGAATACGTACAGTGGTATAAGATATTGTACATGAATAAATGAGATCGGCTACTGTCTACCTTACGGCGTGCAAATTATTACATGAATTAAAATATTAATACAAACAAAAAATTGCAACAAAACAAAATAGTTAAGTCAATTATTAATATTATAGTTATGTACATAGGTAAGTCTTACATGGTCAAATTTGCAAATTACAACTATAATAATATGGATAAAATCATATAATTTAGAAAAACTTTCACAAAAGAAAAAAGACTACAGTGAGGTCTTAAAAATAGAGTATCAAAATATGCGTACCTTAGCACCAGTAGTAGCTTCATGTCAGCGATATTTTTGAAGCACTACTTAGTTCACAAAACTTACCCACATTTATATCGAGCTGTGTGCTTCAGGAATCTCGACACATTTTTATCTTAAATCATTAGGCCTCCACTTCAAGTGCCACTATCAGTGCAAGTTCATGGTTATATAAATAAACTAGCTTCTGCCTGCGGGTTCGCTCGCGTAGATGCCAGAAATTATCACACGGGAACGTCGTAATGGGACAAAAATGTATCCTGTGTCCTAATTCAGGTAATGGCCTACATTCTAATCCATTCGTGAAAAGGTCACAGACAGACAATAGTAAATGCCAATAATATTTTTGTTTTAAGTAAAACACGTTTTTTTTATGATTTTCCCACTGACGTTCCCACTGCTAGGACACAGGCCTGCTCTCTATGAGAGAGAGTGAGCCGTAATCTACCACGCGGGCTCAGTGCGGATTGGTAGAAGTCACATGTCTTCGAATTTTCGGTTCTAAGACATGCCGGTTTCCTCACGATGTTTTCCTTCACTGTTTTGAGAGCAGTGGTGATGAAATTATTTACACAAAGTAAAGCGTCTGCCTGGGTTCGAAATCACGACCTACAACTCGTAAGTCGGGGCCGTTACCACTGGGCCACCACTGCTCATTAAATGTCTAACGTACACGTTAATGGTAATATGTAATTCATTTTAATATTATCACCATTATTTTGAAATTCTCAAGCGCCGCCATTGACCACGCAATAGGTAATATAGGTAATATCTTTTTTAGCGGGTGGACTGATTTTCATTAAATAAATACTAAAATAAATATCACCTCAATATTCGGACTCCGACTATATTTTCAATTCATAAAATTTCACAAAAATTACAATAATAATGTGATTTTCAATTTTACCCCCTTGGGGTCTCTCTTGGGGCCCTGGTGGGATTGAACAAAAACGCTGAAACACTTTGTTCTTTATTTCCTACCAAAAGCATAAATTTGAATTTTCATATCCATAACTTAAGAAATGTTTAGTTTAGTTTATATCACCCTCTGTAGGATATTTCTTTGCGAAGCCCCAGGATGCCATCTATCTCCTTTCCAATTTTTTTCGAAATACGTTCAATGGTTGAGACGAGAAATGGTTACATATTGACTGTGGCGTCAAGTTAATAAGCCCACACTTATATTGTATTTTTATGTTCACAGTTCCTACCTATCCTTTGGGTGTTGTTTTCTTTTAGCGCGCGTAATACTGTAACTTCTCTGTTCTTATATCACCTAATTTCTTAGTTGCTCAGTGTAACCCTTCTGGCGTAAAATCATTCCTTTTTCCTAATTTTAACTTCTCTAATCGCTGTAACACTATTTATTTTTGACTTTTAAACTAAACCGTATGTAATCTCTATCGTGTCTATTATTTCCGCGCTCCCGCAAGCTTCCAAAGACAAAGTTACTTTAAAAGTACATACAGGCAGACACAGTTACTTTCAAATTTAAAATATACATATAATATTTTAACTAGATATACCTACGGCAACCCTCTTGAGTAAGGGAATGGAATATTTTTTAAGTGTAAGATTGCACATATATATTTCATGGCAATATGATAATTATGGTTCTCTCAGGGCCTAGCGAAATAGTCACAGCTGCACGGATTATCCATTACTTATCGAGGCCCCTCCGTGCCTCAGAAAGCTCGTTAAGTCGGTACCCCGAACAAAAACCTTGCAATAGCGAGTTGTTCAGATTAACTCATTAATTGAGAGTAACAAAAATCCTGAACTATAGATTTTCATTGAGAAGAATAGGTTTAAATGGTCTTACTGTTTCGCTTATACTGTACCCAAATTCTTTTGTTTCTTTTATGTTTGCCACCGCTCATCCGTAAATATTGACAATTTGACAGCTTATTTTAAAGGAACAATTGCCGAACTTTAATGTTAAGTGCCGTACCTTTTTTTTTGGTGGGAAATCATCAAATGACTTCTCCCGCTCTGGGTGGTGCGGAAAGGCGTGTCAGACTTTTACTGACCAAAACCCACCCGGGTTCCTTCAGTTGCCTGTGCCAGACCACGGTATCTCTTTCGAACAACCCGCAACCCTGGCAGAGAAGTGACGTACCTGCTGCTACAATTCATTTTTGAAAATATTATGTATGTAAGAAAGATCTACATCTTTTTAATAAATTAAGTGATTTTCGTAGTTGTTGCTACAGTGAAAGTTGTTTATATTATTGGTAAGTATACAACCGTCAACCCGACACCTTGCTTAAGATATGTTATTAACGTTGTATTTGAATAGTAGCGAATCTGATTAATAAATCATAGAAAAATGTATTTTCATACACGACGTACGAACCAATCAAAAATAATAATATACGACTCGCCCTTGATTATAATTTTATCGATAAAAATTTGTAATGTGTCAAACACTATTGTAAGATGACAATTAAATGTCATGTCACCGTATAGAACTAATCACATTTTCGAAAACATTTAGAATTAAAACTGTAATATAATTACGAGAAATATTATATTTCTAAGCTGTCGTAATTTCATATGTAATGTGTTGTTCTATAATTAGTTTTTTTTAAACAACGGAGTGCCTTTTTTAGTCAACTCCACCCTGGATGACGTCCCGTCAGGACTCTTAGCATAAATAAAATAAAACACTTAAATGTGTGAGCCGATATAGCCCTATTTAAAAAAAATCTGTTTATTTACAAAAATCTATTTTACTCAAAAATACAACCGTAAAATTCACTCTTAAATACGATTATGTGTGTTAGGAAATGAAACGAAAAATGGCATTGAAATTGACCCTGTTTCGGTTCTTTTTTTCATCGAGCATATTACAATGTATCGTGTTTTGAATTGTTAATTTCCCTAAAACAAGGATGTACCAATCTTTTTTTTTTTTTTTTCAGGAACAAAATTTTACTTTCACTACGATTATTCTAAAACAGGCCAATTCGGATAACACCCCGTTAAGATTTTTTTTACAGACTTTACTTATGTCTCTGGCTGCCGACGACATGCTGGCCATGTTTGGCGAAGGCCCCATGGTCGCCAGCCCACCATCAGTTCAGCAATATGAATGACTCTAGTTCTTGCAACTTGAAAAACAAAATAAGTACGGAACTCCTTCAAAAATATAAAGGTTTTGCTTATGCACACGGTACGTAGTATTATAATATCTGTGACACGGGCCACACTTATAGAATTTATGGAAAAAGTTACAAGATAAGTGCACGTGTGTTTGTATCAAAACAGAGATATTTTATCTCAAGTACGTTATTTTTGCTTGAAAATTGGTTTACCTGGTCATGACATGTGATGATATTATTATCTACCTAGGTGTTTGGGTATTTCGCCGTCCCCGGAGAACAAAATGATAACTGCCAGTATCTTAGTGTTAGTGTTATGTCATTTTTGGGATCTGTGGGTGGTAACACATCTGCCAAATTTTTTCGTAATTTATACAGTTATTTTACGAAGTTACAAAATGTTACAATAGTATTCAAAGATTTAAAACCGGCCTTAAATTACGAGAATAAAGTGTTAATATAATATTATCTAAATGTATTCCTACTTGTTAGAATAACAAACAGTCATAGAATTATGTTCTCGTGAAAAATATTCGACTCAGTACGTGATTTTGAACCCCTCTGCATTGATTTTTTTTCGGTTATTTAAAAAAATATTTGTTCTGCCATACATTTTGACCGCGTAGGTATTGAACTTTTCTATGAACCAGATTTTAAAAAAAAATAACCGACGAAAAATTTCAACTCCAGGGGTCCAGAAGCATGTACTGAATCCATGGCATCAGGTTGTGCGTCGATGTCCCTTCCACCCTGTATTTTTAGTATGACATTAGGGCAATTAATTTAATTTAATGTTTTGTATTTCGTAATGTAAATTACTTGAATCAAGTTCTTCTAACTGAACACCACTTTTTGAGTTTGTTGCGCTACTTCTTCTTCCTAGCAAAAACACTAAAAAGTGGGGAAGTACCGTCTTATATAATTTCGACGTTCAAAAGTGATGATTCTCAGTGAAGGTCGAATAAAAGCTACCATAAACTGGGTACGACTTGAATGTGCCCTGGCGGCTGAGAGTATGTCATGCTGACTCAAATGTCTCGCTGGTGTCGGCGTGTAAGTTGGATCATTTAAAACAAAAAACTTAAAAAATACTGATTATGTATCTCGGTGTGAACTTTCCGGGAAAAAGTGTAAATGTGTACGATGACATCGAGTCGATAGGAGACATCTATCAATATTTAATAGAATTACAGATCATAGTTTGACCGTCACGTCCAATAGATGTCGCTACCGCCAGTTTGCTGACAAAGTCAAATTGTAACCTATGGTCTGTCTATAAATTTAATTAACTATAACTATTGTAAGTACACAAAATATTGTAAAATTTTTTCATTTAGTTCATATTTCTCCATTCGCAACTACCTTCTGAAAGGGGCAACTAGGGGAATTTCTATTATTTTGTAAATGTTCACTTTCAAAAGTGCATTTTTAAGTGCCTATTTGAAATAAATGATTTGACTATGAGTTTGGACGTGCAGTTGACTGTACTTTATATTATTGCATGCGGATTAAAAACAAAGAAAATCAGATATCTTCGATAACTCTTATAATTTTGTTTGAATAGTTCACAATAAATACTTAATGTGTTCTTAAATATTAAAAATAAAAATTAAGAGTCGTTCATCGATGATCTTGGTCGTAGATTCGGCTTCATATTCGTAGTCAACGTAGTGCGTACAAAAGCGGACTATCTAGGAGTGCGCGTGCGCGCGGGGACTTCATAGTCGACGTGGGTGGTATAAGCCGAAACACACTCTGCCAAAATAACAAAACAAAATACAAATCAATCTAGCTGTTGAAATTTACGGTTCCTGACAAAATAGCAGTATTATCGGTTGGATCAACAAAACACTTAACGATTCCGAGAGTCACTTGTACTAAAATTACAATGTCGGGGGACATTATATTTTTTTTTTGGACTGGACCATACCTGGGAACCTTCTGGTTATGGATCTCCATACCCAGAAAATGACTGATGAATTTTACTGAAGTTTTTTTTTACGAAAACGTGTTTTGAATGTTATAACACACACTGTACCGTTGCATGAACCCATAAGCGCAATGTTTTGCGTGTGTTACATTGCGCACTAAAACAACAAATCACAAAAAAGGCGTCTACTTGCAATTATTTTTGTGCAATATTACTTAAGTTGTTGTACAGCATGTCGATTCTGTAAAAATCTCACCATGGAGACTTGCGTGGAGTAAGCTGTCAGTGTCATCCCGCCTCAGTCAACCTCTAGCATCAGTTCCACGCTCACTTCACCTAAGTTTTCACGGTGAGATGCTTACAGAATAGCACTACAGAATGCGTAGTTGATGGCTGTGTGATAAACTCTGTATTACCAAATTGGGTTATTGGAACCGTGCACCTAGCTTCTGACGTTTTATAAGTGCCCTTATAGGTTTATGTGAAATAAAATATTTTGATTTTATTTTCTGCTGCGGATAGGAAGGATTATGAGCCTACCGAGTATGCACCCTACAGTAAGCATTGGACTAGTTATATTAATCCATGGGCGGGCATCTTTTAACAACGTCGCAGCTGGGTTGATTCAGGTCGAGCTTTATCGGTGAACCCTTTAGCAGGTTCAACTGCTTTCTCGGCTCTTTTCTATGTCACTGCTCTGCTGTAATAAATGTTGCTGTTTTCCCTTTTCAAGATGAGATAAAAAATACTGTACTTACATTGAACGGCACATCAGTGATAACACTTACACTGTGAAATTCGCCCTAACCACTACTTACGGCACAAAGTTATTGTCAATTGCATTACCTACAACTGACGATGCGGGTTGACCGTACCACCCAAAATTGTATTAGTATAACGACAAAGTTGGAGTCGGAGAAAAATGTCTTCATCTTATCTGTATTAAGGTTCTTTCAAAAAGGCGCGACACCCGACCTGAATCGCGAGCTACACAAAAGCACCGCACGTAGCTCGATATGCGATACCTTTGATTCGCGTGCGGTTCGCGTCACGTGTAGCGCCAGTCTGTACAAGCCTTCATCTCTGTGTGTCTAGCGCCGCGGGGAACTCGTTTCAAGACAGGTACAGTTTTTTTGAATTTTGACAGGGTTTTCCAAAACGGGTCAACGGTGGACGTAGCTGCTTGTGTTGTAGGTGTAGTGGTTGAAACAGGGTCTGACGTCAGTGCATTTTGTGGTCTGTGTACCTTTCCTATATGCACATTCAGACCCCTCTTACCTTTAAAAAACCGTGCTCGGGTGTGTACCCGAGCACGGTTTTCGAGCCGGTAACGGACATCTCTCCAGAATGCTCAGTGATGTTGAAGGTTGACAAGCACTATAACTTCTAGCCATAATGATCTTTTACCTACACACAATAAATTCTTTGTTTGTGTGGTCTTCTTCTAGTGCCATTTCCAATAACATTTCTTAATTCATAATTACTGTAGTATTAAACTACTTTGACTTATAAGTTGGTACTCGTACATAACGGTGGGGAAGTGTAAAATAACTGCTATGTTATAGGTACGGTCGTGTTTCATAATATGCATGAAAGCTAATTGTGCGTAACGATGTTACTAAAGACAATTCTTCTAGGAGTACGACTTTAAGAAAGAAGCCGACAGAAGGATCGAGTTGGGTTGGGCAGCGTTTGGAAAACTTTGTCAAGTCTTGTCGTCCCCTATCCTTCAATGTTTGAAGACTGAGGTCTTCAACCAGTGTGTCCTGCCATACGGTGCCGAAACGGGGACACTGACAGTCGAGCTTGTCCACAAATTCAAGGTTGCAGCTCTGAGCAACCTTTAATTTGTACAAAGCCCGCTGGCTATGTTCGGAGTTTCTTTGAAGGATAAAATCGAAAAAGAAATGAAATCATCCATAATAGAACCGGAATTACCGACAAAGCTTGCAGAGTAAGCAAGCTGAAGTGGCAGTGGGCTGGCCATTTTTGTCGAAGGACCGATGGCCGATCCAGCAGAGAAAAAACCAGAAAGTAAACCACACATCAATCTTAGCAATCTTAAAGTTTTTACACAACAGAAAATGACTCTGTGGACAATTAATTACAATTCTAAGTAGGTACTTACGATCATATTCTTGCAGAATGAAACTAGTTATTGAATCACTGATAGTTCAAGTTTTCCCGTTGGCCTTAAGATTGAAGATAAACATACAAGTTCTCGCAGTATTAATATCATAAGCGATTAGCACAGTGTTCTAAGCTCCGTGGTCCAGGATCCAGTTTTTAAATTACAAAAATATCTCGAGATGAAGTTTTCGGTAGTTGTGTACGTGCTAAGTTAATACCATTATATTCTGTAATGAATTTTGACAAAAAAAATATTACTTACCTACATGTAGACTAGTGTAATCGCCTAATAGTCCATAATAATAATAATACCAGTTTAAATTATTATACCACTGGAGTGCAACGGCCTCTTCTCACACAGAGAAGGCATGAAAAGAAATCGCCAATCCGCTAAGAACAAGTGGGTAATCAATATTACCCATTTTCTCTTATCGGATTGGCGATTTCAGAATTAGAAGGATTATTATAAGTCCGTTTCCTCACGATGTTTGCTTTCATCGATATCTGAGACCGAATTTCCGATTTTATCCAAGATGGCTCGTGATTTTCTTTCAATACCTGCAACTTCAGTACCTGCTGAGAGATTATTTTCTAAAGCATCGTTAGTAATTAGAAAACAGAAATAGATTAAGTGATGAGTCAGCCAGGTGGTTACTTTGTATTAATTCTTGGTCTAAAGAATTAATATAAAGTAACATTAATATAGTAGGTACCTTCGTATACAGAGAATCTTTGGTTGAAGATACGCTTTTATTTGTACTTATATCTTTTCGAACTCGTTTTGTATAGCATTTGCAAGTCTACTGGAAGTTAATTAAGTAGGTATGTCAATGCTATTGTGTACTGTACTGCAATTTTTTAATTTGTGTTCAATGTTTTATTTCATTAAATGGTAAATTACATAGATTGTCTTTCTTCTACAAGTTCTACAACTCCTCCATCCAATTCCTTAAAAGCAGTTGCATGCACATTTTTATTTCCTTAGACTTAGGCAATTAGGCACTGCCTAATTGCCTAAGTCTAAGGAAATAAAAATAAAATCCAAAAGAAACTAATAATAAAAATAGTCTTCAGCGATTATTTACTAAATAAATAAATAAAATTTGTTGTAGTAGGTACCTACATCGTTTCTTACTTACACAAGTTACACATGCTAAAGCGCGCCAGCGGCGCCAGTCAGGAGTACGACAAATTACCTAAAAAATGTACGCACACTGTAATTAAATCTGCTAATCTCAACATTCTCAACACACACACACTTCCTTATAGGTAGCCCGCATAGGTAGCTCTGCCTGTAGTCATCTATTTTTGGTGGATCAACATTGTACATTTTTAAGCATTATTTGTAAGCGTTTGTTTCGTGTCGTATGGTCGTACCGTAGGTACTCAAAAGTATGTTGCAATTTCTGCGATTGGTAAGTCACGGAACGCGCAATATTGCATAAAGGTAATGTATAGTTTGAAATTTTGAATATCAATTATTTTATTTCCTATATCAGATGATTTTTTCGAAGTGCTTTGCTGGTGTGTGTGAATGTGGATAAATTGCATTTGCAGTGTTTATCTAATTTATAGTGAAAATTCGATAGATAAATAAATTATAAAAATTGCTTAAAAAATCCCTACAAACAAGCTCGTTCGTCATAAGCCACAATAGATAATAAAAAAATGACATGTCTGATACATGAAGAGTTTAGGATAGCCACTAAACACGCACAGAAAATCATTATAGGTACGTACCTATGGTTAGTAATTACGCTCAGGGACTCTAAAATGCGTAATTTTTTACCGACTTCCAAATGGAGGAGTTTTCTCAATGCGACCGCATTTTTTTATTTATAATTATTGTCAAGTTAATTTAATTAATTTGGTGGTTTACTATGCCTAGGTCAATAGCTCAACATGTACCTACTCTGTTACGTTGTTCTAAGATCTAAAAATCTAAACTAACGTGTTCAATAAATAATAGGTAATGGGCTAATAGGTATTTGCAAGACTTGCGAGACTCTTGCTGCAAGACCAAGACCAAGACCAGGTGTATTGACGCAAGACCAAGACCAAGACTGGACCAAGTCTCGTCTTGGTCTTGCATTTGGGCAACACTAGATATCAGCGTATGTCCTAGATAAACTTAAAATATTGCAAACTTATTGGTTAAACAGAGAGAAACACATGTAATTGTTTCTCTATCGGATATAGTTTGGTGGTGGTAGCATGCCACGGCTCTACCGTGAGGCATCAGCGAAGGTTCCCGGATGACTTCCTCTTCGGAGCAGCCACTGCTGCCTACCAGATTGAGGGAGCTTGGAATAAAGAAGTTCAGTCGTGATAAAAGCACATAATAATAACATTATAACTAGTAATTAGTGCTTGTGTAAAGTTGTACCTTTAACTTTTATGGAAAACTTATTTTGTTTATTTATTTCAAGATCCAAACAACACAACACACACAGATTATTACAAAATTGTATGATTCACTTATTTATTTATTTGCACAATGTAGGTACAACAATTACAGGCGATGACTAGGCTATACATAACAGTAAGTATATGACCCTGTTAGGATACAGAACGTAGTATCATTTAACTTTTAGGTAGGATATTATACTTACGGAAGAAAAAGATATTATACCAACTAAATTGAAATAAATGCAGGACAGAGAGATGACGGTGGTTGTATGATCCAATTGAATGTACCTCCTATCATGTTATTGATTATTGAATCGGATCAGGGCTGGCCGAGATGCAAAACATCGGGTCTTCTTCACGATCCGACACATTTTAGTGTGGGCACTGTAGTGGATACTCGAACGAAAAGATAATTCGAATTAAAAATAACTTTAATACACTGGCTAACAAAATAAACAAGTGCAACGGAAACAGACAAGTGCGTTGGTCCTGAGCGTTTGCCAAGACTGTCCAAACTAGACCGTATTCTGTTGACCGTCGCAACACTCGGTCTCTCCGCCAGTCCTCACCAGTATATTATCGTGTACTCTGTGGTCCTCACTGCATCCCCTCCACCGACGATCGTTTCCAAGCGGTAGGGCTCGCTTGCGTTTCCGATCACATGATCATTCTTTTATGAATCAAATTGTTAGATGGCGCTGTACGCTGTACTGTGGTGTCGTCCATCCACGACACGGCTATCCCTGATTAGTACCCGTCCTCGGGTGTAGCACCTGTTGACAAAATATGCTCAGAGAGTAAAATAGCTCGGCTATCCTGCCAATACCTTTTCACAAAGGTAGCTCGGCTATCCTGCAAAACAATCTTAAAACTAACAAAATTAAGATCGTAAAACTTAAAATCATTACAAATTCAACAGTCTTACTAGGGCTTACAAACAAAATCATCAATCTACGAAGATCATACCGGTGGAATTTCGTCATTGCTGCAGTCAGCAAGCCAATCATCGACGCTGAATTCAATTAACTCCTAGTTGACATCGCCGGCCGATGTCTCATAGACAAAGTAACGAAACTCACCGTGAAGACACCAATTTCGTACTCCTCCGAGCCAACAGTAAGAAGTATTGACGTCGAACAGCAATACCACAAGCTGCACAGCAATTTCCCCGACATCAGCAGACCATCATTCACTATGGAAACGCTCAAACATCGTGTTGAACACCATATCGAAACTGCAGGCCTTCCACTTCACTGCAAAGGCCGAACCTTACCACCACATCGATACTTAGCAGCAAAGAAGAAGTTCTAGATCATGATGCAGCAAGGACTTTGCCGGCCAAGCAAAAAGACATTCGTGTTTGTGGCGACCATAGAAGATTAAATGCCATCACTATACCAGACAGATATCCAGTGCCACGCCTCAAGTTTTCACCAACCACCTGCATGATTAAAATATATTTTTTTATCCTGAATCTCAGCCGTGCAAATATGCAATTACCCATTTATGAGCCTGATATTGAGAAGACAGCAATAATTAGGCCATTCGGGTAATTTGAATTTTCCCCGAATGTGCCCGGGCTTAAAAATGCAGGGCAGACATTCCAACGATTCATCCACCAAGTGCTGAGTGGATTGGATTATTTATTTCCATTCATTGATGACGTCATCGTTGCATCAGAATACGAAGGACAGCACAAAGAAGGCTTAAAAGTTCTCCTACACAGATTAGAGACTATGGAATCACAACAATCCATCAAAATGTAACTTCGGCAAAGAAAGCGTAAAATTTCTGGGTTATGAAGTATCGAGCGAGGGAATCAAACCACCGATTGACAAAGCCAAGATCATCGCTGACTACCCTAAACCGGAAACCATTCATGATTTTTTATCGAGACAGCATTCTAAACGCCGCGCATATTCATGCACCTCTCCATACATATCTACACAACTGTAAGAAGCGTCAAGACCAAGATAGACTGGACAGCGGAAGCAACAGAAGCTTTTGAGTCATGCAAGGCCAGCATCCAGAACGCAGCCTTACTCGCTCAGCCATCACCGACGGCAGCGATGTCACTCATGTGCGACGCATCTAATAAGTGCGCAGGAGCCATTCAACAGCAATGCGTCAATAGCAAGTGGATTCCTCTTGGCTATTTCTCGAATAAATTCTCAGAAACTCAGCAGCGTTATAGCAAATTTGACAGGGAATTGTTATTGATCTATGTGACCATCAAGCACTTCAGAAATACCATCGAAGGGAGAGAACTATTAGTCTACACCAATCACAAGCCGCTAACTTATGCTATACACAAGCCACCGTCCAATAGCGATACACAACGACGAACACGCCAACTCTTGTTCGTCAGTGAGTTCACAACGGACATACGACATGTAAGCGGTGTGAATAACGTGGTCGCCGACGCACTATCACGCATCGAAACAATCGATATTCCTACAATCATTGAATACAACAAATTAGCTCATGCACAAGAAAATTACTCATCGTTACCTACGCTACTTAAACAAAAAAACATACAACTAAAACATACAACTCAAGAAGATCGTCGCTCCCGGAACAAACAAGTTGATATGGTGCGAAACGTCAACAACAAATATACGACCGTACCTACCAGATGACTATCGTCGCATTGCATTTAGCGCTATTTACTATTCCAGTCACCCAGGAATACGAACCACACGCAAAATGATACAACAACGATTTTTTCGGCCATCAATGAACAAAGATGTCAGCAACTGGACAAAATCACGTACTCCGTGTCAACAGTCTAAAGTTCAGGGACACACTCACAGCGACGGTGATCACTGCCCACCGAGTGAGCGATTTCTTCACATTCACGTCGATTTCGTCGGGAAGCTACCCATATCTGCATGTGACATCAGTACTTGCTTACTACCATCGATCGTCAAACACGCTGGCCCGAAGCGATACCAATGCGAGAAATCACAGCTGATACCGTAGCAAAGAATATATACGAAGCATGGCTAGCCCGTTTCGGGTGCCCCAGCAAAATCATGACTGATCAAGGACGACAGTTTGAAAGCCAGTTATTTCACGAACTCGCAAGATTACTGGGCGCAGATAAGACTCGTACTACTGTATCCGCAGAATAACGGGATAGTTGAGCGCTGGCGCCGTTCGCTGAAGGTTGCACTTAGGTTGACTATCAAATAATATGGTCTTCATATTTGCAAATAATATGGCAAACATGAAGAAACGCTAGCTGCTGTAGTCATGAGGCAATGTCAGCTGAGTAAGCCATTGTTTGAAATTATTTCGAATGTGTAGGGGCTTCAATCAGCTAAATACTACATATAAGGTGTATCTATTCATACACGAAATATTTGAAGAGGGGCATCTATAGGTCGTACAGAAGCTATAGAAATGAAAAAGATTTTTTTTATCTAAGCATCTAATAAAAAATAATTACTTGACACGTATAAAAATACTGGCTCTTTCAAATTTTGTAACATCCATTACGCTAGTTTCTACGAAAATACTACGTAGAAACTACTTTAATTGAAGCGGGCGAGGTCATGGCGGCGCGCTTAGCTGTCGCGTGGCTTTTATGCCATTTATGAATGATCAAAAGAGACCCAAGCCGCGGCGCCGGCGGCCCGCACGTGTGTTGTTTCAGTTGCCTCGCCCCCCGCCCGCCGAGCCGCCTGCTGCGCCGCTCGCCGCGCCACCCGCCGCCGCCGTGTTCAGTCTCGCGCGAACCGCATATTGCACTGCACGTGGCTTAACTAACGCGGAACGCATCGTGCTTCGCGCAACAAACGCAACAATGCCGAAATATTCCAACTAGGAGTACCAGAACATGGTGGACTGCTACAATGAGGGTGGACATATTTTGCTCACAGCACAAGCCCCCTTCCTAGAGATCCTAGAAGCTCGACAGCGGCAACGGGACTACGGGGTCTACATGCTCCCAGCTGCAGACGGAGGCAGGCCTGATCTTACGCCGTTGGACTTCCATGTGTGGGGTAGGGATAGACCTGATTTATGGTAATGACGGCCAGACCATTTCTAGTGCGGAACAACAAAAAGTGAATTGTGAACGCTTGTGTACGCAGTGATGGCTAGAGATAGAGACATTATTAAAAGTGCAAGGTCACATTATTTAACGTGCAACTGCAGGGCGAATATGTACAGCAATTTTGGTGTAAATAGTGTAAATAAAAACTACGGCGTTATGAGGTATGTACATTTTAAATTGTTGTAAATAAGTTGATTCTAGTTTTTAAACACGCTTGCCTATTATTATTACAATAATTAGTTGCATACCGTATGCAGTGGGATAACTGATTTTCGCGCAAAATAGTCAAATAGTTTCTACTAACAATGTTGTTTCCCTACAAAAAGATTGGTCAATAAAACGTATAATCTAACCGTCATGCAGTTATTTTCTAGTTACAAAGGTCTTTGTGGGTATTTTACGAAAAACATAGCCAGCTATTTATCCCGTTAACCACTGAGAAAACAGCGTGTACCTACAACAGTCCAGTCCACATTTGCCAATCTGGTAAGATTTTTGATAAAATTAACTCGCGCTATGCACATCTTACAGTTTACATCTGTACAAATAGGTAGGTACACAACCTATCAATCAGCTGACAGATAAGACTCGATGCACAGTTCGTAACCTAGCAGAAGTCATTACCTTATGCGAATTCGCGTTGCGTCAGCTGTTTATTAGTTCTTACCTAGTTTACATCTAGTAGATTGATAGAGAGTGTAACACTGTAAAATATGAATGTTTTATTCGCATCTAGGATCCTTTCGTAAAAAAATAAGAAATTATTGAAACGTCTCGATACTCGCTCTTAAAAGTCGTGATCTCGCAGAGGTCATTGCAAAATATCTCAAGCATTTTTAAATTATGATAATTACGTTAAATAAAAAAAACATTTAGATTTAAAAAAAAATCGTTTCTGTTCGATCTATAGAAGTCCCTCTTCAAATATTTCGTGTATGAATAGATACACCTTATATATTGAAATCTTCGATCAATTATGGACGAGTAGGTTGTTAAATGTTAGTCGTCGATTAAAAATTTTGTGCCTTATTCACAAAGGGCATTCTCCTGTCTTTTCAGTGGGGAATCTACGCCGAACCCATCTTCTCTGCCGATGGTGGTTGGGCAAAGCAACTGTCAGAGAGAATCGCAGCAAAAAGCGCTGACCAAGTGTTCTTTCGCTCCCGCCTGCCTGAGTTCACTGAAGAAGAGAAGGCTTTTGTCAGAGGAAGCTTCGATTTCTTCGGCGTGAATCACTACACAACTGTCTTGGTGTCGGCGACGGAGCACAAACAAGTCTTTCCTGCTCCGTCCATGATGGATGACACTGATGTTGGATACTATTGGCCTGATGTCTGGCCTAACACTGCTTCGCATTGGCTATGCTTAGTAGTAAGTCAATATGCTCTAGCCTTTTTCCTCGTATTCCCGTCGAACCGAATTCCAGTATTTTACATGGAGCGACTGCCTAGCTGACATCCACAACCCAGTTACTGGGTATCACGACATCCCGTGGTAACATTGGTTGTCAGACTTTTGGCTAAGGGAAACTAAGGGGTCATTAATATTCTAGCTTGTGTTCGCCTTGCAGGACGCCGACTAGGTTGAGCGACAATCGAGTTATATTTGATTGCGCTCTTCTACAGAGGTTTTAGTTTTACAGTAGATTATTAATTTATTATTATTTATGAGGTCCTGAGTTCGATTCCTAGGTCCGGCAAAGTGTTATTGGGTTTTTTTATCTAGAATTTCTCAGTAGAAGCCCGGAGTCTGGGTGTGTACCCGGTTGATGGCAATAAGCTCGCCCCCTATGACATGGGACTTGAGCATACATTACTAAGGCGGAAGACTTCGTAGAGTACGTGCGCCAGAAGACGAGGTACACGCCGAGAGTGCAGTTACTGGAGTCGCACCGCAACGTCAACTTCAAGGCGTTCGTGGTGCGCGTACCAAATTTATATCTGCCCGTCGTCATTGAAAAAGACTTTTGGCCTCAGGACGTGGTGTTCCGTCGCTTCCGCGGACAAGTACCACAGGACAGCACAAGAAAAAGCTAGGGAAGTGCTACTAACATAGTTTTAAGCTACATATATTAACATTTTTTTTATACTTTATATATGTTAGTTGGTAAGGCCCACTGGTATCGGGAACAGGGTCCAAGCTACCGGCAGTCAGGGCTCCAGAGAGAGGAACCTCCTGACAAAGCGAGCCGTGTCCAGAAGTACCGCTTTCTGAATCAAGCCCTTGATCCAGCTGCCCAACGACAGCCTCCTCAGGTGTTTGTCGAGGCTCTTGGCTATTAAGCCATTGGCTGTCACGACTATCAGCACAATGATTGCTGAGTCCACATCCCACATGTCGACAACCTGGCGAGCCAAATCAAGATACTTGATTTCTTTATCTTTCTCGGCTTTAATGAGGTTACCGTCATGCGGGACCGTTATGTCAACAATCATTGTGCGCGGCTCTACTCGATCCACCACCACTATATCAGGCATATTGGCAACAATAGTCCTGTCAGTGATGATCCTTATCCTGCCGGAGTAGCTCCTTAGTACCGCGGGACCCGTTCCTACACCCATTTTGAGAGGCAGACATGATGGAATTGGTGTCTATATGTTTGTTAATTTTAGCTCTCAAAATAGATGGAAGCACTCTTGGACGAGTGTTGCCGTCCCTGAAGCATAAATATCGATCGCGTGAGAATATCGGGATATAAAGTATCCTATGTGTTAATCCGGATTATAAACTATCTGAGCGCCAGTTTTATTATGGGTGCTGGTCCAAGTGTGTTGCAGGTTTGAATTGTTCCTTATTTATACGAACGGTCTCAACCAGATCAACATTTTTTATTACGGCAGCAAAGAAAAACCCCAGAGGGACTGATATTTTAGGAATTATGTGAACTAACATAAATAAAAATATTTAAAAAGATTAATGATCTCACGCTATGAAAAAGAAAACTAAAACGATAAACGAACCAAGTGTCAATGTAATTCGCCCAACTTGGCTATTTGTCTAGACTATATTCATTCACATTGAACTGAACTTCGAACCACCTCGGAATATTATCTTTTTTTTGTTCCTTTTAAAATATTTTTATTTACGTAAGTACAGTACACATAACTCCCAAAATATCAGTTCCTCTGTGTTTTTTTTTTGCTGCCGCAATAAAAAATGTTGCACTGGTTGAGACCTTCGCTTTTAAGACAATACACATCTGCAAAACAGTTGGACCAGCACCCATAGTAAAACTGACATTCTCCTTTGGCAAATAGATAGTTCATAATCTGGATTAACACATTTGATACTTTTATCCCGATATTCTCACGGGATCGAGATGTATAGGTAATAGGTAATACGGGCTGGTGTCCGCAACTCCACGACAAGCGCGTATTTTGCGTACGGTGGGAAAATCGATCATTCGATCCACCCCAGCTCCTCGAGGAAGGCCAGCAACGCCTTGGTGTTACTGACAACCTCGCGTAGGGTACCTGGGTTACCGAAGTACTTTGCCCTGTATGTGGCGACCACCGGGCAGTGTAGAAGCACATGAGCTGCTATCTCGTCCACCTCCATGCAGGCCCTGAACAGCGGACTGTCTGTGACTCCTATGACAAAGAGGTGTTTATTAAAAGACCCGTGGCCAGTTAAAGCTCCCGTAACTATACGCAGCTGTTGTTTGGTTAGTCGGAGAACCTGTTTCGTGATGCGGCCGTCTATAGCAGGGAGTGCTTCCCTAGCCTGCCTGCACTCACCTTGTTCCGACCATAGTTTGTGATGTTGTTCACTGGTGCGTTTCCTTACCAGAGTGCGTAAGTACTCGAAGGGGAGTGCCAAGATGGGTTCAGGTCCCACTGGTGCCTCACTCGACCCCCTTCTGGCAAGTTCGTCGGCTGCATAACCGCTCGTCGACTCGTCGGGCAACGGCCCAGCGAACCGCTGTGTCCTTTGATCCATTGAATGGTTATGTTATTGAGGCTACCCACCTGATTAAGGCGCAGGTGACACTCGTATATTAAACAGCCCAGATTCAACTGTGTGGCTGTTCAGCGCTTGCAAAACTGCCCTGCTGTCTGAGAGTATCCGGATCGAGTGGTCCCTAACTTCCCTGGCCATGATGGCCGAAGCAGCCAGAGAAATACCCTTAGTAGATCGAGATGTATGCGGGTGAAACCCCGAGGAGCATCTAGTTGTAAAATAATAAGTTGCATCATAATCAGCCCTACTGCTGGGACACCGGCCTCTTCTCTGTGATATCAACGAATCGTAACTAGCCTAACTAAGATTATAAATGCAAAAGTGAGTTAAAAGCGTCCAGAACATAATCAAAAACAATCCAAGAAATAAATGATTAAAATTAGCCGTGGCAGCAAAGAGATGACCAGTCCCAACTGACGGCGCCCGTTCACGAACACGACGCATGGATCAGCACCATTCAGCTCAACCATTTTGAACGGAGCTAAATGATCCAACACACAAAAAAAAATGGATTCAATGTCAGCAGCCCGACCCCACAGTAAAATTACATAATGCTGTGCAAGTATCAAAAATAAACCAAACGCGCGGTTTCTACGTCTGTTAACTGTCTTATCTTTCTTACAGCATACGCGGCCGAGCATAGTCGCCCCGCGAGAGATGTTTTATGAGGTCCCCATTGTAACTTCTCGTCTAGCGTGATTCCTAGGAAAACCGTCTGATTAATAAATTCCAGTTTTTCTCCATTCATTATGATGTCACATTCGCTACTTCTAACATTGGGCAATTTAAATCGAATGCATTTGGTTTTTTTCTCATTTAATACCAAATTATTTAGCGCAAAACCAATCTTGGACCTGAAGAAAACAGTTATTCACCTTCGGTCAAACGCATAGGTAGAAATAATAAGTCGGTTGAATTTAAGACACATCAGGACGCAAACAGTTTTTTAATTAATCAATTGATAGTTCAAAATAATTATACTGCCTCCATCCCGCAATTCAATATTACAAGAATGGGTATTATTAGGGATATCCCTATTGAATTGGTCGGAAGAAGAAATAATAGAAAATATTAAGGTTCCTGTAGGATATATATGGTGCTGTTGTAAAGATCAGGAGGATGAGCCGCAAGGTGACCTCTTCTGGTGTAGCTGAGTGGAAGCGTACGCAGACAGTAGTAGTAACTTTTGACGGACAAGTTTTGCTTAAACGGGTGTATTGTTTCTAATCAGCTCTTCCAGTTTAGAGGTACACATACCCAACAATCCAGTGTTACCTTTGTTGTCGCTTTGGCCATACCCGTTCACTTCGAGAGTTTCTGAGTTAGGCTTTTGAGTATCGTGTTCTGGGTGCATTTTGCAAATGATATGCTTGTCCTGAATTGGGTAGGCAAAAGAGCATCAAAGCTCTAATGGCGGAAAGATCAATTTCATGTGTGGAAGCAAGTCGGGTCTTCCCCCCTGTTTCCAGATCATATGCCGATGTTTCAAAATCATACCCTCGTAACAAGGCTACAATAAACAGATACCAATCCCAGTCCTCAAGCCCAATCCCTACTGTCCAAAGATCATACCGTAAAACGGTCTTCCTTAACCCTAAACCCCGTGCCCCCCTTTCTCCTGGCTACAATACGCAAGCTCATAAAAGACCTTGCCCAAAACTACTCATTATCCCCCTCCAAAAGCCTTCCCACCGGAAGCCGCCGAACCAATGATCTACAGAGAGGAGGACAGCACGAAGCAGATGCTGGAATTAATCACTAACATGTTTATGACTGTTCTTACAAATACTACTCAATCAATACCTGACCACACTGCTTTTAAATTGACCTCAATATTGATTATTTAAAATAATGTTCCGTCTCCTGACATTCCTTCAATGGAACATGAGGAGTGTTACTCCTAGGAAGTATGATCTTTCATTTTTCATTCAAAAGTATGAATCATCGGTCTGCGGCATTGCCGAGACATGGCTTTTACCTGAAAGTAATTTCAGGATGCCGCGATTTGGCAGTGTTCGCAATGACAGATCTGATGGATATGGGGGATGTGCTTTGCTCATCAATAGAAAAGTATCATTTTTCCCAATTCCTCTAACCTATGTTGGCGATAACATAAATGTTGTTGCTGTTAAGGCTGAGGATATAAATGTTTTTTTCTTTTTATATTGCGCACCCACCAACTAAAATATCTTTCGGTGATTAGAAATTTGTTATGCAGTGTCATCGGTCCAATACTTGTTATGGGTGATTTTAATTGTCACCATTATCGTTGGGGATCAGACACTTGTGATAACTTTGGCATTGGCTTGCTGGATATATTTGATGACCTGGATCTCTGTGTCATCAACAACGGCAGTGCCACCCGCAGGTCTTCACCAGGGCAGAGTAATAGTTGTGTTGACTTGACGTTCTGTTCATCCAATATATCTAGCCTCCTCATCTGGCGTCACTTGGATAAGACTTATGGAAGTGACCACTACCCCATCATCATTGAACTCCCTTCTAAAATGTTGCCACTAAAGTCTCCCCTCCCCTTTTAAATACCGGCTAAACTCAGGAGATTGGATATATAATAAATTTTTGATTTAAGAATATCTTCGCTTCCAAAAGTCAACGAGATGAATGCCCAGGAATGTTTTTTGTCCTTTTCATCTACCATTTCTTCTACAACAGATGACTGTTTCCCTTCTCTTCCAAAAAACCCCAATCCTAAAAGAAAACTCCGCCATGGTGGGATAGGGAATGCACTGACATTGTAAGGGCCAGGAATGAGGCTGAAGAGACTGTTATGATAACTGTAGTATGAATCTGGATAACCTCATCGCCTTCAAGCAAATATTAGCTAATTCCAGGAAAGTACTTAAAAAGAAAAAAACGATAAGGTTGGTCAAAGTATTGCAGTTCTCTGAGTCCATCCACTCCGGTTTCGTGGTATAGCAGAAAGTAAAGCGTTTTAGGAGTAGTTTAGCACCTACCTCTTCGAACAAACTATCTGAAGAACTAAGGTGCCGGTTTTTCAAAAAAATCGCTCCAGCTTATGTTCCAGGTGTAGATGACAGTTTTGTTGGCATTGATGATGTAGACGACACTAATGATCCAATGAACGATGCTATCACGGGTCAAGGACGCCGCACCAGGAGTTGATGGATTCCCTTACTCTTATATGGTCAAAGCTGCTCCAAACACTCACAAATACTACCTGGACTTGGCTAATTATTGTTTCACTTCCGGATATATTCCCACATACTGGAAGGTTCAAGTAGTCATGCCGATATTGGAACCTGTCAAAGATCCTAATGATCATTGCGCATATAGACCTATCGCTCTGTCGTCCGAACTAATTAAACTCTTAGAACTTTTAATGAAAAATCGCTTAGAGTGGTTGGTAGAGGGCAGGAGGCAGAGCTTCAGGAAAGGTCTGGGCACAGCTGATAGTGTTGGTACCCTCACATCAGCGGTCCGGCTGGCCCTCAGCAGGAATGAGTCTGTGGTGGCTGTTTTCCTGGACATATCAGCTGCTTATGATTTGGTCCTCCTCCCTGTTCTCAGGCAAAAGCTGCAAGAGCTGAGAATCCCGGCTAGAATTTGTCGTACCACTTCTCTTTGACTTCACTAAACCAACGGCTCCTTGATCACGGGTTATCTCTAAGTGCACCAAAGAGTCGGCGTCATTTTTACCCGCAAGCGTTCTCTTACCCAAGTAAATATAAATATTGATGGATAAATCATTCCAGTCAAGGGTAAGGCTAGGTTTCTGGGAGTAACGTTGGACTCGACATTGTCTGGAATTGATCATAATTATATACAACACGGTAAAAAAATGTGAACGCTCCGTGTCGGTCCTTAAGGCTTTGGCTGGGGTGTGGTGGGGAGCTCAACCCGACCCTCTCAAACTGGTCTACAATGCGTTGACAGGAGCGCTCTGGACTACTATTGCTTCCTTGTTGAGCCTTGCAACAAGGAAGCGCTCAAGAAATTAGACAGCATCCAGGCCAAATGCCTGATAATTATTATTGGAGCCATGAAATCGTCTCCCATAAATGCGCTTCAAGTTGAATGTGCAGGACCGCCCCTATATCTTAGAAGACAGTATTTGTCACATCGTTTCCTATCTAAAGTATTCTCTCTTTCATCTCATCCTTTACTCCCAATTTTAGAGCAAATCGACCTTTCCTTTAATAATTCTCCTTATTGGAAAAATAAAACAGTTCCTCTATTGATAAATAGGCACAGAGAGCTTAAACACCTCTCCCCGCCTGTTCGTCAATATCCAATTCTCACTGTCTTTTCCGCTGCATATGAAACGATACACTTTGAACCAAAAGCCGTTTTGGGACTAGGTGTATCAAGGAATTCCCAAAACGCAAAACGCGACTTCGAGTTAGCCGTCAAACGTCACTGGGAAGGATGGATTTTTTTCTTTACTGATGCATCAAAATTATCACAAACAGAAAATACCGGAGTGGCAGTATATTTTCAAAATTCAAAACTTGTCTCACTTTTTCAATGTCCACCAGAAGCATCAGTTTATACAGGAGAGTGTATTGGCATTTTCAAAGCCATACACTATATCAAATCACATCAAATAACAAAAGCAGTATTTTTTCAGATGCCCGTAGTATTCAGGCCATAAAACAAAATCAACTTCATAGTAAAATCGTAGTAGAAAATTAGAGCTTGTTATTTGAGTGTTCCCAAAACAGCTTAGTGTAAAGATTGTAGCTACATAATTAAAACTTCTTGTACGAGTCTATAGGAATGTTGTCTGTCTTTTGTTATGCCAAATATATGATGTTCTAACAATCTTTGTCTAAATAAAATATATTAATTGTAATTTCTTCACATGGTAGCAGAGCGTGGTTAATAATGTAAAACGTGAAAAACAAGAAAGCGGAGATTACATAAAAAATAAAATTAATAAAAGAAAGGCAAAGATGTCGAACAGAATAGAAAGTTTAAATAAAGAAAATTATGACACATGGGCAATACAGGCCAAAGCCGTTCTAGTAAAAGCGAGAGAGTAGTTATATTCTTTGAGTAAAAGGAAAACTATGGAAATATGCAGAGCAACAAATAGACTTGAAAAGTGCAAGTGAGTCGGATGTTGAAGGAAACTTGCTGGCTATCAGCGAGTTAATTCTTATAATATCGCCGTCCGAACTAAAACAAATAAAAAGCTGCAAAACTGCTCATGAAATTTGGATAAAGCTAAACGAAACTCACGCTAGCAAATGTCCTGCGAGAAAAGCAACATTACTGAAGCAACTCATCTTGACAAAATATGAGAAAGGTAACGACATCAGGGAACATCTAAACAACTTTATGGACGTTGTAGACAAACTGGAAGAAATGAATGTCGCTGTTCATGAAGATTTATTAAGTATTATGATGCTGTACAGTCTTTCCTCAGAATATGAAACGTTTAGAGTTGCAATTGAATCCCGTGATAACCTTCCGAAACCGGATGAACTAAGAATAAAAATCATAGAGGAATCACAAGCGCGGAAAAATACTCAAGGACTCCAGCCGAGCACAAGCTCAAGCGAACAAGAATCGTTCTATGCAAAAACTAATTAATACTGTAAAATATGCAACAAAAAGGGACTTATGACTAAGAACTGCTGGAAAAACTACAAAAATAAGAACAAGAATATACCCAACAATAAAGGGAATAGAAATAAACAAAACGAATTTAATAGCTTTGCATTATTAGCAAAAGATGAAGCATTCCAGAAACAATGGATTTTGGACAGTGGATGCACATCCCATATGTGCTATAGCAAAGAATATTTCAGTGAATTAGAACAAACAAATAAAACCCTAAAATTAGCTTCTAAAGATCACAACACAAACATACTGGGAAAAGGAAGAGTTGATCTCTTACTTAATACAAATAAGGAAATATATTTACACAATACGCTCTTCATCCCAGATCTCTGTACTAATCTTCTATCTATTGGAAAAATAACAGATGCTGGTAATACAGTACTCTTCAAAAAGGATGGAGCTATAGTAAAAAATCCAAAATACGGCATTGTGATGAAAGCAAAGAGAACTGAAGATGGTCTCTATGCGATTTTACCCAAGGCTGTAATAAACGCAAAAGATGAAAAAGTAAATTTTATTAAAAATTATAATATTTCTGAATGGCATTCAAAGCTGGGACATATGAACTTTAAAGACATGCAACTAGCACTTAAGAATTAAAGTTTGATTGGACTTGATTTCAAATTAAATGAACAACCGGAAGAATGTGAAGTTTGTATTAAAGCCAAAATGAAAGCTACGATCGGGAAACCAAGAACGGAACCTCGCACTTCTGAACCACTTCAGATTGTACACATCACTGTGTACAATCTGAAGTGGTTCAGAAGTGCGTGTGTGTGGCCCGATGTCAAAAGCTTCTTGTGCAGGAAATAAATATTTTGTTACATTCATTGACGACTTCACCAGATATAGCCGAGTATTCTGCATAAAGACAAAAAATTTAGTCCTAGATATGTTCAAGGTATATAAAGCTGAAGTAGAGAACTTCATGGAAAAGAAAATAAAATGCCTACAATCCGACAATGGCACGGAATATTGTAACAATGAGTTCAACAATTTCTTAAAAGAAAATGGTATAACTAGAAGATTATCTGCACCTTATACGCCGCATCAAAACGGAATAGCGGAAAGGAAAAACAGAACTTTACTGGAAAAAGCAAGGAGCCTAATGATTGAGTCTAACGCACCGATGTATCTGTGGGGCGAAGCCATCTACACAGCAAACTATCTGTCAAACAGAAGTCCCAAACAACAGCATTGGAAATGCAACACCATTTGAAAAATGGGTTGGTAGAAAACCATGTGTTGCGCACCTTAATAAATTCGGAGCAAAGGCGTTCATTCTCTTAAAAGGGAAACAAAACATAAGTAAGTTTGATGCAAAAGCAATACCTGGAGTCTTCATTGGATACTCTGAAATATCCAAGGCTTTCCGAATTTGGGTACAATCAAAGCAAAAAGTGATTGTAACCAAAAACGTAAATATAATGCAAAAATTCTACTATGACATAAGCGAAGGAGAGAATTTTAGTAAAAGTAACAAAGATGAAACAATAAAAGAAAAAGAATATGTCGAGATTGAATTTCTAGAACAAAACAAAAATAGAGAAATACAAGAAAGTTCAGAAAGAGAAGAAGACATTTGGGTTGAAGCAGAAATGCAAACAGGAAGTAATAATGATTCAATTTCTGAAGAAAATGAAATTCATTCCGCAGAAGAAGAAGAACTACCTCAGATTGAAATCACTGTAGAGCAAACAGAAACAAGAGCTTTGCGTGATCATTCATTAATACGCAAGCCCTTACGTTTTGATGATTTTGTTATGAACGCTGTTGCAGAGTTAGAAAACAATTATACTGAACCAGAAACATATAATGAAGCAATATCATCGGAAAATAGAGAAAAATGGGAAGAAGCTATGCAAAGCGAGATGAATTCCCTTTAGAAAAATAGTACCTGGGAACTTACCGCATTACCAAAAGGTAGAATAGATTTACCAAGCAAATGGATATACAAAATTTTAAAAAAACCCTGATGGAACCATAGAACGTAACAAGGCGAGACTAGTCATCAAAGGTTTCTCTCAACGCGAAGGTATAGACTATGATAAAACCTTCATTCCAGTTGCACGACTTGTAACCATCAGAGCAATATTGAGAAATGCTGCTAACGAAAATTTGAATTTACAACAATTCGACGTCACAACTGCATTTCTCAACGGTACAGTGGACGAAGAAATTTATATGGCACCACCGAATGGACTTGATGTCCCTAAGGGAAAAGTATGTCGACTTTTGAGAAGCCTCTACGGTTTAAAACAGGCACCTCGATGCTGGAATGAGTGCATACATAAGTTTCTGATAGACGCCAAATTTCAGAGTAGTGAGGCAGATCCTTGCTTGTATGTAAGAATCAAGGAAAACTCAAAAGTGATTGTAGGACTTGATGACGGCTTGGTAGCTTCCACTGACAGCGCTGGTCAAGAGTTTCTAAATGAACTCAAAAGAAAATTTAAAATAAAAACGAAGCCAGCGTCTTATTTCCTTGATATGGAAATAAATCATAACAATGACGGATCAATAAACTTAAGACAAACAGCCTACGCTAAAAAAATCTTAAAACGATTCGGCATGGAAAACTGCTAACCAGTTTCATCTCCGGCAATTAAGATGCCAAAAATGGTAGACTAATGAAAATGAAGACATGAAATTTCCATATCGAAATTGTGTGGGAGCACTGGCTTACCTGATGGTCGCAACAAGACCCGACATTTGGTATGCAGTGTCAGTTGCATCAAGGCATTTAGAAAACCCTAGTAAGGAAGATATTGTGGCTGTAAAGCGAATTCTTCGCTTTCTTAAAGGAACTCTCGATAAAGGTCTAACATTTTATCCAATGAGTAAATTCAAAGCACATGACTTATGTGCTACTCAGATGCCGATCATGGAGGAGATCCAGAGACTGGGCATTCTACCACGGGCATAGTGTGCCTTTATGCCGGCACTGCTATTGCCTGGAAGAGTCAGAAACAAACTTCAGTTGCTCTGTCAACGACAGAATGCCGAACTTGGAGCAGCAAGCGAAGCCACACAAGAAATAGTGTGGTTGAAGAAGCTTTTAGCAGACCTATCTAACACAGACTGTTTAAAAGTTACTCTATATAATGATAATGAGTCTGCTGTGAAATTATCATATAATCCGCCTTATGAGTTTCACCGTCGAACAAAGCATATTAGTTTGAGACACTTCTTCATCAGAGAAAAAGTATCAAAAGGAGAACTAGTTGTTCAGCAAGTTGCAGCACAACTGCAGCTAGCAGACATGTTTACAAAACCTCTATACGGACCAAGGTTTAACGAATTGTCTCGTGGAATTGGTCTTCGAGCAAACTCTTAAAAGAAGTGTGGGTGTAAAGATTGTAGCTACATAATTAAAACTTCTTGTACGAGTCTATAGGAATGTTGTCTGTCTTTTGTTATGTCAAATATATGATGTTCTAACAATCTTTGTCTAAATAAAATATATTAATTGTAATTTCTTCACACTTAGACATCGAGATAGCCTGGATCCCCGGTCACTCGGATATTGTTGGCAATGGGTGCGCTGGTTCGTTAGCAAAATATGCCACATCGAGTCCGGCTGATCGAAAGCACTACGTAGCTCACAACTACGATTTGCGAAATGATGACCATCCCAAATTGTTCGAGTCATGGACAAAAACGTGGAATGAGATCTCAAAAGCCTAGTATCCAGGGGAACCTTTGGTATTTTATATATCCAAAACTGTCAAAAAGAACTGTTTCGGCGTTTGGGCAGACTAAGACTCGAACATTGTTGTAGTACAGTGTTTCTGAATTAGATCCATGTTAGAGACAGTTCCCTGTGTGAATGCGGTCTTGCGGAAGGTACTTTGGACCATATATTTTTCTCCTGCACCTTGAACACCAAATCCTTCGATCTCTATCGATAAAATTCCAAATGTAACAGTTCCTCTCCCAACTAACTTCCGTTCTCTTTTATTCCACTTCTCTCCCAAAATTAATAACATTTTAAAGGAAGAAAAAAAAATTGTTTTGTTGTTTCTTTTTTTTATAATCTGTTGGAAATGTCAATGTACGACGGTCGTCTCTTCAGTCTTCATAATCTATGGTCAGAAGTGACAGTAGAACAATTGGAGGTGGACGTTGATTACTCATTCGCCAATAATGTTGAGTTTTTAAAAGATAATTAATATTAACAACAAAAATAAACATTGGATCGTGTATTGTAATAGGTTGTTACTGTTTTGTGGCAAATTAGATCAAAATGCATCGTCGCCGAGGACCGAACTTCACCTATGTGAGCGGATGTGTGAAATACATGATTTTTGTATTGAATTTTATATTCTGGGTAAGTTATTTCTTGTTTCATTATGTATTAATTAAAAGTAAAATATTTTAAAACGAAAATTTCAAGGAGATTTGGCTTATTTTCAACGATAGAGAGATAAAATTGCGAGATTTCATTCATCATTGTTTGTGTGTGAATCATTGTTTTCGATGATCCATGTAGGCATGGGAAATTTGGCATACAGTCTCGTTTTGTTTCTCGACCGCTTCCGTCCTCTATTGTTCCGGTCTTTGTGGCGATAATGTGATATCGTGATAAATGCAGACTATTGTTGGTTATTTGAACACCCACTAAAGCAATATTTTTAGCACTCTCTGTGATAGCTATCAGTATGTGACAAAAGAATCTCACAATACGAGAGTTGTCATAATAATCGTAAAATAAATACATATACATATGTTTAATAACAGAAAGGCAAGGAAATATTTAACTGGCTTTTAACATTAACAGTGTTGTTGTATTTGGTCATTGTTATCTTTGAGTGTGTATCACCTCTGAATTCTCAGAAGAAATGTCATAGGGTATTATTGAAAAGTTTAATATTATTTTTTCTTGTGGATAAATTCTTATGAGAACCTTTGGAGGACTTTTACTGACTGTAACCTTGTATTTCTGCTGGTTCTAACAGCCGGATATTGGAGAATAGAATATATTCACACAGACATACTCCGCACCCCAACAGATTGTTTTCAAACCTAATGTAAACCTGTGTTTAAATATCCTATCCTTAAGCATGGTTTAACGTTGTAGGAAAAATATTTTTGAATATTGCATTTAATTACTGAATTAAAATAATAATTTTCCTGCAAATGAATCAAAGTCATGTACAACAACGGACAATGGCAGTTGGCTACTTTAACCCTAACACCATTAAGGGAGCAAGCCTATGGCTATCACCCAGACACAAATTCCTGAAAGAGAATTTCCTGATGAAAATCAGGAAATTTTCAGCAGCAGCCTGAATTACTTTGCCTGAACCTACACTGAATCTCATCAGTAGCGTTTGCAAACACTGAATCACTGAACCACTAATGAGGCAGTCCCAATCACAGGAGAAATACTTTCAGTCTTATTCCAAAACAGGGTTTCCTTTTAACAATTCAATAAATACCTATGTATGTTAACAACAGAACTGAAAAATGAAATGAAAATTGTTTTTATTTGTCCCAAAACAGTTACATAGATTATAAATGAGACATCCCCAGTAAGTAATTGATAATACTTGTGTTGGGGCTATCTCGCTCTTCCCTTAAATTATTAACAATATTGAGACGATTTTTACAATAGGTGACTAAAAATAAAAAAATACATATAGGAAGAAAAGATAACATTAAATGACTTATAAACTAATTGCAGCTCCTTGTGTACCTGTAGTTGTATGTCTATGAGAAACTCTATGTGCGTCTATTTTACAGGGTCTGTGTTATTGTGTGCGTGGGTGTGTGTGTGTGTATGTGAATTTGTATGTCTTCTTTCAGTGCCGATGTGTTCGACGCGCAATTTATAGAATATACTAGATGAGTACTTACATTTTTGATAAGAAGGAATGTCAAAAGAAATTGTTTAACCAAGTCTAGCTAAAACTTGCTCAGCTTCCTCGTATGTTAAGGTTTTTAGCCACTTCGTTATAATCTTTTTGCTTACATGTGAGACCTCATGGTGGAACCTTAACTTTACATTTATTTTATTGTAAATGAAGGTCGATTGGGTTGCATACTGACGTCGTGCAAAGACAGTTCGGACCCTTGGGGAGTAAGCTACTATATCCTTTCGTCTTTTCTCCTGGCTGTCTTGGTTAAATGGAATAGACTTTTGTAAATATAGTGTAGTAACTAAGAAATATAGTTTTCTTACTGAAAGTAAGCTACTGATTCTATATAGAACTATATTATCCAATTATAAATATTTTGGTGAAACATGTCAATCCTATTAAAGTACATTGTCCTTCAAGATACAAGATATTCTTACTCATCTGTAATAGCCATAAGTACGCCTATATTGAAACAACACTTATGTTACCTAGGCTGTCTTTTGGTAAATAAATTATTACTTACTTACATAGTACAAACAATCAAGCCTTATACAAAACATATACATATACAAGCCGGACAACTTGGTTGTGTACTAAATTGTTAGTTTAGTTTAGTATTAAGAACTTTACCATAGAAAATAAAGTTCGAAACTCAAGAATACCCCAATGTAAACCTGTGTCTGATTCAACTTGTTTTGTAAGAGGATGGGAAGTGTCTTTAAAAAAAAAATATCCTTAAATGTTAGTCCAAACCACACTTTTTTTTACATTACTTGTGTCATTTTCTTATAAAATCCAAAATCTGCTCAGCCATTATCTAATGGAAATCATTGACACATTTTTGATAATATTACTAGGAAGGATAATGGTAAGTTATTATTTTTCTCTCACACATTGATTGAATGGAATTTGTATTTGGTATTAATTAATTATTTCCTCGTAACCATGCATCATTAAATTTATCTTTTTGTGAAAACAATATTAAACCTACCTTCCTATTTCCTTTTTCTACTAATCCATCTCTCTCATTTATAATAATAACGAATTATTGATAATTAGATTTTCAAACTAATTAGTTACACAAATTCTGTTAAATAACATTTTTAATATTTTAACTTTAATTAAATAAGTGTAACTTAATTTGTACCAGAACTATTTGTATTGTTATATTAGTGATATAGCAAATCATTATGTTACGGTTTAACTTATGACTTCAGGTTGTAGGAGGAAGGCGCCGGTGTCATAACTACAGTTAATACAAGCACAGACATTGTGTTTTTGCTTAGGCTAGATGAGTTGTACCCACATCTATATCTTCTTCTTATGTACATCAATTATGGTTTGTTAGTCTCGCTAAAACTTAAAAACGTAAAATTAAAAAATTACAGAATATAATATCTTTATTTCAGACACAAGTATCCATATAGTGTTAGTAGCATACAAAAATAACTTATTGTATAGTGTAAGTAAAAATCAACCTCCGAACATACTGTTTTACAATAGGAAATCCGAGGCTCTCGGCTACAGTTTTCAGAATGCTGTTCTGACTTCCCCTCACTCTCCTCAGTAGCGACGCAGTTATTTTGCATATAATTTCATAGAAGCCGTCGCACAGTGGGTCGAAACTATGATTTTAGTGACTTAGGGCTCAACTTTGCTTTTTTACTTTTTTCCTCATGTGGATGGATAGAGCTCATTAACCTCAACAATAATTGTTCTGATGTATTTTTTCCTAAACTTTATACTTTGGGTAGAAAAATGTGTTTTGTTATTTTTTTGTATGGAGCGGATCAAATAACCTTAAATTCCTGCTAAGTAGCGTGTGATCCCGCGTTGAAACTTTATTTTTCATATACCTTGTCTAGTCTATTATCATTTGATGCTATTAACGTGTGCATAAAGTTGCAACTCTGCCAAATAAATGGATCGAAAAAAATGAAAAAATATATAGAATAAAAAGCTACATTTTTTACTTTCGTAAGTTCTTTTAAGTTAAATTTGATATGGAATAGTAAGTAAAAGCACGTAATAATACACATAGTTACTTAACAACTAACAACAATACATTTAAAAGGTCCCTAATTAGCTTAAATTTACTAATATATGTAGTATTAGTAAATTTAAAGCTAATCACACTAATCATAATACATTTAAAAGGTCCCTAATTAGCTTAAATTTACTAATATATGTAGTAGTAGTAAATTTAAGCTAATTAGGGATCTATGAATTTCAATTTCTTTGTTTTAATGACTTTAACATGTTTATGAAATGTTATTTTAAGTTAGATTTAATACTGAATAGTGAGTAAAGATAGGTACATAATAATACAAATTAGTAAAGGTAAACTAACATTACTACAACTAACACAAGCAAACTAAAAACTAACTATAAACAACATCAAACATTACTATTTCCTTTCAATTATGAGTTTGACATTTATAAACTAATAAAAAAAACAAGAAACTTACAAACTACCAAAAAATCTTATTCACTATCGCTATGACTATCTTGTAAATTATCTACATCAATAAAATCTATATCGGATTCTGTGGGAAAAATCAGCAGAAGCTCTTTGACTTTTGGAGAGAGAACCATTATATTTTGTTTCACCATTCGAGGTCTTAGACTTGTGATCTTTGGATCAGAAGACAAAAGAAGATTGTGTATAATATCCTCATTTGTCGCCGTTCTACTTACCTTTCTAGAATGACTCTCTCTATATTTCCGGAAATCTTTATTACGAGCTTCCGCTGCCTCTTCCGACAGTTTACCTATAGGTATGGCACCAAAGTGCTTAATTATATCACTCCCATGTACTAACAATTTATGTATACTGGAAGGCATATAATACCAGGGATATAAGTGAACGTACAATTGTGCAGTATCTCTACAAAATTCGGAAAACTTAGAAAGATCCACGCTCTCTCCAGATGCAACCGTCTGAAGAATCACATGAAACCTTTCTATTAAATCTTTATCTATTCCTGTTATGCGAGCTGTTGTTTCTGCATCCCTAAAAAATCTTCTGGCAGTATTGCCATCATTGGTTGTGCCTACTCCTTGCTTGACTACGTCAATAAGTAAACCGCATTCTTTCTTAAACGCTTGCTGTATAGCGCTCTTTCTGAGTGACATTTTTTCTTTGTCATCGCCCCTGCAACTCCATTTTTTGAAGTCCAAACGATAAGCTGCAAACAAAAAGAAATATCACTTAAATAAAAATCTCACAAGTAACTATATAACGTGAAAAAAATTATGAACTAATAAAATTATATTTACCGATATGAAGTAAGCACTCCATGCTTCTTATCCAGGCATGTAAAGATGACATTCCATACTGGAACACTTCTTCGTTGTTCTCTTTTTGAGCAAGTGACTCTAAATTGTTCATCTCTGACGGTTTTGCTTTGCAGATATCACAGACAGCTGAAGATGTGTCTGACAAATATGACGATATTTTGCCGTCTATCATCGTCAAGTGCAATTGATGCTTAACTTCAACTTGATTGAACTTGATTGGCTGAAGTGTTTCTATTTCTTCGGTTATGCTAGCTTTTATAGTTACCACTGTTGACTGCGTTTCTTTGGTAAATTTGAACATTATCGGACGGCAATAGAAAGTTGATGAGGGTCGATCGTTTTCCCAAACAATTGTTCCATCACATTGTTGAAGCCTTATAGGAACTAGACTGGCCATGAAGATAGTTGAGTCATCAAACTCTGCTTCAGTCTTTTGTTTATAATTACTTTGACCTGAGGCTCCATCAAAACCCCATTTGCTTATTAGCAGTAACTCAGTTGGCGAATCCAAATCTAAAGTAATCACTTCTAAAAGCCTAGATACCGTCAAGTTGAGTAAAGCTTGCAGTTTAATAGCAGCTCCTTCTTCAGTTATAATTATGTCTTCTTTCCCTGGATAACATTTTGCCTTCGCTTGTTTTATTTTATAATAAGAAGGGTATAAATCAGACCTATTTTCACTTGCTGCTTCTCTTAGGCTTATATACTGCCACTTACTTAATTTAAGTGAAACTAATAAAGACAGTGCCTTATCGGGTGAATATGTACTACTTTTCGGTTTACTTGTACTTAAACACTCTTTAACTTTTTCTAGATCTTCGGGGTGATTTAGTAAATGGTTCATAATTTTTCCTACATCCTCATTTCCGGTGTTTCTTAAACTAGCAATTGTAGTAGCTTTAAGTTCATCCGGGGATAACGAAAGCGATTGGTTAATTTGATCAACGCGTCGTCGTTTTTGCCTGGAGCCCAATTCCTCGAAAGGTTTTCGAGGTGTAAATGTAGATGTCGAAGCTTCTGTAGTAGATGGTGGTAGATTTTCGACATCTTCAGTATTACAAATCTCGAGCCTTTCCTGTTCAGTGTTCACAGCTTCAGGTATCATTCCTTCGGGCCAGTTTATTGCACGTTCCAACCAATCACCATTTTTTCTTACAAACTGTGCTAACGTGCGACTACTTCGTTCCCATCTTGCACTTATATTTGAACAAAAGCGCGTACAGAATTTTTGGAGCTCAACACTGTTCTCTTCGGTCACGTTTATTTTATGTTGTAGGAATTGAAAGAATTTTTGACTATCCGACAGTGACTTGACCTGCTCTCTTAAAATCATAAATAAATCTAAATTGTTAACTAAATTATCCATTATAACGAAAAAGGGACGATCAGAATCACGAGATGTTAGTAGTAGTACGAATAAACGAACACTAGTTAGTATATAATAAATTATGGTCATTTTATACTTCCAGAATCCAGTGACAAACAATGTTTACTAATTTTTCTACTACCCTCATTAACTAATTATCCTAATTAATATTACAGTAATGACTAAAAGTGAAAAACATTGTTATTTTATAAGGTAAAAGGTTAAGCTAATTACAGTAATTAAACACACAAATAGAAATTAATTGATTTCATATCCACATTTTTAAATAAAGGTCCCTAATTAGCTTAAATTTACTAATATATGTAGTATTAGTAAATTTAAGCTAATTAGGGACCTTTTAAATGTATTGTTGTTAGTTGCTAAGTAATTATGTGTATTATTACGTGCTTTTACTTACTATTCCATATCAAATTTAACTTAAAATAACTTACGAAAGTAAAAAATGAAGCTTTTTATTCTATGTATTTTTTCATTTTTTTCGATCCATTTATTTGGCAGAGTTGCAACTTTATGCATTTGTTTATAGCATCAAATGATAATAGACCAGACAAGGTATATGAAAAATAAAGTTTCAACGCGGGATCACACGCTACTTAGCAGGAATTTAAGTTTATTTGAGCCGCTCCATACAAAAAAATAACAAAACACATTTTTCTACCCAAAGTATAAAGTTTAGGAAATAATGCCACTGTGCGTCGGTGCGGGCTTGCGCAAACATTTCTGACGCGCTACAGTACCGAGGCAGCCTCAACAACATCCTGAAAGCATTGTTATATTGGACGCGCCGGGCATCCAGCGATCTCTTAGTATAATTGACGCATAGATTGCTGATTGATTGACTGATTTTGTTTTTGAATGTTTTTAATAATAAATAAAACCAATTTAAACGACATGATTGCCATTTCAACTGTAAAAAAATTGTGTTAATATGCTGTTCACAAAAGCCATTAATAAAGAGTTGAAATTAGAATTGTAGGTATTTAATGTCAAATAATGAGGATGTTATTTCAAAGAGGTATGTAAAAAAATAATATTTACTAATAAAAATAAAACACCGTCATTTGGGAGCAGTTAATAGAAATATACATACCTAATGATGCCGTTTAAGAGATGCACACGCCACAAGCCACATGTGCAGAAGGAACTATTCCCAAACTTCCTTGTCTGTGACGTAGTCTTTAATCTTATAATAAGCTTTAACGGTAACTTTCCATCGCTAAGTTCTGTAACCGACTTTGGCAACTTGTTGTAAAAGCGGAAACTGTTTATAAGAAAAGAATTGCTTGTTTTAGTTAAATCAAAATTTGTGTATCACAGTTTCATTTTTACTCCGTGTTTAAATTATGGAAATCGCTTCTTATTTCTTGCTTCTTACTTTCTAAGATATAAAGAGACGGCAAAGTTAGTATATCAATTTCTTTGAGTTTGTTTCTAAGAGCCTCGCGAGGACCCATTTCATAGATCGCGCGGATTTTATTATTTAGCATTTTATAAAAGAGGGGTTTTATAAAATGCTCTTTTGTGAAATACGTCAGCTGCTGATCCCCACAGCAGAACGCCATAAGACATAATACTGTCGAAATAAGCAAAGTATTAAGAGTAGTAAGGCCACCAGCACCCTAATTAAGCCTAAAACCCAATCGCCGTCCTACCGACCTCACCGCAGAGGCCCGCCGGACGCCCAAATCCACGCCCCTCCCGACCCTTGCTCGAGCCAGCCCGCGTCGCTGAGCCTGTAGTTTTAAATTCGTCCCAAAATAACATCAATCCTGATCCAGCTAGTCATTTGCTGCCCTCTTCCAGCGACGCTCTAAGCCGAGGTTCGTATCCCACAGGGGGTGCCCTTAGCGTGTAGTCGCTTAGTTTTTAGTTAGCATTTAAGTTTAAGTCCTGGCTGGCGGCCTTAATTTATTAGGGCAACCACAGGCAAGTCCGCTTGAGCAGACGACAACCTCATAGGTTGACCTGCGAGATGCCAAACAAACAAACAAAGTCGCGCCTCGTCAGTCAGTTGACGATTAGCGTTCGGAGCGATAAGTTGCTACCTACCTACTTACAAGCTGGCTAAACTTTCTTTGGACTAAACTTTGTCTTTTAAACGCAGTAACGATTGTGCATTATTTTGATCCCACCATCCTGACGTGTAACATTATTAATAAAGAAGAATGGAACGTTGGCTTAAAGGCGTTAAACGTGTTGCAACAACATCTTCTAATGACGCTGAATGTTCAAAAGCAGTACGCGCGGAGAATACAGCAATTACCGATCCAGACGATGATGCCACGACGTCAAGCTCCACGGTTTCAAAGACGATAAAAAGGATGTATGATGAATCACATATAAGTTTCAGATTTGTTGATTCCAACGGCTCACCTCTGCATGTTATGTAGTAAACTGCTTCCTAATAGTTTCATGGCACCTGCCAAATTGCGCAGACATTTAGAAACTGTACACCCCGAGTCTAAAGACAAGAATAAATAATTTTTTGTTCGTAAAAAAGAACAGTTATTGGAAAGTCAAAAAAAATATGATGCTTGTAACACAAACTATCAATGAAAAGGCCACGGAGGCATCATATTTAGTTAGCTATCGCATTGCACAAGCAGGTGAAGCGCACACTATCGCTGAGAATTTAATAAAGCCATGTGTGTTAGACATAACAAAATGTATGCTCGATGAAAAATCTGCAAAGCATCTTTCTACCGTACCGCTATCAAACGATACTGTTTCACGGCGAATCCATGATCTGGCAAGCTACGTCAAACAAGAACTAGTTGCACGTCTACAAAAAACACGATTCGCCTTGCAAATGGATGAGTCAACTGATGTCACTGGTCTGGCTATCTTGCTGGTTATCGTGAGATATCCATATGAGTGTTCTTTTGAAGAAGACATGCTTATGTGTTCACCGCTGCCCACAAACACTACCGGGGAAGAAATTGTTAATAAAATAAACATTATTTTAAAGAAAATAATCTTAGTTGGAACGATTGCATTGATGCTGGATGATGGGGCCAAGGCAGGTAAAACAGCAGGAGCAGTATCACGAATAAAAAGTAAAGCGCCTAATTGTAGTTCCAGCCATTGTGTTCTGCATAGACAAGCACTTGCATCATTGCAAGGTAAACAGACAACAGTGTTCCAGGCCTGTAACAAAATAACTGCCTTCAAAAGAAAATTAGATTTTTTGATTATTTGCGTTGGTAAGAGAGAAATAGAAAGCTTTACGTCACTCACTGAGTTTATTAGCGATAATGACTCAGAAATGTTTCAAGATGATGTTGCGACAAAAAAAATATGCTCGAAAAGTAGTTTGAATATCGCGCGTGCGCTCTTAAGTGCGCTTATCGGTGCGCCGTGCATGCGTCGGTAACAGCGGTCGGTAATGTTCGTGCCGATCTCGGTTAAATTCGTTTTCTTGAGGAAGCGCCGCGGCCGGCGGCGCGGCGACGACGGCAGCGCGGTGGCGGCTTATCCACGAGTTATATTGTTAGAGCAAGCGAGATAGCAATAGTCCCGAATTCCCGATTGCTCGCTTAGGTAGATACACGAAGCTTCCAGAGTCGGTTTCGAGATTTCTCCAGACAGTTTTCGACTCTATACGCGCGGTATAAAAGCCACGCTAACCGCAGCGACCGACTTGGTTGTAGTGCTCGATGAGCACCTCTCTTTTTCAGAGCACATTAAGGCGGCTCGTTCGCGCGCCGCCTTCGCTCTAGGTAGACTTCACTTTGTCCTAAATGCACGTAGCAAATTGTCACTAAAGTGCAAAATGCGTATGTCATGATCGGGCGGATACACAGCGTGCATCCGCCCGATCATGACATATGCCAGTGCAGTCTTTGCACACGCCAAGCCCTATCGCTTCAATAGAATGCAGACCCTCCTGAACATTTTCCTCCGTAGGATTACAGGCTCCCCCTGGTACGTTCGCAACGAGATCCTTCACGTTGACCTCAAGATTCCCACTATCCGCCAGTTCATGAAACGCATTTCAAAGCGTTTCTTCGAGACCGCCGCGAATCACCGCAACCCTATGGTTGTCAAGGCCGCTAGCTATATTCCCTCCTCCATTAGTCATGTCCGCCGTCCCAAGCATGTCCTCACCGATCCCGATGACCACATAACTCTCATTCAGGAGAGCAGTAGGGCCACCAGTACAGTGCACAAACACAGACCGACATTCCGACCTCGCCGCCGAGGTTCCTCGCGAAGATCCCGACGTAACTGTCCCCCCCCTTGCTCGACGAAGTGCCAGCCCGCGCCGTAGCTGAGCCTGTAGCTTTAAATTACCCAGATAATAATAATATAATCCAGATCCAGCCTGTCCCATCTTGCTGTCCTCCCGTCAGCGACGCCCTAAGCCGAGGTCCGTACCCCACAGGGGGTGCCATTAGCGAGCGTTCGCTTAGTAATGTAAGTAGTTTTACGCCCCTGGCTGGAGGCTTTGAGTCCGCTTAAGGCAGCCACAGGATAGTCCGGTTAAGTAGTCACGACCTCTCAAGGTCAACTACAACGAGATGCCATACATAAAAATAAAAATAAAAAGCGACCGACAGTTCGGTTTTAATTTGAGTAAAGTGTCAATAGTTCTAGTGTAGATTTTAACTCGACTAGCCGGTGTCATATATTTTGATCCACATTCAACGTAGATTTCCCGTCAAGTGCCGTGTATAATTGTGTTGTGAAATCTTAAGCAAAACTCTGTTATTAATAAGTGTTTCCCTACATATTTAATCAATTATTTTTGGTAATTTAAAAAAGGATGGGTAATTTAAGTAGGTACTGTAATTGTTTTTAGGACGCAACATGGACAAGCCAGGGCCTAGTAAAAAACGTAAGGTTAAAGATGAAAATCGGCAGTTTCAAGAAATTTGGACTGAGAAATACTTTTTTTATGGTCGCATAACAAAGTCGTTTGTTTAATTTGCAAGAATTCTGTTGCGATTGCAAAGGAATATAATGTAAAAAGGCACTATGAAACGCAGCATCCTACTTTTACCAAGTTTACAGGCGAATTAAGAAAGGAACAAATGTTGTCTTTAAAACGGGAGCTTACTGGTCAGCAAGCTATGTTTACAAAACCCATTCAAGATTCAGAAACAGCTACAGAATTTAGTTATGAAATTTCTCGAATGATAGCAAAGCGAAGTCGCCCCTTCAATGATGGGGATTTTGTAAAAGAATGCATTGAAATTGCCGCTAAGAAAATGTGTCCAGAAGCAGCAAAAAAGTTTGAGAAAATTCAACTGAATCGTATGACTATCCAAAGACGAATTATGTCTTTGTCAGGTAATATTGCGGAACAATTAAATGAAAAAACTAAGATCATTGAATTTTTTTCATTAGCACTCGACGAATCCACTGATATTAGTTCCACAGCTCAACTTCTCATATTCATACGAGGTGTTACTCAAGATTTTGAAGTCTTAGAAGAGTCATTAGAAATGTGTTCATTGAAAGGTCAAACCAGAGGAGTTGATATACTCAATGTACTTTTGGATGAGTGTTCAAAAACTGATTTGGACTTATCAAAATTATCGGGAGTTGCGACTGACGGTGCTCCTTCGATGATTGGTGTCAATTCTGGGCTATTTACTTTGCTGAAAAAGCATCTGCAAGAAAAAAACATAAACGCTGAAGATCTCATGCAGTTTCACTGCATTATACACCAAGAAGCCCTCTGTTCTAAAAAAAATGAATTTCAAAATGTCATGAAAGTGGTAGTAGTTTCGACTGTAAATTTCATAAAATCACGAGGACTCAATCACAGGCAATTCAAACAATTCCTTGATGACATGGAAAGCGAATATGAAGATTTACTGTATTATACAGAAGTAAGGTGGCTAAGTCGTGGATTGACACTGGAGCGATTTCTAAATTTAATAGAAGAAAGCAAAGGGGTGTCCCGGAACTTAAAAATCCTGATTGGTTGTGTGATTTGGCTTTTTTAGTTGACATTACAAATCATTTGAATGTCTTGAACACACGGCTTCAAGGCAAAAATCAACTGATATCCCAGCTCTACGCTCATGTATCATCCTTTCAATGCAAGCTGACACTTTTCAGATCGCAATTGAATTCTGGAAATTACAATCATTTTCCGAATTATATGGAAATGGCTGAAAAATTCAACAACACTTCGATTAATTTCAGTTATATAGAAAAGCTAGATATTTTCAATCTTTTCAAGACAGATTTTCGGAGTTTAAAAAAGTGAAACCTCTGTTGGACATATTCAGCAATCCTTACACGATTTCAGTTGAAAATGCGCCAGAGTCAATGCAGTTAGAAATTATAGACATTCAAAACGACCAAGATTTACGCAACAAATTCAACGAAGGCGACTTGCTGAACTTTTACCGCTACATTGATAAAAATACGTACAAAGAGTTGCGCATAAACGCTCTGAAATGTGCCTGCTTATTTGGTTCTACCTATATATGTGAACAAACCTTTTCAATACTAAATAATAATAAAACAAAAAATCGAAACCGCCTTGCAAACGAAAGTTTGGCAGCAGTTTTACGTGTTGCTACAAGTAAATTTGAGCCAAATATAAAAAATATTGTAAGCACTATGCAGTGCCACGCTTCAAATTAATAAATTTTTTTTCAATTTTAATACATTATTATCAATTCTTTATTGTCTTTAATTACCTATACTTCTGGCGGCCCGCCAGCAGTTCATAATTTGCCCGAGTGGCCCGTAGTCTTAATAAGTCTGTGCATCCCTGCTCTAGACCATGATATGCTGTTATTACTGTTGTCCGATTGGCGGTTTTACTTAACATATGCAAGGCATGTGAGTATTGGTTTAGTTTACTACACACTTTGTTATTATGTGAAATATATTTAATGTGTTTCCTATTTTAATCCAATAAATTTCGTCAATTTTTTTTCATCAATAACTTGGTCGTTGTATTTGGGTGATTCTCTGTAAACACATTAAATGGCTGTCCAGACCACCTTTTCCAAAAACTATTGCTGTATCATAAATTAAAATATTTCAGAACGCAAGCATTAGACTATACATGATTAGTGCAGATGTAAATAAAATGCCATAAATTATAATTTTATACCAAAAATTTCCCAAACCAGCTTAAAAACAGTCCTCTGTGCATTTCCAGAATTAACACTTTATGCACATATTGATAAGATGAGTCAACACAGAAGCAATTATTGTGGATACCTGTTTAAAAAAAAAATACTTATATCAGCATACCCAGTGCTGGACGTATTTTAAGTGACAAAATAATATGATGAATGTCAAGGGGTATTATAGGCAACATTAACATGGATGTACTTTTACTTAGTCGATTGATGTATTGATAAATACTGTAAGGAGGGGTGGGGGGGATATTAAATTTTTCAATCATGTTTAGCTAGAGTAAAACATAGCATGCAAAGTTTCAGGGTTTAGAAAATGATATCCCTAAATTCCTTTAAACTATTGAAGCTGCACTCATTGAAGCACTTGTACAACTTTATCTTCAATAATCTAGAATTTAATATTTTTGTTGTATTTGTCAAGTCTTGGTAAATCATTCAACACGTCAATCATATTTTAAAATTAGATGAGATCGGCGTTTCCTATCTGACTACTCTGAGAAGAAATGCCGAAACAAACTCAGAGGTCACAGTCTCTTTCAGTCCAGTTAAAATCTTGGTTAGGTCATGTGAAGACCATGTAGATTGATGTCTGAAATGGTCTTTTGAGGAAAGAACCACACATAATGAGATATGAGATGACAAATACGTGCACTGACTGGACCTGTCCAGTCAGTGCACGTATTTGTCAGTAATCATGCAGCTCAACACAGAACTGAAGGAGCTCAACGATTCGACGAACAACAAAGAAATGACATTTGGGTAGGCCGCATATATTACTCAAACTGCCAGACCATGATTAAAACTAACATTAAAAAATAAAAATAAACTGAGATAAAAAAAAACAACAAATCCACACTGCCTTCACATTCACAATAATTAAAATATTATAATACTTTACAAAGTAAATTTTCATGTCATTGTATACATATATTTAGTCTACTAATGTCAAAGTGTATAAAAATCCGAGAATAAACTTGGTCAGATCATATGAGGACCCTGTAGACTGGTGTCTGAAGTGGTCTTTTGAGGGAAGAACCACACTGATTTGAGTGGACCTGTCCAGTCAGTGCACGCATTAATAAACTACGGGACCTACCGAGTGTAGTTAAAAAAAACTAAAGCTATACTAATATTAAGTCTCTGGAACTACCCGTAAGATTAAAAAAAAACGACGGATTGCACTCCGTGAGTGCCGGCAGAAGTGAAAACTTGAATGTAAACGTTGTGCATTTTTGATATTTTGGAATGGTTAGGGAATAATTTTGCACGAATTACTTTAATTATCAGTATAAAAGTACTATCATTTATGTGGTAGAATACAATATTTATTTATTGCGCTATCGTACACAAACATGACAATTTATATTACATTAAAAAAACTCTCAGAAAAATCAATCAATGAAAATAAAAAATCAACAATCATCCGTTTTAAGAATTTTCGATCAGGTCACGTGTCCTGAAGCGAGTTTTTAACATTTTTTACGCATTACAAAAAAGTGTACAACGCCGCTAAAGAAGTTTTCACTTCAAAAACTTTTATAGATTAAAAGAATTGGTCCATCGAATATAGCCCATTTCCTAAAGAAGGTTATAAGCTATTTGACATCACGCTACAAAGAGGCAATTTGAGGGCTTTTTATCTTAGAGAGTTGTGCTAATGATTATAATTCTGTAAATACATACTTGTTACGGACGCGAATAATCTTTGTTCAATATACAACCTGACATTGATCTGCAAATTAAAAAAAAAACGTTTCGCGTGAAACCTTGCGCTTCCCCTTACTATGTTTATAAAGATGTAAAAATGTTTGTTTGTAAAAAGTAATGTCTATTACTTACTCGTACTGATCCGATTACAAAAATTGTTTTACAGATTGAAAGCTGCACTATAATGCCATAGGATATTTTATTATTTGACTGGCACGCAGATGGAAGATGCTAGTATAAAACTGAAAAGCGAAAAATAAAAAACCTTAAAAAAACAACGAAATATAAACTGAAAGCGAAAAATAAAATAAACGAAACCTTTTAAATAATCCTCCTAAATTAATCATTTCGAGGCTTAAATCAAGAAATCTATCTTTACAAATAAAATTCAATTGCCGCAAATGTTTGTCACCGCATCAATTCAAAGCGGCTGCATCTATTAGTCTATTTTTTTTAAATTGTGTTTGTAATTGTCAGGACAAGGTTTGTGTGAAAGAAAATATTTGAAAGATCGTACGGAATAGCGAAAAATTTAAGTTTAAACATCTACAGAAAAAGGGAATGAAGAATGGCTCTAGGTAGGGATCTTAAAACATATTGACAGATGTCAACATGTTTTGGGACATTTTTATTTCTTCACAAGACCGGAACCATGACCTGGGTAAGGAAAAAGGCTGCTTTTCATCTCGGATCGCAGACGAGGTCGCGGGCAACAGCTAGTCATAAATACTTAGTATTATAACCCTCTGTAAAGGTAAACTTATCAGGATTTTGCAGTTCAAGAGATATCCGGATTTTAAATACCGTCACTGCTCAGTTTTCAAGCCAAATTACTTCATCTGACAAAAAAACTACACATAACCCAAACGTTTCCGAAACGCGATTTTCGACCCAATGTCAGGCGCCAAACAAACAATCAACGAAAAAATCAATCAAGCTGCTAAAATTTTACTTGGCGCCTTTTTCTTTTGCACCGCCGACTCAAAATTTATAACATGCTAAGAGAAAAACGCGTCGACTTGAAAAACTCCTTTTTTTCGTCGGTTAAAAATGGATTTATTTTCATTTCAGTTATTTGGAGGTCTACTGGTCGCAGTGGGCCTTTACGCATTCATCGACAAATGGCAAGCTACAGGACTCATAAAAGTAAGTTAAATAATTGATTAATTTGTCCTATTTCTTCCCATGGGTGTCGTAAAAGGCGACTAAGGGACTTACTAGGGCAAACGAGACGATTGTGAGCTGCGAATGGGGCAATTTGGAATTGGGCGACGGAACCATCGGGATCACCAACTGGCCCGTTTTATGGAGAATGAAGGCCTTTTTATGATGAATTCCTTCTTCAGAAAGCGTGAGCACAGAAAGTGGACCTGGCAGAGCCCTGATGGTGCAACAAAAAATGAGATTGACTTTACGCTCCGACCAGCACCGATCCAAGTTCAAAACCCCGAAAGCTTTCAGCTCGAAATTAAAAATCGACGACTCCGTGGACGATTTTAACGATGGGTTCGTGGAAACTGTCCATACGTTCGGACAGATAGAAACAAAAGGCTCCCTGTTTCTACTTTACAGCTCATGTGGGAGAGGCGCGAGATGATCCTGTAGTCTTAAGACGATGCAATGAAGTACCGGCAGCTCAACAGACGGATATCTATGTCATTGAAAAGCGACCTCCGCCGCTTTAAAACAGACTGTATAAAGGACGCGATAGAGCGGAACAAAGGCTCCAAGGCCTTTGCTAGAAATCTGTTTTATTGGGCAGAGCCAGCTTGCGAAACTGAAGACCGACGATGGCAAGACCTTATCCCGGTAAACCGGTTGACGGCGGTTGACACGACACTATACCGAAGACATCCCGGAAGTCAGCTTGTACGAGATTAGGATGGCTCTGAAGCAGCTCAAAAATAATAAGGCCGAAGGTCCGAACTCCTAAAGGTCGGCGGAAAACCTGTTCTTAAGGCCCTCCAGAAGCTGTTTAATTCTAGTTATGCTATGCTTGTAGTTTCCCTACGTGATCGAATCGGGAATGAAGAGATCCGCAGGAGAACCAAAATAACTGACATGGCCGAAGAATTGCCAAACTTAAGTGGCAGTGGGCAAAACACATTGCTCGCAGAACAGATAGCCGATGGGGCCGAAAGGTTCTAGAGTGGCGACTGCGTACCGGAAGACGTATCGTTGGAAGGCCTCCCACAAGGTGGACCGATGACCTTGTGAAGGCCGCAGGAATCCGCTGGATGCGGGAAACACAGAACCGTTCAAAGTGGCGATGCTTGGGGGAGGCCTATGTCCAGCAGTGGACGTCTTTCGGCTGAAATGATGATAATGATGACACAGATAAGCAGATTTTTAACAGCAAAAGATCTCTTAGGAATTGGATTTGACTATTAAGCATCAAGAATTGATAAAAAATTATATTTGTGTTGTAGTTTGCACTAGGCTTTTTATAAAAAACAAAATTTTCTTCTCAGAACAGTTATGAAAGTCTTAATAAAAAAGCAGTAAATGACATTCCAGCTTACTGAATCAAATTAAGCGCGGTTTTAGTACCTAGCGAACATTCAAAATATTTTCTAAGATATAAAGGGAAGGCAGAGTTAGTATATCAATTTCTTTGAATTTGTTTCTGAGAGACTCGCGAGGACCCATTTCATAGAACGCGTGGATTGCCCTCTTTTGTAAAATGAAAATTGAATCTACGTCAGCTGCTGTACCCCACAGCAGAACGCCATATGACATAATACTGTGGAAATAAGCAAAGTAGATTACCGAGCTGTGTATATATTGGTCAACAGCCTTATTTTTCTTACTGCATATGCAGCTGAACTTAATTTACCTGAAATAGCTCTAATGTGCGCGCCCCATTGCAGTTTTGAATCTAATGTAATTCCTATACTTACCGTTTTCGTAATAGCACATAGTTTCTGGACATCAAGTTTTTATTTTAGACCCACTTGGGGTACATTTGGTAATGGGAACTTAAGACATTTTTATACGCATTAAGTAAAAGATTATTTAAGCTGCGAACAATTTCGAAAGAACAGCCAGACTGGCTGCTCTTTCGAAATTGAAATTTGAATGAAATTTGAATGAAATTTGAATGAAAATGAATTGAAAAATAAGAGAAGTGTCATCAGCGAATTAAACTATATCCGATAAGTAAGCCAACATGTAAGGAAGGTCATTAATATAAACAAGAAATAAGAAAGGGCCAAGAATTAAACCTTGAGACACGCCCATCTTAACTAAGGACCCCGAGGACGTCCCTGTTAACGTTTGCTGCCTGATAGATAGGAAAGAACAAGATCAGCAGCTTGTCCACGAATTCCGTGGTGGTGTAATTTACAGATCAGTGTATTGTGGTCAACGCAGTCAAACGCTTTTGAGAGGTCACAGAAAATGATAATTGCATACTGGGACTTTTAACAGGATTCCAAAATGTGACTGATGAGTTACCTTTCCAGTTGAGTACCTTTCGTAACCAAACTGGCGACTATATAAAATCTTATTTGAGTTAAAATGGGACAACATCTGGTCTAGCATGATTTTTTCATAGATTTGCTCTCAATGCTGGTAGAACATATATATGTCTATAATTAGAGGGATCACTCTTACTACCCGATTTGAAAATTGGTACTACTTTACTATGTTTTAATAAATCAGGAAACGTACCGCTGTCTTAACATTAATTAAAATATGCCTGTCAGTGTTAGATAGGCAGTTGCGCCATGTAATAAAATACGGGTATTCAGCTGCATCCGTTTAGGCTAACCAGATTTGCCTTTACATTTGTATGGAACGTTTTTTTAAGTTTTGCGATCAATTTGATACCTTCACGGACAAAGAAAAATGGAGCTAGTACTGCATAATATTCATTCATACTGCATAGTATTGCGTAATATTCATTTAACGCAGATGCAACTGTCCTTAATTTGTTTTATTTTACATTTTGCTTCCGGCACTCACTTCTGTGATGCACGCATGCTACATAATTGGCGATCCAGTGTTTTCAAAAGTACAAATTTAAGTTTTTGAATTTTGGTATTTTCTTAGTTTTGGTCTGGGCAGGGATTTTTAAATTTATAAGCCTAACTTTTTAAATCAAAACAACAAATAAACATAAAGTTTTTTGGTTGTTTTGATTTCGATCGGAGATGTGTGAGTGCAGTGGTGAACTGAAGACCCACTAGTAACCGAGTTGTAGGTCGTAGGTACGAACCCAGGCAGTCAATTTATTTTTGTACATAACTTCATCACCACTATTCTCAAAACGGTGACGGAAAGCATCGTAAAGAAACCGGCATGTCCTAGAACCAAACAATTCGAAGACATGTGACGTGACATCTACCAACCCGCACTGGGCCTACGTGGTGGATTGCGGCCCACTCTCTTTCACAGAGAGAAATCCTGTGAACCAGCCGTGGGAACATTATAGGCATGTTATGATATATTATGTCGACAATAATGAGATCTTTGAAGTTTTGCCATTTAATAAGAAAAGATGCTACGTTTTCCAAAAATACCAACATAATTTCAACCTTACAGCTGATACAAATGTTTTATATTATTTTCAGCTGGATACCGTTTACGATGTAATGCTGAACATAAGTCTTCTGATCGCTCTGCTCGGCGGCGTAGTCTTCGTAGTGAGCTTCGCGGGCTGCGTAGGCGCTCTCAGAGAAAATACGTGCCTGCTCAAGTTTGTAAGTAACATAGCAATATATTGATCAGCCTTCTGATCGCTCTGCTCAGCGGCGTAGTCTGCGTAGTGAGCTTCGCGGGTTTCGTCAGTGCTCTCAGACATAATACGTGCCTGCTCAAGTTTGAAAGTTACATACGAACATGCTGAACAGCATTCTGATCGCTCTGTTCTGCGGCGTAGTGTTCGTAGTCGCGCACAACCCTTCTATTGGTCCAGTAAGAACCGCACTGGGATGGATTCGGCGACAACATATAAGAAAATGATTAAAAACAAGCTGTGTGTCTGATGGGACTTCCCATCGATAGAAGTTACGAACTTCCAAAGACACTTTCATTCCCCATTTAACCGATTTAAGTTTTTTTTTTTTACAAAAACAATTTTGTAATGTAATAACACAACAATGAATACCCCCACGACCTAAACTGTTGCATGCACCCATAAGCTCAATGTTTTGCGTGCGTTACATTTCGAACTACCGCAAACCACATCGAAAATAAAGGTCGTTTACAAGCAATTATTTTTGTGCAATGTTACTTAGTTTCAGTATAAATCTATTGACAGCCTGCATGTTTAAGGAACTTTGGTGCAAAATGTTGTGCTTTTAGACCCAGTGGTTTAGAGTGAACGAATGAATTTATGATTTTATTAAGTAATAAATGTAAATAAGACGAAAGTCATGGTGTTTGAAAGAGAAGAGGATGTATCGGTGTGTGATGTGAAAAAAAATGATAATACTGTGGACAGACTCCCCAAATATAAGAACTCACTAAATGCTGTGGAAATGCGTTCCTTGCGGAGCATGTGTAGTGTGACTTTGAATGATAGGCTGAGGAATTATGTGATAAGGCAACGGTGTGGTTTAAAAGAAGATGTAGTGACAAAAATTGAAAAGAGTATGCTTAGATGGTTTGGTCATGTTGAGCGGATGAATGAAAAGAGATTAACAAAAGGTATTTACAAGGCAGATGTGAGGGGAAACGCCGGGAGGGGACGCCCTAGGAAGACATATTTTGACCTTATTGGTGATGTTCTTCAGAAAGGTCAGGTGCGTAGTACTCTCCACCAGCGCTCGTGTATGACCAGATGTATGCGATGTATGCAGATGTAACGAGGCAAAAGGAGTATGTAAGGATCGTAGCAGGGGGCGTTCTGTGGTTTCTGCCTACCCCCATGGGAAGAAGGCGTGAGTTTATGTTGGTTTACCGTACCGCCATACTATAGGAAACGGTTTTTTTATTAAGGAAAATGAAATATTTAAACACATCCAAAATAATAATCATATCATTGTATATTTGCATAACAATAGTCTTGTTTTATCTGCGTCTCTTATCAGTGCAGTAGGAAGTTATTCTGTTATCTGCACGTCTCTCCCTACACCTAGAGCATTGTATGAAGCTGTTGTTATCTGAAAACAATAGCTACTTATGAGTTTGTGGATAACTATTTGTTTGCGTGTTAGTTTCTCAATGGAAGTATGAGTTCTTTTTTTTTAATTTTTGTTCTTTATTATTAAAAGTGTTTTTATCCATACGGATATGCCAACCCCATCGTACCTTTTAACAATTTAACTTAAATTTAGGTGTACCTACATACTATGTAACAGAAAAGGAATCATTGATTAGGCATCTTCACCGGGCCACACAACATGTTCAATTTGAAGTCTCTAATCAATGATTCCCTTTCATTCTTGCTCATAACACACTCCATCAACAAATGTTGTACATCTTCAATTTGTTTACATATTTCACAATTAGGAGAAGCGACCTTTCGCATTAGGAAAGCAAATATTGCCGATGGATAGTGCCCCGATCGGAGTCTTAGTGCTGACTTAACATAACTTCTACCCAAACTTGTATCCTCAAACCAGGGCACGCGAGGAGGCTCATTTTGAATTACTTTATACCAAATCCCTTTCTTTTTTGGTATTTTATCGAAAGTATGAGTTCTGTGATACGATATTGTTTATTTTATTTTTTTAATTGTAACTTGCGCTGACTGTAAATATAGATATGTGGCGGCATCTACACCGCCACATGCGAACTAACGCATCAATCCTGCATCGCGCAATCAGAGTTTACCGCGCAGATAGCATATATACAACTTCCCGACAACAATCATCGGGCAGTTGCCCACCAGATACGACATCCATCTGGTCGGAGGATCCTCCCTTTTCTAAAGAGTATGAGTGAACTTTACACCCTGTTCATCATATCTCTAAACTGGTGACCCCGACTATGAACGTCAGCGCAGCCTTCGTGCAACTACTTCAGCGTGACGTCATCATCATCACTCCCGCAAGTCACACAGCCAGCCATCAACCACGGCTTGAACAGTTGTCCTGACCATCAGCATGCAGCGCAAGCGCATACATGGTCATCACCTTCAGCCTCATCAGCAACCTTGGCACAGCACACTGCACATTCGGCCGGTCCACAAGCAGAGTGCTTAATCCCTCTCCTGGTCGACATCAGCAGTCAGCCACCCCGACTCACTGGGGCATCTTCGCAGACAGTTCCGACTCACCGCGAACTATGCGACACCCGGTTCCAACCCACTGGAACCCAACTGGCATTGGCAAGCATCGCAAGATACAAGACTTAGTCCACTATCGACCTCCGGTCTTCGGAGGGGAGTGATGTGGCGGCATCTACACCGCCACATGCGAACTAACGCATCAATCCTGCATCGCGCAATCAGAGTTTACCGCGCAGATAGCATATATACAACTTCCCGACAACAATCATCGGGCAGTTGCCCACCAGATACGACATCCATCTGGTCGGAGGATCCTCCCTTTTCTAAAGAGTATGAGTGAACTTTACACCCTGTTCCCCATATCTCTAAAGATATAAGGTTTTATACATACATACATAACATCACACCTTGTTTCCCCGTAGGGTTTGGCAGTGGTGTACCTAAGTACACCCACATTTCGCCAGATATGCTTAAGTCCCATGTAATAGGGGGCGAGCCTATTGCCATCTACCGGGCACAAACCCAGACTCCGGGCTGCTACTGAGAAATTCCAGATAGAAAAACCCAATAACACGTTGCCCGACCTGGGAATCGAACCCAGGACCTCATGCTCAGCAGCAGCGATTGCGATCTCTAGACCAACGAGGCAATCTAGGATTTATAATAAATCAATAAGGGGTAAAATACGGTCACTGTCGGACTGCATAGAAAAGAAAGAGAAGCGGGATGACACAAGGCTTGTAATTTATTGCAAAATATTAAGTATTTATCTATTTACTCGAAAATGAGTTGAGTAATCGAAAATAACAAACAATCAAGTTAAGGAGACCACTTAGACTAATTAGGTCACACGTATCGAAATGTACTACATATTATGCGATTCAAACACCTTGCTTCAAATTTAGTTAAAATGTCGAGTAGAAAGTGTAACCAATGTTTAGATCGTTTTTGAACTAGAAGACCCGTTGCAGATTCGTTAATAAGTGCATTATTATCTTCATTAATTGAATATCCCGTTGCGACTGTAGATAAAAAGTGGGTGACAGAAGCTTTAGAATCGTTATACTCCAGTCGGCAGCAGTTAACGTATTCCTTACATTTGGTTCACCTATGTCATGGGGTCTCAACTCGAACAAACTATAATTTGTCTTGAAAAAAATTCATAGATGGCAGCATAGGTAACCATTAAGAAATTAACAATCATTCAAACTCAAACTCAAATCATTTATTTCAATTAAACCATTTACAGGCACTTTTGAATTGTCAAGGAGTCGGTCAGTCAGAAATATGAAGCTAGTTGCCCATTCCAAAGCGTAGTAGGTACCTATGGAGAAGAACGGGCAAGAAACTCCATGGACACTCTTTTAAATAATAATGTTTTTACATATATCTTAGTTACATCGATTAATGTTGACACTATAAGTGAGAACGATGTACAAAAAAACCGTACACGTTAAAAGCGTCCAGAGTGCATCAAAACATAATTAAAAACAATCCAGCTAATTAATTATTAAAATAAGCCGTGGCAGCTAAGAGATGACCAGTCCCAACTGACGGCGCCCGTTCACGAACATGACGCATGGATCAGCACCATTCAGCTCAACCATTTTGAAGGGAGCTAAATGATCCGACACACGCGCCACCGTCAACGAGACATTTGAGTGAGCATGACATACTATCAGCCGCCAAGGCACATTCAAGTCAATCTATGACATTACCCGGTAAATGGTAGCTCTATAGTACAAAGTACTCACATCTGTGCAATGCATCTATATAATAAAAAGGAGATTGAGTTTATATAATGCAAATAAATTCTTACTATCTTCAGCAGCTTCAACAGTGTTTCAAATGTCAATTAATTAGTTGTGGTGTGGAGCAGGACCGGCATTAAGCCAGGCATTTTTATCAGTTATGTAATCCTCCAACCTATAATATGCCTGCCTGAATAGTGTGCGTTTGACAAAGGATTTGAATTTTGTCTCATTCAGTTGAAGTATGTGGGGAGGTATTTTATTATAACATTTTAGACAGTACCCCATGAAAGATGAGTCTACTTTAGCCAGTCTGAAACCTGGTTGAACTAATAGGTCCCGATTTCTAGTACTATAATTATGTCTTTCACCTCTTTTACTGTAAAGATGTAAATTTTTTCTTACGTACATGATGTTTTCATAGATGTATTGACAAGGTACAGTCATGATGTTAATATACTTAAACAATTCCCTTAGAGAATCGCGCCTGCGCAGATTATAGATGGCTCTGATGGCTCTTTTCTGCAGAATAAAAATAGACTCGATGTCTGCAGCTCGTCCCCAAAGTAAAATACCGTAAGACATGATACTATGAAAGTAACTAAAATAGACCAGCCTCGCGGTATCTACATCAGTTAATTGACGGATTTTTCTGACAGCGTAAGCTGCTGAACTTAGCCGTCCTGCTAGAGATGTTAAATGAGGACTCAAGGCTACAATGGGGATTGTAGCCTTGAGTCGAGCGTGATTTCCAAGAAAAACGTTTTATCGGCGAATTCTAGCTTCTCTTGATTCAATACTATCTCACAATCACTACTCTTGACGTTTGGTAAAGAAAATCTTATACACTTAGTTTTATTTCCATTTAGTACTAAATTATTAGCCGTGAACCAATTTTGGACCAGCAGTAGGGCGTTATTTACGTCGTCAAAATTTGAAGCACGTCTATCTACCTTAAAAATCAAGGAAGTATCGTCAGCAAATAACACCATTTGTGGTTGATTTATTAATAAATGGAGTAGGTCATTAATATATACTAAAAAGAGGAAAGGACCCAATATCGAGCCTTGTGGAACACCCATTTTTACCTTTAAACCAAGTGAATTGACACCATTTATTTGAACTTGCTGTTGTCTATCATTTAAATAAGATTTTATTAAACTGAGCGCAAGTTTTCCAAGTCCGTAATGCTCAAGTTTCAAAAGCAGGGTTTCGTGATCGACGCAATCAAATGCCTTGGAGAGATCACAAAAGATTCCTATGGCGTCTTGAGCCTCTTCCCACGCGTTAAAAATATGTTTTAATAAGGTAACACCAGCGTCGGTCGTACAACGCCCTTTGGTGAAACCATACTGTTGCTCGTGAAGGATTTTATTAGTATTAAAATGATTGAGCATCTGATTAAGTATTATCTTTTCAAAAACCTTGCTGAAAACCGGCAACACGGACACAGGTCTATAATTATTAGTGTCTTTACTGTCCCCGGATTTGAAAAGTGGTATTACCTTACTGTATTTCATTAGATCCGGGAAGACTCCTTGATCCACACACAAATTAAATATTAAGGCTAAGTAAGGTGCTATAGTTTCAATTATGGAGGTACAGACTCTAATAGACATTCCCCAAAGATCTTCGGTCAATTTGATCTTGATTTGCTTAAAAGATTTTATTACTGTTAAGGGGTTAATATGCTTAAAGTTAAATTCAATCGGGCAGGCAGAAACATTCGCCCTCATTAAATCAAAAGCACGCGAGGGCGAAGAATTTAAGATTTCAGTGGTTTTTAGTGGGACACTGGTAAAGAAATTCACAAATTCCTGAGCAACTTTTTTGTTATCGCTAATGAGACCACGTGACGTCTCCTTGTTGCTAATGTATAATGCTTTAGCAGCCTTACAAGTGTTCTTAAAAATTTTTGAGTAAGAAGCAACATACTTATTAAAAGTTTCCGTGTTAATATAAGGCTTAAGGCCATACAGCTCGAAAAGTTTTTCCCTACTTTTCCTAAGTCCTTTAGTTGCCCAGTCACTAAATAAAAACTTAGGGCTGAGACTTTTAGACTTCTTCTTAAAAATATTATTAAACTCGGTTTGAACTACCGAAAATAATTCTTTATACAAACTATTAACATTATTCATTGTAAGGTCCTGATTACTTAACTTACAAATAAAAGTGCTTTTAAATTTATTTAAATTGACAAATGTTATTGGTCTGGATTGTATCTGCACTTTTTGTATCGCTATGTTGGACTCAAAAGTTACGGTTTGACCGCTGCATTGCGTTTGCATTAAAAAGCGATATACGGCAGAATTTTGGCTGAATTATGATTGGTAAAAGTCTAAACTTCGCAGTTTAGTGCAGCTTTATCTATTTTCACTCATAATACATAAAATAAAAAGGAAGCCTTTATCTTTAATTCGAACCCTTTAAATGATAAAAGTAGCCATCTGTTAATCATTTTGTTTAAATCTTTTTGCAATAGATGGCGTTTTACTCAATTGGTCCAACCTCATCACAGTTTCCAATTTTCTTACTTATTTAAATCAAACCAAGTTTTTTATTATAATTTTTACATAGAAATATAAAATAAATCTTGTAACTTGTTTTTCTGAACCCGGAACTATAAAACTTTATAGAAAAAGGATTGCATGAAACGTTTTAAAAGTAGGTACACTCCTAGATGGCGTTGTAATAATGCAGTCTCTGGCAATTAATGAGTCGCTTATGCTGCGATTTGTTGAAGAATTGGAAGACTAAAAATTGCCAGCTCAAATGCCAGACTTAGGGAGGTTTCATTTCTTCGTATGGGATTGGGTACCTGGACGTAGACCTTATATTATCTGTGCCTATGTTATGAGAGATATAGATTTCATCACCATCATCAATTCAGCCAAAAGACGTCCACTGCTATACATAGACTTCCCCCAACACCGCGACTTCGACCGGTTCTGTGCTTCCCGCATCCAGCGGATTCCTGCGGCCTTCACAAGGTCATCGGTCCACCTTGTGGCACGTACGGCTTTCGGTACACGGTCGCCATTCCAGAACCTTTCGGCCCCATCGGCCATCTGTTTTGCGAGCAATGTGCCCTGCCCACTGCCACTTAAGTTTGACAATTCTTCGGGATTTGTCGGTTACCTTGGTTCTCCTGCGGATGAGAGATATTTAAGCACTTAAAAATGAAACTACTAGGTTAGTAGTTCTATTTTTAAGTAGGGTCTGCCAGGGTAATTGTAAACGGGTGATTGAAAACATCTATCATAAAATAATAAAAGTTCATTTAAAATCAAGGTTTTTAGTGAACCCAATAAAAAAGACGGCGATTCATACGACATATTTTGATACTCGCAAATATATCAAAACCTATAGGGTACCTACTTCCCGTTGACCTAGAATCGTGAAATTTTGCAAGAAGTAAGGTATCACAGCATAAGTATAAGAAAAAAGTTTGCAGTTGGAGAATTGACCGTGACGTATATCGATGTATGGGAGAATATTTTTTACAACTGATATGTTAAGTTTGTTCTTGGGATATATTCATCCCAACCACGGAACCATTGCGCGGGGTCCGACACGCACTTGGCCGGTTTTTTTACATTTATTTCTGTATAGCTCCAATAATTAACAACTTTGATCTGAGTGATACAAACCGTGTAAACAAGTGTTATTATACCTACTTTCCCACTGTCTGGTCAAAATTAGTTCAATATTTTAGTCATAAAAACATGTTGAACACACTGATTCATTTTCACATCAAGTTTATTACGGTAAATAATCACTTAATTGTTAGAATTAATTCAATTTGCGGTTGTCTATGTACTACTGTTAAATGACAATAATTGGTTTAGTGGAAAACGCGACTGTTTACTTAAATGTTAGGATTAGATACATCAAAATAATGTAATGTCTCTCCTGTTATCCCTGAAGGTTCAGGCACAAATGTAAGAACACCTACAATTATTGCCAGTTACGTTCAGCTGTAGCCCGCCAAATTCAGAGAATTTTTCAGAACATTTCATGAAAATTGGACGATTAATATGAAATTCCTGATTATTATTCAGTAAATATATCATTCCTACAGTCTTGAATCGCAGTTTTATCAACATTTGACGTAAGACAGATCAGCAATTTGCAAAAAAATACAAAGAAAGTTTGAATTTTGCGGGCTACGGCTGAGGATTCACCTTATAGCCCTCTTGCAGTTCGGTGTCTTGGAGTGCGTCTCGGCGAGCACTAGCCGTTGAACTGCGAGATTTTTATACAAAAAATAAACGAAATTTTAAAATGTGTTCTCTCAACATACTCTTAATAAGCCTTTCTCTTTTGATATAATTTACAAGGTTTCATGATGGAATCTCTTCAAGATACACGTTTTAATTAGCGATTTAATGTCATCTTTTTTTGTCATGGCAATTATTATAATTGACGTTTTTGTCTTCACAAAATGCTTGATGTTAGTTTTTTTTAAATATGTTTTTTTTTGCGCAACATTAACATTTGGCTAGATTTACAGAGGTTTATGAAAGTTAAAACTTGTTCCGCACCTCGCCTTAAGTCCCATGTTAATACGGAGATATACTAAGTATAGCCTATTGCTATCCACCGGACATAAATCCCGGCTACGGACTGCTCTGTGAAGTTCCATACATGATCTGGGGATAGAACCCAGGACCCCACTCAACAGTCGCCCTGCGACCATTAAACCAACGCGACGAGGCAGCGAACTATTAAGGCGGAGGAAACATTTCGTTTAAAAAAATCGTTGTGTTCATAAGGAATGGCCAAAAAGAAGTGAAATTTTCTGGACCTTTACATATTCTCCTCTTATATAAGAGCCCGTCAAAAAAGCCTGATGTCAGTAATGTCCCAGATAAACACAGAAAGTACATATGAATTGAAAAAAGTCACATTGGTACAAACCTACTTACAGAAATGAGATCATATATCAAACAATGAAAAAAAAAAACTATTTCACTAAATAAACTTAAACGGCGTTTTTCCCATGGCATAGCATAGCATAGCATAATCAGCCTATAACGTTCTCACTGCTGGGACACAGGCTTCCTCTCTATGAGAGGGAGTGAGCCGTAATCCACCACGCGGGCTCAGTGCGGATTGGTAAAAGTCTTCGAAGTTTTGGTTCTAGGACATGCCGGTTTCCTCACGATGTTTTCCTTCACCGTTTTGAGAGCAGTGGTGATGAAATTATTTACACAAAGTAAAGCGCCTGCTTGGATTCGAACTAACGAACTACAACTCGTAAGTCACGGCCGTTACCACTGGGCCACCACTGCTCTTTTCCCATGGGGGTGGGCAGAAACGACTAAACGCCACGCTACTAACAAAAACACGTTTCGTGGCCTGTCTATGGTACCACTTAGTTCTTCTAACTACATTTTATAGATTTAGTTGCAGTTTACGCCATCATTCAGTGAGAGCAGTTATTCCAAAGGTCTTAAGTGTAGAATAAACTAGCTTCTGCGCGTGACTTGGTCCGCGTGTTGTTCCCCCGACCCGCCCTTAACCGTCCTCAAGAATTGGGCCATCAAATGGAATAAGCTTTTTTCATCCGACCGAGCTTTTTTCTTTTTTCAAACAAACAAACAAATTCTTCAGCTTTATTTTTAGTACAGATATAGATTTATATTCAACTGAGCTGAGGTATATCAGAGAAATCTCAATGTGTGATATGTCGCCTTTGCACTCATGCGAATCAGGAATGACTGGTAACTAATAACTATTTTCAATTTCCTCCACAGTATTCCCTCTGCCTGCTTATTCTCTTCTTGGTTGAGATGGGCGGCGCTGTCTGCGGATTCGTCTTCCCTCGCTCCCTTCATGGATTACTAGAGCTGAGCTTCACCGAACGAGTCGTCCACGCGTATAGAGATGACCCTGATCTGCAGAACTTTATCGATTTCGCACAGAGTGATGTGAGTTTTTTTAAATCGATTTTCCGGTAGAATTTTTCTTGTTTTCCATTTTACAGCTAATTTGGTGTAGTTAATTAATGCCTGCTATGCTTCGTAGCTGTGTTGTAAAACGCAATTAGTTATTTTAAATTAGGCATCAGGAAAATTAGAACCCTATGATTTTTGTATGCGATGAACTGACTGATTTACTTTTAAATTCTGTTAATACGTTTTTTTACGGTCACAATTTTTGTATTTTGATCAACAAAAAGCTTGAATTTCGCGGGCTACTTTAGAGCATCCACCTGAATTGTTTTTTTTTACAGACGACCCACGGTGCTCTCAAATTTTCAAAAAGCACGCGGATCGTCTGTCGCGGACCATCCGTCGCGGACGGCCTCACTTCTAAATACGTATCTATAATTTTCTTTCGTCTTCCAGTTCCACTGCTGCGGCCTTACCTCAGACGGCTACATGGACTGGTCGAAGAACGAGTACTTCAACTGCTCGTCTCCTTCCGTGGAGCGCTGCGGGGTTCCGTTCTCATGCTGCATCAACGCGACCGACATCTCCTCGGGGCTCGTCAACATCATGTGCGGATATGGCGTGCAGAACTACCCGGTGAGTCCGGGATGAAAAGGCTGATCCCAAGTGTCTTTAAGGAGGAGAAAACCTGTTCTTAGGCTGTTCCATATGTCTTGAAGGCCAGTCTTTTAAAATGTGACTGCTGTCGAAACCAGAAGTTATCAGAAGCAATCAAGTACGTATCCTAATTTTTCAGATATTTTCGGTAACCCATCGAAGCCTTGACCTTAGATAGTGTTGCATAACAGATGCATCAGAGATGTTCTCCAAGAACCGAACTGACGGCTTCCACGCAGATATGCGCGAAAAAATTGCATCACTGATGGGATCGAACGCGGGTCAAAACAATAGCATCCTGAAAACAGTGGCGGAGAGTCCTTACGGGGAGTAAGGACTCTCCGCCACTGTTTTCATGTCAAACCCCCTTGTCTCACACCGCATTCCAATCTATATGCTGAAGAGAGAGTGTAAGACCGCTTTACGTGGTTCTTTTGATTGGCATACCAGTAATGGAAGGTATTCAGTATTTGTGCAGGTGCACCCCTGTCCCTCAACTTGTCCCAAAGCACATCATACGAAACAAGATCGAAGGCTTTTGAGAGGTCCAGGAAACAGGCGTACACCGGCGTCTTACGATCAGTATAGCATTGAACAGTATGCTTGAGACTCAAGATAGCAGTTTCAGTTGATAGTCCAGGCTGGAACCCGAACTGTGCTTCATGAAGATTTAAAATGTTTTTCAAACATGAGTCAAGCATACTGTACTTTAGCCATGATCGTTGCCAAGGAAATCGGGCGATAATTCCCTTTACTCGATATGTCCCCAACCCTGTTCTTAACGATGGAAACTACAATAGTTTTCATTAGCTTTTCTGGCAGAAATGAATGACTAACACACATCGTATAGAACAACGACAAGACCCTCGGCATGTGGAGCCCTGCATATTTCAAGTGCTCAATGCTGAGTCCATCATGACCGGGAGACTTGCACCTGCCCATTTTTTGTATGACTCCTTTGACTTGCTTGGCAGTGAAGTGCATAAGTGTCTCCTTTTCCTGACAACAATAATCAGCACCTGCGGAAGGAACTGAGGGACCAAGGGGAGATTGCACCTGAAAATGTTTCGTAAATAAGTTTGCAATATCCCCTCGATCACTCTTCCCCTCCACAATCACCGCGAGGCCCAGGCCTAGTATCCAACTTACCTGTGGATTTCCAGAATTTGCCAAAGTTCTTAGCAGCACTTTGTTCCGTTAATATGTCCATTTTAATTTGTTCTTGACTCTTTTGGCACCCCGTAACACCCATAAAATTTGGAACCCATAAAATGACAAAAGTAGCCATCTGTTAATCATTTTGTTGAGAGTTCTTTGAAAGAGATGGCGTTTTACTCAATTTGACCTGTCCTCACAGTAACCACTATCGTTACTCATTTAAATCAAAAAGCTTTTTTATCTATAATTTAACATATAAATTTAAAAGATATCTGTTGTGTTTTCTGCACACGGAACTACATATTATAAAATGGATTGCACGAAACGTTTTAAAAGAAGGTCGACTCTTAGATGGCGTTGTAAAACTACAATATCTGGCAATTAGTGAGTCTGATGCTGCCATCTAGTGAAAAATTGGACGAAGAAAATAGCCAGCTCAATAGCCAGAGTTAAGGCGGTGTCATTGTGTGTACATAGTATTATATTATCTGTGGTCCGGGTAACTAAGTCCGACTTCGTACCGTTAGTCGACGTTCGCACGGCCGTAAAAATATCGAGGCGGGATTTTATCATTGGATTTTTTCCTACATGCGAACGTCGATGCGATTAACTGATGTCTGCTGCCCCGGTGCAATGCACCACCTCAACGTTTCACGGCGTTGGTACCGTTTGATCCTGACGACCCCAATTCAGACATAAGGGGGCTGGTGTCGGCTTTCAGACACCATAATTAGGAGAAAAAAATATTGAATGGTGTCTGTTTAATCATGAGGTTGACCCATTGTCTTCAAGGCCGCGCAGCCACATAACTGACCAAGATCATAGGTCAATATTAATAGGAAGATATACAGGAGACTTTTAAAGCTCGGTTTCTCGCCCTATTCTTATTCAGGATCACTTTGACAGTATCCTTAAAATTTACCAAATTATATGTCTTTGCCAAATGATTGAATATCCCGGACGCGGAGCAGTGGTAACGGTCCCGACTTACGAGTTGTAGGTCGTGAGTTTTAACCCAAGCAGGCGCTTTACTTTGTGTAAATAATTTCATCACCACTGCTCTCAAAACGGTGAAGGAAAAAGTCGTGAGGAAACCGGCATGTCCTAGAACCAAAAATTCGAAGATATGTGACATCTACCAACCCGCACTGAGCCCGCGTGGTGGATTACGGCTCACTACCTCTCATTGAGAGGAGGCCTGTGTCCCAGCAGTGGGAACGTTATAGGCTGATTATGTATGTATGTAAGATTATCTGAAAAGGTTGTCTGGTTTTGCAATTTCCATATTATCTATGTCTGATGTTCAAATAAGTCCTGAATTAAGCTCGACTGTGGTAAATAACAAATCTTAGCTATTACGATTACTGCGAGGCATATCCTCAAACGAAGGTCAGAATTGCCCGAGTCAAACGATTCTGACGTCAAACGCCCTCGTGCTACGTTGTGGCAGGACCGAGCATCGCCATTTAATCGTTCTATATTTGCGGATAAACGTGTCAACCAAAAGCCACAAGTCACATGCTACGTCTGCGGGGAGCCAGGCCACTCGTCTCCACCTTTCCAATGCGGGGTTCCTGTTTAATTTAAAGTAGTGTTCAGTTTCTGAAAGTCCAAACTGAATAGCTGGGGTGATTAGACCAATCAAAAAAAAAAAAAAATTGCTTTAATTAATGTCCCAACTCTGTTACTCAATTTCCAAATAATTCGGCCGGGGAAAAGGCAATGTTAACTAGACACCAGAGCATGACCAAATACACGCAAAAATGATCCACATTTTGAGGTCCGAATCAGTTTTTGACCCTTCCTTGCCCATTGAACTCTATACCGATGCAAGTAGTGAGGGATATGGTGCAGTTCTTATCCAAAAATATAATGATACTTCATATGTTATAGCGTATTTTGCATTGACGAAAATTCACTGTATTTACCGAACTCCCATAGATAAGGCTTCTCACTCAAAACGTTATTTGACTCCAAGGCTTCACCGTTGGTGGGGGCTATATTGCAGGCTTAGGATTTTGATATCGTGTACGAAGAAGGTCGAAAGATGGCTCATGCAGATTTCTTGTCTCGCAATTTATGAAACACAAATAGTTCTAAACCTCGTAAAGTAAATTTTACATTTAGATAAAGATCGGAAGCGCGATTCGGTACTTTTTGAAATGATAACAATTCCTAAATAATCAATTACCTCTTGACCAGGAATATTGTATAGGAAGATAGAACCACGCCTCCATTAGTTTTCCGTCTTCCCTGCTTTGTTAAAATTGAATGCGTTGACGGTGTAGTTGAACCAGAGCGGAGGCTTGACGTCGAACGCGCTCGGTACGAGTTGCGCCTGTGGTGTCGCGGCGGTGGCGTGCGCGAGCGGTCGTGGTTCTTATGGCGGTATGACTTCTTCAGTTCGGTGATCTCGTCGTGCAATTTTCTAATTTCTTCGACGTGATTTTGTATGCTCACCGGTGGGTTTTGCTGGGACGCTGATGTGACAGATACTGCGGAAATTTCACTTGCTAGTTGAAGCATTTTTTTTCGGCGAGCTTGGCTAATTCATCGAATGCTGTATCCTTGCTTATTGTGTCACTTACTACAAGTACTGATCGGACGTGCGCGCAGTAAGTTCATGTGAGCGAGATTGCGCTTGTGATTTGGTATTTGGCTAGGCTTTCTAGTTCCATATCCGAAAGTAGCTTCTATAGCTGCTCGCCATCAGATTATTCGTACACAGAAATAAGACGTTTCTACTGAATATTGACGATCGACAGACGGATTGTGTGATAAGTCACATATTGGCTCGATGTCTTCTTTTTGTAGCTGAGCGATGACCATCTTGCCTTCTGTGTTTCACTTGTCTTGAGATCACGCGTAGCTGCTTCGAAACTGATGAACCATAATCGGGGTTTGTCGCGCCAGAAAGGTGGTACTCGAAGGAAAAGCGAGATTTCGGCGATATGTTGGGGTGATAGCGTAACGTCCTGTGAGTTCGGTGAGCTTGCTCCTGCTAATTTCATGTCTGGTTGTTCGGTGTCACGCTGCATAGTTTTCTTGCGGTTGCTTCGTTCGGGGTCACCACTTTGGCGTTTAGGCAGTAGAGGGATGAAACTCCAGATGAAGATATAATCAGAAATATAACATAACATCACGCCTTGTATCCCCGAAGGGTTGGGCAGAGGTGTACCTATAGTACACCCAGTACCCCCACATTTCGCCAGTTATGTTTTAAGTCCCATGTAATAGGCGAGACTATTACATGGGCTGGGACTCAGAAATATATCCGTATATTTAGACGTACCGAGGTTATAAATATGAGTCACACACAGCTGAGCGCCAGTGTGATGTCGCGGGGCGCGCGCGCAAAACGTGCGTGCTGCCACAGAACGTAGAAGACTTTAGGAAAACTTTACGAATTTTATTGGTTTCCCGACATGGCAAAATTTGTAAAAAGATTATTTTTTGCTATGTAGTATGTAAAACTTCCAAAGGCCCTTTAGGTGTACAGCAAGTGCAGTTACATTCAATTCCAAAACATCCAATCGGATAACGGACGTTGTTATGACTGCAGTGAGTTTAAAAACTTTTGTAATGATAATACAATAGAGCTCCTTTTCATAGCAACTGGTTCAAGTAGAGCTCACGGTCAGGTTGAGAGGATCATGCAAACTTTAAAGAACATTTTTTACTGATAGTTAATGTAATTCTAGTTGTCATTCGGGGTTCCTCACTTAATCTAGCTAAAATAACTCCTAGTTCTTCTGAAACAACTGTAAATTTAAAGTTGAAACTGCTCGTTCATCGTGCATCATAAAATATGCAAAGAGTGACTAAAGCTGACACTAAGGTTTAATAAGGGAAAAGCCCGGACTAAACCCGCCGTGCCCGAAATAAAATAAAAATAAAGAAATAAACCTTTTGCAGGTGATTTTTTGTAAATTGCAAAGAAAGACATCAAAATAATTTAACAACATAACATAACATCACGCCTTGTTTTAAAAATTTAAATTTAAAAAAATAAGTGACCTTGTAAAATAGTCACTGTTTGACGAAAATTATAGTGATGATGATCATAAACGAACCGTGGCAGATAATGAGTTCAGTATGGCTATTTTACCTGTAAATAATAATATGACCTCAGATTCAGGGGAAACTCGTACTCTAAGCTCTCGCGCATTGACTGCGGATGATTCAGAGGAAACACTTTCTGTAAGCTCTTGCACCCTTAGTGCAAATGGTTTAAATAACTCTGAAGAAACTTTATCTGTTAGCTCTCGAACATTAAGTGTAGATAATTCCGAAGCTATAATAGAATCTTTGGAATGATCAACTAGTATGGTCTCTTCTACTTTTGTGGGAGACGATCATCTCTGCAAACAAAATATTAAGATCACTCCAGCTGTTATTTGATGATGATCCTGTGTTGCGCTGAAGGAATCTCACCTGCTTTAGTGGGTGACGATTTAGACGCATATTTAAACTGTAGGGGTTTTCTTTTATAAAGAAATACCTAGACCAGTGATATGTAACGATGATGATGATATAAATTAATGAGTCTTTTTTTATTAGATGACTGAATGCACTCGAGGACGAGTGATTTGTCAGAATGGCCGTGACGGCAGCCATATTGATTAGCAGCTGCGAGAGACGGCGACTAGATGGCGCTAGTGGAACGTGCACCAGACGCATCATAAAGAAATCATTCACTCTATAGATCATTTGGCTTAATAGACTTGAATCCAATGTTGTCAGTCTAATAAAATGTTGTGACGTTTCGCTGTCAAGCGATCGCCTTTAAAAGGAGCTGCGCTGTTCAATCAGCACCTCCCCCCCGACCCTTGCTTCCCCCCCGACCCTTGCTCGATGAAGTGCCAGCCCGCGCCGTAGCTAAGCCTGTAGCTTTAAATTCCCCGAATAATAATAATCAACAAAATCTGATCCAGCCTGTCCCATCTTGCTGTCCTCCCGTCAGCGACGCCCTAAGCCGAGGTCCGTACCCCACAGGTGGTGCCCTTAGCGAGCGTTCGCTTAGTAATGTAAGTAGTTTTACGCCCCTGGCTGGAGGCTTTGAGTCCGCTTAAGGCAGCCACAGGATAGTCCGGTTAAGTAGTCACGACCTCTCAAGCTCAACTACGAGATGCCATACCCAAAAAAAAAAAAAAACAATCAGCACGCATTTCGAACGGATGCGTCTTGGTGCACGGACCACTGTCTCTCGACAGTCAGTACTGCCCGGTTATTGGACGTGGAACGATGTCTCTGACAATTAGTACTGTCCTTATTGCGGTGGGTGCATGGACCACTGTCCCTGACAGTCAGTACTGCCCTATGTGACCGCCCTCACTAAAATTATTAGTTATTTAATTCTATTTATATACTTATGATACTTATTAACTGATTGTTCAATTGAAAATGTATTGTCATACCTGACTCTTACTTCTGATGTCTGGGCTTAATCCGACATATATAAAAAAAATATTGAGTCTTGTTAATATTGTAAAACTGTTTTTATTTTTAATTTTTTAGTTATATAACCACACAGATTTACGTACCAGTACTTACTAAGTGAAAGAAAACAACTAACACGATTTTAGAGAAAAAGGAGGATCCTCCGGCCAGACGGTTGTCGTGTCTGGTGGGCAACTACCCGACGATTGAAGTCGGGGCGTTGATGCTAGTAGCGCGGTAAACTCTGCTTGCGCGGGGCAGTTTTTTTGCGTGACGACAGTGTGTTGTTATATACGTAGTTCGCATGTGGCGGTGTAGGTGACCGGAGGTCAATAGTGGGCTGAGTCTTATAACTTGCAATGCTTGCCAGGGCCAGTTCAGTTTCCAGTGAGTAGAAATCGGGTTCCGCACAGTTCACGGTGAGTAGGAGCTGTCTGCGAAGATTCTCCAGTGCGTCGGATGTGGTACAGCGCCAGATTGCGGCTGACTGCTGGAGTCGACCAGGGGAGGGTTTTCAAGGGCTTTGCTGAGGACTGGCCGAAAGTGCAGTGTGCAGTGCCAAGGTTAATGGTTAGTTCGCATGTTGCGAAACAGATGCCGCCACAGGATGAAGCAAAATAAGTAATAAGTTATGTTACAGATCGTTTGCAATTCTCAATGGATGTGAAAGGGCGTAGACCAGTCTTGCTCTTTCACGTCTGCGAAACGAGTACTGAAGTAATATTAAAAATATTGTGTTTCACATAAATCTGGGCACTTATGAAAGGTCAGAAACTAGGTGCACGGTTCCAATTGGGCGTTTCTTATGTAGAGGAGCCGGCAAGAAACTCCAAAATTACTCTTTTAAAAATAATTGGCTTTTACAATGTTTTCAAATTACAGCGGAATTTATTTACTAAGCCAAAAACCAAATCTGTTTTCTCTATTCGTTTGGTTCGGTTAAGCCAAGATGATGCTTCCATAGAAATACTTATTTTACCCTCGATAACATTACTTTTACCTAATTCCAGGTGGCCGAAGCAAGCAAACGCATTTGGACGAGCGGCTGCATCGAAATTGTCCGGTCCTGGGCTGAGCGTAACCTATACACCATCGCTTCCGTGGCATTAGGGGTCGCCCTATCGCAACTGTTCGTCATCTACCTAGCCAAGACCTTGGAGGGGCAGATTGAGTTGCAAAAAGCCAGGTAGGAGTCACATTGCCGGTTGCGGCCCTCTGCCGGCCTTAGGATTGTCTTGAGGATGAGGTAATGTGGATAGGTTAAGTGGTTTAGGTTTATATCTTCATTGAGAAAGGTATAAGAAAAGATGAAGAAAGAAAAGACGTTTATTTGCGGTAAACATGACGCAAAGAACGAACACAAACAAATTGGGGGAAAATATGCGTCACATCCACGCAGGACGGCTATCGCTCAGCATAATGCTACGACCCTATGCGATACACAGCCCAACGCTTATCGCTAAGATAAAATAATATCAAATTATAAAATAAAGACACAATAAATACATAGTTCTAAGTGTTCAAATAAACTTCGTTTATGAAATGGTAACATTCCGGGCAACGACTCACGCGCCGCTGGCCTGTGATAATCTGTGCTCGCAGAAACGGAACCAACATCAACTGTTCATTTCTATGCCGTTCTTGTTTGACCACTTGATGGATGGTATGCTTAAGCCGTGAGCAGCGAACACTGCGTAGAGAGTAAACGTGGTGCTGTTCCACAAACGATGGGACACTAACACCCATATTCTAAATCGTAACCTCAAAAGCGAGGGGGACCTCAAGGCGTGCCTCACTCCGATGACTATGAATACCGATTTTGATTTCGAATTTCGATTTTTATATAGATAAATTGTCAAAAAAAACTAAGCTCTGCAGCATACGCCGTTAGAAAAAATTTGTAATTTAACTGATTTAGAGCCAGCCCGTTTAGTATACTTTAGTTATTTTCATAGTGTGATGTCGTACGGTATTCTTTTGTGGGGAAATGCCGCCGACATTCAGACAATTTTTGTTTTACAAAAAAGGGCAATTAGTTAAATTTAATTATATATTGATGTTTAATATTATTTTACAATTTTTTTAAATATTTTTTTTTTTTTAAATTTGTACCCTTTTACATACACAATGACATGTATATATTTACTGTATTATAATAATATTTTAATTTTGTGAATGTGTGGACTATGTGGGTCATTGTATTTTTAATTTTTTTCTTTTAGTTGTTTTTTTAATTTTTAATTTTTCTCTCAAAACGGTGAAGGAAAACATCGTGAGGAAACCGGCATGTCTTAGAACCAAAAATTCGAGGACATGTGACATCTAACAACCCGCACTGGGCCCGCGTGGTGGATTACGGCCCACTCCCTCTCACAGAGAGGAGGCCTGTGTCCCAGCAGTGGGAACATAATAGGCTGATTATTCTATTCTTATTCTAATCATGGTCTGGCTGTTTGGGTACTTTATGCGGCCTACCCAAATGTCCTTTCTTTTGTATTATCCGTCGAATCGTTGAGCTCCTTAGTTCTGAGTTGAGCTGCACCATGATTGACAAATGGGTGCACTGACTGGATGTGATTTCAGTGGACCTGCCACTCAAATCAGTCTTTCCTCAAAAGACCATTTCAGACACCAGTCTACAGGGTCCTCATATGATTTGACCAAGTTTATTCTCGGATTTTTATACACTTTGCCATTAATGGACTTAATATACTATACAATGACATAAAAATTTACTTTTTATAGTATTATAATATTTTAATTATTGTGAATGTGAAGGCAGTGTGGATTTGTTGTTTTTTTTTTTATATCTCAGTTTATTTTTTAAAGTTACTTTTAATCATGGTCTGGCAGTTTGAGTAAATGCGGCCTACCCAAATGCCCTTTCTTTGGTAATGTTCGTCGAATCGTTGAGCTCCTTAAGTTCTGTGTTGAGCTGCATGGTTACTGACAAATGCGTGCACTGACTGGACAGGTCCACTCATTCTGTGTGGTTCTCTTGTGTAGTCTTCAGAGTGTGAGTCGAGGCAATGCATTAGGAATGCGTCAATATTCAATAAACACTTGAAAAGAAATTATGAAAATTTGATAAAATACGCGTGTTTTGGTTAAAACTTCCTTGTTGACTACCTCAAGGAAGCTTCTACGTACCTTAGCCGTAGTCGGCTAAGGTACGTAGTACATTATATTTGACAGTTGGTTCCTCAACTCAACTCACCTCGACTGAGGAAACTGCTTGATCAAACCACATGTAACAAGGGGGCGAGCTTGTTGCCATTAAGTATACTGTCCATTACGAGCACAAATTAGACTCATTTTAATGTCTTCTTCTATATCTGAAGAATTATTCTAATTATGTTTAATTAAAAAAAAAATGTGTTTTGTATTGTACTCAATAATTAACTAATCTATTTTCAAAAACTTTACAGATGGCAAACCTGAAACAGGGGCACATTGGGCGCATACCGCGACGAGTGCCGGCGAACGCTTCTGTAGCACGCAGAGCCTCGCCCGGGACTCGAACCCGCGCCCCCAGCTCTCCACATGTGATCACCGCACCATCGGAAGCAAACCCGGGAACATGTGAAGTGTTTGGACTATTTAAAAAAAACTGGAATCGATACTGCGTCTAATGTGCCATCGAATTTTAAAGATTCCGACAGTGATTTTTGACACATATGATGTGCCATTTTTGTGGACGGTTTACATTTCAACATTAATTCGGACAAAGTGATCTTTATTTGATACCAAATTGTATCAAACTGGACTTTAATATTGCGATTTTGAATGTTGTGCCATTTCGAAGCGAAGTCGCGATCTAAAAAATGTGTAGTTTTGCCATCGACTTTTTATTATCGGGAATTTTACTTATTTTTATGGCTTACAAGTGCTGCGTAACACGGTGATAAGCTTGCACGCAAGAGACATACCGTCTTCAAGAATGTTCGATATGTTTTTGAACAAAAGCATCGATTTCGTTTTCACAAAAATAATTGAAAACATGGAAATTAATGTCTGTATTTCTGCCTCATTTATGGTATTGCCTGTTGAAAAAAAATAGCAACATGTTTCTCTCGGTCAGTGTTGCCATGACTAAACAATAAGTAAAATTCTCCAACAGAAAAAAAACAGCATTTACGAAAGAATCTCAGGATAGTTCGGAACTGTATTTCGTATCATCGCGCCGGCCCCATAGGGAGCCGACAGATCTCTGCGAGCTTTCTTGAATAAGCGGCATTATTGTGCATATTATTATTAGGTGTAATTTATAATATATGTCTGCCAATTCATGGTGTTAATATCTGTAGTTTTTAAGATGTATATATCTAAGTATTGTTGTATTAAATTTTGGAATAAGTAGAACTTGACAAAATGGTGGACACACTTGGTTGATCTTGTTATTCGGTAGAATTATACAAAAACCAGTTAAATGATATTTTATTAGATCTGTTCAATGATAAACCCAAAGTTTTAAATCGTTAGATTCGCCCTACCGCCCGCGTCAATAAATGGTCACGTGTCCGTTTCGTTGACTAACACATATGAAGTACCAAATATACATATATATTGTTCCATGCGGGAAGTCTGAATAACACTCTTCTTAATATGGCCACTTTTTCGCGCGACCTAAGTACGATGAGGGCCAATCTTAACGATTTAAATCATTGCATTAACCCTTACTTTATGGCTATGACATCAAGAAGAATAACATATCGCAAATTATTTTCGTTGTTCTTTATCGACAGAAATGCGCAGTTTGTCGGTCATCAGCATGAGTTCTACTTATTACATAGAGCAGTATATAAAACACATGTATTCTATAATATCTTAGTTAATTCTGCATTTATAACAGACTGTATATAAGCGTCTTTATTGTAACAATAGGGTATAATATCCTTTGAATAATATGAATTTAATTCTCGATATCTTTAGTGACAGTTCTGCTGTAGTACCGATACCAGTTGACTTACTAAACGAACTTCTTTTAAATTAAAAGGAGTTATGATTGATGTTATTGGGTTTTTCATTCTAGAATTTCTCAGTAGCAGCCCGGAGCCTGTATTTGTGCCCGGTTAATGGCAATAGGCTCGCCCCCTATTACATGGGTCTTAATAAATAACTGGCGAAATGTGGGTGTAATATAGGTACACCGCTGCCTAACCCTTCTGGGATTACAGACGTGATATTATTATTCATGATAATTTGCACATCAATAAAGCTAAGTCCACATTTGCATGGACGTAAAATATAGCGTCGGGATCTTTTCGCGCACTGGATCTTCAACCCAATGCTCAGCGCGGAGTATTGAAAATCCAATAGTATGATTTTACGACGCGCTGGGATGCACTCTGTTGGATTCTCAATGATTGGTTCAACACCGAGAGTTGAAAATCCAGTGCGTGCAGTGAACGTGGTCTAACAGAGTCAAAAATGAACAACCTTGTATGTTAAAAAAAGTATAGAGGATGTAAGAGACATCTACGACGAAACTGTTAAAATGAGTTTAGTACCAGATTCTAGACACACCAGTGTTAAAATATTCTGTCGGTTATTTTAAAAAAAAAGGTGCTCCGTACATTTTGACGATGTAAGTATTACACTTTTGTATGAAACAGCAGATTTTTAATTGTCAAACATTCAGCATACATGATTCTAGACTTCTTAACGTAGAAATTTTTCGTTGGTTGGTGGAAAGTGGAATACCAACGCGGTCGAAATATAAGGAACAGCTACTATTATTTTAAATAACCGACGAAAGAATTTAAAACTAGTGCTTTCAGAATCATGTACTGTAACATGTTACACGTCGAAGAGCCACCCTGCATACTCTAAAGTTTATTGTACAACACAAAAATACGCAAAAGCACTTCAAAATGTACAATGGGCCGGCCTTATCGCTTTCTGCGATCTCTTCCAGGCAACCATGTAATGGACACAAATATGGCCATGAAACGGAAAACAAAATCACAGACTGCAGAAATGTTTCTACCGCGGGATGTCAAAATTCAAGAAAAGAATCACTTTTTTGTTTAAGAAAGTGATTTTTCTTATCTTCGTAGCGTGGATTTTCGCCTGATGGGCATAAAATGGGGCTGTCGTTTAAATTTTGTTAACTGGTTTAGAATTATGTGTTGAATTCATGGTAAAATATCTTAATATCTAAAATAGAAATAGCTATTCAACTAGTATCGGTAACGGCGCAATAATGAATGTTACGTTTAATAATTATATAAAATAAAATAGTAAATAATTATCATGTCTCACAAAAAAAAACTTCCTTTTGTAATGTTTAAGTAGGAAAAACAAATTGTGATAGTTTTTATTATTCCACTTTTTCTAAAATCCCTGTTGCTGATTAGTGCAAGCGCAATAGGCTCTTATAAGCAGGGTAGATAAAGATTATAGTCGCTTGCACTAATCTGTCTAAAATGGGTCGTTGCCTAAAAATAGGCCGTATGCTCAATTTTTTCCAAAACTAAAATTCAAAGACTAAAAACCGAAAGGTGTTGTTTTTTCCGCTGTAAAAATGTAGACTGATTTATTTTTTAATAGAAAAAAATATTATACTGTTTGTAGGAAATTTGTTGAAAGAAAAAAACTTTGTTTTTTTTCCATTATGTGCAAATAATGTTGAATATTTTGAATTTCTGAGTTTTGCGGTGCATAATCTATATAGGTAATTACTATATAATTTTCTGTAACATATGCATTTTCAGATTCGCTCAAGAAATTATATATTAAAAAAAAAAACGAAATACAGTATTAGAAATTTTTTGCTAATTATCAATATGAAATTCTATCGAAATCGTCCCAATTGCACATGAGTGCAATTGGCTCAATTTTCTTGCAGTTTACAGTTGTTCATTTACAGAAAAATTCGTAAAAATTCGACTGTGTCAAACTATTTCGTCGTTAAAATTTGGGTATTTCAAAATAGAAGTAAAACGTTATCGAATTTAAGTTTAAAGAGTTCAAATTGAGATTTAAAGTACTGTCAACTGACATTGGGCCAGTTTCCCAAAAGAAAATGATCACAAAAGTGACAAATTGTCAAGCGCGCGATAACCGCTGTCATAAGTTTTGAATGACTTATCAACAGCCAACCACAACCGTTTACGCACACTTTAAAATTTGTCACATTAATTTTGCGGTAATTTAAAACTCGCCCTTAAAATTGCGATAGTCAAAAATATTGTCTTCTCTCAGTGTTTTTTTTTTACTGTTGAACTGTTAGGTAATGTTAAAGTTTTAATATTCAAACCACAAAGGTTATTATGAATTACAAGAGACTTTAGTATCAGTCTTTTAAAAGGGATTTTTTTCCCTATATAAGCTTATAGTCCCTTAGAAAACACGTATTATTAATACAATAAATATTAATTTCCTAATGAATGAAAATGCAATAATATAGGAAATCTAAAACTGCCATTAACAGTTGATTAGTAAACTCTCAGCTTAAACTCACTGGTCAATCAAAATCACTGCAAAGATTTTTTTTCAACTTCCAAGTGCAATAGTTTATAATAAATATAAGTTGATTTTAATGCCAGTGTAGTGAATATTCCAGACGTTTCCTCTAAATAGTAAAATTAACAACGTTATTATGTGAGATCTGTATTCCTATCGACAAACACAGGAAATTACGTTTTCAGAAAAAGGAAATTCATATATTTGAAAAATTATAAATAAACATCATCATCATACTTATCAGCCGAAATACTTTTATTGCTGAATCTACCTGGTCATACAATACAAAGTATACACAATTGCCGATTTTATTACAAAACAGGCTTTTTTAGGCCCAGGTCGTTTGATCCTTTTTTTATTTTGATCTTTATTTCGTCCCAGTTAAAGCTAATGTAAACCCAAGTCTAATTTGTCAATTTTGGATTAAAAACTTTACTGTCGTCAGAGTAAGTTCAAAATACAATAACAGGCTCGAAGGTTAAAGCTAAAAGTTAGAACTCGTTTTGTAATGATACTACGTTTTTTTAAAATTCCGCAAAAGTGCTCATATTTTGTGGAACATAGAGTTTAATATTGAATAATTATAATTTTATTTTCAATCGTGCATCATACATCGTGCCGATACGTTACATTTATTTGCTTGTACTCAATTAATACTGTAAGACTAAAACGTTGAATCAAGAATTCCATGAGTATGTAGTTTTTTTGGGCTAAATTATAATTAAGTAGTAATTTTCAAAAGTTAAGCACTAGTCATACTGAAGCGAATCCCGCGTGGCAAACGCTCGCGCTGATTGTGTCAACTAACTAGTATGGAAGTGTTCAAACTGGTGCGTATAGTCGCTTGCCTTCCTAAGGCCCTCGGTCCACGAAATTCAACAACAACACGTGGACGGGCGCTAATTTGGATAGTTTATTCACACGGACCACATTTGGCTGTCAAAATCAACCGTATGGGTGATACCGACGATTACTGAACAAGGCCACGTCGCAACCACCAGCGAGACCGCGCACTAGCGGCCCCACATCACTAAATCAACGTTGCGTCGACCTTTGATTTGTTTTTTTTGTTATCACAACGCAACTGCAAGAAGTTGGAGCGACACTATTCACACGAAATCATTGCTTGCCTATTTTTTGTCGCTGCGGTGTAGTGTGGTTGGAATACGTGTGAACAAGCCCTTATCATTAAACAATTTCGCGAGGGATTCGCCTTAGTGTGGCCAGAGCATTAAAATTAGTTATGTCAATTTACCGCGTCGAATTTTGATTACAAAGGTAAATATTTTAATTCTAATTGCCAATTTTGTCACTAACCGATCGAGGTTTGGTGTCTTGTTATCGACTGCAGTATAAAAGTATAAAATGTATGTTAAGATAATTAAACAAGTAGAATATTACTCGATTTTAACCAAATATAATCTACATGTCGTATCTTAGTTCATAAGTTTATAATAAACTTATCGATGTAAATATGTATTAGAATTTTGAATGTATGTATTGAAGCCATTTCTATTAAAATTTTGGAAGACGAAATGCTTGAGCAGCGGGGTGATTGCGTAACACACGAACATTAGGAATGGCTTTCATTTTGACAGTTCAACAACATTCATTGCGTTATTTACGTTGTTCAGCAGACATATTTTTCGAACATAATGACGCAAGGAATCAGCAAAATCGTTCAAAAATATCCAGGTTGTTATTGAAACGCAATCAGAGTGTTGTTGTAATTAAAAAACCTAAATAGGCTGAAAAAAAAAAGTTTCTTACTAAACAGTTCTTTTTTATTCAGTATATCTTGTCGCAAGTTTAGAAAAAAACAAAATGGCAGTCATGGGGACAGAAGTGAAAACTCCTTAATGTACACAGTTCGCTGTCGTCTGCGTCACAAGTTGTCAACAACACATAAGCGTGTCGGTACAGTAGCGTGCAACTCGTCACATTAGCGTGTCGCTGACGCGCACTTATCAAAAATCACTCATCGCGGCTAAAGAAGCTTTCACTTCAAACATATTTTTTTCACATTATTATAGTCTGTATTTTGTTCACAAGGGGACTACTGGAAAGTTTTATAATGCTAAATTATTCTACAAGAAACCTATTAATGTAATAGTGTTTTATTTTTTAGTCTAATCAATAGATGTTTTGTAAATAGATAAATGGTTCATTTTATGCAATTTTGTTACATCCTCCTGTATATCTATAGAACACCACCAGGTTTAGTAAGCAAATAATTTTATTAACATCGTCAATTTGCATATTACCTTTATTAGGTTACTACTTTGAGTTTGACCTTACAAGGGTAAAAGTCGCAGTAACAATAAGCTCAACATCTCAAGCATTTCGTCTAGCTAATAATAATATCAGTATGAAGCACTTTTCATATAAAAATGAAGATATTTTGCGTATAAAAAGTAGGAACTGATAAAAGACATTATTCTTGTACATTGAATACCAGTTGTCAGTGATGTAATATATAGAAGATTAAATGAACTGTAACCTGTTTTTTTTTTTTTCATTAGACCATATTTATCGCGCACTGAACTCTCGGTGTTGACCTGAGCGTTGAGAATTCAACAGAGTGCAACATGCGTCGAAGAAACACACGGTTGGATTTTAAACTCTCGGTGTTCACTTGAGCGTTGAGAACTCGTTATTTTTACGTCCATGCGAACGAGGGCCTAGTATATCGGCTCTAGACCAAATACTACCGTCAATATTGGTAAAACCTACGGTTTTCTAAAAAGCTTTTCCGTCAGATTTCTAACGGACGTCATGAAAACCTTTGTAGTTGTCACCAGTTTTTTTTTTTTTTTACTAGTTCCGCCAACGTAATTGGCGCCTGTTCTGTATATCCAACCTCTTCCCTACATGCCTCTCGCACTTCCATACTTTATCTTTCTATCATCCTTCGTCATTTATTCTGTGGGTGGGACTCCCACTTGTAGTAACTATCTATTCTATCTTGTATTTTATTATTATACATAATCTTAGGGAAAATGGGCTTTCTTAACACTTAAACCGGTTTAAGTATTCCGAAAACCCACCGTGCCCCGTTAAGACTTGCGTAAGCACGCCTGTTGGCCTCACCCGTTTTACAATACGGTAGGCAGCTACGGCGTCCGGAAGGAACATTTTCGTCACGGAGGCCGTCTCACGAGACACATATCTCCGATTCCATTCATCAAGCGAACCCAAACTGATTTTATTCTTGATGAATGAAACCGGATACCGGTCATAGTCCGGCTTCCTCCGCGACGACAACGCCGCCAACTCGACCGCCCAATCATTTCCTGGCAATCCCGCGTGGGCTTTGACCCAGAAGAAAGATATATCTTTATTCTGGTCCAACGCCAGAGCCAAATTGGCTCGTGCGCGGACCGCCAGAGGGTGGAGCGAGCCATGGCTTGCCAACGTCTGCAATGATGACATTGAGTCGCTGTACACTCCATAGCTCGTCTCTTTGCGCATAAGGATCACGTCCGTTGCTTTGCAAATGGCTAGTAATTCCGCCTGGTAGACTGCAGTACGCGGCGAGGCTGAGCTTGAAGTTCTAGATTTCACCTTTATTATTCCATAAGGATAATGCGGCTCCAAACTTCCCTTCAATCTTGCTGCCGTCCGTGAATACTCGTACTGCCTGCACGTTTTGACTGTCCACAAGCTGTTGGTCTGCCAGGCACATGAATTCCAAAGCCTTTTGTTTGGCAGGGTGAGATGTCTCTGCAAATCTTACCATGCTCTCAATCTCCCTGTCTCCTGGCACAAACTGGGATGACCCTCTCCTTGCCTCATACATGGCGGGTGCCTCTTGTATTCGGAGGTCTAGAGGTAGTATCCCAGCCAGCGTCAGTGCCGAGTTCAATGAGACTGTACGGTAAGACTTGCAGAGCTTCTGGACGAATCCTCGTTGAACAGAGCGTAGCTTCTTCCGTATACCCAGCTTTTTTGTAGCGGGAGCCCAGGCTCCGGCCGCGTACGTAACTATAGGTTCTATCGTTGCTGTATATATAACGTGGATTACCTCCCTATTTAGACCCCAGCTGACTTTAGCTGCGCGCGCAATCTGCTTATAAATATCCGCAACTTATTTGCAGACGTTCTTTGCGTGTTCATTGAACGTTAGCCTGTCGTCTATGGTTAATCCTAGTAACTTCATGCTCCTGACCATACCAATGTATACCCCGGCCATGCTCAGAATTGGAGTGTCGTACTTAAGCTTGTTGGTTATTACCATCGCACAGGTTTTATGCGGTGCAAACCTAAGCTTATTTCTGACGCCCCAACTCTGAACATGGGCGAGGGCTGCATTGGCAGTTCTGGAGACTTCAGCCGCTGCGTCACCATCTACGACCAAGACTATGTCGTCTGCAAAGGCTTGAGCAAAATACCCTTTTTCCTCTAGGTCTTTCAGCAGCGGGTCGAGTAACAAATTCCACAGGATGGGACCAGTAATTGACCCTTGGACACAACCTTTGTTGGTCTCTCTGGTGCATTCCTCCCCAGCATATCTCACTTTTCAATCAGTGCGTCCTACCCGTCATGACCTACGGAGCTGAGAGTGCTGAGACGTGGACACTCATGATAGGACTGGTCCACCAGTTCAAAGTCGCTCAGCGAGCTATGGAAAGAGCTATGCTCGGAGTCTCTCTGAAGGATAGAATTCGCAACGAATGCATCCGACAGAGAACTAAAGTTATCGACATAGCTCTAAGAATTAGCAAGCTGAAGTGGCAGTGGGCCGGCCATATCTCGCGAAGAACCGACAACCGCTGGGGTAAACGAGTTCTTGAGTGGAGACCGCGACTCGGCAAACGTAGTGTAGGACGCCCTCCGGCCAGGTGGGATGACGAGCTGCGAAAGATTGCAGGCAGATGCTGGATGCGCCAAGCTGAAGACAGGGCGCTATGGCGCTCATTAGGGAAGGCCTATGTCCAGCAGTGGACTAAAATAGGCTGATGATGATGATGATGATATCTCACTCTAACTATTCTGCTGTCGAGGTAACTGTCGAGTAGTCTTCTGGTATTTACCGGGCACTTTTCCTCAGCCAGCCTGACTTTGATTGCCCCCAGGCGCTGTCAAAGGCGCCCTCTATATCCAATGACACCAGAATAATTAGCTTCTTCAGCCTCAACTTGTCCTGCACATGTTGTATTAGCGTATAGAGAGCGTCTTCGGTGCTCTTCTGGGGCATAAAGCCAAACTGACGAGTACTAAGCAGCGGCACAAGCTGCCACTTAATCCTCTCTACTACCATCCTCTCCAGTACCTTCCCCAAGACCGGCAGAAGACCTATCGGTCTATATGACTTGGGGTTCAAATAATCTTCCTTGCCCAGCTTTTTGAGGACTACTACTGTAGCCTCTTTCCAGATGTCCGGGAAATGCGCCAGTTCTAGGCATTTGATAGATAAGGCAAGGAACGCGTCCAGGTCCTGCTAGACCGCTCAACTGCAGATGTCCGAGGTAAAGCCATCCGCTCCGGGGTCTTTTTTAGGGTTGAAACGTTACACAGCTGTCTTCAGCTCCAGCGGCGTAAATGGTGGGTCATGATATTCACCATGCTCCCATTCATTTACCCGTCTGGCAGCTTCCCTGGTGAGCCTGTGGTCTGCGTTATCCTGCTCCGGTGCGTCTCTCGGAAAGAATGTGTCAGCGAGTAAGGCTGCTGATTCCTTAGGGTTTAAAAATGCACCGTCACTCATCAGGGTTTGATACTCTTGTCTCCTGGTGGTCCCTCTGATGACTCTGTAGATTCCCTCCCATAGTCCCTCCCCGTCCTGTCTTTCGCAGAAGTTCTTCCAACTGGCTACTAAGGCTTTGTTGGCCTGGCACTCATACTCTTCCTTGGCCTTAAGGTACTCGTAAACGACGATCTCTCTCCGGACCGTTGCGGCGTTGCGGATACGGTTCTTCCTCGTAGCTACTTCCTTCTTTTTGGCAGCGAGTTCCTCGGACCACCACGGAATGGTAATTTTTGTTTTATTACTAATTTTAGGGATAGCTTCGTCACAGGGTTTCTCAATCACATTTTTATAGCTAACTATTTCCTCTACTTCATGTTTATTGGCTATTCTTTCCATGCTGTCTAAAGTAACATTATTCTCTATTTTGGATTCCCCCAATTTAATTTTACTTAAACACCAGTATTAGAAATAAAGGTATCAAAAATGCTCTTTATTTAGACATCACGGACGCATGTGGCGGCAACCGCTCTTCTAAAAAACCGTTGCTTTAACGAAGTCACCTTTTTATAACTCGATTGGCGCCACTTGCTACAAAAAGAAAAATTGTAACGCTGGTGGTCTAGAACATGTACCGAATTCTTACCAACAGTTCCCCCGTCCCTGACACCCTCACCCCAACCTGTATGTAAGGACTGTGGTATTTCTCGCTGACCACCGGTGGTGCTCGTAAGTGGTTTGTCTGCGGGTAGCCTTAGTGTTTTGTCATAGCTGATGTTAGGTCTTGCATTTCAATGAGAAGGATTTAATGAACGTACCTACATTTAACTTAATCAGCCTATTATATTCCCAATGCTGTGAAACAGGCCTTCTTTTTCTGTGACAGGAGTGGGCCGTAATCCGCCACGCGGGCCCAGTGCCGGTTGGTAGATGTCACATCATCACGATGTTTTCCTTCACCGTTTTGAGAGCAATGGTGATGAAATAATTAACACCAAGTAAAGTACCTGTTTGGGTTTGAACCCACGATCTACATTTCGTAAGTTGCGGCGATAATTGTGTCTTATTAAGGTAAATCCTCAGCTGTAGCCCGCGAAATTATTTTTTTTTACGACCAATTAGAACCGTGCACCTAGCTTCTGACGTTTCATAAGTGCCCATGTAAGTTTAAGTTTTTTTTGCAGATTACAGATCTGTTTTACGTCGTGTGTTGATCAGAATTCGCTACTGGAGGAATGATATATTGACTGAATAATAATCATCAATTTCAAATCAATTGACTCAAACTTTGGAATGTATTCCAAAAAAGCTTTTTGACGTGAGTACTACGTCTTTAAGCTGTCATAGTAGGAGTAGATCGGGTGATACAGTTTGATGTTGTAGCCACATATCCATCATCTACATCCAAAATATAATTACACCACTCCATAGCTAAAGAATCAAAGAATTTGTTTTTGAATTGGCGGGCTAGCGCTAAAGATTCCCCTGAAGACACAATTACTATTGTTGAGCCCAAGGGGTAACCCTTGGGGTCAACGCACATCAATAAGAGGGTTCTCGTACTTAATAACACTTCTTGTAAATTCAATATATCTTTATTTCTAAATTAACAATACTTATACGACAGAATTCCTTGGTGTCCAAAAATATCTTAGTTCTTCTATGAATCTTTAAAACTCTCATCGTTTACTACTCCATAGTCTCTACTACAAGTTCACAGATATTTTACCTCTCATCAATCTCTATTTATTTGTGGCGGTCGGCACAACATGTTTTTTCTTCCATACTTCAATATTAATCATCATATCGGTAATGACTGCCATTCTACCCATATCATCTTTCACACACTCCATCCATCGCTTCTTTGGTCTTCCCCTACTGTTATAGCCATCCTCATTCATTCTACTACTATGTGGGTCATTGCTTTATTGTTTTTTTTTTTTCTGAGTTTTAATTATGATCTGGCATTTTGAGTAATTTATGCGGCCTAACCCAATGTCATTTCCTTGGGTTGTTCGGTTGGGTTGCACGATTACTGATAAATGCGTGCTCTGACTGGACAGGTCCACTCAATCTTTAAAAGAGACTGTGACCTCTTGAGCTTGTTTCGGCCTTTCTTCTCAGAGTAGTCATCTGACTAAAAACTAGACGAGGTCGGCGTTTCCTATCTAGGAAACGCCGACCTCGTCTAGTTTTTTAAAATATTTTTGACGTGTAAGTGTTTGTACAAAGCTACTTACAGAAATAAAATCAATTATTATCATTTACTCAAAACTTTCCTGAAGACATTTTCCTCATTCCTCCGCATCATACACACCTTCCAACAACCGATTTCCACACAACTTTAAAGTCAGCGGTGTCACTTTCAGACTTCCTTTTATAACAAAGAGACTCAAGTGCATTACCTGTGTGATGCAAAATCGGAGGTAAAATAACTGAAAAGGTCTGCACAGCACTACCCAGCCCCCTCTCTTACTTCTTACCCTTCTTCCCCTTCCCTTTTGGGCTGTCAGGAATGGCTTCAACGACGGGTGGCGGAGGTGGTGGGGGCCAGTACTTGTCGAATAACTCATCAGTGGCAGCGAAATTCAGCGGTAGGATGTGACTCTTAAGGTTCCATTGCTCCATGTCGAGTTCTGCTTGGTCTTCCAGTATACGCTCTGCGGCTGCTTTTTTCTGTAGGAAAATGTCGTGAGGATAGTTTTTGAATAGGACAGGTACTGCCGCAAGGATCTTCTGACGCTCAAATGACGGGTTACTACGGTACGTGTACAGGGGGTACGCTGTTGGTCAACTTTTGTGCAATTTTTTTCGTAAAATGTATTGCACCTGCCATCTAATCTCTTCACCACCCTTGGTTGACTGGTAGAGAATGCCTAAGGCGTTAAGTCGCCTTTGTACCTCTTTGAGTTTGAAAAGTTTTAAATAAATAAAAACAAGATGGTGTCGTTCCGATTTCGGCAGCGCACCTAAAGCTTGTAGCGCTATACAGGTTGTCAGGCCATCGACGTTCAAACAGTAACCATTATTCAGAACATGATTCTAGACCCTCTAGCATAGATTTATTTCGTCGGTTATCAAAAATTAAACGGCTGGTTCATAGAAAAGTGCAAAGTTCCATACAATTTCATCTGCGCTTTCAAAATGTATGGAACAGAAAATTTGTTTTTAAATAACCGACGAAATGTGGGTGTGCTATAGGTACACCTCTGCCCAACCCTTCGGGGAAACAAGGCGTGATGTTATGTTATGTTATAACCGACGAAAAACTGGCTCGAAAGCTTGGACAAAAATTGTAGCTCGTTTTGTATTATGACGAAAAATGATTGAGCAGAAACTGGCTGATGCTCACCTCCAAGAAGGCCAAATACTCGTCATTATCAGCCTCCTTCTTTTTCCCCTTAAAATGTTTTGTGTCCTTAGAGTCCTTCTTAGGAGACTTCTCAGCCTTTTTATTTTTTAACTTCAATAGAGCATACAGCGTCTTGGGGTTCTGTATCTGGTATGGTGCGTCTATCAGCGAGTACTCCGGGGTGAATGTAAACACTGAACGGACTAAGTTGTACTGGTAGTCTGTACTGAATCTGAGGATTAAGTGGATTTAAGAAAGAACATTTTTGAAGCACTCACAAAGTTGAATAAAAAGTTTGGGAATCACTATAAAATTTACGAAAATATTTCAAACATCTAATGATATAATTTTAATATTTTGTTAAATATTTTTTTTTTGCCTCGTTGGTCTAGTGGTCGCAAGAGCTACTGCTGAGCATGAGTGAGGCAAAGTGTTATTGGGTTTTTCTATCTAGAATTTCTCAGTAGCAGCCCGAAGCCTGGATTTGTGCCAGGTTACACAGACTATTAATTGCAACTCCAGAACAATTATTCGACCAAAAATATGGAATGTTAACTGAACAAGTCTATTGAATTGATGGTTTGGTGGAACCAAGAAGTTTTCATATTTGGTGTATAGGTACGTAGTGACACGGGGACGTTGCGGCTGCTTTCTGTACTAAATTAGTTGTAATTACTTGTTGGCAGCATGTGGTCAGCCGTCTAGTAGACAAAGCGGTTCTCGAGTGCACTAACCGACAGACAGACAAACACATTGTGTTTTAAAAGAATACAAGCCGTGTCGGCCCGATAGCTTTCCATTTGCAAAAAGGACAACCTTCCGTACAAAATTTCGTTCCCTGTTTATCCTTGAGGATGAGTTTAAAAAAAATCTCTCTTAGTGCTAACTTTTGCTTTGTTGTTCTGATACGAGTTTAAAACTCTTGTGCTAAATTGCATACTTCTAGACTCAGCGGTTTAGGTTGTGCGTTATCTAACAGTGAATTTATAATAGGCCATTTGTCATTTAAGACCACGGACTTCTTTGTCGTTGACATAGGATAACCCAGTAAATAGTTAAAATACAATTTTTTCTACTATTTGAGCCTGAACTTGAGATACATAACAAAGGTAATTTCTCCAAAAAGTTCGAAATTTTGGTTTTATTTGTCTTCCGAGTATCTGCTAAAATACTCATCGTTAGAGGAAAGTCATCAGTCATACTAATAATAATTATATAATTTTTCTCGTCTTGCTAACGGCGAGTACTTGCACAGACACAATCTAGTGGCTAGGATTATCCACCAGCAACTTGCCTTGCAGTACAACCTTGTGGAGTCGGAAGTACCAAACTACAAGTATGTGCCCGACTCAGTTCTCGAGAATGGTCACTCCACATTGTACTGGGATCGATCTATCATCACTGGCAGGACTATTGTAAGCCTGATTTTGTGGTGATAGAGCGTCGTGCAATGTCCCTCATGACGAGAATCTCGTGAAAGCTCAGATAGATAAAAAATATATCTTGACTTAGCACACGAGGTTGTCGACATGTGGGACGTGGACTCTGCAATCATTGTACCAATAATCGTTATCTACACTAAATGGCCTAATAGCGGAGAGCCTCAACCAACACCTCAGGAGGCTTTCATTGCGCGGCTGGGTCAATGGGTTGATCCAGAGAGCAGTACTCCTGGACACGGCACTCATAGTGAGGAGGTTCCTCTCTCTTGAGCCCTGACCACCGGCAGCTTAAACCCTGTTCCTGATGCCGACGGGCCTAACTTTTTTAAATTTTAAAATGTTTTGTTTAAGTTTTTTATAAAATATTTAAAAATCTAATTAATATGTGTGTAAATGTAATAAAGAGATAATAACAAGAGTACAAACAAACAAATACCGGTCAGATTAAAAAAATCCTATTTGCATTTGATAGCCTTATTCTTGAGGAAGTCTATAGGCTATTTAACATTACACTAGGAGCCGAGCAAAAACAAAAAAAGTCCGAAGGAACGCTAAGCAATAAGGATTGTAATAGCGCGGGCAGATAATGCCAAGCGACGGGGTGGGGAAACAAGAAATTTCATGCGGACGAAGTCGCGGGCAGAAGTACCTAGATGAAGGTGTAGAGCAGTTATTTTGGAAGGCCCAGGTTCGTCAGCAGACGCCTCTTCTTGGCGCTCTGAAGACACCTTTGTTGTCCGATCAAGTGGTAAATAGTCTTCTTCATCTGTCTCTTTGCAGAGATCAAAGCATTTCAGCCCTGCTCTCTGACAGAAGCATCTCTGTCCTCCGCATCCTTTCTGGCAACTGCATGACAGGAATTTCAGCAGGGTTAGCGGAGCTGGTTCCTCGGTTGAGGTTCACTGGTGACAACCCTTGCAGGTTTATTGTCACCCCCAGTTGGTGGGCTCTTTCTCTACCCCCAACCACTTCTGCACCTGGTGCAGCTTCTTGGGTTGAGAGCAGACGAGCGAGGTGGACTTTGGCGTTGTCAGCAGATTGTACGAATATCCGAAGGCGTGGAGAGAGTTTTTTTTAGTTGGCGTAATGGTTTAGCAATTTGATAGCCGCGTCAAGGTCTGGCTGTTTTGAAAAGTCCTCAAGATATGTAGTTATAGTCACTGGAGGAACGTTACCTAACGATGCATATTTGCCGTTGAAAACCACCACAATTTGTGATTGCTTGACATTGTATATAAGCCCGTGCGTCGCCGCTTAGGACTCACACACAACAAGCAACTGATTGATGGGCTCAGCGGCACCATGTCGTCTGCATAGGTCAGATTATTAACCATGACACCATCACTTGAACAGTCGACGTTGGTTCTGCTGAGCCCATCATGATATCCTGCTAGGAAGATGACCTTTCTTGGTAAAATTGTCAAAGTTTGAAGTGATCTGTATCTCGGGTTTTATTGGACCTACAGATCTGCGGCTGCGCTCAAATTGTAGAAAAATGTGTATACTTTTAAAATGTCCTTAGATGTTAAGTCCGAAAAATTCGAGGTGTTTCAAGCACCACGCAGTTAGCAAAGGAATTTCGAAGTTGCAAACTTGGTTTTCCACGATTGGAATCTGTCCTAACAACATCCCAAAAAATCAGGGCAGTACAATTTTTTTGCGACGTATCGCAATTTTTGTGTCTAGGGTGACTGGCCTATACTAAGAATTATTATGAAGAAGAAAGATAACAAATGAAGATACGGATGACTTATAATGTTATGATGTGATATTAATATGTGTTTAAATTGCAAAAGTAAAAACGTTCATAAAACAAACTAACAGATCAAAAATATAGTGAATAATCTTCGCGAGATCTCTGATACAACATTCAACGGTTGGTCCGAAGTGTACTTTATTCTTAGAGTCTGTAGGGCCTACTATTTGTGAGACTGGCGTCACTGATGGCTCATGAGGTTCAGGTGCCTTGTAGAAAACGCCAGCCTGCGCAGGAGTGGGCAGTTGGTCCATTTCGACTATGTATCTGGTGGCTGCTAGCATGTTGTTCTGTGAAAACAGATGTTGGTATGTCATAAGCATTTATTTATACTCGAATGTTTACAGGGTTCGTTAAGTATTGGCTGCAGTTTCACAAAATAGATTCGGATGGAAAAAATGAAACTCCATAGTCAAAATTGTTAAAAGATACTTGGAAAATATCAAGTTCGGTAGGTATTGGTTATACGAGTATCGAAACCATACCAAAGAATAATATGTAAAAATTTGGTGCAATCGTAAAGTAAGATGAATATGCCAAAGTAAGAGATAGATAATAGGTCAGTGGGTGGTCTAGGGGCGGAGTAGTAGGAGTTGAAGTATACGCTTAGGAGCACTATGAGCGAAAACAATTTTTTTTTTTTAATATTACGCCCTTATGCGTGTCGACTGAGCGGAGGGGATATTAATTTCGAATAGTTAAAAAAAACCGAACCTGTCCACCGAACCCCCGAGTCGGGGTTCCCTAAATCCCAAGCTCGCTTCGCTCACTCTTACTCGTATATCCTAAGTTCGAAAAGAATCCCTTCGACTTAATTTTTACGACAAACAGTTGGTCGTAGACAAAAAACACCAAGACGCTATTTAGGTGTTCTTTACGATAGAATCGAGAAACTAACGATTTGCTAAAACATTTTTTAATCGTCATTTTTCTTCAGAGTTAAAAAAACATTCGAAGTTACATTCCAACCGGATTTTGGCTAGACTCAGCCACCAAAAGTCAATAAACGCTAGTATAAAATATATATCTTACTACAAAGACTTCAAGAAACACACCTGGAACCTCCGTATCATTCGTTTTCTGTCTGCAGCGTCGAAATGTTGCATTTCTTTCATCCACTCGCAGAACCATAATATTAAAATTGCTTGTGTGGCTGTAATTAAATCATGTCACCATCACCTCCACCTTAAGATAAATCGGCAGGTTCTTTGCATTTGGATTCTAGGGATACTAAATACTTTTTTTTGTGCCTTAATACCTACTATTATTCATCCATAAGGATGATGACTAATAAATACAAATAATGTGATTTCAAAGAAAGCATCCATAAAATGCAATAATAATAAAAAACCGTAAAATCAATGAAAATATGAAGAAGCTACACGCTTTAAAAGCTTTGGAGGGGGTTATTTACGTCCTTGTCGCGCGGTACGGACCCAATGTATGGCGCTGGTATGAAGTTACATAGACATAAATGAAAATCTATCATCTAGGTAAACCCTATGCGTGATTGGGTATACCTACTTAACAGACTGTTTGTAAGGGATCGTGGTTGTAAGAGCCACATGTGACATGGGTGATCGGTTCGTAGATGGGGGGGACCATTCATTTCATACTCATTCTTACAAAGTGGTTACGTATCGTATTCTCCAGGTACTGGGTCGTGAAGGTCAGATACGCATTCGCTCCATGCAAAAAGCAGAGCAGAGCAGTTTCGAGTTATACTTCACTTTATGTATTTAATTTCATCACCATTGCTCTCAAAACGGTGAAGGAAAACATCGTGAGGACACCGGTATGTCCTAGAACCAACAATTCGAAGACATGTGACATCCGCCAACCCGCACTCGGCCCGCGTGGTGGATTATGGCCTACTCCCTCTCACAGAGAGGAGGCCTGTGTCCCAGCAGTGGGAACATTATAGGCTGATTATGCCATGCAAAAAATTGGTATTCAGCTGCATACCGCCAGACTGTAAGCTGACCTCAAAACAGTTGGTAAATGACTTGGCGATTCATTAGGAACTTACGTTTAACCAGTTCATCCTCTTGTGCCCTCCTCAGGAGATTGGCCGGGATATCCAGAAACCAGAATTCAGCCAAAATAGTTGGTAATAGGCTTAGCGATTCATTAGGAACTTACGTCTGTCCAGTTCATCCTCTTGTGCCCTCCTCAGGAGATTGGCTAGAATATCCAGAAACCAAAACTCAGCCAAACTGCTCTTGTATCTGGTGCAGCCGACCAGTTCCGCCAGAATATCTATGTATTTCTGTTGCGGTGTTGATTGGATTTTTGGAATGGCTTGAGGGTCGATATTGGCTTTAAATTCTTCGGGAAGCACGTGGATTCTATAATGTAGAATGGGCTTGAAAACTATAGAAACGGACTATAAGTATTGGGGAGCAGGAAAATCGACTTACAAACTAATATCAAGGATTCAGCACGTGACTCTAGACCCTAATGCAGAAATTTTACATTGGTTATCAAAGCAAAAGAAACTGCTGCTTTCTGTGGAATATTGACACTGCCAGCTCTTGAACGCAGTTATGATGTGCTGATTGCGTTCAGTTTCACCATATGGAAAACAAATTGAAGACAATCGAATGAACTTTTGTCGTTTTACCTTTTTGAGGCTGACTGTACCCACATATGAGAACGTAGTGGATTACCTATTCTGTTTCTCGATAGCCTTAGCCTTATCAGAGCGGACGAGCCGCAGAGAAGGCGTGGGGAATATCTCCGGTAACGACTCCTGCACAGTCTCCTCGATCACCGACTTCCTTGCCTCTTCTTCTTCTGCTTCTGTTGGTGGCTCCACTTCTTCTTCTGTTGGTTCTGGTTGTAGACGGAATATTTGCATTACAAAGTAGGTAGGTAGTACATATGCACAAATGTTTAGTGCACCCTCATCATAAAAATCGTCAACTGACAGACATCGCATCGCATCTGGAGTTTCATATACTTGGAAAAAGACCCATCACATAGTCGTCAACTACGCAATCTGTACATAAAACTAAGTAACATAGCACAAAAATAATTGCCTTGAAACGAATTTTATTATTGGTGTGAAAAATCGCTGTTTACTGTAGTGCGCAACATAACGCTGCACGCAAAACATTGTGCTTATGGGTATATCGGGATAGGCCCTCATCAGCGATATTACACTTGCACTTTGTAAGTAGGCGTGGATTGTCGGGCGAAGAAAATAGAGATACTAGTTACAGCACAATCACTTTATTTCACTCACAATGTCTAATAAAATAATCACCATGAAATAACCTGAAGGCAGAGGTCCGACATATTAAATGAAAGTGTGAGATATAGCAGTAACCAACTCTTTTATTCCGACAGCTTGTTAATTAATTAAATAGATCGCGATAATAGCTCTAGGCGCTACGGCAGGCGCACCGGGCCTAGCCTGCCACAAGAATGATCCCCCTCTTCGCTGCGCACTAGCTTACATTAAGTTGCTTGAGAAGTGGGGAGAGTGGGGAGGTGAACGTCCCGCTTTGCACAGCGTAACTCGGCCCGCTGTACCTACCGCTAACGGTGACACCGACAGGTACATTCAACGATACAGGGTTCGTGGGGTTGTTTAAAGTTAAGTTATAACATTAAACACTTGTTTTCGTAAAAAAAACATCACTAAAATTTGAAATTTTGCTGCTTAATCTCCATAACCAGAAGGTTCCAATTCGAAAAAATACCTATGGGCTATACATAGGCTTCGTCATGTGTCGTTTGACACCCGTTACAGCAAAAGTGAGCAGCAAGGAAAATAGGGGATTAAAGTTTGAGTTGAAGTTTGTAATTTCTGCTGATATAAGAAAGAAAGAAAAAGCGTTTATTTGCTGTAAACATGATGCAGTGATTCACAAACACCAAAAAGAACAAGTTTGGGGGAAAATATGCGTCACATCCACGCAAAACGGCCATCGCTCAGCTTAATGCTACGACCCTATGCGAGACAGAGCCCCAGCGCTGGTTATAAGGAATGTCATGCGGCACACGGCTTGTCTAGCCATTATAGAAATGTTTAACATAACATAACATAATCATCCTATAATGTTACCACTGCTGGGACACAGGCCTTCTCTCTGTGAGAGTTAGTGGGCCATAATCCACCACGCAAGCCCAGTGCGAGTTGGTGGATGTCACATGTCTTCCAAATTTTGCTTCCAGGACATGCCGGTTTCCTCACGAAGTTTTCTTTCACCATTTTGAGAGCAGTGGTGATAAAATGTAATGCACAAAGTAAAAGTGCCTAGATTCAATCTCACTCACCACCGGACCACCACCGCTTGAAGTGAAATGGACATGCAGATGTATTGTGTATAAGTGTGTATGAATATGTATGTAGATGTGTGTGGTCCTATGAAATAAAGGGCGAGCTGATTGCCATCATAACCGTCATCATCCACAGGATCACAGCCAACTTCTGGGCATAGGCCTGCCTTTGCTTGTGCCGATCCACACGCTCCTGTGGCCGTCTCGTCCAGTACCCTAATTGTGTAATACACAATCAATCGGAATCTCAATCTTTTTGAAACAGATTGCTAATCCATTGCTTCATAAGTTCGATAAAAATTCTGCTCAACAATGTAAATAACGCAACGAATGTTATTGAACTGTCAAAGTGAAGCAGATTCGAGGCTAGATTCGGAATATTGCTATCTCTGTTTGACAAAAGAAGGGAGCGAGGGACGTGGTGCGCAGCTGTGTGTGCGTGTGACTGTGTGAGTAGAGAGATAGCTATTATGAGCTGTACTGTACTAACTGTACCTTCCATTCATTCATAACGACTCTGAAGACATTTCTATCTATTAGTAATTGGTTATTTTCATGATTTGCTTTATTTTTGTTGACTACTTTGGAGAATCGTTTGTAAATCTACACCCAACTAACACTTAAGCGCTAAGACAAGAGTTATAGTAAATGTATTAGAGCGCTAACCAGATCCTAAAGTTATAAATAAGTGTTATGCATTCGGAGTTAAAGCGCGCTATAACTCTACTATAGCCCCGAAATGGGCACACATTTTTTTTATCACCTTAGATTGTTTAATGGTGGTAAAGCAGAGTTATAGAATGGGTTAAGAGGTATAATAAAGCAATAAGAGAGCTATAATAGCGATAACTGAAACTACAAGAGATAAAAACGTGGTAAATAGGCGAAAATTAACTCTTTAAGTGGTACAATAGAGTAAAATATCATTTATTAACTCTTTGGGTGCTAAGAGGGCTGTAAATATGTGAATACTAACTCCTTAAGCGGTACAGTAGAACTACAATGTCGCTCAGTATATTTTTAAGTGATAAGAGGGTGGCAAATAGGTGATTATTAACGCTTTAAGCACTAGCATAGAGCAACAAAGGCTATAAAAATGATCTCAGGTGCTAACTTTTAACATAAAGTTTTTTTTCATCAACATAAATTTTACTTCTCGTTTTTATGTGCAAACAGTATGCGTATATTTGTCGGATCCAAAACGCCGCCATTCGTTTGTGAAAGTGAAATTAAAAGTAATATTTCAGTTTGGACTTAGTGTACACAGAAGTTGAATTTTTACTGCGAAGGTAAGTACACTGTGAATAAGTATATCTATTATTAACAAATTATTCAAGCGCCCGATTTATTTTGTCTATTTAGTGAAAATAAATATTTTATTAGATAAGAAGTAACACAAAACTTTTGTAATAATCGTAAAAAACGTTGACTGTTCTAGTTTAAGGTATCGTACTAGACGTAACAGAACACAACTAAGCAAAATACTTCAATTTAACCGTGTCTTCGTATGTTTTTCTAAACTTAGTCAAATCAATTCGTAACCTAAACATGGTGGCAAACGAATTTAGGGATCCGTAGTAACTGCCCAAAACCACAAAGAAATCGAGTATGTACATAGTTTTACTTTACAATTGAAGACTACATACACTTTATTTTTTTAAGAACTTATGAGGAAGCTGAATGCGAACTAGACTTTTATTGGCTAATACAGATACCGATGAAGAGACAAAAAACATTATTAGTTAACAAGCCAGCCAAAAAGAAGTTGATTTGAATTTGGTCGTGCAATGATTGGTATGTCTGGCTGTTATTGCGTTAATCAGTCAGTGCTAGGTTGGTTGGTTAGTTATTTGTATTTTGTTCATACAAAGTTATTTTTTTCAGCATGCAGACATAGAGAACTCCCCCGAATGTGGTGAACAACGAACCCGTCTTCTGAATGAATCAAATTAGTATTGTCAATCTTTATGATGAGAATAAAAGAAATGTGATTGATATATTGCGTTTGATTTTAAACTGCGTGAAGTAAAGGAAAAAAGTATAGTGAATGTTCATGCTCAATACACACTAGTTTACATTTTACATCTCTTACTACTTACAAAATCTCTTCACGATTGTCAGCCTCATCCTCAGATGAATATTTAGATACGATGACTTAATCGGAAAGTAATATAACGATTTTGTTCTTCATTTTATAACCAAGAATATGAATAACATCGAAATCAGGTAATGACTGAATTTCTTTAACCTTTACAATATCATTGTCATTTGTCAGGCATGCAGTTTCTGTCTTGTAGTTTAGGTAATAAAACAAAACGAAAAGGCTGCTACACACATGGTGAGTGTTGCAGCCTTTTCATTATTACAAGATCAATAAGTTGCAGCGAAGGTCCCACAAGAAAGTCTTCAAGTATGTCGATTAGAAGTTCTCATAGTGGAGAATCAGCTTTATGATGAGCACCATATTTCATGGCTCGAAAGTCTTCGTCGTTTCTATTGGGACAGAAGAAAATGTCACTGTATGAGAACGGGGAGAGTATTCGCCCACAGGTTGTATATTTAAAAAAACCATGCATACCATTCCAGTTGCACGTGCGTGTAAAACGTTTTAAGGTGTATGCACCTTAAAACGTTTTTTGTTGTTGTAAACAATAGTCTTTATAGATAGGTTTCTGAATAATAGGTGTTAATAGTAAAACATATACACACACATAAACAAGTGCCTTTTTGCAATTTTCACAAAAATATACCGATTTCATACAGAATTTTTTAAAACATCAATGGATTCGTCCTCACTGTCACTATTTTCTTCAATATCAATCATGTTGACGGAGTATGCGGAATCTCGATCCATATTTTCACAAAGGACTTCCTCATAATCGCTTGTAGTTGTAGCACCACTTTCACACACATTTTCTGGAAAAACATGTACGGAACCCAATTCCACATTTAAGCAGAAAACTCCCACTTGACTACTTGTAGTACTAGTATTACTCACAATCATATTTTGTTGTATTATAATATTCTCTCAACAATTTTCGCCTATTCCCATTAGTGCTTTGAAGTTTCCAAGCATTTTGACTGTTTTAGATTTTTTTAGTTGCGTTGCCATGAAATCAACTACAAGTGAACAAATGAGTGGTACAGAAGTGGTATTAAGCTCTGATACTCTACCTTAAGTAACATTAGAGAGTTTTGTACTTCTTTAGGCATTTGGTGATACAAAAGAGTTTATGAGCACCATTGTAGAACTGATAACGGAAATTATTGCTCTTGTGCAACTTATGGTTCGTTGCAAGAGTTTACTATCGCTTGCATAGCACTTTGGGGGGTTATTAGTTAATGCTTACTTCTTATTTAGATGTTATAGTTGTAAGATGCACTTAAACCTATAACAAAATATGCTTTGCCCGTATTGTAGAGTTAAAAATTGCTGCTGTATGTCTTTAACCTTTAGACCCACCCTGTTATCGCCCTTGTAACTCTGTGATATAAGTCTAAGTGAAATATTTTGCTTGTCAACGTTCTTTTGTCGCCAAAAGTTGTTAGTGCTGCTGCTGTTGCGCTTTTATATCTCGTTAAGTTCTAAACAAGCTCTTATTGACGCCTAAATGTTTATTGGGACAGACTAGTAATGCGTTTTTTGGAAATTTCTTTACAATGCCGGTATCTCAACATATTAGAATATTTCGAGATCTAGGACTTGTAGAGAAAATCTAGCAGATATGTCATACATACCTTTCCTAAATGTACCTATAAGCTCTCGGTGTTCTTGAATAAATTACTTATGGCACCTATACATCGTAATCGCGCGCGGTCTTTGAGGGGAACCGGCCGACGACATGTAAATATAAATTATAGGGATATTTATTATTGTTGTCTTTATTCATTATAAGCCGGTATAAGATTATTTATTCCCATGGTCCTCACTTTAAAAAACTAAGGCTTCTTAAGTCTCTCTGATGTTTTCCTTTACCGTTTTGAGAGCAGTGGTGATGAAATAAATTATACAAAGTAAAGCTCCTGTCTGGGTTCGAACCTACGACCTACAACTCGTAAGTCGCGGCCGTTAACACTGGGACAGCACTGCTCTCTAAGCAATAATGAATACAGGACAAATAATGAAGTGTTATGCAAAATAAAAGACAAATCCTGAACCAGGATGTCCTAGTTCAGGGGTCGAGTCTTCACTGATGTAACGTGTACTGAAGATTTGGAAAGAAATTACTATTACTATTACTAATATTCTAGGTTAATATAAATAAATAAGCGTACATATAAATAATAGCATTCTGTGCCAAGAATAATTAAAAGAAATAACAAGGATTATGTATATCGGGATAGGCCCTCATCAGCGATATTACACTTGCACTTTTGTAAGTAGGCGTGGATTGTCGGGCGAAGAAAATAGAGATACTAGTTACAGCACAATCACTTTATTTCACTCACAATGTCTTATAAAATAATCACCATGAAATAACCTGAAGGCAGAGGTCCGAAATATTAAATGAAAGTATGACATATAGCAGTAACCAACTCTTTTATTCCGACAGCTTGTTAATTAATTAAATAGATCGCGATAATAGCTCTAGGCGCTACGGCTGGCGCACCGGGCCGAGCCTGCCACAAGAATGCTCCCCCTCTTCGCTGCGCACTAGCTTACATTAAGTTGCTCGAGAACTGGGGAGAGTGGGGAGGCGAACGTCCGCTTTGCACAGCGTAACTCGGCCCGCTGTACCTACCGCTAACGGTGACGCCGACACGGCCATACTGACGTGCGGACGTCCTCGTACGCGTAGACTCATCAAGCATTGTCTACAAAGACATAACGTTATTATTGATGTTCGTTCATCCTGACTAGCAATCTCGATGAGCAAAAAAGATCCAGGTCATCCCTACTGACTGTGCAACCAACTCTGGACCGCTCAATATTGAGCCTTCAGGACTTATACTCGTAATCTGGTCCGGCTCAGCCCTGCAGAGTTTACTACTAATTCGGGACCGCTCGTTATTGAGCCTTCAGAACTTTAGCAATCTGGTCCGGTTTACCCCTTCAGAGTTATAATCTTCTGGCCCGGTCCAGCGACCCTTCAGAACTATAACCGCCTGGTCCGGTCAAATGACCCTTCAGAATTATAACCTCCTGGTCCGGTCTTACGACCCTACAGAGTTATAATCTCCTGGTCCGGTTATAACAAACCCTTCAGGATTGTCACTGCTTGGTCCGGTCATGAATGACCCTACAAGATCACTCCAGTTTATACAGTTTTTTTTTTCTTTTTTTTTGCTCTTTTTTTTTCTCTTTTTGTCTCTCTTTTGTACCTCTTTTGTCTCTTTTTTGTCTCTCTTTTGTACCTCTTTTGTCTCTTTTTTGTCTCTCTTTTGTCTCCTTTTTAGTATCTTTTTAGTCTCTTTTTTGTCTTTTTTTGTCTCTTTTTTTGACTCTTTTTTTTGTCTCTTTTTTTTGTCTCTTTTTTTTGTCTCTTTTTTTCTGTCTCTTTTTTAGTCCGGACTAAAATGGTCCCTGTAGATTATATAATCAAATGTATTAAAGTACTTGTCTCAACAATCCACACATGCTATGTTCATTGGTAGTTTCACTACCACCAAAGTCATTTACTTTAGAGCCTATAACAGAAACAAACTATTTTAATCTTAAGAATAGACTTGACTTAGACACTCCACCGAATGCGTAGCACGCCTGTGCGATGCCGACCGAGTCTCATGTCATACAGCCAGCAAAATGTCACTGAGTGTCATGTCATTGAATGTGTCGTAGCAGACACATAATTCATGTTCACACACACATAACACTCTAAACTAACAAACGACATCTATGAAAACTAAATAACACTAATTTAAGTATTGAAGCGCCGTCACGGCCAGACTGACATTCACACGTCCTTGTGCGTCTCCATCCCCTTAAAGTCACCGCGGGCCCATTTTTCTGTAAAAAGAATAAAACTGGTAGATTTTCCTGTACGCTCGTCCATCGGTGACATACATTACAACGTTTTGTAACCCACAAAATCAACCTTTAGGAGCTGAGCCGGACAACTTAAATAGGCCTCCCTTGAGCTAGTTATCTCTCCAGATAACATGGACCAGGCAGCCAATCAGCGTCTCTCCGATCACTCACTAGTACCACATATATCTCCATTGATCTCATAGCCTCTCAGACTAGACGATCACTTTATAATATGACCCAGAATATCGGCCTGCATAAGCCAGTTCTTTAGACTACCCAATAACACACACCATAGGATGTCAACCCGCATGAGTCGGACCCTTACTTTATCTCACAGATAAGTACCAATTTTACGTTTAATTACGTTTCTTCACTCTCAGAGGCCGAGAGATTTTCAGAGCTGGCGGATAACGTATGTGAACTACAAATAGACAAAGCATCACTAAAACCACCCGATGACGCCCACTCCATTCGTCAATCGCGGACTGCCGCCACCTCGGCCTCACTTCCCCCGGGCATTGCACGAAAATGCTTACGACCATATTTGCATTCTCTATTAGACACACAACAAAGGGAAGTCTTTACTCCCTGCGAAGCCCAAATGAACCCAGAGGGGGGTCACATACAATGAAGTAGGAATCACCACTGTAGAACGGTCTCATTTTTCCTACTGTGACGCAGCAACTCTCCCAATATTCTCCAATGCTAACTTACGAATTTCACCCAAATCTCACCGAAACCCAGACTCAGAGTATGAAGCCACACTTAAAAACCGCGCCCGAGTCCCAAACACAAGTTCTGTTTGTGTTACCCTAGACCTTGGACCATCCGTCGCTAGCTGCACTTCGAGAAGCTCGCCGCGCCAGGTCCCACCAGATTCACTTTCGATTATAACAAGTAAGCACCTCAATGTCCTCATGACTCTCTCTACCCGAACACATGCCCTGCCAGAACCGTTAGCAACAAGGTGCAACTCTACACCATGTTCACCATAAAATTGCTCTGTCTGCGCCAATACAATACCCACCCCGATCCGAAATGATCCGCGAAGTCGCACCGAAAAGACAGAGCCTCCTTTAGTGCTTCATCTGCACCTGCTGCATCCAACTAAGAAGTGCACTCGAGAAGGACTCATTTAGCGAAAGAGTCAACAATGACAAGAATACTCCCTACCATCGATTTCTCCACACAACTTCTCCGCGATGTCTAAATGTACAGTATAACATTGTGCAGAAACCCTAAGCATAGGATGGAGTGAGCCCCGAACAATCCCTTGAGGCCCAGCACACAAGTGTGAAAAATCAGTGCGTTCCAGTCAAATCATTTTAGTCAGAACCCGTTCTGATGTTAGTATTTCGATCACTTTCTTGTAAATATCTTGTCTGTCCATTTGATAGGCCCTTTTAATTTGATTCAAGATTCTTAACGTAAAACACGTGAAATATGGGGCAAACCGCCAAAAACTAATCTAAAGGACCTACAGATCGCTCAAAATAAAATTATTAAACTATTATTTCACTATGATTACCTTACACCTACAGTTAAAATTTACAGGGAAACGAAACCCATGAATATTAAACAACTTCCTGCATATTGCACCAGAATACTTAAAAATTCTAAGTAAGTTCATTCACACAAAAATACATCAGGTACACAATCGCAGCAATAGTAGGAAGGATCACATTTTACTACCGCGAGTGCGGACAGTCAATGGCGAGAGAACAATTATTTTTGCGGGAGGGCAACAATATAATAAGCTACCTATAGAAGTAAAGAATGCGAACTAAACGTTTGGTATTTTCAAGATTAAATTTTAAAAAATCACTTTCTAAATGATCAAACACATCCATTAAACAGACTTGCCCTACTACTGTATTGCTTTATTGTGGCACCGGGATCGCATTCCTTATCTACGGAAATTATTTCTTTTGCGGGTGGATCGAAAAGTTTTAAGTTGTGTTAGTTAATAATGTTATTTGCGTACGAAAAGAAATGGTATTACAACTTAGATGATTTAATATAAATTAAAACAATAGCTGCTTAGTTTGTGTGTCCAAGTTATATTTTAAGTTTTAAAACGTTCTCAAGTAAGTGAAATCTTTGTAATTTATTTTCGAGAAATAAATTTCTTTAACCATAAACACCATACCACCAATAAAGAATCAATTATCCTTTCGCACTGAACTAATGCGAGTTTATCTTCACCATGTAGGTCAGTTTTGATGTTGTGGTATATGATAATGAAACTCATTAGTAACGTTAACTTTCTTACCCCAAATAGAATGTAATTTTGCAATATCGGTACGTACATGGATCTACTATCTAATAGATCCCTACCTATAATAACTGGTTCTGTAATTGAGTTAACAGGCACAACATGAAACAAAAAGGACACTGACGTGTTGAATTTCACCACGGCTCAGTTATTCTGCGATTCATATTTAACGTTTTCTTTACACAGGTATACCTGTAAGGTAAACTAAATCACAGCGCATAGTACCCTGGATTTTTTGACAAAGCTAAAAGCTACAAACGAGCTACCAGATTATCTATTAAAAAGAAAAGGAACGAGCTCACCGGATGATGTGGTTGTCCATACACGTAGCAGGTGAGACGGTTCGTATCACGACTCTTCGGTGCTGGTGCTCGATTCGAATTCTTCACTTCGGTCAAAGGTTCGTACTGCCACTTGCTTCAATCACTTGATTTTTGGACTGTTGTGCTTTAACGATGGCATGTGCCATTGAAGCGATTGTCATTATCAGGATCAAACCGTATCAGTCGCGCAGTTGCGGTGAAATTTGACGTTTGCGGTTAAGTGGTTGCCGGAAGTCGTGATAGCAAAAACTCCATATTTTGAATAGATTAGACGTTAGCCCACACTTCACTGTCGTCATTATTTTCTTCAGGTTTTTGCCCTTCGAATCCCAATTCTGATATCGGGATAGGCCCTCATCAGCGATATTACACTTGCACTTTTGTAAGTAGGCGTGGATTGTCGGGCGAAGAAAATAGAGATACTAGTTACAGCACAATCACTTTATTTCACTCACAATGTCTTATAAAATAATCACCATGAAATAACCTGAAGGCAGAGGTCCGAAATATTAAATGAAAGTATGACATATAGCAGTAACCAACTCTTTTATTCCGACAGCTTGTTAATTAATTAAATAGATCGCGATAATAGCTCTAGGCGCTACGGCTGGCGCACCGGGCCGAGCCTGCCACAAGAATGCTCCCCCTCTTCGCTGCGCACTAGCTTACATTAAGTTGCTCGAGAACTGGGGAGAGTGGGGAGGCGAACGTCCGCTTTGCACAGCGTAACTCGGCCCGCTGTACCTACCGCTAACGGTGACGCCGACATGTATAAACATTTATTTTGATGTGGTCTTACTTCATAAATATCATTGTTATTATTGATTTATCCAAATAAAAAATATTAATCGAAACTTGATAAAGGTGACCATACATTATCGCCTAAACGAATAATACAATTATGGCAGTAGGAGTGTCAAAGATCCACACTAAACACTCCGATTTATATGATTTGGCTTTTTATCTGTAGTACCGGGCATAAGATGATAATCAACCGTATTCTAGCGGCAAGAAGATTTATTATACAATTAAAATAACATTAAAATCCTTGCAAGCAAAGTAAATGCGACATGTTTTAGTACTGAGCTCGATACAGAATGGTTATGAATGTGCTACAGCTAATTTAATGAATGTGAATATCATTTATACTGTTCAGTCATTATAATATAGGTAATATCTACTCAATTTAGACAAACTGATTATTGAGTCATCAATATTCATATCAGGGGTATTGTATGAAACCTGGTTACGTCCAGCAAAAATATAATAATAATAATGTCTTCCTGGTCCGTACCGATTTCGGTCACTATATAGTAAAGCGCACAAGTTTGTGTGCAGACACAGGTGCACTCCCTATAGGGCTTATACCCTCACTCTCAAAGTCATGTTATGCGTAAACAAACTTGCGAAAAAACGTTCAACAGTTACTTATGATATTGACTTATTTTAAAGCAAGCAACAAGCACAACTATTTTGATACTGTTGTAATCACAAAACGATTGTCCATTTATTTTATCCGGCTTCAATAAGATACTACGCTATGTCCTTTGATTATATGATTAGTGACAATACATAATCAATGAAATATGATATGACCTATGATCACGTGACGTTTCGATGGCTTATGTCAATCCCATACATTTTTTGGTTTTTCTACTAGCGTCATCGCTAATCGAATGTTACGAATGTTACTTTCTCTAGGCCCTCAGTGTCCTTGAGATACTTACCTGCGCCGTAAAAATCGCGGCGGGATTGTTTCGCGCACTTGATCTTCAACGCACTGCTTAGCACCGACAGTTGAAAATCCAACAGTGTTTAGTCGACGCGCTGGGTAGCACTCTGTTAGATTCTCAATGCTCGGTTCAACACAAAGAGTTGAAAATGCAGTGCGCGATAAAATCCCGGAGCGAGATATTTTAGTCCATGCGAAAATGGTTTAAACAAACGGAAATAACGACGCTTCATAGGTAGGTAGATAGGTAGGTAAATACTAATTTATGCAAAATATACTTAGGTACCTACTAGTGTGAAACTCAAACCAAGAAAAAAATGTCTTTATTTTCTTGGGCTGAGTCGATGCCCTTAAGTAATAAGTCAGTAAAATTGGACTTTTTATTGTTATGTCGAATTCGTCATTCGGGTTGGCATAAATCTTAGTAACTTGTTTTTTCAATTTTCGTAGTGTGATTTACAAAGATCTCATGAATAATCCTTTAATGTAGGGAAATTCAAAACAAAAATTATGACAAGAAAAGTATCTTTACGTATCAATACAAAACTGTTTTGCGTAAAGTATTGAATTTTCATAAGTTGCTATTACCGGCATAATGGCGTAAATGAATCGTGCAGTTCTTAGTAAATGTTAGAACGTGGTTATTGTCGAATTGTTTTGAGTCAGCTGAAACAGTTATGGGAACTTACAAGCTTTTAAAAAAGTATATAATTGATTAATAAATAATTATGTGTCCCCCAGTCTCGTTTTTTACTACAACGGTTTGTAATGATACTGAGACTGTATCAAAGTAAAATAATCACAAAGAAAAAAAAAAAAAACACGTATCGTCTTTGAAATCCTACCATCCTACTAATCTTTCTATCCTACCTACTATACTACTTCAAACATGAAAGTTTGTGAGGATGGATGGATGGATGTTTGTTTGTTACTCTTTCACTAAAAGTCCGCGACAGCATACATCTACCTTTTATGTGGAAGCTATTATAGCCAAATAGTGAGCCCATAAATGAATTGCTTTTTTGTTTTTACAATACACATTTAAGAGTATTTAGTTAACATTGACATAACATAACATCGGTTGGGCAGAGATGTAACTATAGTACACCCACATTTCGCCAGTTGGTCAGTTTATTTAGTTATTTCTCATCAAAATGAAGACCTTTATCGCCTTTGGCGTTTGATGTAGGTAAACTTTGTTTTTACACTTATTCATTTGGACGGATGGTTCAAAAGTTACTGAAGTCAAAGTCAAAAGTTTATTACGAACTAAGTACGTAAACACCGCGGATACCGCTAATCCGATGAACTGTGTTTGAAGCCTGGGGAAGAACATAGGCTACTTTTCATCAACACTCCACGTGGGCGAAGCCGCGGGCGGAAGCTAGTAAGAAATAACGTTAGATAAGTCCGTATTGTAATGTTACGTATTCAACAAACTTACTGCATAATGTGTATATTACTGAAACAATTTACTTGTCTTATTTTTCCAATATCTATTTTCTTAAATTGCAAAATATCATGTGGGAAATATCCCACATATAAATTAATGTTGACATCGTAATTGAATTACACGAAGAAAGTTCAGTTGATGTATCAATGAACGCAATACTTCGACTCCCTGAAAGGATACATATTCAATAAAAACAAAAATACATTTTTCCTGTAAACCTTGAGTTTGTTCAAGATTGTTCTGGAATATTGACAATGACAGCTCTTGAACTAGGTTTAAAAGTGATGATCGCGTTCAGTTTCATTGGTGAAATCGGCACTTATTGCTTGGGGGTTTCTATGCAAAACACTTAGTAACTAAGAACGTAGTAGGTAGGTAACTTATAATACATATATCATTGAATAATACTAACTATTAAATACATCCCGACGTTCGGAGTCCATGTCGGCAACCAAACCAAATCGTAAATAAAATATCGTAAGTAATAAGTCTTACGGACTTATAATAAGTCCGCAAGCAAAGCTAAAGTTCGTAAGAATGGTTAGTTTACTCGATACCAAATAACAAGGCAAATCTAAATCCAAGTTCAAAGCATAAGTCAATTGTGTCAGAATTATTACAATACCATTTAGAAAGCAAATAAATACGCTCGCACAGGACAATAAAGTAATCGTCTAACACTGACAATAAATACGGAACACCCCGGCTGGCATAACGTTGGAGTAACGTGTGTGCTTGTCCGAGCGATACACACCTACTACTACCGTGAGCAGTATGACCACGCACACATTGATATTTGCTTGAGGCGATAGCAGTACTAGCTATTGAAAATTTATGATTTATTTTGATGTATTCCGTAATACCAAAAATGATGAATGAAAACTTAATATTTTTTCCTGTTTGTTTCAGCTACTCGTAACTTGATAATATGAGCTATGTTTCTAATACAACAAACAACATTACAGATATTGTTGTTTATAGTACAAAAATAACGATAAGAAAACATGTCACCTACGCTGTAAAATTTTTAAAAATTGTGAAATTTAGTATAATTAGCTTAAACTTTATTTTCGGTAAGTATGTTTGAAAAAAAAAGATGTAGGAACCTAGATAAATACTGTCTAAATCCGAATATAAGCATAATGTGATAGAAATATGCTTAAATTGCAAATGGTTTAGGTATTACATTTGTATGGACAATTCATGCGTCGCCCTGCTCTTAACGAAAATGTATTACGCAATCAGGCTGCAGGTTCTACCGCGATGAAAACAATTGCCATAAACTCAAATCGTTGAGCTCTTTAAGTTCTGAGTTGAGCTGAATGATTACTGTGTGCGTTCACTGACAGTACATTTCATATACCAATCTACAGGGTCCCTCACATGATTTGACCAAGATCATTTCTGGATGATGTCTGGACTTTAAAAGAGTAGTCGGATAGGAAACGCCGACCTCATCTAGTTTTAAAATCATGTTTTCCGAGTAAAAGCGTTTGTGATACGGCTAGATAACAAGCTATACATTTCCACTATAATCTGATCTCGCATTGTATAGGATTTCCGTACAATGAGATGTCAGCGCTAAGAAGGAGGTATAATATCGAAAAGCGTGGAGCGCTTTTTAGTTGTGTGTGCTTTTAATTAGATTTATAATAAAACAGAGAGCTCTACGCTTTTTGATTTAATCATTGGTTAAAAAAGATGAGAGCGCTTTTTAGTTGTGTGTGCTTTTAATTAGGCTTATAATAAAAAAAAGAGCTCTACGCTTTTTGATTTAATCGTTGGTTAAAAAAGATGAGAGAGCCTTTTAGTTGTGTGTGCTTTAAGGCTCCCGCAAACAGGCGTGACGCCACAGCGCGACACAAAGGCACCACTCGTCGCGCGACACGCGGTGCCTTTTGTCGCGGGAGCCTTAATACGAAAAAAATTTACCAAACCGATAACGGACCACTCGATGACTATACCCTTTCAAACAAGAATGTAATTAGGTTTATAATAAAACAAAGAGCTCTACGCCTTTTGATTTAATCATTGGTTAAAAAAGATGAACTAAAACAAGTCACTTTAATTATTGTAGAATTTTTTGTCCGAGATAATACTTGTTTTTTTAGTAGGATCGTTAGGAAGTAAAGATGGATAGTGGGAATGGATATGCACCTATATACCCTGGTGGTCTACCTACCTTGTTCTTCTGCAGTTCGGGAACTGCTTGATGTCTCAGTCGATTCCAGGGGCGACCGAAAGCACTCCAACCCAGAATCTGACAGCAGTTTGTTTAACAACTCCAAATGAACATTCTCTATTTGGTGCGAAGTCATTTTGAAAGTTTTTAATCTCTTTTTCAACGCTTTTTCTCAATTGGTACTCAAATTACTAGGTTATCGTAAATGTCAATTTGATTTGACATATATTTTAGTAGGTATACCTATACGTAAAAAGTTTGTTTAAAGACTGAAGTCGGTTAAAACCTATTTGGAACCAATAAATAATGAAAAAAGGTTTCTTTACGTGGATATAGTTAGGTATTCCTATCACATGCGAAGTTTTTCAATTTCATTTCCATTCAGATGTGATTCTAGGTCAAAACTTTTTTATTAGGAGGATTTCTACGAGAAACCGTTCAGTCTTACTGAAAACATCAGCCACCAGCCACGGATATCTTATGAAACCGATCTCATTGAGACTCACAGTCAGGCAAATTAATCGTTACGCCTATGGGGATACCCTACGTAAATTTTCCGTGTTACTATGGATTATAAGCAAATGGACTACCAACTTAAACTGTCCGTATTTAAAAAATAAAATGGCTTTCACTGACTTTACAAACACACCTTGCACAAGTTATTTTTTTTTATAATGTAAAGGTGTATTTTTTGTTTTTGCTGTAATGCCAATACGCAGTTTTCTTTTTTTCTTTATTTCTTTGGCGACCGAAGAAACGAGTTTTGTAGGAAGAATCGACAAAATGAAAGATGAAGAAAAGAAATCTGTCATTTTGTCTATTGTTTCTGTAATTTTGTCTATATTTCGGTAAACCCTCTAAGCAGAGGGGTACCTGTAGAACACCCACGTTTCGCCAGTTATATTTCACTAGCTTCTGCCCGCTACTACGTCCGCGTGAAATTTCTTATACCCCCGTCGCGTCGCATCACCGGCCCGCGCTATCACTTCGTATTCGCTTAGCGTTCTTTTTGACTTTGTTTTCTTTTTGCTCGGCTCCTTACGGTCATAACGTAATATTACTAACCTACAGCATTCCTCAAGAATTGGGCAAACAAATGAAAAAAGAGTTTTTCAAATCCAACCGGCAGTTACGGAGTTAATCCTCTACATACAAACTTCCAAACAAAGAAATATTACCTCTTTAGGTATTATATTAGTACAGAAGAAACATGCACAGGGGCGAGCCCATTGCCATCAACCGGGCACAAATCCATACGCCGTGCTGCTACTGAGAAATTCCTGATAGAAAAACCCAATAACACTTTACATTTTTACATTCATTCGTTGGGTGACGCCCTCCAAATCTAATGATTTTCGTTCTATTGCTTTTTCGGCGAACGCTTCGACGCCCCAAATTAATGAGTTTGATGGATTTTTAGAGGAGCCGTAAAAACCAGTCGTTAACTAGAATTTAGAAGTCACTTAGGAAAGTTTTTATAGAATTTACAACAACATGCCTATCGTTTCTTACATAAGTACATTCTGTCAAAAACGTATCGGAAATGGATGATTTGTTAATGTTTCCAAATCCAACTCTTTTTTTTGTTAGATTGACACAACTGTTTTCCATTTTGTTTCCGGGAAAAGCCTTTAAAAATGTTTTGATGATGACTGGATAAGTAATATAATATATATAATCTAGTCATCATCAAAACATTTTTTAAAGGCTGAGAAAACATTGAGGGCGATAAAATAAATTTGGATGACCAACTAACATATTTTATATTTTCTCGGTACTTTCTTGACAGAGTAGTAAAAGTCAAAAAATCCGATACAAAATAGTTAATTATGTACTTTCATGGTTGTAACAGCATAAGATATTATAATCGCACGTTCGTATTTCCGAAGATAGACGATTTTTCTAATTACACACTTATCTTGCTTTTTATTTATTTTTATTCTAATTACACACATCTTCCTTTTAAACTATATCACAAAGCATGCCATGTTTCAAGGCCCCTTTGTTTCACCCCCTTCAGCATAATTTACTTTTAAAAGCGGGAAACTATTTGAAAACTAGAGAACTACATCAAAAGATGTTGTGCTGAATTCATTAAAATTATTCACACGTGAACGGACCGCGGGATAATTGGAGGAGCTACCGAAATAAGGGGCACAGCCGAATATCGGGAATGAGATAGTGGAGGTAGCGGTTTTGAAATGTTTTTTTTTTTTACGAAGGCGTTTATTTTTTCAAGGCATCAGTAATTCACTGTATGGTCTGGAACAGCCGATTTATCTGATAGATGGTCTTCAAGACAAGACCAAAATGCAAGCCGATGTTAGGTTTTCCCACGGTGCTGATAAAGAAAGAAAATAACAAGTTGATTGAAAACTTTCAATAAACTTGTTATATATTGTCACGTACCATTCCCTATATGGTGGGTTTTACCTACTGCATTAAATCTTAGGGATTTTTAGGATAGTTTATTTTTACCCCACTTAAACTTTTATATGTAATGAATAGGGGTTTGATTTGATTAAGTGATCGGCTTTCTCAATCGTTCATTCGCATCGTCTACGCATGAGCACAGTAGCCCAATGCTTCCGTGTGTGGTTTTTCGCGACACTAACTGTTCTTAACTCGAAACCAACGTGCTTAACTAGCGCACTATAAACCTCATCCTTCGGTGTATTCATGATTACTACCCCTTCAAGATACGAACAATTTTACGAACGCAGCGCCTATGGAATACATGTGTAGTGAAGTGTAGCAGGGTTCAAAAGATCTGGACGCGCCGCTGAGCCAACACCAGCGCGAGGCAGTGTGCAGGAGTCTGCGGTAAGCTTTTTCGAATCCTCACCCTTTCTACTACACACTAATACTTACAAATTATTTGAAAGCTCATTCTGAATTTGCTTGACGTTTGAATGCAACCAGAGTTATTTTTCTGTCAGCCTGCACAACATAAAGTTGACTTTTGCGTACAAACTTTACAGTACTTATTTACTTACCAGTATCTAATTACAACAACTTTAAGAGCTCATGTCTCTGTAGTAAAGGGAGGATCTTCCGACCAGACGGCTGTCGTGTCTGGTGGGCAACTCCCTGACGATTGATATCGGGACGTTAAGTATATAAAATATACCTACTACTTGCGCGGTAAATACTGCTTGCGCGATACAGGATTTTGCGTGACGTCAGTCAGTGTGATGCGAAGTTCGCATGTGGCGGTGTACTTAAACTTACCAAGCAGACCGTCAGAGATACACACTTTCTCCATTACTATCGTGGAATTCCATTTCTAATATGTCCAACTTATTCTTTTGCCGCTTCTATCTTGCACCATCGCCCACAAGAGTCGTAAGGCACAAGGCTCGACTCAACAAGTTCTAATTACTGAGAACAGCGACATTCATACCGCTATTTATATTTTGATTCAGACGCTGAACTTGCAATTAATATGCTATAATTAGTGTGTAGTATGGTCTAGTTATACATGGTTGCTGCTATGTTAATTAAAAGTAACCGTTCGTACCTAATGAATCGAATGATATACAAAGAAAAGGGTGGTAGAGCACGCTCCACTGCTAAGCGACTGTACGCGTAGAAACCGGGTTTTGTCGATGGAAGAGTAGACAGTTCAAATAGACAAAAAAATCGATTAATTTTGTCTTTTTTCCGTCAACAAAACTCGATTCTATGGTAGTCAGACGCGTGCTGGTTTCTGTAGTTTGAACAAAAATATTCGCGTGAGCTGCAGATAGAGCAGTGGTGGTCCAGTGGGACCGCGTGGTGGATTACGGCCCACTCCCTCTCTCAGAGAAGAGGCCTGTGTCCCAGCCGTGGGAATATTGTATCTTAATTACGCTGCGTATAGAATGACACCCATGTTTCAATATGTAAGCGAAGATGTTTTCTTCTTAGTTTCGTCCCCCAAACATCAAAATTGATTTAGCAGTTTTGTAACAAACAAAATATAAATACATTGTCACCTTATGAACAACATTTGGGAGAATTCGAAAGGTAACGGCGAGATAAGAGAAATGTCATTAAAATTATAATGTTAAAACAGTACGATGACGGAAGCGCCACCGGACGACAACGGACGGAGAGACGGAGACAGGACATCACGAGTAAACTGATACGTGTTAGGTGCGGTACTCATTGTGGCAGCCGACTGCTGGAAAGGGTGTTATGTGTTTAATTAACTGAAACACTTTTGGAAACTGAAAAATTCAGTTTCGTTTTAGCGTCCTGCCATGTTGTTCCTTAGTCCTTTTTATCTAGGCTAGCTAATTCTCAACCGTATTTACGTCACAGATAGAAAAGACCAATATATCAAGTTCAAGATCTCTTGATTGATACATTGTAGCATTACTCATCGAATATGAATTCGGTTTATCGTTATGAAAACCGATGATTGTTTCAATTTTGAAGTTCATGCTCTAGATGAGGTCACGGGTTCGAATCGTGCGTCATTTATATGGCAAACAGAAAGTCCCGTTACCGATGTTTTGTGAGTATACTGATGTAATTCAACGCGAAAGGATGACACATGTACTTACACCTTATTTAAACCTATAATTCCCAATTAACTATTGCTCAGCTGTCTAGGACTAGTCGTTGGAAGTTTGGCAGCCTTGTGTGAATGCCTGGATTTAAATCCTTGATCTTGCAAAATGTTGTAGATCTTTTCTTGTCTTCTGATGGAAATGTAATTAAACGGTCCAGAGTTCTATTCCCAGTTCATTCAGTGTTATACAAATCCATAGTAAATTTTTTGTCGTTACAAACTCCCATATTTTATTTCCAGTTCGTTCAGTGTTATTCGAATCCATAGTAGCAGCACCCTTGAAAATTGGAACTGAACCCATTAATTGAGGTTTCATTGAATTATGCCGTAGCTACACTACTGACAACCCCTTTTAGATACACCGGCATAACCTGATATTGCTAATATCGTTCTTTATTTAAGTACCAAAAATAGATCAGAAATCAGCAACATTGTCTTGTCTTCACAAAGAATCCGTTACAAAAATATTCTCTCGATCATTTAAAATTTAAATAATCTTAAAAAGTTCCTTCGGCCAGTGTGTACTGAGTGTAAGAAAAAAAAATAAAGCGTCCATCATACGCACCGAGTGTGCGTAACGCGTGTGTGTGCATGAGTCACGCACACAGATGCGTTTAGTGCGTGTATGGCAAAAATGCAACTCCGCGACTTGGTTAAATATCGGACGGATAGAGAGTGGGTGGAGATGAGTTGGTGTGTGAATTTATTTTATTCATATTTTTCGTGTCTTTTTTTTTCATTCGTATTTTTTTACATAAATTATGTAGTTATACACCTACAGGTAGTAATTAAATTAAAAAGTGAATTGGATAAAACTTGTAATCATTTATAAAAAAAAATTAAGTTGGTATTTCTTAAATGAAGGAAATGTAATTGCATGTAAGTACAGTATCAGAAATAACGGCTATTTAAAGAAATATTAAGAACGTGTAGAGTTGCTTTTTGACGAGGTATTTGAAAACCATGACGAAATAATAAAACGAAAAGCAACATCGATTTAAAAGTGAAAATTCTTGAATGTACTGTGGTCAGTTGTGATTTTGTTGATAAGGTATCTATTTTTAAAAGAATTTTATCAACATCATCTATAAGAACCTAAGTCGGTAATTTTTCAAGAAAAAAAATATGTGCACAAAAGCTACTCTACTCCTCCCCCTACTCCCAACTTCCCCAACTGGCAAGGTGAATGAACTCACGAAATGAACGCACACACACAAACACACACAACACAGGACACGTTGCCGTAGGTTAGTTATGTTATGCCAAGTTCATTGAACGATTTTTAATTACACCAATCACTTACGAGTAAAGTTTAAGGTTGGAAGCAGATTTCTATAAATTAATTTCGAATTTTTCAAACTTGCGTTTTTGGAAATGGCAATTTTTTCGTTTTTTGTTTTGGAACTGAGGATAATCAACGTGATCGCGTTTTCAGAAATATCTCGAATGCTAGGATACCTGTTTAAATAATACTTATTTCCTGTATTAAAACAAATGAAGAATTTGGTGGTTTGATTTTGATACGGTTCTGGATTGAGACTATTAGTGTGACCAAAAAAGAAACATCCATTAATATAACTCCCGATTTCCAAAAAAATGCCAATTCACGTCTAATCCCCAAAATATTTTTTGTAATTATTAACAGTTATCTTTCACCTTCCTCTTAAGTCGTCCTTCACATCGCAACCCTTATTCGCCAAACATTAAACCCCGTTGCTAGAAAGATCCCCCTCATTCCTAGATAACATTGCTATAATCACCATGTTTTGTTTTACAAATGTTCATAAGCATTTTGGTATATTAATGCTTTATGATGAAGGATGTCGTCCAAAATGTAGAGACGATCTAGCCAAAATCAAAAACTCGGCTGTAAGGTGTTACTATATCCGTTTAGCAATAGTGTTGAATTTGCAGGGACATTTCTAACCATTCGCAGTTTGCTGAGTATAAACAGATGGAGAACTGAATAAGGCTCTATCCATTTCATTAGCGGTCGAACTCCCGAAAACTTGGTTGTAACATATGTTTAATTATTATGTGCTTGCCTGATTTTCGGTAGTTTTAATATTTTTAGTGCTGATTTTGAATGGTTTAAGTAAGGAACTGATCTAAGATCAATCAAAACGCAGGTTCAACCTACATTTTCGTTGATTCCTGGTTAAGGCTCTAGATGGCGCTAGCTAGCTAGTGATCGAACGTTTAACTTTTTAAACTACGAAGGTTTTATACATTATAATCATATCACAAGGATCCAGCTAGGGAGCCAGGGTCACTTTCACCTAACCAGTAGGCCAAGAATAAATACGATTTTTTTTTTATCTGCGTTATTGAACCGATATTCACTATTTTCAATTCTGCCAACTTTGTTTAGAAATATATATAATATTTCTTACCTAAAATATCGTCTCCTTAAAGTGGCATATTTATTTTTTGCCTTTTTTTTTGTAACTTTTTTTTCCGAAATATTTTGTTCTAATTCTTTTTTATATATATAAAAGCTCGTATTGCTTTGCTACGGTTCATTGCAAAAACAATTGAAGCTTCAATAACCAGCTGTCAATCAACTTCTTTTGTTGGAATACCTACAGATCATTTTATACTTTTTTTTTAACCAGTCCACCTCACAGTGGGATATCCTCACTGATACGTTTCATAAGTTGAATGACCGTTAGTGAAGGCGTGCGGCGCAATTCATCAAACTGCAATAATGTGTGTAAACGCCCGGGATGGGACCTAGATGCCAGCTAGGGGCAGTTCCCACCCTTGCAGCGGACAGCGCTTTATAGACCATGCTGTGTGCTAAATAAGTTTATTTTACTGAGTTTATCTACTTTCGGGAATTGATTTTGTTATTTTGGAGTTTTTTTTGTTTGGCGTTGTGAATGGTTTTGTGTGCAAGCAACTGAGTTTGTGTCAATATAGAGAAAAGCGCTGCAACAGTTTGTCTATGAAGCGCTTCCTGCTTTTTTTTATAAAATCATCCCCTATCTATCGCTGACAGGGGCGCTGGCTATTGGTGGAGCCCTAACGTCGGTTTTCTAACTAAAATCATGAAAATACCACCCTTTATGCCAACACTGGTTTTAAACAAAACAATACCTACGCCATTTTTTTTCCTGCTAATCTGCGAGGGTCCTAGTTTCAAGGGGTAATGACCGAGAAGTTGAATAGCTATTTTTGTAATTTGCGCTCAGCTTCGTTTGAGCATACATTTATATAGCTGTGTTGGTTTGCATAAAATTAATTAACCATTTAAATTAATTATCGAAATGGGTGACGGCTGAAGGCCTAGCTATGGATGGTACGTTTTTATGTTAATTTAATTTGTATGAGAAAAATAATTCAGTATTCTGTGTAAATAATGGTTGAGGTAATGAAAAAGGGGTGAAAAATTGTCGTTAAGCTAGAATGACAGCATAAATCGATCCACTTAAAATATGCATTGCAATATGATGACCATTTAGCGGAGTGTGTGCTATTCAATTAAATGTTTATTAATGATATTAAAAGCCTTATGGGATTCTGAACGTTTAATTATTTGGTACTTAGTTATTAAGAGGTCATTACATTTTTGGTCATATATAATTTTTAGAAAATAACTTTTTTTCTAGTCTACCTAGACTAATTTTTTATTTATTTATAACGGAGCACTTGCTTTGGTGTAGGTGTGTGTCAGCGTTTTTCCCAGATCAAAAACTCAGTAAAAATACTAAAAAATACTTAAAAACTCTCATAAATCAAGAACAACAATCTAAAAATCGTGCGACCATACCTAAAAACCGTGTTTCTATCATTAAATCACTCGGGCCGGTTCGGACCGGCCTAGACGGAACCGGTCCGGTTCGTTCTGTGTTTTTGTAGCGGCAGGTGACGGGATACGAACTCCTCTTATTGTGGTGTCGGTCAAGCACCTTGTGTGAACAAGTTGCGTTATACTTTGAGATTTTATGGCGAACCAATCATCCGTAACTGTTTTTTTTTTAAATTATTGTTGAATTTAATTAGAAACGCTGTGGGGTTTGAAGCTAGGTACTACTTGGCAGCAATAAAAAATGTGATTAATTCAAATTTGCATATTTTTTTTGAGCTACGCCTTTCTGACACTGCAGGGCTTCTAAATTATTAATGAGTTACAAATATATAATTGGCAAAGAAATAAACTGATGGTTATAAAACGTTTACTGTACCTGTACCTATAGGTATTTTATAATAAATAATTATTTATTTATTTTCACTTCAAGATACAAACATCAGTGTAGCCCAGGCTCTTGAACTAGGAGTTCCTGTATTACAAGCCAGAATATGGTATTGGTTCATATAACACATAGACATATAATTATAGGTACGTCATGCGTGATTTGCATCCATTCAATGTACCTAACTAAGCCATTATCTAAGCAATAAAAAAGAATTAAAGCCGCATTCAAAAAAGATAAGGCGGGAAGGTGCTACCGTATTAAAAAAAAAGTCTAACCAATGAGAAACAAGTATGGCGCGTTCAAACACAAAATCCGGTTCGATATTAGAATGCCGAAATTCGAATCACGCGCCGACGCACACATGCACAACATCCGTGACCTACCACAACGTTATCGAAAAATACGTTAAAAATACAAACATATGACATCGTATGCACCCACACGCCTGTTGAATACAAAATTTTATAAAAATTCATAATAAAAAAGATATTTTTGGCGCGTACCGCCATTCGAATGCATCGCAGAGCGCCGGGACAGATAATTTTTGTGACGCACACACATAACCATAAAAACGCACATTGACGCAAAATTTCAAAAGCGAACGCTGTGAATGAGATAATCGGTATTCATTGTGAACACGAAAATGTGTATGTATCATAATGAGTGTGAGCAGGACAGGTACATTTGCGTTGTTTCGTCCGGCCAAAATGCGGCCAATATAAGAATGACGCGTCTAAGGCCGTTGACCTTCAGGGTGGAGTCAGTTTGGTTGAAAACTTTTTTGCTACTATTTTTATTTATTTAAAGAACACGAACTTGTTATGCACTCTATAAACTTGATATTTATTTATAAAAATATCATTACAGTTAGTTAACTTATTTTAGTAATAAAATTAAACAATTTGATGTCCTATTTGTGTAAAATAAATTCACATTGCAGATAGTTATAATTTTTAAAAATATGCCGTATGTTCTATTCGTAATGTTTAAAAAAAATCTATTAGAATAAATGAATAAAAATGTCACATAAAAACTTTGAGCTGCAGGTGCGTTTTTAAAAGCATAATAGTAAAGTGTCCAGCTGTTTCATAGAATGGTAACAGACCAACAGACAAAACGGACAAACATTGCATATTATTTACTTTTATTAGCTATTGTACCTACTTAATTGATTTTTTGTAGCTAAAAGATTTTAATATAAAACATAAAAATGTACCCTTGACCTATTAGAATTAAAAACGTTAAGTTAAGTACTACAATTTAAATAATGTCTGTATTTCTCTTAACTTTTTTGTGGTTGATTATTTCTTTATGTAAACTAAAACAAAACACTAGACACTTATAAATTATATTGGTAATTGACCACACTGAAATGTAATGCTATGATACAAAGTTTTAAGACGTGTCCAGTCACTGTTAAAGAGTTCCCACATGCGGAGACGATCCTGACCGCAGCATCTGGTCAACTCTTCCAAATAAACGTAGTGTCAATAGTTCAAGGGAAAGTTGTCCAAACTTGGTTTTTAAGATTTTGTCTTAACATAATCAACGAATAAAGAACAAAATTAAAAGGTTTGTGAGTACCTAATTGTTACAAAATGCCATCCATTTTCAAAATAAGGTTGTCCAGAATGTCTAGCATGTCCGCTTTAGAAACAGAAGACAACATGTCAGATTGTAGGTTAATTTTGACAGCCCGCCATAGAAATCTTACTACCTGTAAGATTTCTATGGCGGGCTGTCAAAATTCAAGAAAATAATGATTTGTCTCTTCTTCTTAGAGTAGAGATAGAATTGGTCAGGCCCACGCACTTGCATGCTGCAAGTAATAAACAAAAAAAAACGGACTTAAGTAAGTACAACTTGGGCGAATTAACATGGCACCTGGCTCAGAACTGTGAGAGAAATTTTTATACAGTTTTCATGTCAAAGTATTGTGTAATAATATTATAATATAAATAAAAATATACACCTGTTTATGCGAAAGTAAGTTTGTTTGTTTGTTACTCTTTCACGCCAAAACTGCTGAGCGGATTTGGATGGAACTAGGCACACCTGACGTGGGTAAGGAGATAGGCTACTGGAACGCAGATACAGTCGCGGGTAACAGCTAGTGGTGTAATTAAGATAGGTAATAACAAAATTATATTTTTCTTTTTTAGTACTACTATTCTCAACAAACGTCATACGAGTCGGGTGCAAGTTGATTCGCCCAAGTTGTATCTACCTAAGTGTGGATTGTATTCAGTATTTTGGAGTACTGAATACAATCCACACTTAGATACTCGCTCACTTAGACAATTTCTAATAATATTGGCCAATGAGGCAAAGATTTCAATATGTAGGTAAATTTATATTAATTTATTTCGATATGTTACCATGGATGGTTGACTGTACCTACGCTTTGGTACGATAGCTATACTATAACCTACCAACCCGTACAGTCATCCACACGTCCACATAAGAAATTAACAATGAAAGCGCTTTTATTGAGTGGCAGTTGGTAAGGGCGGTTATCGTACTTGTAACTCATTGGTGCCGATTCTCTTGTCACAAATGCCTCTAAACTAGACTAAAAATCACAATAATTTGGTTTAATCCTGTCAAATGACGATTTTCCATTCTGAAATAGACTAAAGTGACACAACTTAACCATATTTTAGTTTGACAGCACTAAGATTGCACTTAGTTATTAGTTTAGTGAAAATGGCAATTTTGCTATTCTGAATTTTACGTTTTTCACCTAAAAATTTGGTTACCTAACTAAACATGAATCTGACATAAAAAGGTGTGGAAAAAAATTAGTTGGCGTGAACTAAAATTCACACCAACACCTCGACTTCAGACGTGCAAAAACGGTACTTGAATTTTTTTTTCTTTTTTTGCTCATAACTCGAAAACGGTGTGTCCTATCACAAAAATAATGAAAATTTCGATCCCCTTTGAAACCTGGAACCTACTAAACTCTACATGTAGATATTTTTATTTTATATTTTCCATATAAAAAGTAATAACTTCCATAGAAAACACGTCGCGGCTGCCCCAGGCTGCCTCCGGCTCTAACAACAAAGACGTCGCGAAACCAAAAGAAAAAAAAACACGTGGACTCGCAGTTGTGAAATTCGATTGTAGTTGTGTCAAAATTATTTTTAGATTTAGAGATTTTTTCGCAGAATAGCTTCAAGATTCTCATAGTAAAAAGTAAGGAATTTTCGTGATAGTTAAGTTAGTTTAGTTCGGTGTACAAGAGAATCGGCACCATTGACGAGTTTCGTTGACCGTAGAGACAAGAATCTTTTGGCGCCGGACTCGACGTTAAAACGGACGTAAAAAGATCGCGGCTGGTTTTTTCCGCTCACTAGATCGCCAATGCTCTGCTTAGCGCCGAGAGTTGAAAATCTAACAGTGAGTTTTTTCGATGTGCTGTGATGCACTCTGTTGGATTCTCAATGCTCAGTTCAACATCGAGAGTTCAAAATCAAAGAATAAATCTCGCCGCGATATTTTGATGTGACAGGGGGACGTTATTAGTAACCATTCGTGAAATGGTCACACAATTGTAGATTATAAAATTAGTTCTGATTTTGGTCCCCAGCGCTGTGTTTTGTAACAATTTGATTTAGATAAGGTTTTAATTTGGTGGTAATAAGGCCGACGTTATTACCACCAAGTTAAAACCTAGCGTCGTATCGAAGCTAACATAGCTGGAACTGTACCAGTGACGTAGGGTGACGAAGTTTTGTATGTACGGTCTGAAACTACTTACATACAAAACGTCGTCATTTTGTCGATGGTCTTATTTTTGCGGTTGCGCCGAGTCGCCGACCGACGTCAAGGCCGCGTCGAATTTGCTGCCCGAGCGCAGCCGTGGTTGGTAGACACGAGAGCAGTAAGTGAGGAATAAAAAAAAATGGGTAGGATTTTTACGGTCAACTTTCAAGGGGTTTCAAATTACCCATGTGACAATTTTGGCAAAACTTTTGTAAGTTTTGTCTCTTTTCGAAGTGGCCTGTATAAATAATATAATGTACTGTAATAAATAGCTAATTGACTTAGTTTTATGTCTTGCAAAAATCATTGATGAAGTCTTCTCATTTCATGTAAAACCGAAAAAAGACTAGGTAAATCATCTGCACACAAAGATTCATTTACTCGGTGCTTTTCCAATTGGTCACCCTCATCACTACATACTAGATTCTGGTTTACAGGAGTTGCTGTTTCTGAGAATAAGAGTGTTAAAACAACGCAAGAAAGTACCTATATTATATCGCTCTGCAATGTTAACACAGTAAAAAACGCAAAACCCGAGTGAGGCATCGTCCTAAAAGAACGCGAATGCGCGATCATCGTAGGTTCGCTCGAATTTTACTCGTACGAACGCGCGATCAAACATATTGAACTCGAATAGGTGTCCTAACTGACAATCGCACGACGCTGTCGACTCAAAATGTTAGTAAATATATTCGCGCGAACATAGTTCGTACGAACGCGCGATCAAACATATTGAATTCGAATAGGTGTCATAATTGAATTTCCGGTCTCGGGTATTACGGTCGATAGCGTTGCTATCGACCGTACCACTGTTTTAATCCACGGTCGCTTGCTCACGTCGTCAATTCGCGCGATGATCAATAGGACACCAGTATTTGATCGCGCATTCGCGTTCTATTAGGACGATGCCTTACACTACCACATCCATACGCACAGGCACACAAACACATATACAGAGATAAAAATCACGAAATCTGAGATATGTCAGTTGCGTGTTGTGCGCAAGCGCAGCACGAAGCATTGACTCTTGCGCCTTGTAATAACTTGACATTTAGGAGCGAAGCCTTCGTAAAATTTTAAACAATCGCTAGCCTTGATCCTTTGGCCAAAATGGAGGTTTAAAATTATATTATTGAGCTGGTTTTTGTTTAAGGGTTTAACAGAAGTGTATCTAGGTGTACAGTTGGTATGACTCCACTATATCCGTAGGTAGGGTAGGTATGTATGGACTTACTTATATTACGATACAAGGGGAAATCACTGTGGGTGTGGGGATAATCACGCTTGGTATATTATTTAAAATAACCTATTAGCAGACATGGACGCTATGTTCCCTGATGCTGCCCAGACTCTTGACAAAATCTTTCAGTGTGCTTTTACATCACCGTTGCGTAGGCAAGAGGTGGCCTATTTGCCAGGAAACTGGCGAAATGCAATAAGCACCAACATCAGCCCCATGTTCCCACTGCTGGGACACAGGCCTCCTCTCTGTGAGAGGGAGTGGGCCGTAATCCACCACGCGGGCCCAGTGCAGGTTGGTAGATGTCACATGTCTTCGAATCTTAGATCCATGCCTTTTTCTTCTCGATGAAAACATCATCTTCACGGTTTTGAGAGCAGTGGTGATGAAATAATTTACACAAAGTAAAGCGCCTGTCTGCGTTCTGTTATCACTGGGCTGTGATTATCTCACAGGTAACATTCGATTTTCGTAAACTGTTAAGCAGCTGTCAAAATCATAAACCTACATACCAGTGCAGTAACCAGTTACAGGCAAAATTGCGGTCTAAAAAACCGAGTCACACTTTTTTTTTTTATTCGATAAAATCTAATATTGTCCTGCTGCTGAGCAAAGGTCTCCTCACAGCATTCCGAATAACAGACTATTAACTAGACAAAGAGACCCATTTTTCGAAAAATACAAGACAGCATTATTTCTCCATCAACTTTTACCTATACCACAACTAGACTTAGTCCAAATGAAATTTCTTGTTCCCCCCCCACCCCGTCGTCGCATCGCATCGCTGTTTTTTGGTTTCTACTCGCCTTCTTAGGGTAACAACGTGATGTTAAATAGCATAAAGCATTCCTCAAGAATTGTGCTATCATATGCAAAAAGAATTTTTCAAAACCCACCTGTAGTGCCAGAGATAAAAATAATAGATTTATATTTATTGACACAGACCTTGTTACATTTGAACAGATATACAGGACACATTCAAGTTTTCTTAAATTTATTATGAAAGCATCTGTGTCTGAACTAGATATAAAGATATCTGTATCTCAGACATCAGCGCTCTTCCTTATGATGACCAATGGGGAAGGTCGGGCAAAGCTAATTGTAGATGGCGTGACCATAGCTAGGTCCCTACGGCCTACAATAAATTTGACATTTCGTTCACTCATGTCATTTTATGTTCATTCATGAGTTTGATTTAATTTCACTATTTCGTTATTTACGGTGATTTCAGTATTTCAAATCAAGTACTTGACATGGAAAGTGTCAGAATTTTAAACCTGGAATATTTCCTCGTAATCATTTTCTTCAAAATGTTTTCGACATAAACTCGAACTCAAAAAATCTCTACGAATAGCTTTATACCACAATCTTCTAATTTTAGGGGCTTTCGGGATATTGTAGACTCCAATTTTGGAGTATCTAGGAACACAACAAAGTGTCAATTTTCGCTAAAATAAAACAAAACCACATCACGCCTTGTATTATATGCTTGTGTTGGGAACTAGCTACGACAGCGCCATTTTGACAGTTGCCTTCCCCATACATTACTAGCTTAATTAGACATTAATGAAAGGAGGTACATCATTACACAGAAAAAGAAAAAGTTTAAATCAAAATAATCAAAAAGGAGTGTGGAGTGTTAACCTCTAGGTGAGTTGTGTGAAAGTGTGTGAAAGAGGGTGAGTTTAAAAGAGATTTACTATTTAAGTATTTTAATAAGTTTTCCGTCTCTCCCCGACCCTTGCTCGATGAAGTGCCAGCCCGCGCCGTAGCTGAGCCTGTAGCTTTAAATTCCCCAGATAATAATAATATAATCCAGATCCAGCCTGTCCCATCTTGCTGTCCTCCCGTCAGTGACGCCCTAAGCCGAGGTCCGTACCCTACAGGGGTGCCCTTAGCGAGCGTTCGCTTAGTAATGTAAGTAGTTTTACGCCCCTGGCTGGAGGCTTTGAGTCCGCTTAAGGCAGCCACAGGATAGTCCGGTTAAGTAGTCACGACCTCTCAAGGTCAACTACGAGATGCCATACACAAAAAAAACAAAAAAAAATTAAAACCGTCTCTTCATATGTATGTTTAATAATATATTTAAAGATTATACTTTTACATATTTTTTTATTTAGCTGTCATATGTCCAAAGCATCATTTATCTTAATAAATAAATACGGTCCTAAGAAGCAAAAGTATTTGTTTACGTAAGCATGTCTGAAGGAAGGTCGGTCCTTATTACAAAAAATATTTCGTCGTCTATTTATATCACCTTTCGAGAATTGTAGTAAAGAGTGTTGCTTCAGAACCACAAGTCATATAAACAACTGGCGAATATAGATAACCTCCTTCAAACACACTTAGAAACAAATATTGATAAATTCCTATCTACAAACACTAGATTCTAATGTCTCCGACCTAGGCAGCCTGCTGGATGCACTTGCTATAAAGTTACCACCTGTCCTTGTGTCCAAGCCAGTGGCAGATGCGTGGCTTAGAAATAAACTGGTTTAGACCTAATATGGACGTCTAGTGCCTTCTGATAAGCTCTTTCATTATCAATGGGAGTTTTAAATTGGAAATTGTGAAGGAATATTGTTTTTGGTTGTAAAATGGTTTTATGAATAGTGAATGGGTTTTGAAATTGAATTGTTGAATGTGAGAGGTGTTTGAGGAGAGAGGAGAGGAAAGGACATGAGTTTGTAATGAAAAATGATAATAGTATGACGTCATTTTAGTCGTTCCGTACCTCGAAAGGTAAGAACGGAACCCTTATAGGATCACTGTGGTCCGTCCATCCGTCCGTCTGTCTGTCTGTCAAGACTCTTTTTCTCAGGAACGCGTGGAGGTATCAAGCTGGAATTTATATCAATAACTCAGGTCTACTGTCCCTTGGAGCTGTGAAAAAATTTAACTTCTAAGCCAACGCAATCAAAAGATACAGCCGTTTATGCTGCATATTTCCGCAAATTTTCGACACTCGCAAGGGAATCAAAACCTACAGGGCAAAATCAAAATCTACACTTCCCGTGAACTCAAAATCTTGAAATTTGGTACGAAGCAACGTGTTATGGCACAGATAAAGTAAATTTTTTGTTACATCATTTAATAAAAATATTTTTAATATTTTTAAACTTCCTACCCCTTTTCTCATTAAAGCGTGTGAACTTTAACATACTACAGGTTTGTAAGGAACCTTCAGTGCGCTAGTCCGACTTGTACTTGGCCGGTTTTTTTTAAAATAAAAATCTAACTAATAAGTAAAGTAATCATCCTCCTGAGTCCGGATTATCTCAATTTATTTAGTGAATAAGTGAATAACTTTAAATAACATTATGCAACTAAATAAATAAATCAGAACGTCCTAGTTTTTGGTAAATATAAAGATCCTTTGAAACACAACGTGATCTGAACGCACTCAAAAGAAAAAAAAAATCATAACTTTTATTAGACACACTTTAAAACTATTTCATCATCATCAACACACATTCCTGAAAAAAAAACAGCGCCTTTTTTCCACTCAAACCCGCTGTTCAAAAGCCCACAAAGGTCGACGATCTTACTCAATAAAACAGAGATGATCAACATAGAGGACGGAATATTTTTTCCGCGGACATTAACCCATAGCTCTGTCGGTTACAGTGTTTCGCGGCGTGAAGGCTCACGCTTATGTGAGTTTAGGATGCGTAGCGTTAGCAGAAACAGTTGAATTGTTGGGGTTCTATTTTAGAAATGAATTGTGCAAGGACTGTCAAATGTTCTAACATCTTTGAGTCGTCGTGTAAGTGGTCTACAGGTTAAATACTAAAGATTTGAAACCATTGTAAGAAACAATCTAAATGGGATTTCGAAATGACGCCTGCCCATGTAATCATTTGTGTACTCGTATATTTTCTAACATACCCACAAAATTTATGGGAACGAAACCTATTAGTGTTATACGAAAGTCGTAAATCATATTTTTATGTCCGAATATGGCGTAAATACATGTAGTTTTTCTTCTGTCACTAATGCTAAAAACCCCTGACATATTTCAAAATCTAACACAAATTCAGAGATTGCAAACCTAAATCAGCAAATGTAAAAACGAATACTTATATCGCAAAATCATTCAGATTATGCAGACGGTGTGTTCCGTCACACCATGCAACGTTCGAAGCGTGGCGATTGGGCAATATCTGCCGGGCAATGATCACAGACCAGCGCTATAGCCCAGTGGGTTACTATGGCCAAACTGAGCGTGCGGGAATTAATTGTGTACCTTATCATTTTTGTAGCTCACTACACATTGCTCAAAGTTCCACGTTTCCGGAGCAATGAAATGGGCAATGGTTTTGAATGAAAGGTTGGGTTTGTTACGCTATAAGTAATGGTTTTAAGTTTTATAGAGGTAAGAAATACTTACAATCGGGGAAATTAATTGCATTCAGGGAAATTGTTAAGCAAAGTGACAGTGAGTTGTAACGGTCCATATAATTTGGTAACAAGTCACTTTGCTTAATAATTATTTTGCCCATATTTTATCGACGAAATAGCTTCTTCTGTCATCTTCAATATTTGCTGATTGATATCAGCAAATATTGAAGATGACATTTTCCATTTAATTCGAAGCTTAAAGGATTAACGATGACCATGGTAACCCGACGGAAAGTGGTTCTTTATGAACACCTCCAACTCCAAAAGAATCGCCAAGACCATATTATAATAGTGTTATTTTAACCAGTACTCGTAAATTGAAACACAGCAAAGCTGCTTGGTAGTAGAAGAAATCAGGTTTTGTGGTGGTAAAAAAAAGGTATTAAAACAAAAGTGTACCAAAAAGAAGAAATTCTCAGCTCAGTTTTATGGCAGACAATTATTAGTGCCCTACGCAGAAACAATTTCTAACACACAACAGTTTAAATATCTTTGTAATCGTTCAAATTAAAAGAGCATCCTTCGAATTGACAATAAAAACGTTACTAGACGAGACAGTTCAAGACAATCAGACAGTTTTTAGTACTTGTCTAGATAAGCCTTTACACTAATCCTCTTAAATGGCGTCCCCTTTCAAAGTAATTAACAGAACTACGATTTATTTTAATCTGAGATTCAGTTTTATTGCACCGAATTGTTCGTTCGACAAAGGAAACGAGGGATGGATTGTGTGAAAGATGGTTGATTGGCTGGAAAGAGGTGACTAGCATGATGATAGGGTTTTGTCGACGGAAAAATAACAAAATGACAGAAAAAAAAATTGTCTATGCTATCTGTAATTTCGTCTATTCTTCCGTCAACAAAACTCGTTTCGATGGTGGTCATATAAATAACTAGCTGCTCCCCGCTGTATCACCCGCATAAATCTTGATCCCGTGGGAGTTTCGGGATAAAAAAGTACTCTATGTGTTAATCCAGGTTATAAACTATCGGTGTGCCAAATTTCATCCAAATCCACTCAGTAATTTTTGCGTGAAAGAGTAACAAACATCCATCCATAATCACAAACTTTCGCGTTTATAATATTAGTAGGATTATGCAACGCGTGCAGCCCTCGTATCATGACCGGGTTATGTAGACTGAAGAATAGACAAAATGACAGATAGAATAGACAAAACGTTTTTTTTTCACCTGTCATTATGTTTATACTTCCGTCGGCAAAACTCATCATGTGGTCATGCTACGCCTGCAGCCCGCGCACCATGACCGGGTTTTCTCTATCGGAAGAATAGACATAAGTATGACAAATAGAACAGACAAAACGACAGATTTAACAGACAAAATGACAGTTAGAATAGATAAAATGAGAGACAGAATGGACAAAATGACAGATTTAACAAACAAAATGACAGTTAGAATAGATAAAATGAGAGACAGAATGGACACAATGACAGTTTTTTACATCTATATTTTTTTTCTTCCGTTGACAAAACTCGATTCTATGGTGGACTGCTATGCGTGCTGAGGTGACGGCTAATAAGATGTAAAGAAGAAGAAGAAGAAGACAGAATTATTCTAATTTGTGCCCGTAATGGCCCGTATACATAGTGGCAACAGACGCGTTCCCTAATTACATGCGACTGATAACATAGGTAAGCCCACGTACGCACGGACGTAAAAATATCGCGAGATTTTATCGCGCACTGGATTTTCAACTCTCAGTGTTGAGCCGAGCGTTGAGAATCTAAGTGTGCATTCCAGCGCGTCGAAAAACTCACTGTTGGATCTTCAACTCTCGGTGCGTTGAAAATCTGGCGGAATTTATGCATGGTCTGTTCCAAAGTATCTGATCAATGTGTAAACAAACCTTGCTTATATTAAATTCTTACGCAATCAGCCTTTAAAGAGAATATTTAATGTAACGTTTATCTGCATTTATAAGCTGAACGATGAACTTCATTTTCCAAACAGTTATCTTCTACTAATAATAATGCTGAAGAGTTTTTTTGTTTGAACGCGCAAATTTTTGGAACTACCAGCGGGATTGGAAAAATTCTCTTTCCATTTGATAGCCCAATTGTTAAGGAAAGTTATAGGCTATTTAACATTATGCTACGACCCTAAGGAACCGAGCACAAATAAAACCAAGTCGAGAACGCCTAGCGAAAACGAACTAACGGGGCCAGCTGATAAATACCTATTATGTTTAAACAAGAACTTTAACGTGGGCGAAGTCGACGTAAAAAAAATAGAGGTGATAAAATTAACCTCAATTGTCGAAAGAAAAACATTATTTATGTGATTTAAAATTAGACTTTCATAATCAAATCAAAGAACTCAATTTGTAAGTGGTACAACAAATTGGCATCCCCAGGCACGTTCTCTTATCCATTTGTTTACATTTTCATGAGATGCTTACTTTTTTGGAACAGACTCTTGGTGAACCACACTTCCACCTTTTCTTCCGTGGGGAACGTAGTTCTCACGGATACTCCCGTTCTTCCTGCTACCAAGAGTTGCGAATGTTGGAACCAATAGAACACCTCTGCCAACCTTTTCAAGGAACACATCCTTGATGTTATCTCGTTAGAAATAAATCAAGGCATCTTTTTAGCACATCACCATGAAACACAAATGACCAGCGGACGATCAAGACGCTTCCAACGATACCTCATTTGTCAAATTAGTAGACGTAGTTGAGTAATCAGGTAATATATGACACGTTTATGAAATCCTGGTGCCTCTGGTGTAATAGTGGGTGTTATGCTGCGTCTGCGTATGGTTACAGACCTTAGGTGCGACTGAGCGTTGTCGGTTTATGGTGGCCATAAATTGAGAGTGCTCGTAACTGCCTCCTGCATTAGCTGTAGACGTACCGGCACTACTATTGGAACTCGGAAGTTTGTCGCTTGTTTCGTGTCAAATCTTGGGTGGGAGTTGACTTGAAGATTTTCAGGAAGAACCTTAGACTTTGCATCTTTCCCACAGTTGAAACCAGTTATTTTTTGCCTTTGATTTGTGACTTGGGAAGTGTGAGAAGCTTTGTGTCTTTGATTTGTGATTTGTGAGAAGTATTCTTTTTCGGCACGATTGTACGACAGTCAGTCATGCTGTCCTTGGTTTTTTTTCTAGCCTATACCCTGTCCCACTCCTGGGCAAAGGCCTCACTCCACTTCTTCCATCTTTCTCAAGTTTACGCGTTCTCCTTCCAGTTATGATATGCTATATTCTTATTACACAATTAGGCACACTTGGTCGTCCTCCCGACATCGAGTGCCTATGGAATTCGGACAAAGCACCACGTGTTAATGAACGGGATCTAGTACGCCTGTCTTGGGATAATCTAGTCCAGCTTCAGCGTTTCTTCCACCCAAACTCGGATACCGACGCCTGTTTTCCTTACACTTCTATCTGTGTTTTGCCAGTCGTCACAAAGAGTAGTCTCGACTTCATTCTAACTTCTCGTAGTCTTTGCCCCGAAATAAGTAAAGTTTTGGTATAACTGGATCTCCAGTATAACAAAATTGGTGATATAGGTATAGGTACGTTATTGGGTTCGGCCGGAGGGACTTATGTTTTGAGGGTAGAGATTGAGGGTTTTTCTAAGCTATTTTGACAGGAACACAATAATTTTACTGTCTTTCATAGATTGCCTTCTGAGTTTCACTGAAAATAGGTTAGTGGTATCGGCCGGTCGGTTGTGTCTCCCAGTCAACCTACTTCATTAATATCCTGTCTACTTATTTCGTTTCTTAAACTCTTCAAATTCTAGAAGGCATCGAGAACCCCAGTTAGTGGCATGTGCCTGTATACAGGTGAACGAGAGCCGTGTAAAAATTTTAAAACCTCTTTTAGAGGTTTTCCGAAATGAATCAATATACCGTGCTCAGGGTGGGAGCAAGAAAATATGGCACCTGTTCACACAGCTAGGTTTGCTTAAAATGATATGCTCCATCTTCAGCCAAGGAACTCCTAGGGTCTGTTGGGTAATTGCGTCACACACTCGGTAGCAATGCCTTTAATTTTGACAGTTCAACAACATTCATTGCGTTATTTACGTTGTTCAGCAGACAAATATTTCGAACATGTGAAGCAATGGATTAGTAATATCCTTTAAAATGATTCAAATTGTGATTGAAAGTGTTTTATGCAATTAGGGTGCTGATAGGTTTATGATAAAAAAAAAAAATTGTAAGCTTTAGAGAATAGGAGCTTTATGGCTGTTTGGATCTGAAAGTATTCGGCCAATCCCCAACTTAACCGCAAACAACGAGAAAATAATGGTATACCATCAACAAGTAAGTAGATAACCAAAACGCAGTAGCACTCATCTCCAAATTCACAGACATTATCTTTCTATAACCACAAACGTCACTTTCGAATCGATTCTAAATAACACTTCAACAAGAAAACCTTCCCAACAATAGTTTTACAACATTCTCGTCGCTCCCGCACCCATTCCTAATCTCAACCGTCCATTTTCCGATATCAAAAATAATAATCGTTTATTAGCCGGACCCCCCTCCCCTCACTCTGCTTGGTTCCCCCGAACGCACGGAAACACACGAAGTTACGCGACGACATCCGACAGTAACCGATAGTGTCCAGTGAAAATATCCACGGCGAAACTATGGTATGCTGGTAATAGGAGTACTTGGAATTGTTTGTTGTGGATAAGGAGGGGATTTATTTGTTTCGAACGAAATAGTTTGGAAAGTAGCTTGCAGGTTTTTTTTGGGAATCCTCGCTGTATGTATGTTTTCAAAATTGTAACATGAATAAACCTATATTATAACATCAGCTCTGCAATCTCCGTTGGGTTACGAAGAGGTTACGAAGTACACCCTAATTTTTCCAGTGAGGTATGTTTAAGTCCCATTTAATAGGGGGCGAGCCTATTGCCATCAAGTGCTGTGCAGGGTTGGACACACGGAACCGGACACCGGAAATAAAAACGACAACAACAAACAATTTAATCAATAGAATGCACTGGGACAAAGAAATTGCAGGCTAGATATTTAGGCTACTTACTTTCATGACAGTTATGAGATTAATTTTTGTAACAGTCTCTAGAAGGTACTAATAAGGGTACCCACTTACATAGTAACCTTTTTGCTTTGATTTAAAATGTTTCATATTATGAATACATAACATCACGCCAGTTATGTTTAAGTCCCATGTAACAAGGCTGCGAGGGTTTTTGCCAACCAGGCACAAAACTAGACTCCAGACTGCTCCTGAAAAATGTATAATGGAAAAACACAATTACATTTTCCAGATTCTCAGCTCGACCACTGACCAACGTAACACTTAAGGGGTGTACAGGACCTAAACGCAAGTTTTATAATGCCTAAAAGTAAATGAATCAACAAAATCAGAAAAATATGTGATATTCTTCAGAATATATGCTAGTTAGTGGGTTGAAAATATAATACAACTAATTTGATACTATAGCAAAAAATCACGATGATATATGTAAAAAAATATTTTAACGATTTAAAATTATACATACACATGCAATCATTCTGTTTTTTTTCCTCAGATTATTCTACAAGCAACATAATATCGTAATAGTGTTTTATTTTTTAGTCCAATCAATCGATTTTTTGTAAATAGATAATTCCTTTTTTTTTTGCAATAAATTATGTACTTACTATAATATGTTGTGTCATCGCACTTCTCTTTCTTTTCTATTCAGTCTGACAGTGACCGCGTTTTAACTCTTGTCAGCCTTTTAAAACAAACTAAAGAAAGTAAAATGATTGTTACTTATCCACGTCTGTTCGTTCCCAACATTTCCCATTCACCGGTCGATATGTGTTACATTTAAATGACTACCGAGTGTGGTCTCTTTGTGTCATTTGTATTTAAACTTATGCGATATATACTTTCTAATGGCGGCTCGCTGCGTTTATTAATTTTTACTTTTATTGTTGTTGTAACATTTGGTGCTGTGGGTTTGTTGTTATTTAGGGAAAAGATTTACTTACAATGTGGGTGTAAGAAGACGATTCAACAAGGCATTCTGTAGATCAAATTAGGTAACATTGCACAAAAATAATTGCTGGAAAACGACCTTTATTGTTGGTGTGGTTTGCGGTAGTTCGAAATGTAACGCACGCCAAACATTGTGCTTATGGGTGCATGCAACGGTATAAGGCCGTGGGGGTATTCATAGTTGTGTTGGTATTAAAAGCGTCACTAAATTTGGAATTTTCACCCTCAATATCTCCGTAACCAGAAGGTTCCCAGGTATGGTCCAGTACAAAAAAAAAATACAATGGTGAGGAGTACAAGTGACTCTCGGCTTCGTTAAGTGTCTACTTTTCTGCCTAACCCTTTGAGGATATCATGTATCCGTGATGGTCTGTTATGTCATGTGCAAATAGATTTCTTGTGTAAGTTCCAGTATAGAATTACTCCTAGTCTTATCTTCTTTTTAACCGATTTCAAAAAGGAGACGTTTATGCATTCGGTTAGTTTTTGGAACTTATCGCTCGTTGTACTATGCACGCTTGGCAAATGAGTGCTACATATTATGATCGTTTGATGCGTAACTACCACGACACATGCGTGGTAGTCAAAATGTTACACTTTTCAGGGTTTCATAACTCAAAAATAAAAAACGGAATCCCTTTAGGATCTCATCGTCTGTCCGTCTGTCAAGACTATTTTTCTCAGGAACGCGTGGAGGAAAAGTGCCCAAAAGGCTGGCAGGTTTCGCACGTTGTTACCTATGGCTATGCTAATTAAAGAATTCCAAAGAAAGGCCAAAAAATAAGGCAACCCTCTGGTCACGTGACGAGTTGACGAACCGCATAGCAAGGTCTCGAAAATCCAAGTGGGCACTCGGACCCCATGGTAATGTTAAGGTACCCTTTATTGTGTCTGGGGCTCATTCGCCCTCGTGTGTTCCTTCCAGGTGTCCCAGAACTCCTCACGACTGTCACCTGCCTATGAACATTTTTGCAACACCAACAGAATAACATCAGCATTTCATCATTGGTGAAATTCGCCCTAAGACATTGTGACTTATAACATCGCCTTGGATACGTCTGTGAAGGTGTCATAATTGTAATTTATATAAATAAATAATCGGTCTGCAGTTCGCACTGCTGGGACACAGGCCTCCTCTCTGTGAAAAAGAGTGGGCCATAATCTACCACGCGGGCCCAGTGCGGTTGGTAGATGCCACATGTCTTCGAATTTTCGGTTCACGATGTTTTTCTTCACCATTTTGAGAGCAGTGGTGATGAAATAATTTACACAGACTAAAGCGCCCGTCTGGGTCCGAACTTGCAGCCTACAATTCCTAAGTCGCAGTAGTTACCACTGAGCAACAACAAAGATAAACTTATAAGAGAGAGAGAGAGAGTTATAATAAGAAGACGATGTTGACTCCATTATTTTGGGTCTAAGGACTGATTGCGCTACAGGTTTAGACTGTATACCATCTAAAATAATCAAGGCCTCGCGATGCGTATTAGTTCCGCTTATTACACATATCTGTAATTTGTCTATAAGTGCAGGTGTCTTTCCAAGGGCGTTTAAAAAAGCAGTAGTTCACCCTATTCACAAGTCTGGGCGCAGAGATGATGTCAATAACTACCGCCCAATTTCGATTCTAACAGCAATGTCAAAGATCTTAGAACGAGTACTGAATAAGAACCTGGTCAGTTTTCTTGACGCCAACAATATCTTAGCGAAAAACCAATATGGTTTTAGAAATGGAGTTAGTACCGAAGATGCAGTTATGGATTTGTCTAATCACGTAGCTAGGACGCTAGATAGAAAACATAAGTCCTTGGGAATTTTCCTTGATCTGTCAAAGGCATTTGACACCGTTTCTGCCCAATCCCTATTGAGTAAAATGGAAAGCATGGGAATACGTGGACTCCCATTGAAAATTTTTGCCGACTATCTCAGCGATCGTACCCAAATAGTTAAAATCGGACCCCACGAAAGTGATGAGCTTCCAATCACATACGGCGTTCCGCAAGGCAGCATTCTGGGGCCTACACTCTTTCTCATTTACATAAATGAACTCTGCAAACTGCCTCTCGACAATTGTAAGATTTTCACGTACGCGGATGACACTGCCCTTGTTGTAGATGGATATGACTGGCCCCAGACATTCCAAAACGCCGAGGCTGCGCTGTCCTCCGTAATGAAATATTTAGCCGATAGTTTGCTCACTTTAAATGTCGATAAAACGGTATACGTTCCCTTTGCCATTCGGTCAAATCTGTGTCCCTCGACTTCCCTTACCCTAAAAGCACACGCATGCGGTTCCTTAGCGCAGTGTAGCTGCCTCTCCCTCGCCAAATCCACTTGTGTAAGGTATCTAGGAGTACTCATTGATCAGCATCTCAACTGGCACCCCCATATACTCAAAGTCACGTCCCGCATACGTAAGCTGATATATGTTTTCAAGAAGCTAAGAAACTCTGCTGATTACGAAACGCTTAAATTAGTATATTTTGCCCTATGCCGCTCTGTCCTAACGTACTGCTTACCCGCTTGGGGTGGTGCCACTCAAAATGTATTTATCCGCCTCGAGAGAGCCCAGAGAGCTGTCCTCAAGGTAATGCTCTCTCTTCCGCGTAGGTACCCCACTGTACAGCTCTATTCCGATTGCAAGGTACTTACTGTCAGGCAACTTTATGTGCTCCTGTCGACATTACGCAAACACTCTGTCCGCCCTTTAAATGAACCATCTGGCAGACTTAAGCACAATGTTTTCCCCTTTGAACGCCATAGAACTGTATTTGCCAAACGCCAATTCTACGTTAATAGCATTAAAATGTACAACTTCCTAAATAAAAAGTTAAAAATTTATTCTTGCCCCATATATCAATGCAAAAACCTACTTAGAGATTATCTACAAACACTAAGTTATGACAACACTGAGGATCTTCTGCTCGGTAATTTACAATGATGAACTGGCTACACCCAATTGCTTCTTACTATAAAGACCCTACAGCTACAAACTACATAGACACACTCACATATCCTACACTCACTCACTACACACACACACCCAAACCCTACATTTATTCACCTCACCATACAGTTAAACGTTTCTCATTTTGTGTTTTCTTTACTAAATTTATATCCTGTTATTTTTTTTTTTTACACCATTTGCTAATTGTTAAAACGTCCTATTTAGTGTAATATGGCTTTGTTTGTTACGGAGAATCACTGACTCCTAAGACACAGGCACATACACCTAGTTTAGGAGTCAGAGTATTAAATTTATTGAGACCTAGTTATAAGCCTAATGTGCCCTTGATCTTGATATAGTAATAAGATGGCTTTTGGTGAAATAAAGAATTTATTATTATTATTATAATTATTTAATTTTATTTCTTAGGTACATAGATTTCTACCCAATTGTCCTTTCTTTGGTAATGTTCGTCGAGTCGTTGAGCTCCTTGACAGGTCCACGCAAATATCTGTGGTTATTTCCTCAAAAGACCATTTCCGAAATTAATCTGCATGGTCCACTTAAGGCCTGACCGAGGTTATATCTGGACTTCAAAAGAGAGACAGAGAGAGGGAGAGATTAGAGTTTGCCGCTGGTCGCGCGACAGGTGCCTTTGTGTCGCGCTGTCTTCGCTTCTGTCGTCGCGCCAGTGTTTACGAGCCTTAACGTGTTAAGGATCGTATACACTGGCGCGACGCGACATTGCGACACAAAGGCACCGCGTGTCACGCGACGAGCGGTGTCTTTGTGTCGTGCTGTCGCGTTGCGCCTGTTTGTGGATATCTTTACTCAATAAGGGTGCTGGTCTATCTGTGCCAAATCTTTTCAATGCGTGTTCTTGGTAGCAAACCATCACAATCTTTTATTGGATTTATTAACTTATATGTTATCATTTGTTATACTTGCAAGGTCTCCCTAGACGTGATAGGTATGATGTCTTACAAAGAAATACTGATGCTTTAGTTTTTTTGTGGTGTAACGACCGCTTAAAGTTGTAAGAAGAAAAACAATTATTTCTTCGTTCGTGTTGAGATTTCGATACCCATCACGCCTGCGGCGTTCTTGACACCTGACAGATGCATACAATTTGCGAATTTGATATTTATTACCTGCTAGAATTATCGCACTGGAAGGTTTCGGAGGGCCTAGACAAAGTCTCATTCGTAACATTCGATTAGCGATGACGTTAGTAGAAAAGCCAAAATATGTATCAAAATGTCACGTGATCATAGGTCATAGCGTAGTATCATACATAGTGAAACGTTAGCGATTGTAGGAATAAAATCGCATTGAAACGAATGTAATTTGTTAAGGCCCTCAGCAGGACGAGCATGGCCACTAAAATGTGAATTAAACGCTAGCACGGTGGCGTGAGATAATTCTCTCGACACGTGACATAACTACTTGAAGTTTAATTGGGACTCTTTATGTCTTATTTGCTAATACGGGCGCAGCCATTTTGTCACAAAGGTCACACTTTGACAGATGGTTATGAAAAATTTAACACATTCGGTCAGAGGTAAAAAAAAAATCATATTAATAAAAATAATATTTTCCTGCTAATTACTGCACCAAATGGCAGTAAATTATTATAATTATGTTCTTGCCAGAAGGCAAGAGGCCCAAAGCAGGAAAATCTTCCGGAAAACATTCGGGACTCCTATAACCCATTCGAGTTGCCAGATTGGGAGTTCCGACGGATTTTCCGCCTGACAAAGCCTTTAGGTACAGTAAAAAAAACATATAAATGAATGATATTTTTCAGGGTAATGCTAGTTAGATAGTGTGTTGAAAACATAATACAACCAATTTGATAAGATAGAAAAAAACACGATAATACCTCGAAAAATTCTTACAAGGATTAAAAATATTATATACTTACATATATGCAAACAATCTGATTTTTGACAGATTATTCTACAAGTTATTGATTTTTAGTGTTTTATTTTTATAGACCAATTAATTGATTTTTTGTAAATACGAGTAGATAATAACTTAATTTTATGCAATGAATTACCAGCGTTGTGTCATCGCGCTTCTCTTTCTTTTATATGCAGTCTGACAGTGACCGCGCTTGAGCTCTTGTCAGCCTCTTATTGGCGGGACATAGCAGACTTACCTGTAACTAACACATCTTATGAACCCACGATCCAGAATAAATGATTTGAATTTGATGGCTGATCATCAAACAAATTATATCTAACTAGAATACGTCGCATTCCTCAATAAGGTATGGATTAAGTGAATCACGCTAAGGTTCCGCGCACACTGTTACGCAACTCCAGCTAATAAGATTTGTCGCACAAAATACCGATAAACAGAGCGTTGTAGGTTGCGCGGGTAGAGCGGCGGTGTGTTTCGGTTCGATTTCAAGGTAAAGTTGGTTCTATTTTATTAAGTTGTTATTTTTTTATTGTTGCTGCAGGTGGCTAACAAATTAAATGGTTGAAAAAAGAACTACTAACATAGAGTTCAATGATTGAATGATGATATGAGGAACAGAGTGTAAAGTTCAATCATACTCTATGGAAAAGGATCTTCCGACAGACAGGTGTCGTGCCTGGTGGGCAACTGCCAGAGGATTAATGTTGCGACGTTGTATATGTGCTAGTTGCGCGGTAAACTCTGCTTCCGCAATGCAGGATTTTGGGTGACGTCAGCGTGATGCGTAAGTAGTTTGCATGTGGCGCCACTTTCTTATGGGAAATTGGGAGATTATGGTATTTTGTTACACCAAAAACACATCTTATTATCTATTTATGTATTTAACACCTGAGGAGCTGTTGTGCACAGCAATTCTTTCTATGATTCAGTAGGTACTAAAGTCTTTATGAAAATTGTATGACACTCATTTAACTTACATTTGTTTATCTGATATTGTTGTACTGCTGAAAAGCAAACCTATATCTACCTCTGTCTATTTTCCACATCCATTTATCTCATTTCATGTGATCTCATATTATTTTCCTTTTATTGAATGTTGTGACATTTTGTATCTAACATTGTCATCTGTCAGTTTTTCTTTTTCTATGGTATAGAGCAAAGAGGTCGTCTATTTTATTGTAAAGGTATCGTAAAACTAGTGTTAAGTCAGGTTCTCACTGTAAGCCATCTTTATTGTTCTTGGCCGATAACCAATTAAGAAGTATTTGGATTGAAAACTAAAAAAAGTCACTTCTAGAACCATCGGCCAGGGGCTATATAAGGCAACCGTTACTTTTCACCAGGTTCTTTTGATTCCGTCTTTTGACTCGTTCTTTTGACTCGCCCTTCTGGTTCGCTCTGTTGGCTTCTTTCTTTTCGTACTTTTTCTTACTCTGTCTATGTTTTTCTAAAAGCTCTTTAAATATAAATATTTCAAAAGCTAAACTCAGTGAATTTCATTTTATCTTGCGTGCATGACGGTGTTCGAACTCTCCCGATCACCTCCAACCCTCCCGCTTGGGTTCGTTATTAGTTCTCTGCAACACGTCTCAAACCCGCAGAGGGTTTGAGACGTAATGCACGAATAAACGTGGCGTGAGACGCCGCCGCCTGAAGAAACACCAACCGACGCGAGCTCCCTCGCAACGGGCTGCGGGCTGATGGAGAAGCTGCTGCGAGCTCCCACTCGACGGACTGCGGGACGGAGCTGATTTAACCGTGAGCTGCTTCGCGACTGTGAGCACGGAGAGACTGCTGCGAGCTTCAACTCGACAGACTGCGGGCCGGAGGAGCGGCCGACGCCTCGTGCTGCTGCACGACCGTGAGCTCCCTCGTGTTAGACTGCGGACCAGAGGATCGTCCTATGCGAGCTACTACTAATCGATTCATATTCCTTAATATCTTTTTCTACGTAATTTTGTATTTCATATTTTAAAAATTATAATAACTTGTAACCACGTTTAGCCAGTCGGCTAAACGTTACGTTACAAGATGTACACCAATATTCTAAGTCGTAATCTCGAAAGCTACTCGACTCGCAAATCTGTCGAAGAGACCTCAAGACGTGCATCGGAAGACCCTCAAAATCGCTATTCAAAGTCATCAATCAGATAAAGGAGATAAGGTCCCTCGAGTGAGTGTGATTCGAGGTGATACGTCACGAATACGTCAATATTTAATAATATTCAAAAGATATTTTGAAAATCGAATAAAATACTAAGGTGCAGTTAAAACTTCGTTGTTGACTACCTCAAGGTAGATGCCGACGTGCCATACATTTGATAGTTGGTTCCTCGACAGAGGAAACTGTTGAGATGAGTAGTAAAATTACAACTATGAACTTAAAACCACCCAAGTTAGGTTGAGTCAAATCGAGAAAATCATGAGGTTTTGACATTGAATACTTATGGGTGTAAGTACAGTTTTTCAGTTTGGTCTTAAAAAGGGGTGTCTGTCTTACACAGCAACTGGGTTGTCGAGGTGAAGGCAGTGGCTTCATCGAAAATTCTGGTGTTTAGGTTCAGTTGACTGGAAGCTGAAAATAGGTACCTAGTTGGGAAAATTACAGTATTATGATGAGTTTGACAGCTTGCATATACAGCCTATTATGCTTCCACGGCTAGGACACACGCCTCCTCTCTGTGAGTGGGCTGTAATCCTCCAAGCGAGACCAATGTGGAGTGGTGGATGTCACAATGTCTTTTGTTGTTTCCTCATGATGTTTTCCTTCACCGTTTTGAGAGCAGTGGCGATGAAGTAACTTACACAAATAAAGTGCCCAGAATAAAAAATGCTTTGTTCTTCTTCTACTTCGTGTCGATGGCAAGACACTTGATCATATACTGTTGTCCCAAAACTTTGCCATTTCCACGGCGTTATCGGTGGCAGAGCAGAGATCACTGTCTCTGCATGTTTTGGGGCACAGAGGGCAGGGCAGGAGGTGGATCATGGTTTGTGACTTAGCTCCACAACCACACCCTGCTGCCATTCCTTCGAAGTAGCTCCACTTTACGAGGTTTGAGGTATATGGACTTTGAAGTAGACCACGGAAGGTTGCACCCTGCCGGGAGATGCTCCTTTGGAGATTAATAATGAGTAGGTGGAGGAAAGATATCCTGCCACAGTTTAAAACGGGCGTCGATGGGGAATGCACGAATTGATGGCACGAATGCTCATATGGTAAGTGCGTATTAATAACTTCCCAATAAATTAACGTTTCAACTTCGACGAAGTCAGATAAAATTACGTTCCATAGGCAAGTGAAGCTACTAGAATGTTCGGTTAGTCGCGAAATAAATTGACTTAGTGGAAGCCGTAGCAACGCAGTGCGCCTGCACTGTTTACCTTAAACATTACCTAATGTGCAGGCAAAGGATTGTATGACGTGCTCGGCGAAACTATTTCAATTCGTGAAAAATAGGTATAGGTAGGGACTAACCAAGTTAAAGTGCTACAAGAAACTTTTGGCTCCTGAATGACGTTGTTGGTGGTATACATTTGTGAATTTGTCACAGAAAAAAAACCGTTTTGAAAAAACAAAATGGCAGCGTTTGTTCCAATTTTGGCTACGCGTCATAAGATCTTTGCAGCGTTGTAACTTAGTAAAAGGATTGGTAACAGCAGCATCCTCTTGTCTGCCAGCGTAGTTTTGTTATACTAAGGGGAAATTGAATGAAAAATCTGATTCCCTAGTGAGGAGTTGAGCCTGTTGTAGTCTAGTATTACCGTAAACAAAAGCCTATAAAAACTTTTTTTTAGCTATGAACACTCGATCAAGGTTCCTTTCAAACAAAATAAAAACAAATTGGTTCAAAGAGCTACGGTACCGCAGACAGACACACGTTCATCTTATATCCTTCTTTTCCGTCGGGGCTTAAAAGGAGACAATCTTCGCCTGAGGGTCAGTGGTAAAGTATTCATTACCTACTTGCACTTCAATAGTTAATTAAATATTATTTTAGAACATACACCTGAATTTTAGAAATGAAGATGTCAAAACGCTTCTGACACTCAAAATAGGCTCTAAAAAGGGATTGAAAGATCCTCCTTGTGACGAGGTACATGACTACCATAGACACGAGTTTAGTCGACGGAAGAATAGACAAAATCACTGATGAATAAATGAGTACCTAGTTTATGAGTAAGTGAAACTCACTTACTCATAAACTAGGTACTCATTTATTGTGTCTGGAATTTTTTCTGAACGAAAGTGTGCCTCGCGACTGCACCAAATAGGCCCAATTTGGCGCAGCCGCTGTTTTACTTGTAGTATCATAATTATGTTGGGTTGTGTGCCTTGTAAGTAGTCTGTTCTAAATAAATGTATTTTCTTTCTTTCATTATTTTCTTTCAAATCTGTAATTTTGTATATTGTATGTGTCATTTTGTCTATTCTCCCGTCGACAAAACCCAGGCATGATTTACGTGCTAGAAATTTATAAATTCAGTTTCAGAGAATAGACTAGCCAACCAGCAACCATAGTAAGTTGCTAATATAGGCAATTCTTTTCTACACAGTATGAGATATACAGCTCATGCCAACACAGCACAAGAAGAGGACAAAAGATGATATCAAAATGTAGGATAGCGTTAATATTTGTAGCAGAAACATCTAGTAAATCTATTTGGTGTATAAATCGCGACATCCCGTCCAAATACTCGTGTCACGTGCCACCAGACGGGTCTATAGTAGTGTTGTGCACACAGCTTGCCTTCTAATAGAATTACTCTAGCTTTTGCGAACCATGGTTTGGGTCGTCTTTCTCTACAGCTAAATGCGGCTAATGGTAGTAGTCGTTTGTAGGTATCAAGCAACACTGATCGTTAACATAGACTAAATTGAAATGCGAAGTCTTTATTTCGAGCGACGACTCTTAGAGTAAAGGGTTAATAACATACTTACGCCTCGCTACGTTGGTCTAGTGGTCGCAATCGCTAATGCTGAGCATGAGGTCCTGGGTTCGATTCCCAGGTCGGGCAACATGTTATTGGGTTTTTCTATCTGGAATTTCTCAGTAGCAGCCCGAAGTCTGGATTTGTGCCCGATAGATGGCAATAGGCTCGCCCCCTATTACATGGGACTTAAACATAACTGGCGAAATGTAGGTGTACTATAGATACACCTCTGCCCAACCCTTCGGGGAAACAAGGCGTGATGTTATATTATGTTACACCCCTATTCTAAGTCGTAAACTCGAAAGCTACTCGACTCATAACTCCGTCGAGAATACCTCAAGGCGTGCCTCGGAAGACCCTCAAAATCGGTATTTACAGTCGCCAGATTATGGAAATTGTGAGATCCCTCGAATGAGCTTGAGTCGAGGTGATACGTCACGAATACGTCAATATTTATTTGTGAAAATCGGATAAAATACGCGTGTTTTAGTTAAAACTTCCTTGTTAACTACCTCAAGGAAGCCTCAAGGTAGATGCCGACGTACTTTTACCGACTTATATTTGAAACTTGATTCCTAATCACAAAATCACCTCGACTGAGGAAACTGTTTGAGATGAGGAGTACTACTAAGTCCTTAAAAACTAAGTGTCAGTAAACAACACGTTGCGATGACACAGGTAACTGACAGCAGTGAACCATGTCTTAGGGACAGTTCACTCTGTCAGCAATCATTTATAGAAGCCTGGTTGGGCTGGCATGACGGGCCACCATCGATGCTGCACGCTTGCGCTTTATTGTGTAAAAACAATCTAATCTTGACGCACTGGAACGCCTTGGCAACCCTATCAGTTTTCTGAGCGCGTTACTGACTTGGTCACGAAGAGTTCCATACGACGCCTAAGAATATTTCTCCCACAAGTTGCATGACGTGTAGAAGGAACATTTTGCTCCAAAGACCAATACGTCGTTACGTCTGCAGTACCACGTGCATAGCTGCGGGAAATAATGTCTATTATAAAGGGTTTTCCAATAACAGGTGTCATTTTGATATTCAAAGAAAAATTCCATTTTTTTATTTCAATGATCGGATGTTTATTTCATTATAAAGAGGAAGGTATGCCGTTAATAGTGGAAAATAACATCAGGCAAATGACCACCACGACCCCGCTTACAGGACCATATCCTTTTTATGAAATTTTCCATAACCAAATCGTAAAGTGGATGCTCTATGTCCTCGATAGCCTCACGAATTCCATCTTTGAGGTCTAGAATCGACGCTGTTGGCGTAGACCTTCTCTTTCACGTGGTCCCAAATGAAAATAAGGCTGGAGCAACAGTTACGGTGAACGGATTGCGCTATCGGGAGATGATTAATGATTTTATATGGCCGGAATTGGATGGTATTGATCTGGACAACGTTAACTTTCAACAAGACGGCGCTACGTGCCATACAAGCAACGAAACCTTTACGGGAAAAGTTTCCGGACCGTGTTATCTCTCGAAGAGGTGCACCACAATTGGCCACCGAGATCTTGTGATTTAACACCTTGCGACTGCTTCCTTTCCTTCTTCCTTTATTTGCCACAATGGAAAGAAAAAGTGGTTTACAAAAAATGCTAAATAAGGCTAAGACTGGCTGCTGATCATCAGTCATTGATGTCCCTATAAGAAGTCTTCAAGTTATTTTGTCCCAAATACCTAGCCAAATTGCTAATTTATATCTAGTAATCAGCAGTCACAATACGCCAGACATGAGACAGTCGTCCTCCACGTCCCATCCCTATTTATTAGGGCAATGTGGGCGCCAGACGATTGCAGCATTCCCGCCAAATTGGCGAGTCGTCACAACACTATTTTTAGTCAGGCAATATAAATTGAAATTGCGCGGTATTAGTTCTCAAGGAGCTTCCTACCTTGATGGCATGGGTTTGGTTTCTTGTAAATTGCTTTTTTCATACTAGCTGCGCCCCACGGTTTCACTCGCATTAGTCTCGATCCCGTGGGAATATCAGCAGGGGCGGATTAAAGGGGGGCGGGGGGGGCACGGGGGCACGTGCCCCCCCAGACGGTATTTATTTGTGTACTGTGGAGATCCATCAAGACGTTGCGGCTAAAATGGACGCTAATGAAGTGCTGGACATCTTTAGCAGGAAACATAAAAGAAAACTGTCTTTACTAAACATTTAATTTTTCTATTGCTTTGACAGTTTCATAAACCTTCATATACATACTTGAACTTATTGCCCTTCTTAATTTTTTGCCCTTGTGCCCCCCCCCCAGAAAAAAAACCTGGATCCGCCCTTGAATATCAGGATAAAAGTTTGCTATGTCCTAATCCAGATAATATGGTCTACTTATGTGCCAAATTTCATCCAAATCCGTTCAATCGTTTTAGCGTGAAAGCGTCAGTAACAAATATACACTTTTTGGCTACATTTTTCATCAAGCATCAAAAAACATGTCCCGATATTTTTAAATTCTTTCTTTCTAGAAGGAAACTAAACAGCCATGACTGCATGAAACATCAACAAGTCAGAGCAGAATACTTATGCCTTATGAAAAAACCTAAAAGCAAAATGCTTTAAGTTTTTTTCGTTCCTCTGAATAGTCTCAGAACCTCTTTTAGCAAATCTTTAGATTGTGAATAGTGTTACATAAAAATGGCTAAAGTCACAACTTTCTCTGACAGACAACCCACACAGAATTAAGATCTAGACAAGGAGAAGACATAAAATGGAGTGTTCATTTGTAAACAATTTTCATAATACATAATCTGCTTTTGATGTTCCCACTGGGCCACAGGCCTCCTCTCTGTCAGAGGGAGTGGGCCGTAATCCACCACGCGGGCACAGTATGGGTACAAACCCGCCAAAGATACACAAAAACATGTCACATGTCTTCAAATTTTTGGGTTCTAAGACTTGCCAGTTTCCTCACGATGTTTTCCTTCACCGTTTAGAGAGCAGTGGTGATGTAATAATTTACACAAAGTAAAGCGCCTGTCTGGGTTTGAATCTATGACCTCAACTCGTAGGTCTGAGCCTCTCTCTCTCTCGCTCTGAACAATTTAGTAGAAATAAATAAATGTTCATATCTGAGTCTTATATCGGAACGTAATACTCGTATCAGACAGTATAATGGTTATATATATTAACAGTTAATTTCCGAATTGTTTGTTTTGTTTTGTATGTTTTTCATTACGGACGCCTTTAACGTGCACGTCTTTCTACATCGTTCTCACATTTATAATTTCAACATGACTGATGAAACTAATTTTATGTAACAATTTATTATGTATTTAAAAAAGTGTCCGTGGAGTTTCTTTGCCGTTTTTCTCCATAGGTACCTACTACGCTTTGGAAGGGGCAACTAGCTTCATCTTTCTGTCTGACCGACCCCTTGACAATTCAAAAGTGCATATAATCGGTTTATTTGAAATAAATGCTTAGAGTTTGAGTTTTGAGTTTGCCATACTAAGCGAATGAAATACTTTTTCTATCGCTTTATGCTTGATTTTGAACTCAATTTTCTGTGCGGTGGCAGAAGATGAACCTATTAACTCCGAAATATCTAAAGGTTACTTAGAATGTGCTTTGGCGAAGCCCTATGCCAGGCACTGTCGCACAACTGTCAAACTGCAAGTGCAAGATACAGACGGGGACATGTCTAAGGCAAGACACGTTCTAAGTAACGTTTATTGATCTCTTCTTACGACTCGCCAGGATATCGTGAAACGCAAGACGACTTTGGCATATCAAAACGTTTCCTTTATGTGGCAAAGGAGTCCGGATACAAGATCATTTATTTGTCCAAAACACGATAATGCACGTGACACATGGTATGCAAGACGTAACATTATAAGTAATGAGTTTTGTTTTGTCATCGATAGCAAGGGACTCTCTATTCCTTATTTCTCAGTGGTTCCATCAGATTTCGCCGCTTACAAAAGAGACAGTCATTCAGCCCACTATCCACTCACTATCCCAATTGGAAACGACGCAAATCCGAAAGTACACTTATTTGTTATTGAATCACAAGTTTGTCACGACGGAATAAAACTGTCAATTGTTTTGGTTGGCCATTTTATTCCATTGCTACAGATTTAGAATTAAGGTACATAGGTACTCAATACTCAATCATTTACTTTCATTCCACTTTCACGTACTTTTCCTCCTATATTGGAGTTAATAAGGCTGTTTTGACAAAAACATTTCCATTCGTTGATTAAATAACAGACCGTGTAGGTACCAAGCGTTGGGTGACGACGCGTTTGCGCAGCTCACTCTGGATTTTCAACGCTCTGCTTAGCGCCGAGAGTAGAAATTCAACATTGTGTGTTTTTCGACGCGACCTCCAATACTCCGTTAGATTCTCAACGCACGGCTCAACAAAGAGAGTTGAAAATCCAGTGCGGGAAATTATGACGTCCGTGGAACGTGGTCTTACCCCTTGACTACGAGCTACACACTCAAGCGCAAGCGACCTGCAACAGCGACTGCGGAGAAAACAACTGCACACGTGTTATTACCGCGATTTCTCGACGGAAGAATAGACAAAACTTGACAGAGAGTAGACAAAATGCCAGATTTCTTATATTCAACCAAACCATCAACAAAAATTGTTTCTACGGTGGTTAGACTACGCGTGCTGAAAGAAGTTTGTTAGAGTCATGTCACGGAGTCACCGCGACCCGACTCGCGGAGCGACCGACAGAAACAGCTGACGCACGCGCATCGCTGTCGGAAGCCAAAAGCATCGTGAACGGGCTTTAAGCCTACTTACCTTACCAAGATTTGTCGAACCGCCACATGCAATTCAAGTGTTTTATCAAAAGCTAATGAAAGGCATTCCACACACTATCAAAATAATATATCGGAAGTAAGTGGGACACCCAAAAAGTTTTGCGAAAATAAAAATGAATGTTCTAAGTAAGTATTTTTATTCAATCTTTTCAAAATACTCTCCACTAGCCTCTATACAAAGTTTCATGCGTCTGAACCAGTTTTCGAAACACATTTTCCAGTCCGCCGTAGACACCTGCTCGAACGCTGACAGCGCATCTTCCGGCGGCGAAAATTGTATCCCTTTCAGCAGATATTTTATTTTCTTGAATAAAAAGAAGTCACACGGTGCTAGGTAGGGCTGTAAGGAGGGTGACCCAGGAGTTTGACCGGCGTGCTGTCCAGGAAGTCCTTCGTTTTGAGCGCGGTGTGCGAAGGCGCGTTGTCGTGGTGGAGCAGTGGCCCGCGGAGCCCTGTGTTTGGTCGCGTGTTGCTCACAACAGAGAATATTTCTGCCAAGCACCACAGGTGGTATACTATTCAGCGTTGATGCTTTTTTGGTTCCGTAAAGGAATTCACACCAAGTAGCTAGTCTAAAAAAAAGCTGCTATCAAAATCTTCCCCCCGCTTCTAGATTGCTTCACTTTGGGGTGCGTTGATTCGTTTTGAAACACCCAAACCGTCGACTGGCGCTTCGTTTCTGGACCGTATTGATAAATCCATGACTCATCACCTGTAATGATGTCGTAAACACGCCTAGACGAGCCTGCTTCTTTGTTAATCATAATTATCGCGTCACCATTCCACCCGAGCCTGCTTCTTAGCATCGGTGAGGTTGTGCGGAGTGTGAGGAGGATAGTTTGACGCCGGGTGCCCCAGCGTGAAACTATCCTCCTCGCGCGAAGATGCAAGTGTAGAATTTCGTTAAGGCTTCCCGATCCATCCGGCAGTATGTGCGTATCAAGAGTTTTAGCACATACTGCCGGTTATTGTCTTGGATTAAATTTTACACTGCCAGCACGTTTTCTTCCCAAACAGCCGTCATAGGGCGACCACTTCTTTCTTCATACTCCAAAGTTAGTCGACCGCGCTTGAATTCTTTATACCAACGATACACGGTTGCCTAAGAAGGGCCTTCGTTCATGAATGCCATTTGAAGTCTATCGTACGATTCGTCAAGTTTAATAAGATTAAAAAATATATTAAAATAAATAGGCTGATTAGAAAATATCAGAAATCTTTGAAATGTCATAAAGTTAACAAAATAAACACAAAACTTAGGCGTAATATTATGTATGACACGGATACTCAGCAACATCAGGATGAGTTATTTGTTAGGGAATATGCTCTAAAGGATATCTTTAGTACGAGTAAATATGAGGCTTCTCAACAAGACCTGAGTAAACGCATGCTGGAGACCAATGAGTTGGCAGACCTGTACCCTAATTGCGTAATACACAATCAATCGGAATCTGAATCGGTTTCAAACAGATTACTAATCCATTGCTTCATGAGTGCGATAAAAAAATCTGCTCAACAATGTAAATTACGCAATGAATGTTGTTGAACTGTCAAAATCAAACAGATTAGTCGTAATCGTTTACGAAAATGTGTTACGCAATTAGGCTGCTGGTCAAGAATAGTATGAATAATTTGATTAACACTACATACGTATTTTCTGACAAATTTGGTCAAGGTTTTGGTAGTATATTTAATCAGTGTTCGGAACATTATGTCATTAATAATTGTTTACCCGGTGCCAGTATTAGCCAATTAATTAGTAATATTAGACGGACAAAAATAAACCCTAGTTCAACTGTTACATTATTACATGGGGATAGCTTAAATGTAAGAAAATAGGACATAATTGAATATGTCCATTTGATGTTACATCTCAATGAAACTATATAATAATTGTAAATTTATTTTCTGTTCCTTGCCTTATTCTCAATATTTGTCTGATGAGCAAAATAGGCACATTTATAATTTAAATATGTTAATTTATAATAGGACTTGCCGTTATAGTGACGCCATATTTATATTTTGATTGTAATCAATTTATTACTGATTACAAACTGACAAATTATACAATGTATTTGCCACCTAGATGTAGGAGACAAATTGCTCATCTTTTAGCATACAATATACAAAGTGACAAGGGTACATGTAGTGTACAGTCGATTACAGTTAGTAGTGGTACTAATACTACTTTTGATACGCCTTGTAGTTTAAACTATTAGGTGCGACAACGGGTGAGCCGCATATGTTGAATGTTGTACATCAAAATATATGACGTTCACGTGTTATGTTTGACTGAACACTGGTTGAAGGAACATGAAGTAGTGTTTATCGATGATGATAATTTTACCGTACATAGTGCATTTGTGAGAAAAAGTGCTTTTTGCGGTGGTTCTTTAGTTCTTGTTTCAAACAAGTTGAAATGTAAACAACGTTTAGATTTAGTTAATATTTCTATCGAGCGCACTATTGAGTTGTCTTGCGTTGAACTAGAGCAATTCGTTGTAATCTGCGTTTATCGACCGCCATCTGGTGATTTTATTAGTTTTTAGGGTTCTCTCAATAGGTTAAAATCAAGTAATAAGAGTATTATTTTATGTGGAGATTTTAATATTAATATTTTAAATGGAGATTTTAGTATAATTTTATTTGATTGATTGATTGATTTGATTTGATTTTTCTTTCTTTCTTTTTTCTTTTTTTGAACCAACTACGATCACGGCATCTTCGTCAACTTTTCATGATAATATATTTAGTAATTGTGATGCCAAAAATAAATTAGTGTTAAGTGACTTAACGTCCGACCACTGTGGTTTATTAGCTAACTTCCCCATGACTTGACAACTTGAATGCAGGACTTATACAGCTAGTCGTTGTAACAAGTTTAAAATAATATATCTCATAGAATTACACCTTCGTTAGTAGAATATCTCGAGAATCCTAATGAAATGTACGGAGCCCATAACGATGTTGTGCAAAAAGAATACCAGTCTATTTTCAAGACCAAAACTATTAACATTAATAGCACTTCCGTTGGCTTCAACCAATGGGCTACTCCAGGTATGTATATAAGTAGAGCGAGACTATACGAGTTATATGGTTTGAAAAAATACAGGTTTTATACTCCTTTCCTAGAGTATGTAAAAAATATACAAAATTATTTTAAAAGATTTGTGCTAACGCTAAATCAAAATTCTTAAGAGATTCAATTATAAATTACAATAATAAAGTAAAAACCACTTGGAAAATTATTAACAATGAAACGGGTAAGTCGGATAAACAAGAAAATCAACTTGAGATTATGGTCGATAACAAATTAGTTAGAAAGGCAGCTGACGTAGCTGAGGCATTTAATGAGTTTTTTGCCAACATACCTATAACTACGACTTGCTCCTTAAATTCGTCCCCGTCTAAAGCTGAGAACCTTTTGAATAGCAGTGTGCCAAAATGTATTCGCTTATTTTGTTTCGAAATGTAACGCCTAGTGATGTTATTAACGTCTTAAACACTCTTAAGTCTAAAACACTGGTGATAACTGGGGCATCTCCATTAAACTTTTAAGTAATATAAAAGACATCGTAGCCCCCTATCTAGCTATTACTTTTAATAAATGTGTTGACCTAGGAACTTTTCCTGACCTCATGAAGAGTAATAAAGTCAAACCATTATTTAAATCTGGTAATAAAAATATCATTAGCAATTTTAGGCCTATTTCCATCTTACCAGCATTTAGCAAAATATTTGAAAACTTAATACTTAATCAGTTGCTAAGACATTTTAACTTAAATAACCAATGAACAATATGGCTTTACAAAAGGACGTTCGACATCAGATGCGGGTGTTGCTCTGCTGAAACACATATTTAATGCATGGGAGAAATCGCAAAATGCTATTGGAGTTTTCTGTGATCTCTCTTAAGACTTTGATTGCGTGCGCCAGGACACGCTTTTGCGTAAACTATGTGATTACGGTGTCCAAAACGAAGCTCTCAACGTTACACATTCTTATTTACACAATAGGTTCCAATGTGTTGATGTCGATGGTGTGAAATCTTCCGAGCTACCAGTTCAGTTAGGTGTACCCCAAGGCTCAATACTGGGTTCATTCTTGTTCTTAGTGTATATCAATGACTTACCATGCTATTTAAATGATATATGTGACGTTGTACTGTTTGCAGATGATACCCCTCTTATTTTTAAAGTAGACTGGAAAAGACAAGATTTTGACGACGTAAACAGTGCACTCTCAATGGTTACGGATTGGTTTACGTCAAATAACCTAGTTTTCAATGCCAAGAAAACGAAATGTGTAAAGTTCGTCTTACCGAATATTAGAAATCTAGGACCCAACATGATGATGAAGTTTGGTATCAGTAGATGCCAAACTTCAGTGGGGCCCACACATATCAAGCCTAGCTCGGTTAGTCTCTTTTAGTTATTTACACAGCGTTATGTCCTACGGTATTCGGCTGTGGGGCCAAGCCGCTGATATTCAAAATATATTCGTCCTTCAAAAACGAGCTGTCCGAGCAATTTATCAGCTAGGAGCCAGAGTTTCTCTTAGAGTTTTTTTTAAAGATATTGGTATTCTCACGGTGGCATCTCAATTCATCTTCGCCAATATCTTATATATTAGACAAAATATACACTATACACTAAAAACAGTGATTTTCACAATGTTAACACTAGAAATAAGAACAAACTACGTGCTCCCTTTCACCGGCTTCATGATGTCCACAAATCATTTGTTGGGCTTTGTATAACCTTTTATAACAAGTTACCCTCCTTTACTCGATTTACCTTTTAATGCGTTTAAGGCTCAAGTAAAATCCAACCTTTGTTCAAAGGCCTATTATTTCATTAACGACTACTTAAACGATAAGAACTGATTAACTCAAGACAATGTTCGTGTTCTTTCTCCAGAATCAGCTTTCCTACTGGCAGGGTATATCTAATATATAAAATTCTCGTGTCACAGTTTTCGTTGCCATACTCCTCCGAAACGGCTTGACCGATTTTGATGAAATTTTGTGTGCATATCGGGTAGGTCTGAGAATCGGCCAACATCTATTATTCAAAAAAAATTTTTTTCAAAAAAACAAATATTAGCAAAACAACGTTTGCGGGGTCAGCTAGTGAGTTAAAATATTTTTTTTTTTTATTTGACGGTATAAGTCAATTATTTTGTTATCTTCATTTAATTTTGACATGATCTACTCATTACAATGTTTTTAATGAACTGTATTGCAATATGTGGTTAGCTAGCGACCTCGACAATTGATAATATTACTCTTGCCTGAGCAACCGGCAGCAAGTTCGTACTGCTCCCTTAGATGTCACTGCTTGCGGTAGCGTCGGGCGTCGGGTTTCCTCCTTCCCTCAAATATGGCGAGGGGGGTACTAGCTGATCTTTGCATTATGCTTGTGAACGGGTGCTGCTTGTGGTGACTGGTCGTCTTGCTGTCTATGGTTTTATTATTGTTACAGTAATTGTTCTGTTAATTTATTTTACTTTGATGGTCCAGTTTTTTTTTTTTTGCATAATAATTCCAGTATTGCATATGTAAGCTGCCATGCTCTATAAGCTTGGAGGCTTTAATATATGTATTAAGTTTTATTTACATTATTTTTTTTTCCTTTTTTTTGGTATTGGCGTGTCTAGCTGACGTATGGCAATTAATTTAATGTTTTGGTGATTACTTACAATTGTTTAGAATACATTTCTTCTAACCGAACAGACAGCTGTGCTGCTGGGGAGTTTGTTGCGCCACTTCTTCTTCCCAGCTAAAGCACTAGGAAGTGGTGAAGGGCGGGCGTTTTGGGGGACTGTCTTATGTAATTTTGAAGTTCGAAAAGTGCTGATTCTCAGCCTAATTAGAATAAATTACTTTTGATTTTGATTTTCAGGTGAGACCTGAAATCGTAAAAAATCATAGCGTGGAAATGTTCCCAGCGCGGGTCCTTTTTTAATGAGACACGTTAAAATAAATTAGCTCACAAACAATGTGTTGGGAAATTTTGAAATTGGAACTATTCTATTACTTACAATTAATAATATTTTCAAAATAGACTTTAACTGGCCAGTCTCTCATGCATAAAAACTTTTTACCGCAATATTTTCTGAGTGGCATATGTAGGCAACCTAAACGGCGCGGGAAGCGTCGGTCGCGCGACTAATTGGGCGCTAGTGTTGCGACTTTCTCCTGTCAGGTGACCATGTTGACGGAGGCTGCGGAGACAGTCCTGACAACCATGAATTATAAAATTTGTCTTTGACCCGCTTTTCTAATATTAGCGACTAGCTTTTGCACGCGGCTCCTACTATCGGGATAAAAAGTATACTTTGTCCTAACCTAATCCAGGCCATGGGCTCCACCTTTGTACTAAACACCCATTAAAGGCCTCAAAAAGTAACAGACAGACACACAAAGTAACTTTTGCATCCATATTATAAATTCAATAGTAACTGTCTCTGTATGTTACCCACAGACCGGATTTCGATAAGATTTGGACAGGAGGCTGACCTAGAGAAGGACATAGGGTCCTCATTGTACCGGTAGCACGTTCCCGTGGTATAATCTCCGACATTAACGCGGGCGAAACCGCGGGCAGAAGCTAGTTTATAATATAGGTAGTACTTATTGTCCCGCGAATACGCAATAGTCGTATTCATTTTGGCTGCGCCGAACACGCGATCGAATATTCGCACGACGATCGCTTATAATTGGACAGCGCCTGACTGTCACAGCAAATGAACATATTTTGTGATTAGCCGCTTTACTATTCGGAATATCATCACCATGACTATCACCATCCCATTATACCAATTTTTTGGGGGTCGACGAAACATCTATTTTCCTTCCCTAACTACTTCTCTTTTAGTTTATCAGTCCTCATCTCGGCAGTCCCCCCCTTTCTATCCATATCATCATTCACACACTCCATCCATCGTTTCTTTGGTCTTCCCCTACTCCTATATCTATCGACGCTCAAAACTTTGGTAGCTTTATGTACTAATTGGAATTTATTAGGTAAATATGCAAGTACTTTTCTAGCTTTAGCATTCGGAATAGAAAACAAAATACATGCAAAGGCAATCCAACTATGAAAAAAAGAACATACAACTTTTAAGTTTACCTGCGTATTTATGATTCGAAGTAACCAAATGGTGACAACAAAAAAAAAAGAGAAGACTTATGCTATTCCAAAAGGATCTTATCTCAGGATGATGCTGATATACATATTTGAAAAAAAAAAACAAATACCGCAGCGGATGAATTAGGAAAATATGTACTGAATAGGTAGTAAGTGATATTTCATTTAGAGAAATTGTTCTGAATAAGGCTTTAGTGCTAAATATCTCATAAGAAGAATTTTCTTGTTTAATGGGGAAGGTCGGGCAAAGCTAATTGTAGATGGCGTGACCATAGCTAGGTCCTTATGGCCTAAAAAAAATTTGACATTTCGTTCATTCATTTAATTTTATGTTCATTCATGAGTTTGATTTTATTTCACTAATTCGTTATTTTCGGTGATTTCAGTACTTTAAATCAAGTACTTAACATGGAAAGTGTCAGAATTTTAAACCTTAATAATTCCTCGTAATCATTTTCTTCAAAATGTTTTCGACATAAACTCGAACTCAAAAAAATCTCTACGAACGACAATCTTCTAATTTTTGAGGCTTTCGGGAAATTGTAGACTCCAATTTCGGAGTATCTAGGAACACAACACCGCGTCAATTTTCGCTAAAATAAAATAAAACCACATCACGCCTTGTATTATTAGCTTGTGTTGGGAACTAGCTATGGCAGCGCCATTTTGACAGTTGCCTTCCCCATTGAACCACAGTTTATTGTTGCAATTAGAACGTGTAGGTATCGCCTTGGCAAAAAGGATGCAAGCGCTATACGCACGAATGACTTAGGTGAAAAGCAAAAATTATATAGGTACGGGTAATACAGATCGAATCGCCAAGCTCCGCTCCACTCATTTCTGCTCTTCTCCGCCCCAGCGAAGACTGAGTGCCTATATTTAAATGTGGATATAAATCACTGTATTGTTTGCCTACATTTGGAAGTCAGCTAACGAAATTTAAATCAACAGCTGCGTGGTGGTTAAGTCAGGCTCATCTCGTCAGGTCATGTGAATAATAATTGTGGTATCTACTTAAGTACCACGTAATACTTATATGTACTATATAGTTTAGGTATTGCAAAGCTTATTAAAACTAGGTACCTAGTTTGAATATGCTTTGTTTTAATATAGGCACCTAGGTAGTTTAAAACAATAGAAATATAAAATCCAGCACATCTAGTAATTAATTATTTTAAAAGCGGTTACAAATTAGGCGTGAGCCTTAAGGAAAATGGTTAGACAATAGCATCATTATGCCAAAGCCACTTTAATGAATAAGTACCTAGTTGTTTGTTCGTCGATGATGATGAATATTTGAAAAGCACTAAAATATTGTCCTAAAGAAAAAATAACAGAACGATAAAAATGTTACCTAAGTACAGTCTGCGAGGCCTAAGCTGAGCTTTGTGTGAGTGATTTCCAATCGCACCAATGGAGGGACGCACAGTGCCTCAGGCCGATTGTTTAAACCAGTTTAAACCAATTGCCTTCTAGGCCGACGTCATTCACACAAATGCAAAGCTGTGAGTAGCTACATAGATAAGTAACTATTTACTGTAAAATAATGGCTTACATTTTGGCAGTCAACAAAATTCATTGCGTTATTTACGCTGTTGAGCAGATAATTTTTTAAGAACTTATGAAGCAATGGATTAATAATATCCTTCAAAGTGATTGAGATTGTGATTAATACTGTGTTACGCAGCACACACAGGTATAGATTACCTTAATTTTTTTCGTCAATCGCCACTGCTGCACGCGTTGCTCCACCATAGAAATTACCACCATTACACCAAATAGTTTTGTAGACGAAAGAATAGACTGAATGACGGATGAATTAAAAAAAAACTTGTCTGTACTATTTGATATTTTGTCTATTCTTCCGTCGAAAAGAGTTGGTCATGTTACGACAACGCGCCTGCACAAAACCCTTTAGCAATTGATCCGGTAAACGAAACGTAAAACTCAATGACTAAATACCTAATGTATACATCTATAAATACATTTCACCTCTATAAATTAAAGTCACTTTTCGTGTCTAAAAGCGGTGTTCTTCTAGACTTCGCAACGGAATTTGATGCAATTTTCACCATCATGTAGAGAATGTATTTTGGAAGGTCCAAGTGCTAATATTCATAGGCATCAAGAAATAATGTTTGCCAAGTCTATGCGAAGCAGGGGCGGGTCGCCAGTAATACAATACGAGTTATTAATACAATTAGAGCTACCTTCAAGGTTAAACATAGGTTTTGAGACAGTCTCCAATAATAACACATAAATCATGGAGTCACTACTACCCGGTGACACAATAATCGTGACCCCTGGACATTCCGCACATGGCTTTATGTTGACACACTATTAATAATAACGGAATATAATGTGCTTAAAGTGTACGAACGGCTTTAATTTGAGAATGGGTCTCTAATTCTGCAATGATTTTAATTGTCTATAGGTAGTCACTGGATTCTTTTGAGGGTAGCTTTTTTAGTAGCACTGAACTCCAATTTAGTGTTAACCGGGACGGAATTAATTTTAGTGATTGATTGGTTTGTCTGCACTAGGTGTTTCGTCGGTTTGACGATAGATGACGCTATAAACAGTTTCTCCAATTTAACTGTCTGTCTATTTTTCTATGACAAGTATTTTTTTAATGAATCTGATATTGTACCTACTTAAATAACGTACCTAATGTTCGATAGGGAACCCGGTCCAGTATGGCTGTTGTTTCATTTGACTAAAATAATAGCCTGTATATACCTACATCCTAACTTCCTAACCAATATTTTGCCTTTAAATGCCTAAGAAAGTAAGTTTGTTCGTTTGTTACGCTTTCAGGCAAAAACGGCGGAACGGACGGCACACAGATAGAGCATGACCTGGGTAAGGACATAGGGTACTTCTCACCCTGGATCAAGTAGTTAAATAATTAGGTAATTATTTATTAACCTAGCATAATTTTATAGGTAAGTATTGAAAGAAAGAATAACATTTGTTTGGTAATAGTTCATGAAAAACAAAACACACAAATAAATGCATCATCACTGTGTCATTGCTAGTTATTGGGTACATTTTATGAATAGATGATGTAGAGTTAACTGCAAAATACTATTGTTCAAATACTTTAGCGTCAGTAGTATCTAATAACACGCAAATCTTATTCTCTTTTGTGTACCTACTTACTTGGTAATCTCTTGTCTATTTTACGACGAATTAATTTAATTTATAACGAAAGTTTTTGCCAAAAACACACGAAATATTATCTCGAAGCAACAGTACGTAAGTTAGAAAACTAGTGCTTACAGTCTGCAACGAAAAATGCGTGGTGTCTCCGCGCGACACTGACGTACGGCGATAATTAGTTTTAAAAATTGCGCGCCCACTGTACTTGTACACTGGCGGACAAGGTGAAGGAAACAGCTTACAATTTTTGTTTGAATGAGATACTAGTTTAGTTCAGTTAATTATAGGATTTATTGAAGCTGGTAGGGCTATTACTGTATTGTAATTGTGAGTTGAGTTCTGGGCATTGCTAAAATTGTAATTGTCTTAGAATCGATGCAAATCAGATTGCATCGTTTGTTAGACAAACAGTCAGTTTACAATCAGCGGGTAGGTAATGAATGATAATTAGTACAACAGCTTGCATAGGCACTGTGTCGACAGTTTTGATAGTAGGTACCTATACCAAGTATACCTCCTTACCTGTAACTATTACCAAAACTATCGACTAGATATTAATAAAAATATCCAGCCCTAATAGCCTGAGATCCCATTGGGTTGCCCATTTTTATTTCAAAATCCGGGTAGTTTAAAATTGTTGGACTTGTATTAATATCAAGTCTCAACTCGCCAACTCGTCTTGAGCAGGCCTGGTGGGCAATGATCTTGCATTTCTGTTTGAGAAAAGGCATTTGCCCTACAGTAGATCAAATAGGCTGGTATTATTATTTAAGATACATAGACAGAATTCTTGACCCAAAAGTACTTCTGAATCTGTATTCAGAACCTTAAGGTTACATTGGCTGATCAACTCTCTGTACGTAGCCTATGATACTATCTTAGAAAAAAAGGTATTCCCTTAACTTTGTCCTCAAGTGTACCTGCACTTCAGTGCACTAAATTGTACCCCCGTTGAGTAGGGTCTGCAATGTGTCCGTTCTTATAGTTATCTCGCTCTGGGGTGAGAACATTTTACTAATTGTTTATTTAATATACACCAATAATGTATACCAATCATAATTATATTGTATTATAAGACTTAAAATTATACCTACCTATTAAGTAATACCTACTTACATTTATAGTATGAATCGAAGCGTATTTTTATAAATTGTATTACATGGTGAATTGTAATTTGACATATTCCATCCAGGAATGCTTAATTTTTGCAAACGTGTCATACTATCAGGTAGTACGTAAGACATTTTAGTTGTTTTGAGTTGGGTCATTTGAAACGATTAAGAAGCATGAGCGCAAGTGTATTGTATGAGCGATCCCACTTCTGATAACACAAATGGGGTCCCAATTATGTAGGGAAGTAGTCTCCAACCAGTCTCCGGCGTAATTTTTCGTCGATGGTAGGTAGGTAGTTGGTTATAAGCACCCCATACTTAAAGCCTAGGCAAAAATTCATGGAATTCGAGAAAACCCAACCAATGATTATGGTTAAATCTTATGTATTCGAAATCTGTCAAAAGTACCTCTGAAGAAGGATGCCATTTTTCACCTGACTATGTATAGAAATACAGCTAATTAAATTTTATATTAATAACGCTTATCACAATGTTAAAAGAAACGCAGGATTTTTTAATTTGAATTTTTCTTTCTGCTTATTCTACGTCAAGGGTAGCTTTCTGCTTATTCTAGGTAGGGATATATATTAGCATGTTTTGAACGCATCTCAACTACCCTTTTTAACAACGTTCCGTTTTACATACTGCTACTTGACTTTATTCAACTCTGTTTCTGAGTTTCACACATTATTTTACGTTTTATTTAATCACTAAGTGTTTCTGTTTTAGTCAATGTATAATACAGATTAATTAAAAATAAATGAATAACTAAATGAATGAATTGAAACGGATTTTTTGACGTTTGACATTTAATGCTGGACACTCAATTTATACTGACAATCATCGAGAGTCTAAGTAGTGACATTAGAGCAGCTGGTTTTAAGGAATTCACAAAGTAAAAAAGACGTTTAAGAACATAGATATGTATTATTAAGTAAGTATTACTATTTTAGACAAAACTTCGAGTGTTAAATAATTAGTTCTAGCACATTTATTTATTTATAACGGCCAATCCTAACCTAAAAAGTAACATTTATGTTTTTTGGACTTCTTAGCGTTTCAATTGTAAAAATTACTATATGACATTATTTTCTAAACTTACAGGTAGTGTTTCTACTATACCTTATAACTATACATAAACTTTCATTATCAGGTTTTGAAATGTATGGGAAGTGGGCTTGTTCTTTATAAATGTTTGACATTTTTGATTGTCGCCGAGGTGAGACTAAATTTTGAACGTTTATAATTACTGGAATTGGTCTTCTACCTACTTAGTACAATGACTGCCTCGTTGGTCTAGTGGTTGCAAGAGCAACTGGTGAGCACGTTATTGGGTTTTTCCATTTAGAATTTCCCACTAGCAGCCCGGAGTCTGGATTTGTGTACGGTTGATGGCACTCAGCTCGCCCTCTATTACATGCCACTTAAACCATAACTGGCGTGATGTTACCTATGTGATGATAATATAATCGCAATCTTATTTAAAGACAGCACTTTTGAAAGTATGAAATATTTCAATTCGAAGCAAAATGTTTTTAAGTCTATAGTTTCTCCAACAAGTACCTAATACTCTAATAACCAATAGTTTAACTGTCTTAAAAATAAATAGCCTTTGTACTTATCTAGCTTGCAATTTCATTGTTCCAGTGCCTTCTATTGATTATCAATGTTATCGTTGGCGGTTCCATTTCCTCACAATAGTTCCCTTGACCGTTATTACTAAACAACTTCATATTGACGTCAAAACGTTAATTCAAATCATCAATTAAAACTACCTACATTAAAATAACCTTGCAACTGAATCAATGTACACAAAGCAATTTAAATTAATATATTTGAATAAACGCATACATATTTAATCACCGAAAACCAAACAAAATAAATTATTCAACACCGTTCACACTTGTTACCTATTCACTAAATGCTAATGTCACACACTGACACACACACACAGCCTACGCACACACAAACTCTCTTTAAACGCACGACAGTGTATTGTAACCTTCAGATGCGGTCGCGTCTATGTGTGCGTCTAACCCGTTTAAAAATTTCGTCCACTCAAGCGCATCTTCGAAATTTGGGCGTTTCCCATTGGTTGCTGTTGTGTTAGAAAAAATTAGAAGGTTAGTGCGACGCTCTGTGAATGGTCGATTTTTTTGGCTGTCACTGATAAAGTGATAAATTGGTTTCGTTGGTTGGGTCTATTTTTAGACCGTGATGTTTACTATTTATTGGTAGTTTTATTTACTCCATGTTATCTATGTGTTATTTATAATCAATTAGGTGGATAAAAAGATAAATATTTTCAAGTTTTTTTCAATGTACGTACATTAAAACTTAGCCAAATATTATTTAAAGTTTTTATTGTTTTTTCTAACAAAATAAGTACCTCCTCCTATTTAGGTATACCTATATTCATGCTCAAGTTTATTAAACCATACATTCTTAAAAACTGCATACAATCTAGTCTACGTGAATAAACTGAAAGATCCAATAAATAAAAAACATAAACACTACATAGGTAATCATGTAAACATTTAAACAAAGACCCAATCCTAAAAACCATATAAAACTACCAAAATGGACGCCTTAACCCAATCACAGACCTACATCTAATCTGGACCCTAATTTGAAAAACACATAAATCTCACTCACGTTTCTATTGTGCGTCTAACATACTCCCCACTCCTGCGCATCCGAAATTTGAACCGCGTTAGACGATTGGTCCTCCGCCATGTTGTTTTTTATTATAACCTGCTAGACGGACCGGACTCGTTACATTCTTTATTTTTATGCCTTTTATTATAAGATGGCTGCCTTTATAGATTAGTTTGCTCGACAGTGGTTCATATTTTTATGGGAATTAATTATTTAGATAGTTTATGGAATGGGGGTACCTATATAGGTTCTGAATTATTGCCTTCATGTGTAAGTATGTATTTGTTTTAAAACTTTAGTTGGATTTTTTAAAGAATTTTTTAATGTTAGCAAATTTTTTTTTTTTTCAACTATGACTTTTTGAACTTTCCAATGCGTAACTAATCTACATCTATTAGTGCCGATTTCACCGTTGAAACTGAATGCGATCAGCAGACACTGACAGCTCTTGAACGCGTTTATATGAGCTAATCGCCTAAACACCCATTGGTGAAATCGAAACTTAAGTACAGTCCGCGAGGCCTAAGCTAAGCTTTGCAATTGTGTGAGTAATTAACAATCGACCAATGTGATCGCGCAAGGGACGCACAGCGTCTCAGGCCGATCGGTTTAAACCAATCGCGCTATAGGTCGACGTCACACGTACAATATTCCTATGTGCACTCACACAAAGGCCTCGCGGACTGTAAGTATCTACTTACCTAGGTAAGTACTTAGATAAAGATGACTAAATGTGTTACAGTCCTTACAGTCCTGCCAGTTCTGCCTATCTCTTCGGGAATACTGGCGTGGTGTTATGTGTACCTACTTACCAAGGATAATAGTCTGCTTAGGCTTTTCTCAACTAAGCTGGGTTTGGCTCCCAGTCTAACAGGATCCAACTGATATCTGACACCCACAACAGGATACCCCTTGGTAGGACTGGTTGTCAGTCTTTCGGGCTTCTTTGCCATAACGACAAAGTCAAAGTCAAAGCATTTATTTGAAATGGGCGCATAGGTAAAACGCACTTTTGAACGTCAACATTTACATACATGACATACACACATAATCAGCCTATTATGTTCCCACTGCTGGGACACAGGCCTCCTCTGTGAACGGGAGTGGGCTGCAATCCACCACGCGGGCCCAGTGCTGGTTGGTAGATGCCACAGGTCTTCAAATTTTTGGTTCTAAGACATGCCGGTTTCCTCACGATGTTTTCCTTCACCGTTTTGAGAGCAGTGGAGATGAAATAATTTACACAATGTAGGGCGTCTGTCTGGGTTCGAACCTATGACATACAACTAGTAGCGGCTGTTACCACTCTGGGTTCCCACTGCTCACGTCCTTAAAAGGCACTTTTGAAAGTCAACATTTACATTAAAATATAATTGATTCTAGTCGCCCCTTCCAAAAGGTTGTTTCGTATGGAGAAGGATGGGCAAGAAACTCCACCGTAACTCTTTTAAATGTTTTAGAATATTTTGTATACCTACACTCATTCTACACCTAATTCCTTGTTAACTGTCACAGATACTCGTACAAGAATGACAGCAGGGACCAACGCTTTACGTACTTACCGAGGCACGGATCTTGGTATGTAAATATGGTCACCCATCCACGGACCAACCGCTCCAAGTGTAGCTTAACCTGATCGATCGACCCATGCGGCTGTTATATCTTACAAGTGCCTAATATAACGTCAAAATTATTGAGGAAGGAAAAGACGGACAGAATAATATTAACCCCAAAACGTTGTCTTAGTAAAGAAATTACTCAAGTGTGTTCCGTTCAGCCGAATTGTACGCACACTTGTGAACCCAGACGACTTTACGCAGACAGAGATATTGTGTCTGTACACGTAATAAAGGGGAGGTTACATATTGGGGTTATTGTTCGGCGAACATGAATTTGGTCATAAAAGAGATGCTATATCAGTTTTTTTTAAGGATGTTTGTTTTAACGATGAAACTGAACGCGATTAGCTCATCATTAATTTTTCTTGCATTCAGTTTTTTCTTCTTTTTTTTTGTTTCTCTTGGACTTGCCCAAATGGATTTTTGTATATTATTTGTGTCCTATTTACTGTATGCACATCACTTTGAAGGGACACTGGCTCCTGTATCTTAGAAGCCAGTAACAATCAAGTTCTTCGTTCGACTAAACAGTAATTAGCTAAAACCATTTATCATGTTTATCTGGATATACAGATCAAACCACCCATCTTTGAGCAAATTATTCTAACACAATTCCTCAATGAAAACCAACATCCGAATAATTTCGAATAATTCTCGGAACCCCCGACGTGTGTACCCGCCACACGCACACAGAGAGCCCCCAATTCGCATTCGGTCCGCGCACAACACAGTTTCCGCGGTGGCGAGGGCAATGAACCCGCGTTTTGGAGGGCGCCTCTGACGTCACAACACTGACCTGCCACAACGACCTTGAATCGAATTCGGTTGTCCTCGTTCAGTGAAATTGTGACGGATGTGGCGAATTCGTAAACGGAATATGCATTTCGGCGGTGAAAGTAATTTGAATTTTGAATCTGTTACGTTCGGTGCTTTGTTGAGTTGACTTGTATTTTTTTTATGTTTGAGATTCGAATTTGATGTTGAACCAATTTTTTTGAGTTGGTGGAATATTATGTGACGAGCGCCTGTTTAAGGGTTTCGTTAGATTCCTAATTGCCTCTTAGCATCCTCTTAACAAGCTACCGATGGTGTTTAAATTTGACAGCTACTAATCAATTGGTTAGCGAACTCTTAGCGCTAAACAACGTTTATGAATAAGAATTTGGCTAAACATTTGCTTAGAAATTGATTAAAATTTAAGACACGTTTATGAATAAGACTGCTAATGTTTACTCAATGTTCATTCAAACAACCAGTAGAAAAAAATCTTGCTTTTCGGGGGTAAAATAGCAATAGAATACGATGTAGGTCATAAAAATGGGGCATTTTTAAAGTTATTATTTTGTAACATGCTTCGAAATATTCAGTTATTTCCATAAAAGACTTGTTTTACTGACATTTTGTTATTGTCAGGACTTCAGGAGCAAAGGGTACAATAATATGATTAAATAAGTAATACTAGATTTTCAGCCAAACTATCAAAGTTATTTTAGTTCAATAACTGTAAGGAGTATCTCACTAATCAAACCGAGCCAACGCCTTGAAAACAAACCGTAGGTACAGGAATACCTGAAACCTTTATCGGAAAGGGTCAGTGACTCTGCGATAACGTGCAATATTTGTGCAACAATAACTAAATATCTTTAACTCACTAACAGTTCCACGTAAAATACTGATGTAGTTTTCCCTTTTGCAATGCACGAGTTTTGAAATAATTGAACGCGTTATTTTGGTATCGACGCCATTTTAGATAATATTTTGATTATGGAATCACTGTCAAGGTAAGTGGAGTAGTAGTATTCTGAAAGCTTTCTAAATTCAAATTGTGTCAAATTCAAATTATAGCATTGTGATTAACATACCAAAATCAGCACACAATCGTTACTGATGGCTTTAATAGGATTTATTTGGAATTTGGGGTGTTCAATATCCGTCTGTTAGGTCTGTAATCTATTAACTATTCGATTGTACTAAAAATAACATAAGTAGGTAAGTTTGTACTACACTACGATCACTTTTGAGACTGATCGTTGCAGACTACATAAATGTCTAAATGACATCTTTAGGAGGCAATTATGATTAGCTTTTGACATTACGTCAACTAATTAGTTAGCTGTTAAATCAATCCAGACCATCTTCTATACAAGACGAAGGGATATGACTTCTTAAACAATAATATCTACCTAAATAATAAACCTTAATAAGCATACACTTTATTTACAATTTGCTGCGTTGACAATTCACTATATTAATCTCAGGCAAACATGGCCATCTGTAAAAGTAAAAACAAACAAAAATTAAAATGCAAACTGTTTTATCACAAAATCTCCAGTCTCACTAATTTGTCATACGCCAGACGGAGACAGCGTTATGTATGATAAGATGGGAGTGAAAGGGACAGATGCATACAAAAAGAGTCGTGAATCAGCCGAGTGCACTGAACTTGGATTTGATGATGCATCGCGACACATGCATACATATATCGACAAACATTTATTTATAGATGTATGGTTTGCAATTATGTGAGACTATTGTTTTAGTAGATTTTATTTTTTGGTGTTTTTTAAAACAAATGAAAAGAAAATGTCCTTTTCACCACTCATTAATCGAGATAGGAAGGTTTGTTAAAAAACAAATTAGAATCACAAGTTTATCTTAAATTCAAAGGAAACCCTGGACCTGCCCTGGATGTGTCGGTACTGCTAATTCCTAAAACGCTTTTACAACTAGAAATCCTATGCTAATCTTTCAGTGCTAAACCTTTTAAATATTTAATTAAATATAAATAAAACAAACCAAGTTGCATCCCTCCAATCACCTCAACGCTAAATAAGGAAGTGGACACACTGGGTTCATTCCTGGTAGCCTTATTTTCCATATAAGTATCTTGACCTCCAGTGTCCACATGAAAACAGTCTAGCACTAATCAATATTAGCGCCAGACAGTTAACATGCTGCCACTACACATTTAGCCGCTATCATACGGCCGCGTTACTGACCTGCGCAATGTCGCCACATCAGGCCACACGTGGTGCTGTTTCAAGGCTATACACCTAAGTACTTACCTACTAGCTAAAATTATCTGAAAACCGAACCGACCGAAATCGGTCATGGTCTCAGCGGAGACTAAAAGCCATCGACGCAGGAGATTATGAGCAGACGTGTGTGCGCAGACACAGGCGCACTCTCTCTTCCCTCACTCTCATAATCCGAGGGGACGAAGAGACGATCAGGCGCAGGACCAACGGCTTTACGGGCTAACCGAGTCACGGGGAATATCACTCATATCTTCGGTGAAGTGAGCTGTCAGTGCCACTGATACTAGGGATTGACCAGTAGTGCTATTCTGTTACCATTTCACCGTGAAAACTTAGATGAAGTGAGCGTGGAGTGAGCTGTCAGCTGTCAGTGTTATACTGATACTAGGGATGGACTTAGACGGGATGACACTGAAAGCCCACTCCACGCTAGTCTTCACGGTGTGACTTTTACAGAATCGACATGCATGATGGGATGAAACCGACAGCTCACTCCACGTATGTCTTCACGGTGAGATTTTTATAGAATCGACATGCTGTTTCTGATAACTTCGAGATGGGAAAACTCAATAACACTTTGTCCGACCTGGGAATCGAACCCAGGAACCCACGCTTAGCAATCGCGCTGGCGACCACGAGACCACCAACTAAAACTATATTATCATCAGGAATGTTCAAGATAACGTCATTCCTCATCTCATGATGATATTAGTTTGGCTTACTAGTTTTTTTATCTCAGCACGCGTAGAATGTCCGGGTTTGTTGACTTAATAATAGACAAAACGACAAACTTCCTTCATTCGTCATTTTGTCATTCATCCTTCGACAAAACTCGTTTCTATGTTCGTCGCGGTACGCGTGCTGGATGAAGGATGTCATCCTACAAACAACACAATTTTACTGGACAAAATATTGTTCTTCTTACAATCTGTAAAGGAACGAGGTAAGTATTGAGCATGAAGTGTACCTGGAGTTTATTGCACGTTCTTTTCCACAGGTAGGACCTACTACGCTTTGGAATGGGCAACTAGCTTCACATTTCTGACTGACCGACTACTTGACAATTCAAAAGTGCCTGTAAATGGTTTAATTTAAATAAATGTTCAGAGTTTGAGTTTGACGACCACCCGTACAGAAGGCAGCATTTTAATGGGCTAAGGTTATTCAGTAAGCAACTGCCTCAGTTTAACAAACATAAAGTCAAAGTCAAATGCAAAGCATTTATTTCAAGTAGGCCCCGTTTATGGCACTTTGAACGTCAACTTTTTTTTATTTTATTGTTTCTAGGGGCGTAGTTTCGTATGGAGAAGAATGGCCAAGAAACTGCACCGTAACTTTTTAAATGTTTTACAAAAAAAAATAAAAAAAAATATATGTGAAGACGATGTACCAAGAATAAAATTACTGTACCACCTTTGGTAAAAAATAATTAAACATAGAGCAAAGACAGATAAATTAATTATGTGATAGATACAAGGTGCTCACATATTTACAAACATTGTACAAGTATACGATTTTCCTAAAATATCAATAAGCAATAAGTCTCTGTGTGAGTTAAGTAATCACAGAATGTAAATCAATGCCAAAAATAATTAAATAAGCAATGCAAGATTTTGTCATGGAAGTAACTTACGGGCCATGTCATCATGCATTTTTAGAATAAACCAGAGAGATATCAGCCTGACCTTGGGTTGCTCCACTATCGCTCAACTAACCAAGACAACACCTAACTTGTTGAGACATGCTATTGACGCGTTTGTTGTGTCTGGCGAATGCTATTTCAAACAGCCTTAGTTTTTTTTTTTTTACGTACCCACCTATTTATTTGCTGATTAGCTCAATGTAAGTAATTAATTCGTACCTACATGATAACGAAATAAATGAGTTTCTCGATGTTTTGTGTAGTTGTTATTCATAATTAAAAGTGTGCTACCCACTCGATGACGATTTTTTGGAGACTACAAAAAAAAACGACCATCTTCCAAAAAAAATACACTTTTTACGAAGTGAAAATAACTTTAATTTAGGAAGACCGTGACTTTGGTTTTGACTTCCGTAATTTATCAACAAACAAACAAACAACAAATTTCATCTAATAGGACGTAACTAGCCTCTGTCTTCGGGGTTTAACCTACTAAACCTAATAATTAACAATACGGAAAAGGGACACAAAAACAAAAATGGAAACTTAAGTCATTCCAGGGTCACATGATACTTTTGCGTCACCACTCGTCAAAAAGTTTGACCATGTTTCCTCAACGGAGCGCTTGCTTGTCAAATTTATTTCATAATAATTCTGAGAAGGATATAGTCACCATGTTATTCAGTTTGGGCAACGAGAAGGACAATCGATTTTGCAAAAGTTTTGAGGTAGCTAAACTTCTTGATAATGGAACTACATACGCTACAGTAGGCTCCCAAGATAACGTCTTATGAGAAATCATAATATTGCAAAATGAGGCCATGTTAGACTCTACCTCACTCAGTTACCAAGAGGTACACCCAGTAACTGAGACGTGAAGGTACATCATCTTAGTGTTATTGACTGGAGTGTCACAAGTGTCCATTTGCTGCAATTTGCATAATCAGCCTATTATGTTCCCACTGCTGGGACACAGGCCTCCTCTCTGTGAGAGGGAGTGGGCCATACCCACCACCCGGGCCCAGTGCGGATTACTACATCACAGGTTGATGTCACATGTGTTAGATTCTTTGGTTCTTATAATCCCGGTTTCCTCATGATGTGTTTCTTCACCGTTTCGAGAGCAGTGGTGATGAAATAACTTACACAAAGTAAAGCGCCTGTCTGGGTTCGAACCTACAACTACAACTCATAAGTCGCGGCCGTTACCACTGGAACAGAACTGCTCTCCGCACTCTCTCTTTTAAACGAAGGATGGATAGGCTGGGGTCGAGGGTTGTCCGAAGGAGATACCGTGGCCCCTGCCACAGGCAACTGAAGGAACACGGGTGGGTTTTAGACATGCCCTCATGAATTTTATGATTACCCTAAAAACTGTTTTGTACGGAATTCCAGACTCCTGCTCAATCTTAGCCACATACCAGGCTTCTCAAACCGAAACTACACACGTATACAGCACCATAAATAAACATACAACTACAACACGTCTCTTACCCGGAGTAAAAGCCTATGTTATCAAAACAAAGGCTCGCCCACGCAGTCAAAGACCTCGTATCAGTTTACTCCAATTTATATTTTTATCGCGGCTGATATCAGATTATCAGCGTTAGTCGCTCCTCGTTCGTTCTCAATGTCAAAAAACACGTTTTCGTAAGGGATTCATACTCATACACGTTATTTGTTAAAGATAATGTTTGGGAATGCAACGGTTGTGAAAACAGATGCGACAGCTGCAGTCTTCTGAAATATATTTAGTAGCACGTTTTTATGCCTAATTAGTTATTATCTGCCTAGCCTTTAGCTTAACTCAAACTCAAAGCATTTATTACAATTAAACCATTTACACTTTTGATTTGTCCAGGAGTCGGTCAATCAGAAATATGAAGGTACAGTCAAAACTGCTTATAACGACATTGAAGGCCGTCCAAATGCTGACGTAACAGACGATTGTAGTTATATAAACATACATATTTGTACAGTACACAGATCCTTATTGCAGGACTTCTACATTCTGTTGCAACATCCAGAATGTTGTTTTTATAAGTGAAGTCATTTCAAACGGTTTTGACTGTAGTTGCCCATTCCAAAGCGCAGTAGGTACTATGGAGAAGAAAGGGCAAGAAACTCCATGGACACTCTTTTAAATAATATTGTTACAAATACATAAGATGCATCATTAATGTTTATCGTAATGTGAGAACGATGTACAAAAACCGTACACGTTGAAAGCGTCCAGAGTGCAGCAAAAAATAAATAAAACAATCTAAAATAAATTATTTAAATAAGCCGTGGTAGCTAAGAGATGATCAGTCCCAACTGACGGCGCCCGTTCACGAACATGACGCATGGATCAGCATCATTCATTTCAACCATTTTTAAGGGAGCTAAATGATGCAACACACGCGCCAACGTCAGCGAGACCTTTGGGCTACTGTGTGACAGGACACCGACCACAGGTTGGTGTCCTGTCTGTCCTATATAGTATAAGCTATAGTTACACCATTATTCATCATTCAATCATTCATGTCTCGTATCATATCATTTTATTTGCTAGCATTTTACGAATCGTTCTAAAACAATTTCTTTTATAACATCTTTAATAAAACATTCATATTTTTTCTTACATTTTCCATTGTTGTGACACCTAAGTCAAATTATCAAGTTGTCTATGAAGTTTGCTTTTTGGTTTATATAACTTGAATTATTTTTAACAATAGATTTAGCTGAAATATAGTATTTGCTATATAATTACCGATTATTAACTGAATTTCGACATCTAAAATAATTCTGGACACGCTCAGACTCGATCGTGGAGGTTTTAATGCATCTTGGCTGAACACACAGGCTGGTTTTATGACTAGCAGATGAGATGTCAGATTGAAGGAAAAATAATTTTGAAACTTCAAAAATCGTTTACAATAAATCCTCGAAAAGGAATATTTTGCCTGTAAAAGAAAAGGCTGAAGCATCTGTAGGGGAATCGGCGTCCAGGCTTTGTCAACAAACCATCTGCCTGAGAATTCTACGTCTGCACTCTGCAGAATAACCATCTGCCTGGAGATTCTGGGTCGAGCTTTGTCGAAGGATACTGGCACTCTGAAGTGAAGACTGAAGTGTCCCTTCGACACCTGAAGACCCTCTTTCTCCATCTCCTACTCTACTTCCCTTCACGGAGCCGATTACGCCCACGAAGCCGATCTACGAAGATCGTTCATCCTCTTCCTCCGGGAAAACCTTCCAGCTGTTCATCAAGCTTTCCATATGAACTTTAGTGTCGTGTGAACCGTGTTTTAGTGTTTTTATAGTCCCACCTGTATTTTCTATTTCATTCATTAAACTATCTGTACCAAGTCTAATTTCATCCTTTTATGTAGTTAGGATCCAGGAGTTCTGTTACACCTGGTGGAGCTGAATACCAGTATTTATCTCTACATGTGACTGCCAATCTGACCTCTACAACTCAGGTCCTCGGGAGCACGTTACCCCTTGTCAAGACTGTTTGTCAGACTTTCGGGGTTATGACGACCCGTAGCGACTGTCTTCGATCTGCGAATGACAGCGGTACCAACGGCTTAACGTAGTTTCCGAGGCTTGGCGAAGGCGATGCCTTTTATTAATTAGTCTCAAGCTAAATGATTTGATATGCAAATAAATTGATAACATACGCACCTAATCAAGCATGCCGGAAAGAACTATAGTGTTATTACAAAATTCGACCCGTGTTGAGGTGCACTGAATCTCTGATGATTTTCCTACTTTAAAAACAATTTATACGTTTTTTAAAAAAGTTTAGTGCAGTTTGTTGTTTCGGAATCGAATCTCTGAAATAGCAGAAGTGCAGATTCCGTGCCGTGCCAAGGCACTTAACAGTGCTAACATAAGTGAACTTTAGAGAACAGCATAACTTGGAAATTGGACAAGATTGGCACAAAATGGAAGGGGAGGAAGAGTAAGTTCTGCAAAGGTGTGAAAATGGCTGCAGATGATGATGATGACTTTATCTACTTACTTCTGGTAACTATAAATTACAGTACTTACTGATAAAGCAATACAATTTTTTTGGAACCAAATGGTGGCATGAGAACATGTGCGAGAGTTTGGAGAGCCTATGTTTCTTTAGAACGGCCTTGATTTATCAGCGGTACTCAGGAGCCGAAAGGTTCTGTAGTTGCAACCGCGTCCCGAAAGACGTAGCGTTGGAAGACCTCCCACATGGTGGACCGATGCCTTGTGAAAGCCGAGAGAATCCGCCGGTTGCGAAAAGCAGAGAACCGGTCGAAGCAGCGGTGCTTGGGGAGGATAATGATTAATGATTTTATTTAAGTATGTAAGTAGGTTTGTACAAACACTTTTACACGTCAATCATATTTTAAAAACTAGATGAGATCGGCGTTTCCTATCTGACTACTCTGAGAAGTAAGGCCGAAACAAACTCAGAGGTCACAGTATCTTTTAAAGTCCAGACACAATTTTGGTCAGATCATGTGAAGACCATGCGGATTGATGTCTGAAATGATCTTTTGTGGAAACAACACAGCACGTCCAGTCAGTGCACGCATTTGTCAGTAATGATTGTAACTGATACTTTAATTCAAAATCTTACATCTACTTAGTACCTTGTTACGTGCCTACTATTTCACTGAAACAGGAATCGAATGACTTTGTTTACCAGACGAAAATATTTTGATACAATTGTGCTTTACTTGAAATCCTTTATTATTAAGTAGACTATAATCAAAATAAGCGGAAAACGTTCCTTCCTCCAAATCGTCCAAATACGATGCGATCAAGTAACACCACATACCTACGAAGTTAATTGTTTTACTAGTATGTTTCAATAGATTATAATTATTTTATTAATAAGTTATCCTTAGTACGTTAAGTCGTTTGTTGCGGCTGTCATTCTTAGATCCTTAATAGTCGTTACGGGTTGTCAGAAACCCGAAAGTCTGACAATTACTTACAACCTGTCTTAAGGTCTATCATCACTCATCAGGGCCGTCTCCGGGATATAACAGGGCCGTTCCACACACAGGACAGGTACTGAAACTCGAAAAACGAGATCATGTGAAATGTACACACTGATATATTTATATTTTTAGCCATTGTTGAAGCACGGTCCGTCTTCGTCCCGGGCTAGACCCTATATCTGTGGATAAACCTATACCAAGGGGTGTCTTATTACACAGTAATGCAGGAATGTGGAGATCAGAATAACCAGATAGGTAGTTTCTCATTATGAAATACTGGTATTTAGCCATTCAGTTAGATTGGAAGCCGAGCCGAAAATAAAGATGATAATGAATTGGTTTACCTACAAGCTTCTTGCACTCAAAGGGACTCAAAGTGTAACCGTTATAACTGTTTTAAAATAACCACATTTATAAATGTAACAGATACAATCGTGTTACAGTATCATAGTGTAACCTTTCTTATGTGTTAATATGTGTGTGGGGGCATCTACGAGTACGCGGTGTACTCGTAGATGCATGCGAACAACGCATCACATTGACGTCACGCAAAACCCTACATCGCGCAAGCAGAGTTTACCGCGCAACTAGCATATATACAACGTCCCGACATCAATCGTCCGGCAGCTACCCACCAGAAACGACACCCATCTGGTCGGAGGTTCCTCCCTTTTCCAAAGAGTATGAGTGAACTTTACACCCTGTTCCTCATATCTCTATGTGTGATATATAGATACAAATATCACATATTATGTATCGCACGGTACCGCAAAAACGCGTAGACACACGCGCCGATGCCAACATGGCCTCAAGCCGGGATTGCGGCTAGTTTAGCAACGTCAAGTTTACTTATCCGTTACACTTATTAACACTGTTAACACTTTCATATATCGGTTACAGATTTATAACTGTTACACTTTTGTAAGTGTTTTAATGTGATTAAAAAAAAAACACTTTTGTAAGTGTTACATACTTGATTATGTTATCAATTCAAAGTGTAGCACTTATAATTCTGTAATCGTTATGAAGGTGTTTTCAAGTCCCTAATTGCGTAGCAGTTTCAATTACAATCCAAAAGTTTTGAAGGATATTTCTAATCCGTTGTTTCATAGGTTTAATAAATTCTTCTGACCAACAACGCTGTGTAAATCACGCAATGAATTCGGCTTAACAGTCAAAATGAAAGAAAATGCGATGAATTGTCATTTAAAGTGTTTTACGCAATTACCCCGCGGGTACCTTTCATGGTCCTGCACGTATGTCCAAATACATGAGGAAACTAATGTTTATTTTGTCTTATTATTATTCTTCTATGAATTCTTCCAATCTGTTATTCACTTCTCTGTGGTTACCAATTATCCTTTTTAGGAAATAATACTACAAATTTTCCTTATACGAGTATTAACACGTGTAAGCAAACTAAGCAAATTAGTAGAGGTTTATTTTGGTTTATTCGTAACGTAAACCCTTTTAATCAGCTTCTACGACGTCCTTATCATCTGCCTCGTCTTTTACGTGGTCAAAATATTGGGGCCCACTTCCAGTCTTTACTGACTTAAGATGGAGCTAAATAGGTACCAGCATTTTACGTTAAGCAACTGCCAATCTGACTTACACAATTTCTCACGTCGATGGTTTTATTTTTCGTATGTTTTTTTCTCAGAACTTCGTCACTTAAAAACAGATATGTAATGTTCTTCTTTTCTTTTAAAGGGTGTGGTTCCATATTAAGGACAATGCCAGAAACTCTATAGAACTTTGCCCCACTCAAATCAAGTCTTTTACAAGCCTGCATTTATATGCAGCATCTTAAAGCTTATTTATTACTGTTAACTAAACATTTTTCCTCATGCCTATAGAAATTGCGTTTTCTGTTAAAATCTTAAAACAACAATGACATTAATTATATAGTTTAGGTGCAGTTTATTATTGTTAAAAAGCGATTTAAACAACATATACGTTACGCGTCACAATAATTATTATGATCGTAATTTGAGTTTTTGTTTTACAGATATTTAAAACTTTTTTTTGGTTGTTTATCATGCGCAAAGTAACGCAATATGAAATTCAGGGGTTGAATTCCTTTTATCATTGATTTGTATTCGGCAAGTTCTACTGAAAAACAATGTATTATGAAACTCAAACTCAAACTCAAATCATTTATTTCAATTAGACCATTTACAGGCACTTTTGAATTGTCAAGGAATCGGTCAGTCAGAAATATGAAGCTAGTTGCCCATTCCAAAGCGCAGTAGGTCACTATGGAGAAGAACGGGCAAGAAACTCCATGGACACTTGGAAAAGGTTCTTTAATCATTACAAGTATTTTCATTCATTGACATTTCCTGTAAATGACAGGGGCAGGGTCTGGCATTGTCCTTTGGTCAAGTTCCGAAAAGTGGTTTTTGAGTTAGCTTCAAAAATACGTAGGTACTTTTGCACTCAGTGTATGTTGATGATGTAATAATAACTTCCTATTCTTCAGTATACCTACGAATTTGTGTGGGGTAGGTAGGAAACAACTAAAAAGAGAACATAAAAAAAAACAACCGACAACGAAATTTCCAAAGATAGCAATAGTATTGATATCTTCGATTCCCGTGCTGCTGTTTTCAGAAGAAATGTATGGACTCTTTCTTTTTAATAGTGTTACGCTTTAAATACTGTTTTTCCTTAAATAATGTAAATTTGTCTCAAGTATGTACTTTACCTGGCGTGTTGGTCTCTGTTTGGTCTCCTACTCGTTCCCTACCTAAGTAGAAGTGAGTGGGATGTAGGGCAGACGCACAGACCTTGTTCCTGTATAATTTTGTGAACTAAGCTTTTTACTGTTGTTGTCATCATTGCTATTGTTGTTGCTGGTCATGTTGTGCGATTACGCTTTGGGTGATAATCAGGTAGAAACCTATAACGTAAACCTAGTGATATATTGTGATTATCACCTGTTGTAGTTGCCTTGTGAATAAATAAAAAAATAAAAAAAAGGACTACAAAGAGAAAAATTACTTTAATTTCGCAAGGATATTTTTTTACGTCGCATAATGTCGTGTCTGTTTTAGACGCGTGCGTCTGATCTATAAAAGTTGTAACTTTATATTGGTTGTTGTTATTGAACGAAATCAATAAACAATCGGTATTGACCCAGATGTTCAGCGTGCTATTAAACCGTTGACTTTAATCATATTTGGATGACATTCCGTTTTTGATACCGTTCTGTTAATAACTAGGTATTGAATTAGTTCTTAAAACTTACTTACGAACAATAGTAAGTTTATTTTAATAATGTTACGACTAAGTAATAAAATAGTGTTACGTGTCGTAGGATCTCTGAATCTTCGAAGATAGAACATAATTTGTAGACGCCTCTTAAACATAATGCGCATAATTACCTATACAAAGCAACCATGAATTTACAAGAAACCAAGCCTTAAACATAGATATTATTAGGTAGCTTCTAAGTACTTCTCTTCTTCTGGTTTCAGTAAGTCTTACTAACAAAAACATTCAATTTGGTTTAATTGAAATAAATGCTTTGAGTTTGAGCTTCCCCTTTTTGGTCCATTTCTTTCAAATGGGGATGATGACAATTTTTTTATTTTTATCTCAAAAAGATGTTTATTTATTAATTAATAGTAATACAAAAAATGTAAAAGCTTAAAAAACTGCCAAGTTATAAACGTTTTAAGTAAGTGTTATACTAGGACTATCGTAGAAGTGACGTCACGACTACGTTACTTCATACTAGCGCCGTACATTGTCCGCAACGCGCGACATGGACAGGAATAATCCCCACCAAAAACTTTTAAAGCGTGTATCTTCTTCATTTTTACATCGATTTAACAGATTTTTTCGATTATCTCATTTTTACTAAGCCTTCTTTGAAATTACATTATGTTTATAAACATTTTTAATAGTAGAAAGTAGAAAGATTTCTGCGGCCCGATGTCAAAATTCAAGAAAATAATGACTTTTTGTTCAGAAAATGTTTGTCATCTCTGAAGAGATATGAGTAACCGGGTGTAAAGTTCACTCATACTCTTGGATAAGGGAGGATCCTCCGACCAGATGGATGTCGTATCTGGTGGGCACCTGCCCGATGATTGTTGTCGGGAAGTTGTATATATGCTAGCTGCGCGGTAAACTTTGATTGCGCGATGCAGGTTTTGTGTGACGACTGTGTGATGTGTTGTTCGCATGTGGCGATGTAGATGCCGCCACATCTCTTTGTAGAGTTAACTAGAAACGGTCAATAAGGTGTTAAAGGTTACCAGGGACTCAAACTGTAACCGTAATAATTGATTTAACACTGTTTTAAAAGAAAAACCCTTATAAATGTAACAGTCTTAGAGTATAAAAATAAAATTAAATTAAATAATCTTTATTTCGGATAAGCAACATCCATACGGGTTAGTAAACAAAAGGATAACTTATACCTATGTTAGTAAACTTAAAATCTATTTATTGACTAGGCTGTTGTTCGAGATACATCGTCGAACAACATCACCTAAAAAAGGAGAATCATACCTCCCCGCTATTGTCTTCAGGATGAAGTTGGAGCTCTCCCGCACTCTGCAGAGCAAAGAAGCAGATTTATGTCTGACGATGGCGTGGAAGCCATCGACGTGTGCTTGTGCAAACATACCAAGTGTATAAAAGTGTATTTCTTTTATATTATGTGTTTGTAAGTAGTAATTGCACGATACCGCACCAACGCGCAGCGGACAGACAGACGCGCCGATGCCGATTGATGCTATAACCTCAATTCAGTCGAGTTTGCGGCTATTTTGGCATCGCCGCGTTTACCTGTTACACTTTTAAATCGGTGACAGATATGTTACTGTTACACTTTTGTTGAATAAATAATAAAAAAATTGTTCATTGTGTCTCAAACGGTTACATTTACAAATGTGTATGAAACAGCCCCAGTAAGTTATTAATAATACTTGTTTTTGGGGTCGTCTCTATTTAATTCTATTATCAATTCAAAATGTAACACTTATAATTCTGTAACCTATATGAAGGTGATTTTAAGTCCCTGCGTGCTACGCAGGACCTCATCCTCAGCAGATGCGCTTGTGACCACAACACCAAAGAAGCCTTTTAAAAACTGCCTCTACAATCAAATGACAAAATAATTAAGTACTTGATGACACAGTTTTCCAACTAGGTGTGTCAGACACGTGACATTGAGGCCACCCTTGAGGGCATTTCGTCAATCCATCCCACGTGAGGCACTGTCTGTTTGCCCCATATCTGTATATTCGCCAATCGGTCGAAGAACTCTTGATAAAGCGAAAATGTAATCGAATTAAGTCTGGCTGTAGTATTCTTTCTGTACGATTTTATAAAAAATATGGCGAAAGCTATTGATTGATGATTACTTAATTAGTTTCTGTGAGTGTTTTATTGAATTGTGAATATTATATACCTAGGAATGGGATAGTCTAGGCAATATTAATTAGTGAATGGGAGATAATTTTACTAGAAGCAACTTCTCCGGAGGTGATGAATGATGCTCCTAAACTATAGACAAGACATCGTTTTATTGGAAGGTATAGCAGCCGTAAAGTGTGGGTGTGTGTTTGTTTGTTGTCATTTGCCAGTTTCGTAAAGACAATGTACAACACGGGCGAATTAACATGGCACCTGGCTCGAATGACGTTTGTTAAATAAAAACATAAAAATAGAACTTTATTTGTTCATTAGGTATCATTATAACACAAAACTCTAACATAGAAAGTTCCTGAAAATGGGCTTACAATATTAATATTTAAAAACTATTTGAAAATGACTGCCTCGTTGGTCTAGTGGTCGCAATCGCTACTGCTGAGTATGAGGTCCTGGGTTCGATTCCTAGGTCGGGCAACGTGTTATTAGGTTTTTCTCTCTGGAATTTCTCAGTAGCAGCCCGAAGTCTGGATTTGTGCCCGGTAGATGGCAATAGGCTCGCCCCCTATTACATGGGACTTAAACATAACTGGCGAAATGTGGGTGTACTATAGGTACACCTCTGCCTAACCCTTTGGGAAACAAGGCGTGATGTTATGTTATGATGAACTATTTAAAAATATCTGTACAAGTTCCGAGCCAGGTGATAGGTTAATTCGCCAGAGTTGTATACTTTCTTTGGTCCCTGGTCCTCACATCAAGCAATGGACAAATTGTCAAAATTTCCAAGGTTGAATACGAGACTTTTGGCTACTTTGTACGTGTATTTATGTCATTTTATTTTTGTAATGTGCGTTTTGTTTGTGTTGAATCAACAATTTTTCTTTCCCTCGTCATGTGTGCGCTCTTAGGTTCTTTTCCAGAAGCTCCACGTAAAAATATCGTTGCTTGATTTTATCGTATTTTCAACGCTCTGCTTAGCACCGAGCGTCGAAAATCCAACGTATTTTCGTCGCGCTAGGAAGCACTCTGTTTGGTTCTCGACGTTCGGAAAATCGAGTGCGCCATAAAATACCGAAGCTATACTTTTACACGTGTGCGAACGTGAGCTTACAACAACTAAGTATTGCGTTTTTTGGAATATTTAAAGTCTTTTCGTGTAAAGTATTGTGTAAATATTTAAAATTTTTGATTAGGAGTACTTTTTTGACATCAAAAATGAAAACTGATTTCAATGATTTCAGACCTTTTAAATTGGATGACTCCTACTGACAAACCATAGTTACCTACTTACGTTTTGTTTTTCGTCTGGTAAATAATAATACCTAATGACTAATTTCGTCTGAAGTAATAATTATTTAATTTACATTGTTTTCAAGCGATTATTATAAGTAATATTTGTACAAAAGTACATGTTAGGTAAGTAAATTTCTGACGTTCCTCTTATTCAAACCATGCTTGTAATTTATCAGGCCTACTTATTGTGTCGCACACGCAAGGGTTAAGTCCCTATTAGCAGTATTATCCAATACAAATGATTAAATTATTTATTATTATTTTAATTAGTAACAAAACCTAATATTACCTTAAGCTTTAAATAAATACATATTATATATTCAGAAATTAATTAGAGTTGGTAAGGTTATTCCTAGATCTTTGACAGTCGTTACGGGACAGCCAGTCATTTTGTCTATTCTACTGTCGACAAAAGTTGGTCGCGTTTTTGCCTAGCCACCAACGTCTTGTCAATTTATTTGTAGGGCTTTCACACATCTGTATTTTACTGCCAACACTTTTTCTAACGTTTTTCAGAAATCATTCAGTCAAGGCTCTGCTATATGAGAAATAATTTAATTACTTTGTTAAGTTAGGTTTCCGATTTACTGACCAAGAATAGATTTAGGTACCATCCTAATATTGGTAATGGAAACCACAAATTATTTGTTGAACAACATTTATAATAATATTTAATTGTAGGTATTGTATTTACTTAATTATACTCTTTTAATGGCGCTGACGAGGAAGATCTGTTGTTGTTCATGGTTGCAAACAAACGAATTGGTTTCTGGGCTCCCGAAATTCAGTTAAATAATTATAAATGTGGTCAATACGTCAGAATTTGGTAATAAATAAGTAGAATTTGTTCAAAATAAGGAAAAATTAACTAAATATTCGACAGACTGAAGGGCTACTGGTTTTATCATTTTTAAGTAATTAAGAATTAAAATAATGAGCTCAGAGGAAAGGTTATGCAATGTCGTTAACACGTTGTTTGTTCAAGCCAGCCAGCTCCCAATTAAAATGGTTATTATTTTCGGGTTTTTAGGAAATTATTTGTGATGGACAAGTCGAAGCTACCTACACGAGCTTTGCGGTTGAATCTCCCTCTGAAAATGATTCTGATATAAGAAATTTATTCATCAGCAAATTGTTCTCATTATGTACCTACTTATTTAATATCTACCTATTTTCTTTTTTAGATTAAATTTATATATTTCTACAAGTTTTTTGATTGTTGTTTATTTTTCGATTTATTTTTTCATTACCGATCTATTTATAGTTTAACCATCAATTGATGAATAAATAGCTGCCTTCGATTAATTGAAAGGATTTTTTTAAATAAAAAAGCTTCGAAAAATCTCAGAAAATTAAACTTGATTCAATGTCAAATACTGAGTTGTCTTAACATTTAACCATGACTGGACCATTTGAATGTGTGAAAGCGACTGACAGGAGCTGCCATAAGGTCTTATGGCAGCTCCTGTCAGTCGCTTCGCGTAAAAATCTCACCGTGAAGACTTGCGTGGAGTGAGCTTTTAGTGTCATCCCGTCTAGGTCAATACCTAGCATCAGTAGTGGCACTGACAGCTACACGCTCACTTCATCTATGTTTTCATGGTGAGATGGTTACAGAATAGCTCTACAGATCCTCCCCATTACCTACTGAGGAATTCCGATATCTAGATTTCTAGCCTAGTTGGCTAGTTGCAGATGTCTGACTGTTTACAATCAGAGACCATAGTTCATAGTTCACAGATCATAGTTTCACTGCATAAGCATAGCATAATCAGCCTATCATGTTCCCACTGCTGGGACACAGGCCTCCTCTCTGTGAGAGGGAGTGGGCCGTAATCCACCACGCGGGCTCAGTGCGGGTTGGTAGATGTCACATGTCTTCGAAATTTTCGGTTCTAAGACATGCCGGTTTCCTCACGATGTTTTCCTTCACCGTTTTGAGAGCAGTGGTGATGAAATAATTTACACAAAGTAAAGCGCCTGTCTGGGTTCGAACCTACGACCAACAACTTGTAAGTCGCAGCCGTTACCACTGGGCTACCACTGCTCACTTCACTGGGATTAATCAAATTACAGATAAACAGGGTGGTCAAAATAGTGGATTTGATTCCTCATGCGCTGGAGTATCCGAAAATACCCCATGTATTTCTCGCGATTCTCGATAGATTTCGAGGTTTTTTTTTGTCTGGAATAGTAAGGGAACCGCTTATAAGACATCTTTATTCGAATAAAGATGTCTCGATTCGAATTGACCTTTACACAAAATACAACGCTTTAGAAGGACATAGTGATCTATTGTTGATGTTCTTCAGCAAGGTACTCGCAACCGGCGCGATGTTCACGTATGACCAGATGTATGTTCTATGATAGAGGGTTGGATTTCCAAACATAGTCCTTCAGGTAGACCATTATGGGTGGGCCATGGCGGCCGTCGGTGATTTTTCCAGCCAGCAGCCTAATTGCGTAACACATTTTCGTAAACGATTACGACTAATATGTTGTATTTTGACAGTTCAACAACATTAATTTACATTGTTGAGCTGATTTTTTATCGAACGTATGAAGCAATGGATTAGCCATCTGGTTCAAAACGATTCAGATTCCTATTGATTTTTTATTACGCAAGTAGGGTACAGAACAACTCCCTTCAGAATTTGATTACGTCTGGTCTGTTGATGATCAGAGCGGCAATTCCCGTAATCTAAGAAGGTTTGCATTCTAATCTCAGTCTAAATCTGTAAATATACAATCAATTTACATAAATTTTTGTCATCTTTTGACGTTGATTGTCGCTGAGATAAAAGTTTTATACGGACGAGATTTGGCCTGCTGTTATATGAACGTAAACGAAGAATAAAGAGTGTGAAATGAGGAGGAGGAGCTATATGTACTTATACGTTTGTGAAAAACTCAAGTTATTAACCCGGTTCCTTATGATCAACGCTATTTAAATGAAAATACGACCAAAATTATTGCCGAATTGTCATGGACAAAAATATAACTTGGAGGAGGAAGCGAGTGGTCAGCGCCTTGACCTTTCTGAACGAAAACAACTGATTGTTTTGATTTTATTTTATTGTATTTTTCGTACTTTCGGTTGCGTTGCATAGGTATTAATACTTATTTAGTAATATCATAAAGTTCTTTGGTTTATGTGTTTTGGGTTGGTAGTTGGAACTGAACTTTTTTTAAATTAGTTGATGAATTGGCTTCTTACTGAAAATGTTGTGGGTATATTTGGACTGATATAGATACCTACATATTTTATGATAAGTTAGGTTAGGTTAAGATTATTCAGGATTTAAGTAAATAGGATTAGGAATAGCTTTCTTTTAGAATAGATAAGATAACAGTAGTTTTTAAACATTCGGCTACTAGTATTCATCTTCCTTTAAGCTAAATACATTCTTGGTCCACGTGAAGTCGGTGTCATAGGTTTTGTATTTTCGTGTTCTACCACTTACTTCCGAAATTAAAGATATTTTTCACTTTGTAGTGTTATTTTTTGGAAGTAGTTTTTTTAAAATAAAGTTGGTATATTTCAGGGTTGGAAAAAATCATGATGTTTTGAAAAATTCGAATAGTGCACGATTTTTTAAATTAATCCTTAGTAATCACGATTTTTTTTATTTTACTAATTAATTCAATTATATTTTTACGCAAAACGGAACGCCCTATCCCTCAAGGGATTGCGCAAACACAGCGCGGGGATTTCGGGATGCGAACAGAATTCACACTGACAGATGAAGAAGAAGAAAGTGCGCCAGAGGAAGTACGAAATCACTATGATGGTTCAGTTTTGCTACCATTGATAGTAGAGCTTAAGTCAAAACAGGACTTGTCCCGGAGATATACCTACTTATTCTGCTGAGGACTTAAAACTACTATAAAAAAAATTGCTGTGTATGGATAGAACTAATACTACTGCTCACCCCCATAATTTATTGACCTAACCTCTATAAATTACAAACTGCAGCCCATTCCAACATGCTAAAACGACATTATGAAAAACACCCTTAAAATTTTAAATTACGTCCACAAAACAACTGAACAAACATATTATATGCATTATTCTGCGTGTGACGGAGCGAGCAATAATTCTAAATGGAAAGAGTGAAAGAGATGGCGAAAAACTCTGACCCCACACAATACTGTTGGAATTGGCATGGTCAGTCCGGATAAGATAAGACTTATCAAGAATTTCGTCGCTGTACTTAATTTTGGCAGTTTTTTTTTCATGTGGCGTTTGACTTTTGTGACCGATAGTGTGAAGTGACGTAATGTGATACCAAGGTGATGGCCGAGTAGATATGTAAGTACTTATGTCTACACCTAGTACACTGAATGTAATTGTAGGAACGATAAACTGATTGGAATTTTGAAGTGCCTGAAGAAGAATGAGGCGTGGCTGTTTTTTTTTAAAGATTTTTTGCCGCTTTATTGATTCAGTTATGATGTGGTATTTAAAACGTCCAACTAACTGTATTTTTTTTTTATATAAAAATCGAATAACTGAATTAATTTAAAGAAAAATAAATGCTTAATATCGCAAGACCTATCAAAAAAGACTTCCCACAATTATAAACACGATTACCAAAAAAAACTGTTTGAAACAACCCTTCGACAATTAACTCTTTCCTCAAACAAAACAAAAACGAAACCGAAACGCCACCAAAACCGACCAAAATATTAAATTCGCAAAATTTAAATGCACAATAAATTGAAAGTAAAAGCAGGCACACACACAAACATTTTATCAACGTGTGTGTGGGCCTGACCTTTCCCAACGTAATGGCCGTCGCCGAATACAGGGGTCGATGACACCACGAGGCTGAATGTGCGATGCATTCGGCAGGACTCGGAGTAAAAAAAAAAAGTAGGTACGTTACTTTCACTGGCTATGGAAATGCAGTTCGATTTTCGTTTTCGCTTGATCTGATTTAAATTTATGGAATGCTGGGATTTGGTTTCGCGCCATTTTTGGATTTTCGAATGGATAATCGTACTTTTAGGGTTAGGTTTGGAGCAGGAAAACAAATCAAAATTGTATTAATATCCCTGTTGACGCGAGAAAACTGCAAAAATTAATTAACTAGATATTTTAATAGAAGTTGATCTTATTTAGTTACAATTCTTTAAAATATTGAGAGAACTTAAAAACGAGACAGGTCGGTACAACTAAGTGTTAATTTTGAGACAAAAACCTAGTCAAGTTGCCAATCCATCCTCTTGATCTCTTCCTCGTCTCTATCTCGTTAATTAGAAGTTTAGAATCAATACTAAAATAAAACAAGTGCAGAATTCACGAAAACTTAAAAATCTGATTCCTCTACTGGTAGAACATAAAATAATGCCTCATAATTGAAACCAATTTTAGGCAGTTCGTTACATTCATATCCTGATCTGAGATGATAAGACTTAGTTCAGCAATTTCTTTTCTTTGATTTTTTTGTACTTGCCCGTGCGCTTATACCTACCGTACGAATCTTAGTCATGATAATTGCATAAATGATGAAATCATTCGGTCAGATTATGTTTCGGAGTTGTTTTTTTTAAAATAAAGTTTTGTGTGTTAGTCCCCAATTAATCTATTGTAGAAATTACAAAAACAACTTTTTAAAATATCACAAAATCTTCTAGAAGCTAAGAAGGTCTTCGACACTACTACAAGTGATGTTCTAAAATGTAACTAATAGTTTCTTCAAGATAGTGAGTCAATTAAATCACGATAATAAGTTATATAATTATCAGGTCTCCCGAGAATTTCAGCATCTGTGCCAAGGGTAAGAAACGCGCGGGAGTATATAACTGTTACATAATACGTAAACACTGAAGACTGTAAGTGTAAACGTACTATTCCACGTTAGGTTGACGTTCTATTTCGAGAGAAGAAGAATGAACTTGACAATGATTATTCTTAAGATTTTGAGGATTCTGGTAAAAAATTCAGATGAAACAAGTCCCACTTGTACCACATCATTATCTACCTAGCTTTTCGTCAACTATGTTGGGTCGGCTTTCAGTCCAATGAGATGCAGTTGAGTACCATTGTTTTACATGGAGCGACTGCCTAGCTGACCAGTTACTGGGTACGATACCCTTTGGTAAGACTGGTTGTTAGACATTCGGGCTGCTGACGACCCGTAACGACTGTCAAAGAGCCACGAATGCCAGCCGGTACCAACGGCTTAACGTGACCCCTCCAAGTCTCCGAAAGCACCACAAAAATGCAGTAAGAGCTTCTATTATATATATATATTCTATATCTTTCAAACGTTTCAAGATTCCGCCCGATCATGACGTATGCCAGTGCAGTCTTTGCACACGCCAAGCCCCATCACTTCAATAGAATGCAGACCCTCCAGAACAAGTTCCTCCGTAGGATTACAGGCTCCCCCTGGTACGTTCGCAACGAAATCCTCCACGACGACCTCAAGATTCCCACTATCCGCCAGTTCATGAAACGCATTTCAAAGCGTTTCTTCGAGACCGCCGCGAATCACCGCAACCTTCTGGTTGTCAAGGCCGCTAGCTATATTCCCTCCTCCATTAGTCATGTCCGCCATCCCAAGTATGTCCTCACCGACCCCGATGACCACATAACTCTCATTCAGGAGAGCAGTAGGGCCACCAGTACAGTGCACAAACACAGACCGACATTCCGACCTCGCCGCCGAGGTTACTCGCGAAGATCCCGACGTAACTGTCCCCCCCGACTCTTGCTCCACGAAGCGCCAGCCCGCGCCGTAGCTGAGCCTGTAGCTTTAAATTCCCCAGATAATAATAATGTAATCCAGATCCAGCCTGTCCCATCTTGCTGTCCTCCCGTCAGCGACGCCCTAAGCCGAGGTCCGTACACCGTACACAGGGGGCACCCCCTGTGGGGTACGGACCTCGGCACCTTAGCGAGCGTTCGCTTAGTAATGTAAGTAGTTCTACGCCCCTGGCTGGAGGCTTTGAGTCCGCTTAAGGCAGCCACAGGATAGTCCGGTTAAGTAGTCACGACCTCTCAAGGTCAACTACGAGACGCCATACATACAAAATAAAAAAAATAAAAAGGTTGAAGATGACAGAGACAATGATGAATACGTTTAGCTTTAAATAAATTTAGTGGTGTGTGGTGCCAGTAGTCCTAAAGATCATGAAATATGATCAAGAATTTCAATTGTTAAGACAAAAGGATTGAAACTTATCCGCAACAGCATCATCTTGATGTGTTGTCACTAATACGTTTGACCACTGAAAGGAATGTAACCAATATTTTGATTTAAAAGCGTTTCCAATATGTTTTTGCCTGATATTTTCAATAGGTTTTAACCGACCGAATCATTGACAATTCAAAGTTTGTCTCCACAAACTCCATCATGGCGCTTGGATGGCACAGACTGGATGAATGTTAATATGGTGTAACTTGAGGAATCCCTCAACTCCTTCCATCCAGACGGAGTCGTTTCATTGGTATAGTGGACGAACGTTACTGATGAGCACGCTAAGGTCTTGGTTTCAGTTTCCAGGTCGGGAAAAGTGAGAATTTCTCACTCGCAGTAACTGGATTCGTGTTCGGTTCGGTTGATGGCAATAGCCTCGCCCCTGATACATGGTACATAAACATAAGTGGCGAAATGTGGGTGTTCTATAGGTACCACCTCTGCCTAGCCTATGTGTGTGTGGGGAAGTCTTAGATCCAGCAGTAAGCTGAGGTAGCCTGAATTGAGAAGAAAGAAGAAGACGTTTATTTTCTTAGGTATGTGGGTGCGATATAAGAGGTACTATAGGTCTTGTGATCCCCCAAATTAGGCCACTTTGTCTCCTTGGTTGGAATCAACGTTTTTCTAAGCTTGTATAACGGTGAATTTTCTAATGGTTTGCTACGGAGTCTATTTGAAGACTTGTGTAATTTTGATGCGGTTTTCATGTGGGCTGATACTTTATTTTTAAACACTTATTTTGTTTCGTTAATACTTGACCGTTGAATATTATTAACATAACATTCTTATCTAAAGAGAAAGTAAATATATCGAGTAAGTCTTCATTTATTACTTTATCAATAAACAACAATAATTGTCGGAGAACAAGTGCATACGCATAGTCACAACATTTTTCTCAAGTGGGTCAGTGGTTTGCTGCAAAACTGCAGTTTTTCGGAAAGCAACGGAAGATTCTGAAATTGTGCTGGAACCACATTTCTATGGCCTACATTATATTGCTGATGTCATTCAAGCAGATGTAGAAATAGTTGAGAAATTATTTAGAGATGTTGAAGAAGCAAGAAGTGTACAAAAATGAAACTGGTTAGCTCTAGGTACGAGTTGACATTGAAGTAAGTAATGATAATGAAGATAATTATGAGAATAAAAGAACAATGAGAGTTTCCTCGACAATTTGAAGATACGAAATCATATGACGTAACCGTTGAGGTCCAGCCTACGTCGAGTGTAACAGATATAAAGTTACAAACATTACAAACGCACCACATCGCATCGAAGTTTATTGACGCCGCATCCGTCTGAACTTGCGAGTTTAAGTCTCTGCGAATGTCATCTAGGCTCATTGGCTCAGTACAAGTGCGTTAACTCGCATGTGTGCACCTTTACGCCGCGCACACAATATACGCAGGAAAGAAAAATTAAAACTGCTCGTAAAAACACATCAAAAGATGACAGTTCAAATTCAAATTCAGAATGTTCGAATTTAGAAATGTCCACTCAACTCGCGCGGGAAAGAGACGAACATAACTTCAAGCGTCTGCTATTTAGGTGACGTCGGCCCGGTGCATAGCGAAATATAATGAAAAGTGCCAGTAATTTCGTTGTGTTTACGCGCTGTACTAGTTTATTTGGTTAATAGCGGTTTGTTTTTCTAATCGGCTGCGTTTGGAACGGTGGCGCCCTCTTCGTACCATTCCCGCTCTTTTATACACATGGTTGTATTTCATGGAGCTGTCAAAACAATAGCGACCTCGTGGACTTTGATATTTTTTTTGGGACAACCCCTTCGGGGTCGGAGTGATGTGTGACAGTGCAACTAGTTTTTGGCGCGGAGAAACTGTGGCGGGCGTAACGCGGAAAATTGAGCTAGCGGTGTTTTTTTCCTAACTTAACCTACGACAATCTTCAGTTGCGCGCGAGCTGTCCCCGCACGCGCCTCGCGTATCATCCGACACGAAAATCTACGAAAATCCACCGAATGGACCCCGAGCCGGTGGCGAACCCCGCCGAATTCACTTTCCGAACTTAATGTGAGTGTGTTCAAAACGTTCCATTTTCGAATGCAGCGGAATAGTCGCGACCGCGCGTTCGATGACCTCATAAAGTGAAACTATTTTTTTCTTTCACTTTGCTCAATTTTGTGATGTAGCCATAGTGCCTTGTCGTACAAAACTTATGGAATATTGTGATGTCAAAGTGCAAACTTAGATAAAAATAGGTTATAGAGTGTTAGTGAACTATTATTTAATGGAGAAACAAACGAGAAGGAACATTTTATGTGCTTATGGACAGATACTGCATGGACTTTAGGTGAGTACGTTTTATAAATTAATCACGGCGTTAGTACAAGTGGTTTGTAATTTATTAAGTCAGTTCTATGAACGCCAATCTTAATCTATGAACTTGATGATTGGAGCGGAGTGAAGTTGCCTGCGTGTGAGTTGCATTGCTAGATTGCGCCTGCAAACTCACCCATGTGACTATCGCAAACTTCGTTTGGGCTGGACAGTGCGAGGGAAAAGGGTGCTTATTGACACAATTTTTAAGATAATATAGGTTCTGTTTGGTGTGCATGTATTAGTTTTGGGTTGACGAACTTGGTGAAAGATATTTTTGTTTTGGTAGGACACATGAGTATTTTTGTAGTGCGTCGCCTTGCGTGCTCACGATTGGCCTTCGTGCTATCAGCGTAGGTATAGGAACGCTAACCTATTAGTTTGCCTAGGTTTGTAGCGATAATAAGTTCGACTCGTAGGAGTTTCAATGACGAATTCCTACGTACTCTTGTTTTAGTAAAACTTAATTAATTCTTCCTAATATTTCCATCGTTCAAACTTATTTTCAGTCACGTCTGTACCAACCTCTTTATTTTAAATTTTCGTAAATAGAACGTCCCCAAATGTGGTTTAATAAACGGTTCTTTAATTAAAATAAGAACAAAGAAAAATATCGAGTTGTCGTAACAACTTTTTGCCGTCTGCAAATAGGTACCTACCTACGTACCTAGTATCTACTTAGTTAGTTAGTGAATGGCGGGAAACCGGCTTACTTTATATGACCATAGATCAGGTTGATCATGAACTAGTGTAGTGATACTATTAATTCTAGCAGTTACTGGGTAACTAACATTATTACGATATCCTGAAGAAAAATAGCGTAAAAGAATTTGATACAGGTGTCCTTACGACCTGTATCACTTGAAGTTTCGGAAATCTATACCTACAACGTTTGTTTTTTTTTCATTTCGAATTATGTATTTTAAATTCATATTTCGAAAGAAAAAACATTAATGATTAAGGTTGATATGATTAACTTACTTTATTTACAGAAGATGGATGAATAACTCATTTGGGTACTCAACATCAAAATGTATGTGGGTAATAAAGGTAATAAAAACAATAATTTAATACGACCAACTATAATAATTGAATTGAAAAAGGTAAACGAAATGAAAATATTGAAGAAGAATAAGAAAAACAGTTTTCTGAAACGCTTGTTTATGAAAATTATAAAGAAAACACCAAGATTAATAAAATTAATCTTCATAATGAATCACTAGACTCAGCTCTAACTAAATTCAATTGTCACTGGTTCAAGGAAGTCCGATTGTCTTTAAAACAAAAGATAGTGTTAATGCACGTGACATTTGTAATTTAAACAACTCTAGTTTAGCTACTGATGACAATTTGATTTCCGGCAGAGTCACTGCACTTGCACATTGCAATGCAGTGGGGGATTCAATGAGGATGGGATGATGAAAAGATTCTTAGAATGGCTGGAGGGAGACAAGAAAAATGAGTGAAATGTGAGATGGATGAATGAAAAGAGAGTGAATGATCGGCTTACAGGGGAGGTGAAAGAGAAAGAGAAACTACTACAAAGTCCAAACTACATGTGAAAAGAGCAGGTAGAAAAAACACAAAATATTACATCGAAACAAAAAGGCAAGGTTGATAATTTTTGTTCTCACTGAAACGGAAAATCTAATAAATTTCTACCACTGACCTATTATTTGTAGCGGGAATGTCCAAATTACCTTTTAGTCATGTGTCTTTCCCACGGGGAGTAGGTAGGTACTAGTCATGATGTTTCATGTAAAACACTCGTTTAGTTAGTTTAAGGGATTGTTTCAAGAAAAGCAGGTGTAATATCTCTTACCAGCATCATCTTCAGCAATCTTTACCAGTTCACCGTGGGAAACTGACTTATCCAATCCACCAAATAAAGCTGTTTTGCTTTATTTCTGTCTTTCAACAGCACGCGATTAACTCGATCCTCAGCTTTTCTTATCTACTACTCATTACTAACTTCAGCCGCTTGTTCCTCATCACTAATATCCTCTTTGTGCCCAGAATCCTTGTTCTTTTCGCAATGGTTGTACCCTGTATTATCTTCTATCAATACCGTATCAGTATCGTCAACTTCAATACTTACTTCATGTTGATTTACTTCCCAGTGTGGCATTTTGCGCACGATATCTTAAAGTCGAACGTTTTAAATCCTTATAGCCAAATCCTCTTTCGTTTGTTGCACTGCACCCAGAGAAAGGGCTTTCTCTTCTTCAACGATTAATAAGGGTTTCAGTTATTGGCTATAATCCTGCTTATCCCATAACGCCTCATTATGTGTTAGATTTCTGACATTATGCAATAAGAGTATAATTTTTTTTCAAAAATAACCCGAGTGCACTATCAGAATTAAAGTTTACCTTGAAATATTTACCTCGAAATTCCGAAAATATCGACTACAGATTAAAATATCGTAAATTAGGGAATACCCAATATGGGTGAACATGTTTCATAATAAATCATAGGTCGGCGGCAATATTCCCACAAAATTTAATAACAAATGATGATATAAGGAAACCACGAGTCCAATAATTGATAGAATAAAGTGGAATAATGTTGTTCTGTCTACCTACCTGTAAAATTTTGTATGTTATTTGTGTGTTTTAAATCACATATATTTACCTATTTTACTGAAAACATATTAGTCGATATTTGGATGATACCTCAGTCAAAATTTCGTGTGATATTTGGTCAATTACATAATGATTTTGAGCTTGGTATCAGACGTTTTCCTTCAGGATTTTAGTTTTTGTCGTTTCTGAGTTTTCTATTTCTGCTTGATAAATTTTTCACAAAATCTTGGACAACTCCTGTCGGCAGACTGACCATTTCTAATGACGCGATTTGTTTTTAGCTTAGTAACTGTAGAATTATTTAATTTATCATTTTAAATTAACTAAATTTATAATTAACCTCAACGTACGCCCGTAGTTAGTACTTATGAGAAAATATGCCCGTTAGTCACCAACTGGCATATTTCAGCATTTGGTGTTAACTGCCAAAATGCATAACTAAATAGGTACATATTTATCAGCGGTAAGTCACAATCGTATTTGTTTTACATAAATCAAACTGTCCTCATTACCTTTTTGGTCTCATCATAATGTTTTATCAATTGGGAATTAATGTTATCGTCAATATTAGTAATTTTATTTACATAACAAAACATAACAACGGTGCAACCACATTTTAATTTTATTAATCTTTGGAAAAGTTTGTTTTTGAATGTACGAAAGAAAGCTCCTTGCGGGACGCCATCGACCGAAATTTTTATATATAATTTGTTGCTTCAATTTCATTGTATTCCACAGACAAAAAATTGCATCTTGCAAACGAGGCTTCATGCTCATGGGTAGATTTTGTTGCTACGCAGAGCAAACACATTTTATTCCCTGAATTAATTAGCTTCGGTAGCATCACGAAAATGCATACCTTGCTTCGATATGACGCGGTCAGTGGCACCATTCATTTAAAGTGTCGCACTTAAAATTTTAATGAAAGCCTATTTTTAGTGTTTGGATAACCGATATGATAAGTATCTGATTTTAAATTTGGTTTTAACTACAGGTTATAGTGTGATTGAAAAATTTATGTTATAGTGAAAACTTCCATTCATAATTTATCCTGGTACCTATTAATAATTACAATTTGGCAGCATATTGGATATAACATACAGGTGAGTTGTTACAAAAATGTTTTTTTTGTGTGTTTTTATTTAAGATGGGTCTACTCTTGACTTTAGTCTAGGTTAGAGGTGACAGAGACAAAGTCTACGATGGAGTGAGCTTACCCAGAAGAAGCCTGTTCACTCAAAATTTGAAGAGATTCGGGTTGAACGCGTTCGGGAACACTGACGCAGGTAGTGAGTTCCACTCTTTTGCCGTGCGCATTATGAAGGATGTTTGGAAGCGCTTAGTGCGAATTGGCGGAATGGCAACTAGGTATAGATAGTAATTAGCAGTACGTCTGGATGTCCGATGGCAGAAGGGGGCAGGTGTTATGAGGTCCTGGAGTTCTTGCGCACACTCACCGTGTACACTCATTAGTACAATCTATAGAAGCCCGACAAGCAGGCAACCTTGCGGCGATGAGCCAAGCTGTGAAGCTTGGCATCCACCAGTATTACGTCGCCAATGAGCCTTTTAGCTCTGCGTTCCACTGAGTCGAGCGCGGCAAGTTGGTAGCCATCCCATAGGTGACTGCAATACTCCATTCAGGATCGGACTTGCGCTTTATAAAGAGTTAAAAGTTGTCCAGGCGTAAAGTATCGCTTCTCGATGCCCAGTTTTTTGGCCGCAGTTTGGGCTTTGCGCTCAATGGTGGCGCCAAAGTTGAATCTAGACGTCAACTCCTATGCATAGGAGCTCGAGCCGATTAGTTACAGGAACAGATGTACCCCGAAAAGTAGGAGTTTAGTCGAAACGACTCCTTTGTTTTGCTGGCGTTAAAACAGACCAGATTGTCATCACCCCACTGGGAGACAAGGTTTGGTTCTATGTACTTACATTCTACCATTTGTCATGCATAATATTTGTAGGTACTTATAACTAATACATTTCTCATTGATGACGCTTATACTGTTTATAATAAAATAACATGTCGTTTTTCTAATTGATCGACATGAGTTTGGGTGATGTAAAAACTGCCACACAAATCTATTGTGCTTATTTTGAGGTTTGTCCAGCCTAACCTGTGGATTGAGCACAAGTACGTAACATATAAAACAACGACTGTTGTGGTGCTACTGTCTAATATTCAGGTTTATTTGCAGGTTTTAAATACTTGTTCTGTAACCAGAAACCTTCCTTCTCCGATATTTCTATTCGTCATCCTAAACTTATCTCACACCACAATAAATATATTTTAATCAACATCATCAAGGGCAGGAAACGCTTATCCGTATTAAGTTGGGTTTGGCGCAGCATATATCTTCTTCTGTCACACATCTTTATCAGCCTCCATCCCAGTAATATTTCTAATCGTTACTAATCTCACCATATATTACACGTCCATAAAATATACTTCCATTTACAACCGCTTAACTGGCTTAAACAACGACTCTTTAAAAAAAACATGTCAAGCTTAAATCTGTTAGCTGCACGAAAGGAAATATCGATCGCTCAGAAATATGTCCAAAGGTGCATTTAATATTCGTGCCGGTCAGTCAATTTGGGTAGGACAATCGATACCCGTACACTGTCATGCTTTACTGTGGTTCATCAAGCGGGAGTCGACGTTAAAGGATTATTTAGGGCAATTTTGCAGATTGCTGGGACTAAAATTGATTAGGTATTAATTGACTGAAAAGTTGTGTGGAAATCTATGGTATGGTGGGTGACTAGAATCATCGGAAAGTTTGAAGACCAAAGAAATTATGGATGGACTGTGTGAAATATGGTATTACTAGAACGGGGTTGAGCCGAAAGTGCAATGGGATGTTTGGTAGTTATTATGTTATATATTTTTCAAGTTTTAGCTTGTTTCTTTCCGCACTGCATTTTCTTGTTGGGTTGTTTCATTGCAGAATTGGTAGTTTTTTACCTTCTAAGTATTAAGTTTTTTTTCACAGAAATTTGGGAACTTTCTTCTTTAATAACTGTATAGGCTATTCTATATTTTATATTCATCGTATCATTCAGTTGGTTAGGTGCTTGTGGATTCTCAGTTGGGTGCTATTTAGGTGTATATCCATAGAAAGGATATGTTTTGTTTTCTTTTTTCAGGGACGAGCAGCTTACATGATAATAGCTCCACCTGTATAATGTCCTATAGATATGATTGGCTTGTCAGCACGGTTGCTATGCTTGCAGGTCTGACGACTCAATCGCCGGATGTACTTACCTACTTATCTCTCATGTAAGGGTTATTTTAATGCCAATTACTTAAATACCATTTAGCTGGTAGTTGTTCTAAAGTTTTGTTTCATAATTCAATAATAGTTTGAAGCAATAGTACTAATAACTAGAACCTAGTTAATAGTATTTACTTACAGCATTTAATTGTTTAATTGCAGTGTGTTGACGATAGTTCTCAAGTATTTTAAATTATTCTTTCCTTATATATACGTCGACTGCTATGCGCTTGCATTGATACAGGACACGTTTTATTTACTTACCTAGTTATGTATATTCTATGAATATTTAGTCATCATACTTTGTTGGTGCATTCATGCTTATGGACTAGTTTTCTGACTGGTTTCACACACACAAAAGATTGCAATACTATGCCATCTTTTGTATGTGAATAAGGGATTAAGATATCTTAGATATGGGAAATTAGACTACAGAACCAATAGTTAGTCTCATTAATACCCTCATCCAGGATTCCAGGAAGTTAATTAAAAAAAAACTACCATTCTTTGCGCTCAACCTCTTCATCTTTCGACAATACATACGTGATTTCTATTAGCTAAAGCTCCGGGAAAACTTTGACATCCAACCAATAACCTTGCTCTATCAAAATCAAAACACGATCGAGGCAAAAAACTAGGTCCCGTTACTGGTCAACGGCCTTAGCTAGCAGCGGTACCGTGAAACTAAACCACTATAAATATTTGCATTATTTAGTGGCACCATTGACGGAATATATTAATTTGCTCATTATGTAGTGTACTGGAAAAAGGGAGGCTGTTGCTCAGCAGTGAAACATTGTTGTTTCACAGCTTTTGCTGATAGGTTACACGTATGTACCCACTATCGAAGAAAAATAAAGAGGTTGAATGCCTTTAGGTCAACATTTCCACTTTAACTGTGCATGATAGTTGTTATATTTAATTTTCTGACTACGTAATTACCTATCGCCAAAGTAATGGGTGGAATTTTCACGTCATATGCTCAGCTTAGGTTTTCCTGCCAATCTATTCCGTGAAAAATCTCACCCTGAAGACTTAGGTGAAGCTTGGAGTGAGCTGCGAAAAGTGTCAATAGCACGACTCACTTCAAGCTTACTACACCTATGTTTTCACGGTGAAATTTTTGCAGAATAGGCCGGCTGGCATTGCAGTCTTTAACTGGTGGTACTCGAACAGTATTTTACACATATGAATATTTCTAGTTACGCAATTGCTACCGTGAGAAGACAAAAGACAGTGGTCTGTCAGATGGTGTCTGTACTGAATATATATATATATATATATCGATGGATGCATTGTACTAACGACTTGATACCTAAATTCCTTACAAAAAAAACTCCATATGCCCAACAGTGCTGTGCGCCTACTTATTCAGGTTCACAGCACAGTTAGTTAGTTCGCAGCACAGTTAGTAGTGTTGAAGCGTGGTTGAAGAAATCGTGATAGTAACTCAGTGTAAGAACGGCAGGTGGCGCCACGAGCAGTTCTAAGTAACGATCAGAGGCGGCCGCAATGCGTGCGCGCAACCTGTAAGTACCACTTACAAACACGATGTTTTCACTTAAAGTTATCCTGCAGTTAGGTGGAAACCTGGAAGTAGATTTAAATTCTTTTATTTTTTTGTTGGTTTTTCTTCCTGATATCACGATTTTATAGTAACTTATTTTGATTTACCTACGTACTCAGGTTTTTTATTAAATTTATGCATAAATAATATTTTCACGTACTTTTTATCTAGGTACTTAATTATTTAACGAAGATGTTCCTACAGTATATTATTAACAAACCATAATATTTATGTAGGTACATAAAATACATAGGTAGTACCTACTTACAAGTGTTTAGTAATCGACCAATGGACGATGAATTGAGTATCGAAGCTATAAAGACGTGCGCAGGATTCGAATAGCAATCTTCCTTTTTTGCGATTCTAATGAAACGAATCTTAAAATTAAATCTACAGTGTTTGTTAGAAAAAAAAGTTAGATCTATATAGATCTAAGTACCTAGTTATTAAATAAATATCCAGCGCAACTTTATCTTGTCCATTATCTCAGAGTTAATAAAAATGGCATTATTTTCTTTGCATGAGGAACCTATTTTTATGCATTTAACTTTTACTATTCTTCGTCTTAGCACAAAAAACCTTATTTATTATATATTGGCAACCCTTTTTTTAAGCAGACTTGCAATAGAAAAACATAACAACGATTCTTAAATTAAATTAGTTTTCCTGTCCTGCCATCAAACAAGAAGCCTCATCAGTCCACAATCCAAGATGGCCGCCTATTTTTTGTCTATTCACTAACGGCCAGGCGTGTATTAGAACCAGTTTCTTGCGTTTCATACACTTAACCTTGTCATTAGGCGCGCCAAGTCATTTTTGAACATAGAATAGAACCGCCATCTGCAATTATTCAAACATTCCATTCTCAATGTTATGTCCTACAAGATAAAGTTGCGTTTTGTTGGTCATGGAGGGTAACGGGTGACGTTTTGGAATGAGTGATGTTGGATTTTCGTCACACGGCACTACGTATCCCCTCCATGCGCAGTGGCAACGCACGGTAAATTGCTCTACATGATGGAGTTTTTTTTTTTACTAGCTGCCCATTAGAAATTTTATTAACCTGTTGTATGAAAATATTATTATGATGTCCGTTTTATGAGTAGCCGGCCGTAATGCAGATGTACTAAATTTTATTGGAGTAAATTTGTATCAACTTTTATACTATTCCAAAAAATTAACAATTTTGCTACTAGGTATTATGTCGTAATTTTAATTGCCATTAATCTTAACACCTGTGTATTATGCTAATTACTTATAATAAATAGTTACAAATGAGTAAAATTAACAGGCTAACAAGCCTTGGTAAAACGAATAATACCCCATTAAAAGATGACGTCGTTTCATATAAAATTAAATAACAGAATGGCAATTAAAAAAATTTACATTAGTAGCGTCCATCAAGGATACAACTATCTTGCGCCTGCGCGCTATCAAATAGTTCAAGATACAAGGTGTCTTTATCTAATTCAATAGCACCCTTCCCTCACGTAACCAGCTTAACTTGACCTCCCGCCAACCATTAACATTCATCCATTACATCAGAACCGCTCAAACAGCCGTCCGCGCAACAGGTCAATTTAAATTAGTCGAACAACCGCTCTCGACATCACCCGAGCAACTCCGAACGCAACCGAATGGATCTAACATGGCGGCCCGCGTCACGGTTTTGAGGTTAAGGTTTGACATTTCCAACCGTTCTAAACAAAAACTAGTTTAGCAAACATGTAAATTGCACTCTAGCACATAGTTTTAGAGTTAATTTTCGCTCATTAGCGTGTTGATTATGAATGGATAAGGTCGCAAATGGCGCGCAACCGCTGTCATTTTCTTACGTTGGTCGTAATAAAGGTCTTGATCTTTACATTGAATTTGCTGCTACCGCGTTATTTAGCTTTGGTTTCGCGTGTGCGTAGTTCTCACGGATACATTAGTTCATTATAGTTGGTTAATAAAGGGCTGCAGTTTTACTTAGTCGGTTATTTAACCGTGCTTTTTATGTCTGAGGTCTTCATATGTCTTTTGTTCGGGGGAATTTTAATTAGGGACCATGGATCCATGAATTAGTACTTTTTACGAGGGGGAAAGGATACTTAACTTTTTTTGAATGTGCCGAGACATTTTTTTAATGAGAGGGTTGTCATTTGTTTCTCACGCCACGCGTGATACATTTGAATGTGGGTAATCCGCATGTCGATTCTGTAAAAATCTAACCGTGTTGAATTTCGTACATTTGAATGTGGGTAATCCGCATGTCGATTCTGTAAAAATCTAACCGTGTTGAATTTCGTGAAGTGAGATGTCAGTGTCATCCCGTCTTGGTCAAACCCTATCATCAGTGGCGCCGACCGGTCACTCCACGTTCACTTCACCTAAGTTGTCACGGTGAGATGGTCACAGAATAGCACTTTTCTTCACTTTTCACAGTTTTCAAAACCAGCCTACATTTAAGTAAATTGCACTTTAAATCATACACCAAATTCTTTGTGTTCTATGCTAATGTTGACACTACACATACACAAGTAGATAGTTATTACAAACTGCTACAAGTTTTGATCAAAAACGTAAAAAGCAGTAATTCCAGCGAAAAGTTACAACATAATATCTATTGAAACAGTACCTAGGTAAATTAGGACATTCCTACAAAAAAGCCCTCTACGAATTTTCCAGGGTCGTAAAAAGTGTTTGTTCCTAATAATAAAGAAAAAAAACAAAAGTTCCAAAAAATCTTACTGTAGAACCTTATACAACATCATTATGTAGCTTATGGAATCGATGGTAAACATTCGATTGTACGAAAATCAATCGGTCACGTAGTAAATCGATACGTATTATAAAACAATGCGCTCTTATCACTGGCTGGTTATACTGGCAACACGACGCTGGAGCTCTAAGATGTTGCTTTAGACTATTGGAAACTAGGATAGAAAAATTGGGAAATATATATATTTACTATCCATCACCTGATTCAGATTTTGACGTCTAGATATATCTTGTAGGCGACAGTTTGGGTCGTCCTAGTTACCTCAAACCATTTATTTCAATTAAACTATTTACAGGCTCTATTAAATTGTCAAGGAGTCGGTCAGTCAGAAATATAAAGCTAGTAGCCCATTTGAAAGCGTTTGGTACCTATGGAGAAGAGCGGGCAAGAGCCTCCACTGACATTCTTTTAAATAATAGATTTACTAAAATATTTCTTACATAATTGATCTAAGAATTATACTTATGTGAGAACGATGTAAAAAAGACGAACACGTTAAAAGCGTCCAAATTTGCTGTGCAAATAGAAACAAACAAAAAAAAAAACAATCCAACGCCCATCGCTTTACCTTTCGACAAAATAGTTCTATCATTGGAAATTGTGTTCTTGAGTGCGTAATTACATCCCGATTGGTACCCTTTTCATTCATGCAGGTGATGCAGGTATTCATCATCAATATTCTCACAAAACGTCACGAATTAAGAACCGAAAAAAAACCGGAAAGTTTGAGAGTTATCCTTGCTTTTTTACTTCCACTTTCATTAACAGACTCTTTTTTTATAGCTATAGAGCACCGTAATTGCGTTTTTTAGCACAGTTTCAATTACAATCCAGTGGTTTTGAAGGAAATTCCTAATAAATTCTTCATAGGTTTGAAAAATTTATTGGTTCAACAACGTAAATAACGCAATAAATGTGGCTGAACTGTCCAAATGAAAGCCATTGCGCTAATTGTCATTTTATGTTTTACGCAATTACCCCACAATAATCAGAATTTTTGGGCTTCTGTGTTCGTCATTCCTCTTCTTGAAAAAACAAACATTAAACCAAGCTCAAACTAAGTGTATCAGCAAACCACATTAGTGTATCAAGATGAAAATCGATCAATGGATTGACTGATTCTGGAGATAAGCAAACAGAGTTTACCGCCCATCAGTCGTCGAGCAGTAGTCCATCAGACACGACACTTGTCTGGTCGGAGGACGTGTTCCTAATACATTTGTAATACTACTTGGCAGGCGTGGATATGTCATCCATACATAATTAATACCTATTAACTATCAAAGATCTTGAATAAATTGGGAAGACGGAACGGGGAAGAATGGGAAGTATTAGCCTTATTCGTTGATGTAATCATTTTATACCATACATAACAGACGGTATCAGCATAATCAGCCTATAATTTTCCCACTGCGGAGGCACAGGCCTGCTCTCGGTGAGAGGGAGCGGGCCGTAATCCACAACGCGGGCCCAGTGCGTGGTAGTCTCATGTCTCATGTCTTCGAGTTTTTGGTTCGTTGAACAAGCTGGTTTCCTCATGATGTGTTCATGTGTGGGTGAGTGTGTGTGTTTTGAGAGCAGTGGATATGCAATAGTTTACACTAAGTAAGTGCCTTTCTGGGTTCGAAACTAACTCGCAACCTGCGGCCGTTACCACTGGGCCACCACTGCACTAGACATCAGAATAATTATAGATTACATTACATAAATATGTTTACTAACATCCAAAGTTAAAATTAAATGATTTTCTTAATTATCTTTACGTCTCTTTGATGGACATCCATTAAACCATGCTACTCGGCGGGATTCACTTCAAAAGTTGAAAGCAAATCTAGTTTAGGGGAATTTCCGCCCTCCAAAATTGAGTTAGCTGCCATCGAAACTCGTCCTAGATTCAAACATCCCTGGCCTATCGCCATTCGCAACACGTAGCGTTACTATTTTATTGTAAGCATCCTTCTTACATAGGTAGGTACCTCTCTGTTTAAATGAGAAACTTTAGTGTCCTAAGGTGAAGGCATTTTGTGTAATCTTGATGGTATAAACATCTCCGTGATTGTGATCAATGCCTTTCTTATTCAAAAATGGTCTTTTGCCCTGCTGTGAAATAGTTACCTACTAGGCTAGTTACAAAAAAATAACTAACAGTTTTGAATACTTCAGTTCTCAAAAGCCAACTTCTTGCTTCATAGACATTCTGGAATATTTTCATACATGCTCTATGATGCGTGGTTTCGAGTTCTTGTTTGTATTTGAACAAACCATAAACACAGCGACATTTTATCGTTCTCACATTTGTGTTCTCAATTTAAAATCCGTTCGGGGAACACGAAAAGATAACAAAAATTTCCGCGCCAATTCCGCGGAAGGACACGCGACACGATGTTTGAATTCAGAACGATTTCGGCGAACGTTGTGGTTTGCTTTTGCTGTTTGTAAAATTTGATTTACTCTACTTTGATGCCTATTATTTCTTCGATGAGGTTTTACCATTTCACTAATGAATGTATTTGTAACTTTGCAATCAGTTGATTGCCGATTATTGTAATGATCTACAGATTGAATTCAGTTTTATTGTTTCCGCTGTAGAATATTTGGGAGTGAAACTAATTGGCTGAATGATTGAATGAATGGTCGGTCAACTCGGGAGCAAACTGCGAATTCAGCTGCCATTTCGTAACGGATAATTTATTTGTCCATTGCTTTTGCACTGAAATGTGTACCAATATGCATTACCTTACACTCTATGTAGTGTACAATTGAAATGAAATATCTTTCGAATTCGATGACTGTATTTCGGACAGTGACCGTTTGATTGAGTCATACTACGGATTCAAGCGCTAGGTTGATGATCTATTTTCAATGACGCCTTGTAAAGGAAAATATCGTGACGATAAATCCGGTAGGCACCTAAGTAAGTAGGATACAGCGTGGTGATCAATTCTTGTTCCTTCTCTGTAGGTATAAGAAGAGGTTCCATACTGCAATAGGTTAATTAACCTCGTCTTCAAAGAGCCTCGTACTGCCTCGTACTGGTCGTAAGCGCTACCTACTGCTGAGCATGAGATCCTGGCAAGTGTTACTGGGTTTTCCTGAAATTTCTCAGTAGCATCGTGGAGTCAAAACAAATAAAAAGTCATTTATTATATAAATCAGCACTTTTTAAAAGTGAAAATTACTGACAGTTCCCCAAAACGCCTTCTCTTCACCACTTCCTAGTGCTTTAGCTGGCAAGAAGAAGTGGCGCAACAAACTCCCCAGCAGCACAGCTGTCTGTTTAGTTAGAGAAAACTGTACAATAATAGGTATGCAGAGTAATAAACATTACGAGACACAGAACATCAAATTAAATTATTTGTCATATGTCAGCTGGCCACGCCAATATAATGTAAACAAATATAATTACAATAAACTTCAGCAAAAAAATGAAAATGTACACAATCTTCATACCTACATAAATAAAAGCCTCCAGACTTAAAGGGCGTGACAGCTTACATATGATAAACTAGGACCATCGAAGTAAAATAAATAAACAGAACAAGTACTATAAAATTACAAAACCATGGTCAGCAAGACGACCAGTCACTACAAGCAGCACCTGAGTCATCACGAGCATATCGCAAAGAGCAGCAGCCGTTACCGATCGCCATATTTGAGGGATGGAGGCAACCAGACCCCCGACGCTACCGCAAGCAGTGACATCTAAGGGAGAATAACGAACTTGCTGCCAGTTGCTTAGGCAAGAATTATATGATCAATTGTCGAGGTTGCTAGTTAACCACATATTGCAATACAACTCATTAGAAAAACATTGCAATGAGTAGATCATGTCATTAGTCTGGATTCGTGCCCGGTTGAAGGCAATAGGCTCGCCGCGTACTACATGGGACTTAAAAATTGCTGGCGAAATGTGCGATGGAGTAAAGGTAGGTACATCTCTGCCTGACCCGTTGTCGTTGATGTTGATTTCAAAGAAATATTTTCGAGAGAAATAGGACAGATAACAAATAATCTAGCTGCCCGGATAGACGTTGTCCTGTTTCCTGAAACTCAACTTCATCGCCACCTACCGGGTCCAATTGTCAATCTACACCACCCAGGGACCCACTCAAACGCACACCAAAAATTTCATCCAAATCAGTCGCACCGGCGTCGTCACGGAAGATTTAACATACATGCATACGTATCCTACAGAAGAATTTTATATATCAGGAAAGGTAGGTAAGTACTATATGATCTTACAAGTGAAATGCAATTAACTTGATCGTTTAAATGTATGAAGTTGTTGCGCAATTAGCATTTCTACGAACTTATTAGAAAACTGACTGATTTCGCGACTGGTTTCGCGCCGCTTCGTTTGTGAATTTATATACCTATTTTGCTTTTGTATATATCTTAGCTTTTCTGTGTAAGTATCTGCTAACAGAACAATTAATCAACCTCTAATGTTCCCAATGCTGGGACACATGCCTCCTGTCTGCTAGAGAGAGTGGGCCTTAATCCACCAAAGTGGACCCAGTGCGGGTTAGTAGATATCTCATGTCTTCATGTCTTCGTGTCGAATTTTTTGATTCTATGACATGGCGGTTTCTCACGATGTTTTCCTTATCCGTTAGTTAATTTACAGAAAGTAAAGTGTAGTAATTAAGTTAATCCCGAATTCTCGATTTGTCACGGTTCCGATTCATCACCAAAATATTTCATTTTTGTTCATTTGTTCATATCTAATCTTTTGTAGACGATGCTTCAAAAAGTTATGGTTTTGTTTAAGTCCACGTTTGCATGGACGTAAAAATATCGCGGCGTCACTGCTTAGCGCCGAGAGTTGAAAATCCAAGTTTTCGACGCTGGTATGCACTCTATTGGATTCTCAATGCGCGATTCAACACCCAGAGTTGAAAATCCAGTGCGCGATATTTTTACGTCTACGACGATTTAAAAGTCCAAGATTGCACTGAGGTTGAAAGATACGTAAGAAATATTTATATTCGGAAACCATTTCATAGCAGTGATTCCTTTTCAAGATATTATTGGTGTGAAAAGGAAAAAAGGCGTGATGATATGTTATGTTATGTTATTGGTGTTGTTGAGATTTTAAATGTGAAAGTTTCGTGAAGATGTTTTTCCCACAATAACGCATAAACGGCTGAACGGATTTAGATAAAACCTAGGCACACGTAGGTGTCGTTAAAAAGATTACATTATTTTTTTAATTAGAATATTTTTTATCTGGATACCTAGAAAGAAAGAAAGAGAAAACGTTTATTTGTTGTAAACATGACGCAGTGCTCGAGTACAAACACCAAAAAGAACAAGTTGGGAGAAAATATGCGTCACATCCACATTCCCATTTAGGATTTATAGGATTCCGATTGAGGACTTATTTGGGTTTTGGGGTATTTTTCTTCCATATTCACTGATAGTCAGTCGCTCCATTTAAAATGCAGTGGTGGCCCAGAGGTAACGGCAGTGGATCGAACCCAGAAAGGCGCCTTCCTTGGTGTTAATAACGCTATCACCAATGCTCTCAAAACGGCGAAGGAAAACATGTGACATCTACCAAACCGCACTGGGTCCGCGTGGTAGATTGCAGCCTACTTCTTCTCAAACAGAGGAGGAATGTTTACCAGCAGTGGGAATGGTAAGTATCAGCTGATTATTAAAGCTGCCGGGCATGAGGCACATTTTTGGCAGGTCCATGTTTTTGGCTGTGGCAAAACCTAACTATCGTTCGGCCACTTTGAAAACGAAACCTTGCCAAAGCAATTTCACATCGATACCATACCCATAGTAGATCAATTTAAGGTCATCCACACACTACAGTCATGTACGAACTTGATCACATTGGAGCCAATCGTGACATCGATCACGAAGTTATGGCGACAAAACCAGAAACGCACCTCAACTTGAACCTAAGGAATTAATCCTATTTACACAAATATTTTTCTTACTGTCAGTTGCTGGCAGTTGCACTCGTATCCAAAGAAAACTACTTCATGACGTCTTTTTGTGGTCGGCTTTTTAAATCTTTCGGCGCCATTCACTTCGCTGGTAAGCATCGTCATCTGTAAGGCCAAGCTTTTGACATTTCCATCAGAAATAGTACGACTTTTGCTGTAATTTACACCCAACTTTGAAGTATTGTCATTTCTTATTGTCAGGTACGCGCTTTACTTTGTTTGTAAGTAACTATAATTTCATCAACACTGCTCTCAAAACGGTGAAGGAAAACATCGTGAGGAAACCGGCATGTCCTAGAACCAAAAAATCGAAGGCATGTGGCATCTACCAACCCGCACTGGGCCCGCGTGGTGGATTATGGCCCACTCCCTGGCCCACTCCTCCACTCTCGGTGAGAGGAGGCATGTGTCCCAGCAGCGAATACATTGTAGGCTGATTATCATAACATAACATCACGCCTTGTTTCCCCACAGGGTTGGGCAGAAGTGTACCTATAGTACACCCACATTTCGCCAGTTATGTTTTAAGTCCCATGTATTAGGGCCATCAACCGGGCACAAATCCAGACTTCGGGCTGCTACTGAGAAATTCCAGATAGAAAATCACTACAACACGTTGCCCGACCTGGAAATCGAACCCAGGACCTCATGCTTTTACTAGACCAACGAGGCTGATTATGCTGGTTAATTTCTCGAATCCAAATCTTTCCCGATAACTTATTTTATAAAATCTGACTGAATAATCTGGGAGTTGCGGGAACACAGATTTATCTTCAATACAAACAAGGATTTGCTCCCGGATCAACACATAGTGTCCCAACAAAATAACAACCTGTTACGCAAACCGCGGACGCAGTTATAAAATAAACGAGCTGTCACATCCCTGGTACAGACAAATCCACAATTGTTGTGAGCATTATTAAATAAATGGCGCTTTGAGAGCGGCGTCGGCTTTAGCTCGCGTTAGGAAATTAAAGTTCCGACTTGTTTCGATACCAACACCGCTCACGGCTGCCGTAAATATGTAAGTATTGTTTAATTTAAATGAGAGACGCTTTTGTTGCTGACTGTACGTTTGTTAGATGAAACGTAATTGAAGAAATACAATGCCTCTCATGTGGGCACGAGTTCATGAAACAACATAATTCCAACTTATTAACGCAACCTTATCATTTTGAAAATGCACAAAACATAAACTTTTTTTCATGATGGTTGGCTGAAACTACTAAACGCCAAGTGCCACATCCTACGATTATGTTTAAATATAATATCCTCTCAATCTGCTTTTACTACGTCTGAGTTTACTCTTTGTGTAGTATATTAATATTATTTCAAAAAAATTAAATATATTTACCCTCTTATTCATAATAAAGCCATTTGCTTTAAAAACCTATTTTAGCTATAGAACTGTCCCTTTCTGTCAAGTTAAAATGTAGTTTGACAGAAAGGCATCAAAACAGTTCGTTAGCCAAAACAGGTTTTAAATTGTAAAACATTTTTATAGAGTAACGGTGGAGTTTCATGCCCCTTCATCTCGAAACTACCTTTTGGAAAGAAGACCTTTTATCATGAAAAATTTGAAAATAAATTCTTTGACTTTGACTTTGAGTGTTTTTATTATGAATGTCTACGGTTAGTATGTATCCTCTATAAAACAGGCGTCTTATGATATTTCTCTTTTTTGTCGATTTTGTAACACTATTAAAAATCTATCTACTATCCAAAAACACATTTCAGTTATCGGTTTCATCAAATTCTTGAGAAAAATAAACCTCATCTTCCCCAACCATAAACAGTAGAACAACCCACTTTGTTCGATTTAAATAGAGCAACACCCGTTCTCCCACCGTTTGGCTCTCGGCTTTCGGAATTCGGCGTGTAAAACCGTGTTGAACTAAAATCTGTGTGTACTGGGTACTGTGTCGGCAACTCGGCACTCGTAGTCTGTACCGAATCGCAGACACAACAACGATACGGAAGTTGAGACTGTTGATGGCAAAAGTGTTAAGGAATAATTTAACTGCGATTTTGAATATAGAATTTTATTTTTTGCCTGCCTCGTTGGTCTAGTAGTCGCAAGAGCTACTGCTGAGCATGAGGTCCTGGGTTCGATTCCCAGGTCGGGCAAAGTGTTATTGACTTTTTCAATCTGGATTTCTCAGTAGCAGCCTGGAGTCTGGATTTGTGCCCGGTTGATGGCAATAGGCTCGCCTCCTATTACATGGGACTTAAGAACAACTGGCGAAATGCGGGTTTACTATAGGTACACCTCTGCAATAAGCCTTCTGGGATTACAGGTGTGATGTTATGTTAAAAATCTGGTTATAAGAATTAGGATATTTGACTTTGAATGTTATGAAAATTACATGTTTTGGAAGGTACAATTCGAATTACCAGGTAAATTTTAGCATTAAAGTGCGAAAATTGAGTGAAAATCTCATGTTTTTTTCCAAACAAATGTCAAACAAGGCCCTTACTTTTTAAGCTATTTGTGTGTTTGACTAAAGGAGACCAATTTTGAACTACAATTAAGAAAGTAAATAGATCAATAATAATTAAGTCTCTGATTCTAACATTTACTGCGACAAAACCAGACGAAATCTTACCAAATTGCTGGATAACATTCATAGAAAAGCTTTAGCTTATTCGATTTTTTAAATGGTCCTCATTACACAAAAATAAACGTATCTACAGAGTTTACTTTTCAGCCTTTAAGAAACAGCAAAATCAAAAGTCATTTATTCAAATTAGACTGAGAATCAGCACTTTTCGAAAGTCAAAATTACATAAGGCAGTACCCCAAAACGCCCGCCCTTCACCACTTCCTAGTGCTTTAGCTGGGAAGAAGAAGTGGCGCAACAAACTCCCCAGCAGCACAGCTGTCTGTTCAGTTAGAAAAAAAGCTAATTATATTAACAACACAAATTTTTGAACACTTCTCTCCCCGCCTGTAAACACGCCAGCCGCTAGCCGCGTCGTCAGCGGAATCTGTCGAGATTACAGCCAAAACTGTACCGATCTGCTGCACCTGTTGACTGGTTCCAGCGAACGTACGACGCGACTGTACCTACGTAGTTTACAGTGCTTGTGTTATTTAGATTTCGACTCGTGTTTACTTAAATAAAATCACACATTGTGTTGGTAACATTGAGATGGGGAAGATGGTTATTGACTTTTGAATAGACGTTGCTCGTCTTATGATAAAATGAGTGAGACATCACCTTATCTGCCCTTTACGACGAAGATAATGTGTTTCTAAGGGGACCACAGGACCTCAATAAGTTTTATAATGCTTAAAAGTATATGATACACTACAGTAAACAAAATCGTAAAAATATATTATATTCTTCAGGATATATGCTATTTAGATAGTGTGTTGAAAACATGATTGATTGATTGATTGATTGAAACCTTTTAAAAGTACATATGTCAATAATACTCGTCTCTGTTTAAAAAAAAACGCCTGTTATCAGCACATGGGAACAATGAGCATCAGTTTTAATAAATGCTTTACAAAGTAATTGTTTGAAACACAAGTACCGTTACATATTGTAATAAAGAAACCTCTATTAATACACAGACTGACCTTTGAAACCCCAATTCATTGACATTTTATTGATTAATTACAAAAGCACGTTCCCACTAACTTCGTGCTAGTTTCAGGTTTCAGGCACACTATTGATTTTTGGTCGAACAACAGCTGTGCATTACATGAACCCACTGTTTCTCTATTATTTAGATGAAAGCTGAAAGACTATGTCGTCTTTGATACGTGCCTATTTACAAAACATACCCCGAAAAATAAAAATTACTTAATTTTCATAACTTCAGCTGAAATACGTCCACTGGTGGGCATAGGCTTGCCCCAATCGTCGCCACATCATCCAGGATTAAAAAGGACAAATATCTAAATTCTTTTTGTTGCGATGACACGTTATAGTGACACAGTTAGCTTAGGGTAAATTACGAATTAGACCACTATCGCTCACAGCGCTCACATCGATAATTTGCGTTCCGATATAAATATCACGATTGTGACAGCTGAGAAGCTGTCAACGATTCGGAACGCTCGCGCTCGTGAACGCGCTCACAGTGCTCGCGCAACGTTAAAGCTTATAACATGACCCCAAACCTTGCACAAGAGGGACCGAAAAGAAGTTTAACGCATTATTGACACTCCCTATTGAGCATGACATAAATTTGACGCCCGTTAGGCCCGTCGGCTATATTCACTTGAATACTCATGGTTGGATTACAGTATTTCTTTGTGTATACACCAAGCATATCTTCTTCTTCTCTTGTTAGCTTTAGGTTAGGGCACATTACAGAACAGGACAAGCACATCTATAATATTTGACAGCGCTCTCGGTGATATTAATTTAGAGCATGGTTGGCGTTATCGCAAGATGGCGCATGTCATGACGTCATCTATGACGATTCACGGGACATCGTTATCGCGCTCACGCTAACTCGGAACGGGTGTAAGCCCGCTCAAATCGATTACAGCGCAATTCGGAATGCAGCCTTATTAAAGTCCACAGAGATATTTAGCTCCATGTGAAGCCAATATTATATCACCTTATCTGAATCAAATGCAAATAAATATATTTATTCTATTCTATTCAGAAAGTTTTTAAAAAAAAATTAAAATTCAATTAAAGGAACCACGTGTCGTGCGTCGAGCGGTGCCTTTGTGTCGCGCTATCGCGTCGCACCTTTTTTTGGAACCTAACTATTTACATGAATAACTAACTACATATCTCTAAAATTCCCTCCAAAAGTAAGTTGTCATTTTTCCACTTCAGCTTTGATGCTACATTACGATAATTTTTTTTTATTGACTAATTCAACCACCAATGACTCATAATAAAAATAATCAGTAATTGCTTAGGATAACTTGTTTTGTATTTTAAATCATAATGTGGCATCACACCTGAAGTGGATAACTGTCAACTTACTTTTGGAGGCACTGTATATCTATACACACACTAAATAAAATAAAAAAAGCGGACCACTACATAATAATAATGACAAAGTTAAGAGTTAACTTATACGTCCATTATAAATATAACCAAGCAAAAAGTGTTTCACTAAAACGGTGACACTTGAAAATCTACCTAGCAGGGCATTGTACCAAAACCGTAATACGTTATAACATAAGAATAACCACAAAAACATGCAACTACCCACACAACAGACTGTTTCGAGCGAGTTTCAGCTGAATTTCAAGATAATTACGGATAGTGCAATTTTACAGGCGGTTTGCGAACTTAAATACTCTATTTTGCCGAAATGGAACGAAAAAAGTTTAAAAACGAGGGTAGGATGAAGAATAGGGATAATGTTAGGTAGATCTGGTGTAATTTGAGGGTAGGGAACAGTAGTAAATAGGCCTATCCCGTTAATTGAGAAGACGGGATTAAGGATTTATGTGAAAATATACCCGCACTGGACCCGCGTAGTAGATTGCGGCCCTCTCCCTCTCACAGAGAGGAGGCCTGTGTCCCAGCAGTGGGATTATTATAGGCTGATTATGCATACTTTATGTACTGAACGAAGAAATCTAAAATCAAATATCTTTATTTGTTAGAATATGGGATAAATTGATGTTACAATATTGGTTTCAGCACGACCTGCCATAATATGGCGTGCAAATACACTTGGGAGCAAATAAATCGAGCCACTACCTTTTTTCACGTAAAATGGTAAATATTTTTGGGAATATGGAACGTATCAATTCGAACTATATATCGCCTAAAAGTTAAGTTAATAACCTTAACAATGAGGGTAAATTATTGAATAATAACCTTATTGAATGATAAATTATTGGTTCTGCAAGAAAAATGGTAATTTTGATAGAAAATTTAGTAGGGCTAAAACAGTCCATAAAAACAATAAAAAACAAAATTATTGCAAAAAAAATATTCTAAATAACTGGTATTACCCCCCCGTGCCCTGATGCATTCTTGTAGCCTATTAGTCATCGATCTGATCGGAGTTACGATGACATATTGTGGTATGTTCTCCCACTCTTCAAGCACAGCGACTTTAAGCTCGGGAATGGATGAAACAGCGGGAACCCTGGCTCGGACTCTCCGTTTTAGCTCGTCCCATAGGTGTTCGATCGGGTTCAAATCGGGACTTCGTGCTGGCCATACCATTTGTTGAATCCCGATCGCAGACAAGTATTCCGTAACGATCTGCGCGGTATGAGGTCTCGCATTGTCATGCATAAACAAGAAATTTTCTCCGACAAAACCAGCATACGGCATTACGTGGTCTTCAAGAATGTCAGTTATGTATCGGTCAGCTGTTAATCCACGTCAACCACTGCCATCGTTGGCGGGGTCGACGAAGACAAGTTCCGTTTTTCCGTCTAGAGAAATTCCTCTCCACACCATACAAGAACCACCACCAAAACTCACAGTTTCTCGAATGCAACATTGGGCAAATCTTTCACCAGGACGTCTATACACTCGGTTTCTCCCGTCATTGCTAAAAAGACAGATTCTTGACTCGTCAGAAAACAAAACTGACCTCCAGTCTTCTAACGTCCAATTAATGTGTTCTCGAGCAAACTCCAAGCGAGATCGGCGATGAGCTACAGTCAATTTTGGGCCAGTTGCTGGTTTGTGTGATGTTAAATTTCGTTCCTTTAGTCTTCGTCTCACTGTCCACCTACTGATTGCGACACCTCGAACGTCACGTAACGCTTGCTGTAGCTGAACAGCATTAAGTCCACGGTCGCGCAACGAATTGGTTGCAATAAAGCGGTCGTCACGTTCTGTTGTTGCCCGTGGTCGGCCAGTTCCAGGTCGCCGAACAAAAGCACCAGTCTCCAGATACCTGCGGTATACCCGCTGTACCTTTGAACGACTCAAATGAAGTCTGCGTGCCACTTCACGTTGTCCGTGTCCAACCTCAAGTAATGCTACAACTTGGGCAGCTTCCGTCGGTGTAGTATCCATTTTATCAGGTTATTTTGATTACACAGACACAGATAAAGACAACAATAACAAGTAATATGGGTATGATTAACAAAAACCTCAAATTTAATCTTTTCTTAACAGAGTACAATAAAAATGTCATAAGCAAATTAAATGCGATAATTTTATTCTACCCTTTAAACTTTAATTAAAATGAAATTTTGACAACTAACTACCCTCATTGTAAAGGTTATTAAATACCCTTTTAGGCGATATATGTTTCGAATCGATGCGTTCCATAATACCAAAAATAATAACCATAATGCGTGAAAAAGGAAGTGGCTCGATTTATTTGCTCCCAAGTGTATAATGATGTAAGCTTTGTACTTACATCACTAACATAACAATAATTATGAATTTGACAATAAAATATGAATCTATAATAGTTAATTAATAAATATTGAAATTGTGCTATAGTAATAATAATTACTACTAATGAATAATTAATAATGACTGTGTAGTTGTTGCACGTGGTAGAGTAAAGACTATTTTTACATCACGCTTGCAATCCCAGAAGGGTTAGGGCAGAGGTGTACCTATAGTACACCCACATTTCGCTAGTTATGTTTAAGTCCCATGTAATAGGGGGCGAGCCTATTGCCATCAACCGGGCACAAATCCAGACTCCGGGCTGCTACTGAGAAATTATATATAGAAAAACCCAATAACACTTTACCCCACCTGGGAATTGAACCCAGGACCTCATGCTCAGCAGTAATTCTTGCGACCACTAGACCAACTAGGAAGACTATTTTTATTTTATTATATTACTAACGACTTATCCTCTAAATTAGAAAAACAATAAAAGCTTCCGAATTTCTAAACTGCACATGCTACTGGCCAACAATTTTAGTAGTCTTATCCTAACATGGAAAAACTCTCTCTACTCTTTACCATATTTCTTCAGACCAGCCTTTTTTTTAATACGTTCCTATTCTTCAGACCACGCAAAAAATTAATCACATCAAAAATTCTTCAGTACCTTTACCTAAATATCCTAGTTCGCTGAATCACTTAACAAGCGCTGTCCGTTTCATGCAGTCTAATTTCCTTTGTCGTTTAGGGAAAACAAAAAAAAGTGCAATTTCCCCGAATGTCGCGTCGCGTCACGAGTAGTTCCGAATAGTTCCGAGTAGTCACGAAACTGTCGCAACACTTGACTATATCTCGTATAGTCGTACGGCGACTAGTTAGCCGAAATGGATCGCGACTAAAAAACTATGGAGTGGACTTGACAAAATATACCTAAAAACTAATTGGTAACTATACCTACTGGTTGGCAGGAACACACGCACAACTTATTACTATTACTTCAGTACATTATTCTTAACCCCACTTGAAATTACTCATCGTTAACTTAAAAAAAAAAACACCCAAAACCGTCAAAAAGTATGGCAATTTTCGCAATTTTTTTATTTTTAGTAACCGACGTTGAAATGTCTCGTCGGCTATTTTTGCGGCCCAGAATCATGAACTGCATCCATGGTGACAATGGTTGCTCATCGATGTCCCTAACACCCCGGTATTTTTTTCTGAAATCTAGAGTCTAAAATAATAATAAAACAATGGTATTATTGATTGTTTGTTTTTAATCTCTGAAAGTTCTGATTCGATTACATAAACTATTTCACTGATTGAAAGCTACACTAGTCCCGATTGCCACAGGATAATTGTTTTACAATAAACTTGACTTCCACGCGGACAAATCCGCGGGCAGAAGCTAGTTTTGGCATACTACTTGAGTGTGTCCCTCTCGCAGTGAGAAGGCCGGAGTCCCAGCAGTGGGAACATTAAACGCTGATTAGATACGCTTATGCGTATGTTTTCGTGTAAAAAGTTGGAATTTTGACCTTCAATATCTCCGTAACCAGAAGGTTCCCAGGTATGGTCCAGGACAAAAAAAAAACAGTTATGGCTCCCCATAACTGCATACAACAACTAAAAGCGACTCTTGGCTTCGTTAAGTGCCTTTATAAAAATAAGTAAGTATTTAAACCAAAAACAAAATGTGTCAACTACTCCATTCCACTTTATACACCAACATTTTCGTAAATCGCTACCTACCCACTTTTAGCGAGTAAAATTCGTGGAAAAAACTGAAAGCCTCGCCGGCAGGGCGCCCGGTAGCCACCGACGGGCTAAAACGAGAAAAACGAGTAAGTCGACGGCGAAAAACAACGAGGTATTGACGAAAAACGAGAAGCGGTGTTGTGTCGTGGCCTCAGTAAGTGGGAATGCTATTGAAACCTGGATTTTTTGCTTCATTTTGGAGGTCAGGGATCCGTTTTTATGAGGCTTCTATTTAGGTCGATTGAACGTTTTCACTTCGGCCTCGTGGCTGGATAATGAAACAGCAGTAGGGGGTGATATTTAATGCCGAAAGTGGACCGCAGATACGTCCCTTCCGTGGAGACCTTCATCTGAGTCAGAAGGTCGAAAGTCTGACAACCCGTCTTGCCAAGGCGTATCAGGTTACCCAGCCACTGGGTGGACGTCTGATAGGAAGTCGAAGCCTTTCTCTGGCTGGAGATGATGATGAACATTTTTATTTGAACGTATAGGCTTAGTTACAGTTCGTTTAATGCTTAACTTAAGGCTCCTTCTCCAGTTTGTGGGCCCACACAAAAAGTGGACCGATAACCTAGCGAAGGTCGTGGGAATCTGCTGAATTCTGGTAGGACCAGTCGGTTGTGGCGATGTCTAGTAATGGACGTCTTTCGGCTGCGATGAAGATCGTGAAGAGGATTCCGGTTCCTGCCCAAAAAACTATGCTCAGCTTTGGAAGGTGGTGCCACCGAAAATTTTACGCAGCTACAAACTGGCACGAAAAAGCTAGATTGACTACCAAACATTTACTGTTGCTAAAACTGCACACTGTTTGATTTAACTGGCGAAATTTTTTGCCACAGCTTAACGATGCGCTGTTTAAAGATCTTCGTTGAGAGTTTGATGACAGATCCATACTAAAATTATTCGATAGATACTAAAATTATTTCCTAAAACGCGGAACCCAGTAATTTTACAGCGATACAATTTTAGCAAGTAATCGCGATGTGGCGTGCTGAAGAAAAGTAAGCATTTACCTAGTTTAAAGTATTTTTGTGTGCTTTCGTGATTTTGGCTCCAACACAATGTTGTTTCTGCACATTATCATAATTTTGAAGATATTTTAAAGCTTACATAGCCTTGGTATGTTTGACTGAAACTCGATATTTCTATGTCGGTCTTGACATCGTGGGCTCATCAATAGATAACACATAAAATTTAATAAACGAAAATCTTCCGTTCGATATATGTCATTTGTCTACGAGATGTTATATGTTGGTCTCTTACAGTAGTTCGTCTTGAAACGCACTATCACTTAGTATCTATTATCTATTTCTATCAGCACAAGCCGTGTGCCCAATGAGATTTCCCATCGACGGAAATGACTAACTCATCCACTACAAAGTTTATTTATTTATTTATTCAATACTTACGTACAAGGATGTACAGAGGCGGACTTAATGCCGTAGGCATTTTCTACCAGTCAACCTTTGGGTGATGCAGAGTCAAACATTGGTAGGTGCAATTTATAAAAAATCAATTGGGAATAAATATTTAAATATAATAGATAGATAAATATAAGATATAATATAAATATACATATATAAATGAATATACTAAAAACAAATAAGACAAATAATTAGAAAACTATACCGTTATGATGATAATGCCAGGTTCTTGCGAATGTGCTCACGAACTTTAACTTTAAAGGCTAATCGGTTGGTTGCCATCCTGATTTCTTGGGGGAGTGCATTCCACAGAGAGATAGACTGAACGAAGAAGGAAGAGTGTATGAAGTCTGTGCGGTGAGTGGGACATTGAAGAAGACGATTGTGTGATGAACGAAGATTTCTATTGTGGTTGGTTGGTGTAGTTTCTTTATTAAAATTTAAAAAATCCTTTCTAAATGCTAATTTTCGTTACATTAGGAACTCTTGTACAACATTTCATGCTTCTAGACCGAGCGGCTCGGGTCGTACGTTATCTGCCTGTGAATTTAAGATTTTTAGTAGCAGTATTTACTTTTTTAGTAGTAGTAGCTACTTTTTTAGTAGTAGTAGGTACTTTTTTTGTAGTAGTAGCTACTTTTTTAGTAGTAGTAGGTACTTTTTTTGTAGTAGTAGCTACTTTTTTTGTAGTAGTAGGTACTTTTTTAGTAGCAGTAGGTACTTTTTCTGTAGTAGTAGCTACTTTTTCTGTAGTAGTAGCTACTTTTTTTGTAGTAGTAGGTACTTTTTTAGTAGCAGTAGGTACTTTTTTAGTAGCAGTAGATACTTTTTTAGTAGTAGTAGCTACTTTTTTAGTAGTAGTAGGTACTTTTTTAGTAGCAGTAGGTACTTTTTTTGTAGTAGTAGCTACTTTTTTTGTAGTAGTAGGTACTTTTTTAGTAGCAGTAGGTACTTTTTCTGTAGTAGTAGCTTCTTTTTTTGTAGTAGTAGGTACTTTTTTAGTAGCAGTAGGTACTTTTTTTGTAGCAGTAGCTACTTTTTAGTAGTAGTAGGTACATTTTTTGTAGCAGTAGGTACGTTTTTAGTAGCAGTAGGTGCATTTTTAGTAGCAGTAGGTACGTTTTTAGTAGCAGTAGGTACTTTTTTAGTAGCATTAGGCAATTTTTTGGAGGAATAGGTACTTTTTTAGTAGCAGTAGGTACTTTTTAACTTTCTGAAACTTCTGTAAGTCTAATGCTAATTATTATAATTCTCGTTTCTGTCTTCAAACACATTTTTTTTAATGCAACATTTAGGCATATTTGGTAAGATTTACAGAAGTATATGAAAGTTAAAAAGAACTACAAACCCTCCTTAAGCAAGTGGCAGTGAAACCACATCCGACTTTTATTATTAGATTTGATTTTCACGTTTCGACTTTCATCAAATGATCTTTTTGGAATTTAACCATCTCAAAAAAAAAAACACGTCGTGTTCTTTGCTTGTCAATAATTTCAAAGTGATCATTTGAATTTGATATTCAATTCTACCTGCTATTCCTTTGTCTATCCTACCAAGAAATATTCGTAGAAGCAAGTAAATAAAATGGAAGTCAATACAGGTTAAAAGTGTAATTATGGATTAGTATCAGCTGCTTACTTTCCCTTCGTAAATTATATATGATTGTGAAAATTGATGACTAACTGGAAGGAGTATTGTTGACAATGTCGTTGGTTTAGTAAACAGAAAATAGTTCTTACTTTGTGTATTTTTTTCCTGTCTCACCGGTCCCCAAAGATATTCTGTCGAGATATTCGTATACAGCAGCGCAAAATTTCTCGCGATTTCAGTGTTGGCCCCATAATAAAAGCTGTTGATGATGAGAAGTACCACATGACCCTTTTTCAGGTTTTTTAGTTATTTTAATTACACCGTGTAGAAAATTACGTGCGAGAATTGAACACACGATCCCAATCGCAGTATCAAGTTACAGTCATATCCTTGTAATACAGTACCAACCATCACATTACGAAGGCTAGGTATCAATTCGGGTTTTATAAAAAAAGAAATACAACATAATTAAGCTAGATTAGCATTAGAACTGATTAGCATTCTCCTCTACAATAGAACACCGTGAATATAATTATATCGGGTTAAAATTGGTTACCTAAACAAAACAAAAACCACGCTGATCGCTCGTTAGTACTTACTCAGTTGAGCACCAAAACTAGTTGACCTAGATTCTAGACCTTGTGTCCATTCTATACTAAGCGATAGGCTAATATAATTTGTGCCTAGATTCAGAGAATATAATTAAATAATAACTAGATATTATTATGAAAATGATCTTTATGAAGAATCGCTGTGAACTTTTATCTGCCTCGTTGGTGGTTAGTAGAGGGGGGGGGGGGTAATGGTTCGATTCCCCGTTCAGGAAAAGTGTTAATGGGGTTTTCCAACAGAATATTTTTATTAACAGCCTGGATAAGTCTTGCTGTCTATTACCTCGCATTCGACTAAACTCAGATTTATTATCTGCTAAATTTTGGTCTACCAAAGGGCAGCAGGACCTTTTTTAAAAAAAAATGCAACGATTCGACGAGTCACTTATGAATGTGCCGTACTAGAACAGTATGCTACACGCTTGCAACATTTAAAAAAATAAAGGTCGATCGTAGCTATCATTTTGGTCTAGCAGATAACAAAATCAGAGTTGGCCGCAACTGTCATTTTGGTCTAGCAAATTAAACATCAGAGTTGGTCGCAGCTGTCATTTTGGACTAGCAGATTAAAAATCAGAGTTGGTCGCAGCTGTCATTTTGGTCTAGCAAATTAAACATCAGAGTTGGTCGCAGCTGTCATTTTGGACTAGCAAATTAAACATCAGAGTTGGTCGCAGCTGTCATTTTGGACTAGCAGATTAAAAATCAGAGTTGGCCGCAACTGTCATTTTGGTCTAGCAAATAAAACATCAGAGTTGGTCGCAGCTGTCATTTTGGTCTAGCTAATTTAACGTCAACGTCGCAGCTGTCGTTTTGGTCTAGCAAATTAAACATCAGAGTTGGTCGCAGCTGTCATTTTGAACTAGCAAATTAAACATCAGAGTTGGTCGCAGCTGTTATTTTGGTCTAGCAAATTAAACATCAGAGTTTGTCGCAGCTGCCATTTTGGTCTAGCAAATAAACCATCAGAGTTGGTCGTAGCCGTCGTTCCTTACCAAGTAAAAAATCAGAGAATAAGAATGTAACTGACTAGAAGATTTTGTATTATACTTCTGTTCCTCCCTCTTAATAAAGACTTGCAAACAACACCGTTATGGCGGAGGCTCCAGGATTCACTCCTCTAAGTCATACTTATATAGGTGTTCAAATCTGGCAGGTGATTTTTTTCTTTCATATTTAAATAATGAAAACCTCGACACTGGCACAAGCAGTTAGCCAGTGGGATGACAGTACTCGTTGCTTCTCTTCATGGCAGGAGGAATCTGCCTTACAGCTAGACAGCAAATCGTCCTGTCCGTCATACTGTTGACTAAGTTGGTTCCGAAACAAGTCGACCTAGATCCCAGACCTTGTGTTCATTCCTAGACCGGGCGATAGGCTATTATATTTCGTGCCTAGATTGAAAGGACACGTGTCTGAATCATGATTATCTAATAGTTTAGTGTTTAATGTTAATTTGCTATGACCTACCTGATTTGGGCCAGTGCCTTTCAAAGCGCAAATTGGGACCGTATTATTTGTCAAACCTGTCTGTTTAAACTAAAACCTTCGGTATTTACAGGCGTGATGTTATTTTGTTAAATTAAAAACAGTGAATTCTTTTAGTTAGATATGCATCACTTTTCGATTCCCAGGTCGGGCAAAGTGTTATTGGGTTTTTCTATTTATGTAGCAGCCTTAAGTCTGGATTTGTGCCCGGTTGTTGGCAATAGGCTCGCTCCCTATTATATGGGACTTAAGTATAACTGGCGACATGTGGTTGTACTATAGGTACACCTCTGCCTAACCCTTCTATCATTACAGACGTGATGCTATGTGTTATGTGTGTGAACAATATCCAAATATATGTTTGAACTAGTAGGTAGGTAACTAAATATATGTATTGTTTTGGCATCTTCTTATAAATAATGTGTAGTTTGTTATGCGGTCAGAAACTTCATAAAAAGATTTAATGACTTATCTGTTCTCTTCTCTTTCTTCGTTTTCCTTCTTGCCTTCGTCTGTGTCTTGTCTGTCCCTAGGGTCTAGACAAATGTCATTCGGTTCGGGGCGGTTCATTTCTATAATCGCTTTCGCTTCACTATGACGTATGATCACGTAACATTTCGATAGCTTATGTCAACTCCATACACTTTTTGACTTTTCGACTAGCGTCATCGCTAATCGAATTTTACGAATGTTACTTTGTCTAGGACCATTGTCTGTCTAATCGCTACTCCTGAGCAAGAGGTCGATTCGATCCGTCTGTTTTTCGGGTCAGGCATAATGTTATAGGGATTTTCCTTGAAATTTCTCAGTAGCAGCCTGGATACTGGATTTGTGCCCGGTTGCTCTTACATTGGAGTTAAAATAACTGGTACCGCCGAACCATTCGTGGAATACAATCGTGATGATTTGAAGTTATCTGTAAGCTAAAAATTTTTGTCTTGCAACAATAAAACATAATTGATATACATCCTTACAATTTGCTTGATAATTATGTCTAGCTAAAGTTCACAATAACTAAAGGTGCACAAAAGTTGAAACCCTGACTCCTAAACTAAGCAAAACTTGTGACTTAGAAGTCAGTTTTCTACTGCCACTTGGACTATAAACCCTTATTGAGAAACAAGCCATAAAATGATCGAACAAAAAAAAGATGATCGTCTATTATAACGACCCAACTAATTATGTAGATTACTCTACTAACATACCAGTAATTTCCACCTAAACGAACCAACATAAACCTATACAAATATAAACAAAAATCTTGTCTCGTCCTAAATATCAAATATCACAACTTGACACAAACTAGCGTGTGAAAACAATACTAAAATATTTCGCATGCAATTAGATATTATGGCTAAAACGACAGTATTGTGTTGGTAGAATGATGAACTTCTAATGTATGTAGAAACTATTATAATAACTTTTAATCAGAAACCTGTCTGTGTGTCAATGGGGAAACTAACTAAATTTATTAGATATTAATTTGACCATTCTATTTTAGGTTATCATCAATCATTTTCCTCCTGCCCTATCACAATTTTGCCCATACAGCCTGTTCCAAAATCATCTGCTAATCGACCAAAAAACGAACTTGTGAATGCCAATTTGTAGCGCCACTTACAAATTGAGTGCTAATTTATTGTTTATTTGAATATTCTAACCAGCAATTCAATTTTTTTTATACGTTAAAGACGTATTTCATTTGGAAAACGCGGTTAATTTTATAACCTCAACTTTCGACGAAGATTTTTTAATTACACTATAAAATTTTACTCAAACAAAATTTCGGTGATTCCGTTTGAAACAAACCATGAGTAGTTTTCTTCTATCTCCCGTTATCTTAGTTCTTAGGTACTCACATCCTAGAGAAATAATCATCTTCCATACAATCCATCCTATTTTATGTGGTCTGTCGTTTTATATAAATACATTCCTATTTATTTTTAAAACCATCCAAATTATTAACTCTTAAATTCCTCCCGTCTCTTTTTTTCCTTTTTTGTAGGTAAGACATAACTTACCTAAATAGCAATTTATTTAAGTTCATATTATTCGAAATTAAAGACAAACCCATGTGACAGTATTCGTTTACAGTTTACCTACATTAGAGGTGTCAGTGCAGTCCTCAACCAGTATAACAATTAGATGATCATGCGCAATACTACACTCACTTTTTGTTACATAGTTCTATATTTAGATGCTCAAATATATTCCATAGATCTTAGCGTGTGAACATATTAGTCGGTAGGAATTCTTTAGACTCTGATTTGCTAAACACCAACTCATTAGTCCTATATAACAAAAAAATATTCACGCAGACAGAAACACAGATGCACAGACTGTTTCCATCCACCATCATTATCTTCGATTTGTTTGAAGTCAGCACAGCATCTACTTCCACATTCTTTCGGTCTTCATTACAGCCTTAACTCACCATTTCTAGCCACTTCTTTCACACAATCTGTCCATCGGTAAATACTGGTGTTTAGCTGCATCCCGTTACACTGGACGCCAACAATGGATGATGAATCTGTCCATCGTTTCTTTGGCCTTTCTCCTCCCTTATTGTCTTCCACATTCATAGGTACTGCATGTCGATTCTGTAAAAAACTCACCGTGAAGATTAGCGTGGTGTGAGCTGTCAGTGTCATCCCGTCTTGGTCAATCCCTAGCATCAGTGGCACTGACAGTTCACTCCACGCTAACTTTACATAGTTTTCAAGGTGAGATCAAAATCAAAATCAAAAGTCATTTATTCAAACTAGGCTGAGAGTCAGCACTTTTACAACGTCAAAATTACATAAGACAGTCCCCCAAAACGCCCGCCCTTCACCACTTCCTAGTGCTTTAGCTGGGAAGAAGAAGTGGCGCAACAAGCTCCCCAGCAGCACAGCTGTCTGTTTAGTTAGAAAAACCATTGAACTATACGGTGACAGATGGTTACAGAATAGCACTGTTGTTATCACTCGGCGTGCTAACTAAGACGTGAGTTTATAGTCTTGCAACTTGCATAATTATTTAAACCAAATTAAATTGATTGGTAACATTTTTTATCATGGGAAAGCGCACACGATAGACGGGCTACAACCACCGGTGGCTATTGTGACCAGCAGCGGCTGTGGCCGGTGGCTCGTTTGCGTCAAGCCTTTGTTTCCTAAACATCTTAATACGAACTTTATTCATGCAGGATGCAAAGGCTAAAGGACTAAAGGCTAAAGGACAATTGAGTAGGCATCTACTCAATTGTCCAAAAGTATTGTTGGAACCAACTTACCGAAAATTCAAAGACTTGGCAGTTGTGGTTATTTTAATCAGAAAGTGCGTCATTAATTTCCTTTATAATACACAATTTAAGCTATATTGTCAGTCTAGGTACCAAATCAAAGTCCGGCAATTTGGCTATAACCACAAATAATAAAGTGTGTCACTGTGTCGAACAATGCCTAAGTATTAAAATATTCGGTTTTAGTGAATCAGCATTGTTTTGCAATTCTTTTCCTATAGATGCACGCTCATGTATTGATAGAATGTATCAATTGTGACTTTGTGAGACATTTTTATTACATTTTATTTTGTCGGTGTCTTACTGATCTGGCAATGTACTACCTAAATAAACCCACTCACTGAATTAAACTAAAGAAGTTGATTTTTAACAGTAAATATTATCTTTCATTTTTTTTTTAATATTATTGGACATACCTATATAGGTAGTCCATCAATTCATTTCCATGAATTTTCCTTGTCAATATCCAAAATATTGTGTAGCTATACCTTTTCCTCAGATAAATGAAAAGTAAACAAAACCAAATAATGCTAAATACTGTTCATCAAACGATGAAATGAAGAGATCCGCAGGAGAACCAAGGTAACCGACATAGCCCTAAGAATTGCCAAACTTAAGTGGCAGTGGCCAGGGCACATTGCTCGCAGAACAGATGACCGATGGGGCTGAAAGGTTCTGGAGTGGCGACCGCGTACCGGAAGAAGAAGCGTTGAAAGGCTTCCCACAAGGTGGACGAATAAATCCTCCTGAAGACCGCAGGAATTCGCTGGATGCGAGAAGCACAGAGCCGATCTTAGTGGTTGGGGATGCCGATGTCCAGCAGTGGACGTCTGTCGGCTGAAATAATAATGACCTTGTTGTCCGGTAGTTTCACATTTTATAATATTACATAAAGTTATAAATTTTATTTGAATTTCAGTAGCATTGCAACAACCTAGACAAAACCTCGACCTAGTCAAAATACAGTCTAGACTAGACGAATTGCAAATACTGTGCATTATATTAGACTTGCCTGCATTATTTATTCGAGTAAGTAGGTACCTACTGAGTAAGATAAGATTAACATATTATTAAGTTATGTACCTACATGTGTATAAAAAGGATAGGAAAGAATAATTGGGCATCAGCAAAAAATTCGTACTCATAACTGTCAACGGGAAAAGTGCCAAAAGGCTGGCAGCATTGCCATGTTGTGTGGCAATGCTGATTCTCTAGTAACGTGATAAGTGGACTAACCAGAATTATTTGCATTATCTAGTTTTTGTACATGACGTATTTCATTCGGTTGCCATTATTAGGGGGTAAAATACGTCGATATTTCGAAATAGATATTATTGTTTTAGGCACACCTGTTGTTTTGCGTGGAATTTAATTTTAGGATATTGTTTTGTTTCTATTTATCCTTATGTTGAATATTTGGTCCTTTATCACGCATTGCATAGGTATTCATAGCTTTAATTGCATTCCATAATGTTTGAAGGTGTTAAAAGCAGCTAAGCTACAAAAACGGATATTATAGGAAACAGCAAAAAGAATAAAATAAATGCTTAAATAAAAATAGAATTTGGTAATTCTAAAGTATTTACAGAATTATAATCATTAAAATCAACAGCACAACCCACTAAGTTCATATAATTTTATTCAATGACAATAACATAACATAACATCACGCCTTGTTTCCCCGAAGGGTTGGGCAGAGGTGTACCTATAGAGGTGTACACCCACATTTCGCCAGTTATGTTTAAGTCATGAAATCACTCCCATGCATCCCAAAAACATCTCGTCTACACCGCTTCTAAGTGTTTCTCTTAACCGGTCATAAGTTATCACCTTACTCAGCCTTTTCTTCATGGAAGTATGTAGCGGTTGTCGGGCAGCACAGGAAGCCCAAAAGCATCTAAAGATCGGTGACTAGCTCTGCTTCTGCTCGCGACTTCGCGCGCGTTAAATTTCGCCTCCCCGACCCACCGCGTCGCATCGCAACGCCAGCGTTCTTTCTGACATTTTTTCTTTGTACTCGTCCCATAAAGGTCCTAGAGTTTTGATAATGTTTTATAGTCTATAGCCTCCCTCAAAAATTGGGCTGTGCAAATGCAAAAAAGGTTTTACAAATCCGCAAACAAACTCTTTACATTTAACTATTAGTAAATAGATAAGCAAAACCCAACACAAAACATTAAAACATTCACAAAATTATCAAGTCTTTAATCAAAATCTCATTGGGTAGTGTCTAGGCTACCCATTTCTTTAACAACGTTCGAGATAGCTATGAAAACATTCCCTATTCTCTATTCTCGAAGGTCAATTTGACAAAAGCATTTGTTTTTGAAGTCTAGGCCGCTTGAGAAGCCTATTGGGCCAATGGCAGCAAAATGATTTATAATAATAGGTGTTATGAATCCACATCCTGTGAAACATGTGTCTGCTGATGTCATTCTGATTGTTCAACTTTTGCACTGTTTTGTTCATGTGATTTTGAGGAAGTATCTAAGTGGAAATTATTTAAATATTCACGTGTAAGACTGGTTTAAAACTAGTAGATCTTTTATATTCGTTACGGGTTGTCTGAAGCCCGAGAAGTCTGACAACCAGTCTCACCAAGGAGTATTGACGTGACCCCCAGGAACTGGGGTGTGTCAGATAAGTAGTCGCTAAATGTAAAATACTGGTATTCAGCTGCATCCAGATCCCTGTGCAAATGGGGATGCTGTTTTTTTTAACTCAAAAAAAATTACATTTCCAAATAGTGCAAACAACATTACAAAAACTAACTACCTACTAAAGTAACAGTTAATTTGAGTATGTATATTTAGTTTATAGGTTAACATTTAAAACCATAAATTGAAATGCTCTACCAGACAATTAAGTTCTAAGAACCTACCTATTGTTAACATCTTCAATAAAATTACACTTAGTTCGCAATAAAGAATTTTAATTGAAAAAGTGTGAAAGCTTTAAAAATGCCGTGCTATAAACGTTTTAAAATAGTATAAGACAAGGACAGCACTATCGTAGAAGTGACGTCACAGCTATGTAACTTCATGCTAGCGCCGTACATTGTCCGTACTGTGCGACAAGGACGGGAATAATCCCCTACAAAAACTTTTAAAGCGTGTATCTTCTTCATATTTACAGCGATTTAACCGATATTTTCGACGATCTCATTTTTACTGTGCCTTCTTTGAAATTCAGTATTTTTACGATTTTTTATATTAGTCTTCATCCCTATTATATCTAAGTACATAGTAAATCGAATAGCCTATATAATAGTTCAATACATACATACGTATAGAAACTCAAACGTGAGGGGCAATTCCCTTGTTTTTAAAAACGTTTGCATTCTAATTTCCGTCTCAATCTGCCAAAAATACAATAAATTTACATACATTTTTGACAAGTTTTTGACATGGACTGTCGTGCAAATGTGATTGCGAATTGATTGGTCACGTTGCCTTTGCGTAAGACACGATCAATCCTAATCTGAATCATTTTGAAGGATATTGCTAATCCATTGCTTCATATGTTCGAAAAATGTGTCTGCTTAACAACGTAAATAACGCAATGTCAAAGTCAAAGCATTAATTTCAAATAAGTCGGAAGAGATATGAACTTTACACCCTGTTCGGGTGTAAAGTTCACTCATACTCTTGGAAAAGGGAGGATCCTCCGACCAGATGGATGTCGTATCTGGTGGGCAACTGCCCGATGCTTGTTGTCGGGAAGTTGTATATATGCTAGCTGCGCGGTAAACTGTGATAGCGCGATGCAGGATTTGTGGTTGGCATGTGGCGGTGTAGATGCCGCCACAAGTCCATATGAGGCAGTTTTGAACGTCAACATTTACATTAAAAAAGAATTTATTCTAATCGCTCCTTTTAAAAGATAGTTTCGTATGGAGAAGAATGGGCAAGAAACTCCACCGTTACGTTTTTAAAATGTTTTACAAAATTTAGTATACATTAATTTTATGTGAAAATGATGTAAGTATCAATAATAAAATTCCTATACCATAATAGGTAAAAAGAATTGAAAATGAAGCAGAAGACGGATAACACATTGTAAAAATATTAACAAGTAATATGTCATTTTGTGAGTTAAGTAATCACAGAATGTAAATCAACGTCACAAATGACACAATTAAATTAGCAACTGGTTTGATTTTGTCTAGACTAGATTGTCCTATGGAGGTGGAGCAGTATATTTCATGAGTTTTTTGTTGAAAGTTGTTGAACTGTTCTCTCAACTTTGGCGCCACCATTGAGCGCAAAGCCTAAACTGCGGCCAAAAAACTGGGCATCCTAAATAGAGTGAAGCGATACTTTACGCCCGGACAGCTTTTAAGTCTTTATAAAGCGCAAGTCCGATCCTGCATGGACTATTACAGCCACCTTTGGGACGGCTCAGCTAAATACCAACTTGCCGCGACTCAGTGGAACGCAGAGCTAAGAGGCTCATTGGCGACGTAAAACTGGTGGATGCCAAGCTTCACAGCTTGGCACATCGCCGCAAGGTTGCCTGCTTGTCGGTCTTCTATAGATTGTACTTTGGTGAGTGTGTGCAAGAACTCCGCGACATCCATACTACTGCTAATTACCATCCATACCTAGTTGCCATTCCACCAATTCGCACTAAGCGCTTCCAAACATCCTTCATAAAGCGCACGGCAAAAGAGTGGAACTCACTACCTGCGTCAGTGTTCCCGAACGCGATCAACCCGAATTTCTTCAAAGTTAGAGTGAACAGGCTTCTTCTGGGTAAGCTCACTCCATCGTAGCCTTTGTCTCTGTCACCACTAACCTAGACTAGAGTCAAGAGTAAACCCATCAAAATAAAAATAAAACTGTAGAAATGAAAGCCGTTGCTACTGTTAGTTTATTAATACGCAATTACAATCTGATCGCCGTCCTCACTCAAAACCATCCAACAGAAACCATAACCATCACAAACAATAAATCCACGATCACTCTACAATCTACATAAATATCTCTCCAATTCACTTTTGAAACTGAAATCAGTATTAACTTATCATAGGCACATAAACCGTTTTATCTCGGAAACTAACTTCCTGTAGGACATCCTATTGTAACCTTGTAGGACGTATCCTATGATCCATATTTAAAATACAAATACATACGTAGCCTTATCTACGAATTACCCTATGTTTGATAACCGCACCCAAACGTAACAAGATATTGCATAATATACATATACATGTGGCGGTACCTACACCGCTACATGCAACGAACTACGCATGACACTAGCGTCACGCATAATCCTGCATCGCGCAAGCAGAGTTTACCGCGCAACTAGAATAATAATATGTATATACAACGTCCCGACATTAATCGTCGGGCAGTTAGTTGCCCACCAGACACAGCACCCGTTTGGTCGGAGAATCCTCCCTTTTCCATAGATTATGAGTGAACTTTACACCCTGTTACTCATACCATTACTATACATAATTCTAAATACGGCCTAATACCTATAATATTTTATTACAATCAGGTATGTAAAAATAAAACTTTCTGGTAGACAGTGCATTTTTGGATTGTAACTGTGAAACAAAGCCTGAAATGTTTCTTGCTGTATCGCAAAAATGTATTCGTAATGCACATCTTATATTATAAAAAAGGTTAAATTTCTTTGTTTGTTTATTTGTATTTTTGTATGTACTTAGGGTGTAATCTCTGGAACTGTATTTGTTAGCCAAATTCTAAAGGCGGTATCTATGTATTTCTATGAAATACGTTCCGTCGACACGTCGTTTGCCACGTTTTTCATAGAAAAAAATAGAAACCAGTACTCGTAGTGTCGCGACGACAAGTCCGCTGCTGCTGCTGCTTGCAGTCTGCTACGGACTTGTACCTTAAAACGTTGTTCTTGTGTGCCTATATGCAGGTGAGGCATTGGTATAAGAGACAAAGATCAATTCGATCGATTCGAGATCGATTTCCCGATATATTCGGGGTCAGCTCAGCAGGCGTTTTTCTTCCCTACTTTCTCCTATTAGAAAGGCGGTGAATATTGCACGCGTGGCCTGACCCGGGTTTTATCGACAAAAGAATAGACAAAATAACAAATGATCAAAAGAAATCTGTAATTTTGTCAATTTTTTCTGTCATGTTGTCTATTTCCACGCTCAACCTTTCTGCAGTCCATGCATCGTTTCTATGGTTCGTCAAAAAAAAAGCTGGTAATGGGACTGACGTGTCTCTTTTAATGCATTAAAAAATACGTGCCTGATTACATATCCTTCCTAATCAACACTTCTGTAGCTACAAACTGCACTTTAATCGTAAACCTGGAACTAATGAGTATTCATAATTAAATTAGCAGTTAAAGGGTATAGGACCCGAAGCCATTTTGCATAAACAAAATCCAATATTGTGATGTATGTGTGAGTTTGTTTGAGTATGTGTGCGAGTAGCGCCAACCAAGGGTGATGGGTTGTATTTATAGTGCGAGATGTCGGAAGTTTTCGGTTGAAGAGGTTTGAGTTTGTGGTGTGATGATCGGAAAGTCGGAAGAATCAACGGTTATAATTTTTGTATTGTTAGTATTCATTTTTATAAAGTTGGGCAAAGGCCTCTTTCGGATACAGAAACTTTTACAAATTACCATCATTGCACAGTGGAAGTGCTCAGGTGCGGTTCGGTCAAATGCCGTTGAAATCAGAGCTCTGAGTGGAATACCTCGAAATACTTACTTGCTAACTGTATCTGAGTGTGTTCAGAATTGTTGTTGACCTTGTTTTTTAAGTTAATCATTATAAAGCTTAACTTTAAGTACGTCATGTGAAATTGGAAAAGTGTAATTAGTTCCTTCCAGAGTTTTCATTAAATTCTTCCTCGAGGACCTTAGAACCTTCAAGATAAAAATTATGATAGCATAATCAGCCTATAACGTTCTCATTGCTGTGACACAGGCCTCCTCTCTGTGAGAAGAAGTGGGCCATAATCCAGAGCGGGTTGGAGGCTGTCACAATATGTCTTCGATGTTTTGGTTCCAGGACATGACTGTTTCCTCACGATGTTTTTCTTCACCGTTTTGAGAGCAGCGGTGATGAAATTAAATACACCATGTATAGTCCCTGCCTGAGTTCGAACTCACCACCTACAACTAGTAAGTCAGGGTCGATACCATTGGGCCATGGCTGCTCAGACAGACAGCAGCTAAGACGATTAAACAACATTTATTTATTTATTGACAGACTAAAGCAGGATAGGTTTTTCCCAGGATTTGATCTGCACACGTTAGCATGACATAAAAGAAACGTAATTTTGACAATTTTTGTGTCTATACGCGTGCTGATTAATTGTCCGATATAGGTTATAAAGTATGTGTAGCGACACATACCATAGCTACGTATTGCAGCTTACTGGATCAAACAAGCTAAAAAAAGTGTTAAGACTTCCCAACATAATTTCTCCAAGCTCGACAAACTCAATCAAAACTCCATAGCGGACTATAGCTACCGCCCGGCAGTAGATTCATACTTGTTGATTCAGACGGGCTTCGCAAACGCTGCACATGTAACACATATTGCCGTTTGCTTACACATAACACTATTATTTTCTTCGGCACGTGGAAACTGATTTGATATAACATTTGGATCAATCTTATATGGAGTTGTGAAGATTTTTGATGGTGTCTTTAGATATCTGAAGGGAACTCTCGTATTTACGAACAAGAACGTTAGCATTTTAATCTCGTTCTCGATCTGTCAAAAGTACAAATTTTTGACATTTGATTGCCGCCGAGGTGAACCTGCGACTAGATTTTGAACGTTTTTAAATACGGGAATCGGTCTTCCAGTCTTTTTCAACTCTGGTATCCAGTCCAAATAATGAGAATTGCTCACATTTGGATCAAAATTTTGGTAAGCAAGGTGGTAGCAGACCTGACTGCCAAAGATGAAAATGAGCGCGTGATCCTGGGCAATTAGTGCTTCAGCTCTGCAATACGAAAATTCTCAGTAACAGCTCTGAGTCTAGATTTGTGCCTGGTTGTGGCAATACGCTCGCTTTATATAACGTGTAACTTTTGAATTTTGTAAGATTGTCAAGGTTGACACACAAAATTTTCTCTGAATGCAAGTTTACTTCATAACTATTGTAATGTGTAAACCAGTGCATGTCGCCAGTAATAACACGTGAAACGTAACGTAACCAGAAAGTCATCCATTAGAAGGCGGAAAGTCACCCAAAGGGAAATGGAGAGGGCTATGCACACATACATCGTGAATCTGTTTACAATACGGAATGTAATTAATAATTGACGAATTCTTGTAGTTTCCTTACGTGATCGAATCAGAAATGAAGATATCCGCAGGAGAAACAAGGTAACCGACATAGGCCGAAGAAATGCCAAACTTAAGTTGCAGTGGCAGGGCACATTGCTCTCAGAACAGATGGCCGATGGGGCCGAAAGGTTTTGGAGAAGACGTACGTTGGAAGGCGTCCCACAGGGTGGCCCAATGACCTGGTGACGGCCATAGGAATCCGCTGGATGCGGGAAGCACAGAACCGGTCGAAGTGGCGGTGATTGGGGGAGGCATGCCCAGCAGTGGACGTCTTTCCGCTGAAATGATTGATGATGACGTAACCATTTACAACTTTTCCATAAGCTTATCAATAACTGTTGAAATGTGGGGCTTGTGCCTACCTCTTGGGGGACAACAGGCTATATTGTTGATGTATTTATAAAGTTTCAAGTTCTTAATTGATTGGATCATTGCCAATAACTGTACTTATACGTCATTTTGCGCGTACATAACACCATGTGCGTTGGACTGGGACGAAGTTAAACAGCATTACTGTCAAGGACGAAACTCTGAACTAAGTTTAACTTAAATCTGGTGGAGCAAGTTGTACTTTACTACCGGTTGGTCCTATTATGGTGAATATTCAATTATGGAGTTATTTCCTCTTTCGTTTTAAGAGCTGTGTTAATCTTTATTAGTTTTAAAACCGATTAATGAGAATTAAAATATCAATTTATTAACATTTAAGTGTTTCTTCATACTAAGTTAACTTTAGAATTTTCTCACAAAACACATATTTTAATGTATGTCAATTTAAGTATGTAATGCTTTTAGGCTTCCTTTAACTTTTTAATCAAAATAACTTATCTCAAATAATTAAATAAAATAACAAAAAGTTTCATATTTGACAACAACTAATAGTTCTTTGTTCAAAAAAAGGCTACGGCTACTTTATACATTACACTAAATCATGCACTACTAGCGTCACAAGCTCACATACTGTACCGCATAGTTTTTCTTAACGGCCTCCTCCACGCCAAAAATAACATCCCCGCGGGTCCTCATCTTTAAAAACAAAACACAATCTAACAAAGACAACCAACCGTCTGGCGTCCGATTGTCCTATTCTGAACCGACCGTCCAACATTCGTCCGGCCGATCTGTTTCACTCACTTAGTAGGTGCACCCCTGCACCCCCCTATTGATTTTGTTCGCCCCACTTTCGACGACACACCACCCACCCTTTTTAAACGTTGGCTGCTAGACAATAGAACGAAATTTTTAATTTTTTTCAATCTTTTCACGTTTTGTTTTGTAATTAAAAATATTACTTTATGGAGGTTTTACAACGCGGTTTTGTAAGAACCTAATATAAAGTCAGGGAAGTTAATTCTTGATCAAATTTCACTACCAACTTAAATTGTATGTATTTTCAAATTACAACTGTCATTCTGTGACATTTGTATGACATGGCTATACTACGAACAATTGACGTAATAATTTATCTAACTGTACAAGTACATGCCTCGAACAGAAATGCATTTCTCCAGATGTTTGTGAGCAATCAAATAATAAACAATGCTTGTCCCTTCTCTGTATGGAAGAATGCAGCCATCTTGGCTGTATTCTTCAGAAGGAAAATCATAGCCGAAAATTAAATTGTTCATAACTTCTTAATAGATTTTGGTAACCCATTTACGAAAATGTTTGAACTCCTTCAAGGTACCAAAAATAGCCTAGTCTGCCGGTTAATAGACCATCGACTAGAACACATAGTTTGGGTTCAGAAATAGATCGCATAAATGCGTGAGAGTATGAATGGGTGACGTCAAATGTTATGCATTCCATTTCGGTCAAATATTTGCGATCCTGCGGCTTTCGGTCATGTTCGGGTGAGTTTAATAACAAGTTCGGAAGTCGACAAAGGTCTACTTATTTTTTATTGTCATATTTAATCACAATCATGCTTGGTGAATGGATTAGTGACCGCAAGTATTGGAAATATTTTTCAGACAGGAGACTTCTGTTTTTGCGATGCCTATTAGTGGTAGGAGCTTAGCGGTATTTTCTGCTAGGTACAAGATGAACACAAAAAAAGCAAAAAGAAAACACTTCTTAATTAAAACAATAACTTTCGAATATATCAAACGTTCTACCAGTCCCAAGTGAGATTTATTCGCCCAAAATCAAGTTTCTCCATCGAGACACTAAAAGACTACCAAGACCGATTTCCCCAAACTGCCTCAAACTTGACCTTTCATTTAATTTAGGTATTTGATGATAGGCAACATGAGTCCCATCTACCAATTAATGTACCTACTTCAAAACACAGCTCATATAAGTTATGATCATCATACTCAGAGATACTTTAACCTTCAAAGACACCGCCTCAGCCACAAAATAATTATCTACTTATAAAAAGTTCACACTCTTCAATATGTCGCATCGAACCACAAACCGTCAAACAAAACTCCACTCCTCCAAAACTCACGAAAACAATGCAGAGTGCATTTACCTCTACAAGTCTACAAACACGAGATCTTAGCACAGTCGGCGGAGTCTTTAGGCGAGCCTGGCTGGTCGGGATCGAACAAAATCAATACAATACGACTGTTTTTAACGTGTACTTCCATCTCTACGTGTAGATGTAGCTACGGAAGCGAGGAGCAACAGTTAGTGTACACCTGGAGGGTATTGTGGATATCGGGAGAAGTTTTCGTGTCTTGTCACTTGAAGATGCGTTTGTTTGAAGGCTTGTACTTACATAATAGTGAATGATCCAAGTGCGGTATAAGATGCTACGAGGTTTCGGCTCGAGCCACCAGCTAGCTCCAACTTGTCTGGGGGTCCTACCTTATTTCTTAACTGATGCAATCTTCATTTCAATAAATTCTTCTTCTTTTATGTCAGCATGAACAGTCATCAAGTTGGTGTCGGGAATGACCGTCCAGTGTGCACTAGACGCCTTATCATACATTTAATTTACTATCGTCATCATCATCATCATCTTCACCCACCGCTAAGCATAGGCCTCTCTTTTCTTGTGCCAATCTCCACGCTCCCGTGCCAGCCTCATCCAAGTTCTACCTGCGATGGCAACATTTTCGTCCGACATTTGGACGCCACTCAGTCACTGACTTACTCCACCTGCCATTACTGCGACTTGCAAGGTGTCCTTGTTGCCAATTTACTTTCACACGACAGAAATTTATAATTATTTTATACTTTTATTAAACTTAAAATATAATGTTTACACAAGGACTAAATTAAATTTCTAACTAACTAACGATGCAAATGAATATAAAAACCAAAAGGAACACTTAGATGTCGAAGTACTCGTCCGCATCGCTGTCATCATCATGATTTAATCACTTTCAATGTCTAACTTTTTTCTATCTATCGAAAACTAGACTGGTTGGTGAGATATTCATTTTCAGTTTTCCTTGCAACTTCTTCTTCCAAAGTAAGACATGTCTAGATTCATCATTCACCTGCCCTTTTCTCAATTTGTTTGGGGTCACGTCGAAATAAGAATCTATTCTAGATTCATTTTCAAAATCTCTGAATGCTCTGTAGCCCACAAGATGCGGACACAAACGTAGTTATTGTTACAAAAACATACGGTTGTCAACCGTTTACCTAATTCCGTGTTCTAAATAGGTACACAACAAAACGTGTTTCACGCTCAAAACGCTTAGATCACGCCTCGTCATTGAAATTTAATTAGGTAGACCTAGTTCTACCCCATTACCATTTCTCCAATGTTTGCGTCAAGGCTGCTATGTTTGTTTCACATACAATTACAATCTATTTCAATACTTACGTTGCCTGTCTTGACGTTTTCCTTAGGAATTTACATAAGTAACTTGTTACTTCGTCATTTTTGGACATCTGATGCGGCAGAATGAGGAAAATGTCATGAGGAAAGTTTGATTAATTCATACTCAAAACTTTACCTAATTCAGTGGTAGACTAGCTGAACAGTAGGCCTAGTGGTAACGGCCATGACTTACGAGTTGTATGTCGTAGGTTCGAACTCAGACAGGCGCTTTATTTTTTGTAAATTATTACCACTGCTCTCAAAACGGTGAAGGAAAACATCATGAGGAAAAAACCAAACATTCGAAGAAAATTATTTGACATCCACCAACCCGCACTGGGTCCGCGTGGTGGATTACGGCCTACTCCCTCGCGTAGAGGAAGCCAGTGTCCCAGCAGTGGGAACAATATAGGCTGATTATGCTTCCTCGAAACTTTGCTCGTGACATTAGATGTGGATGGCTACAAGAGCAAGGAAAAACCAAAACAAGGACTGTGAATACAATTAATAGAGTATGGAAGAACAAGACTAGTTGTGCCGACCTCAAATGAAGGCAAGCGAATGATGTGTAATTTTATCAGTTTTCAGTAAGACTCTCACCGACCCATTTCTTAATTCCTCATCATCATCATCAGACTAGTCCTATCTTCTGCTGGACACGGGCTTCTTCAATCGTACGTTATTTAAACTCGATCCTCGGCTACTGTCATCCAGCTACTTCTAGCCACCTAATGATCGGTCCTACCTAATTTCTTAACTGATGCAGTTTTCATTTCAATACATTCTTCTTCTTCATGTTTTGTGTCAGCATGATCAGTCATCAAATTGGTGTCGGGAGTGACTGTCCAGGGTACACTAGACTACTCATCATATGCTTAGCCCTTTCTCAACTATGTTTGGGGTCACGCATCTAAATACCAGTATTTTACGAGAAGCTCCTGCCCGTCTGACTTCTACAACCCAATTACTGGGTAACACTATACCCCTTGGTAATTAAGGTTGTCAGACTTTCGGGCCTCCGACGACCTTTAACGACTGTCAAAGATCCATGAATGACAGCCTCCCGGCTGTCACACGCGGAGAGCTTAAAACGTGCTTTTTGTGGCAACCCCTCTGTGCCTCAAAAAGCACTCTCGGTATGTGAAGATGGCCACCCATGAATGCTTAGCTGAACCTGATTGACCATTCCTTTAACGTGAAAGCTTATTGAGAAAAGTAAGTTATAGTACGTAAAATTTGCAAAAAAATAATGATACGATTGATAGCATTGATCGTCAATACGGGAGCACAACGATCAAAATGCAACAAAAACAGTCTTCACCAGTTAATTTCCTATTTGTTCAATTGTTAATTTCAATCAATTACGTTCAAGTATCTACAATAAGTAAGTAACTCATTATGATACTGAAAAAAAATGGCTTTAGGTTTTGTATATTTCTTTCATCATTCACTGCCTCTATTTTTGAAGACCCCCAGTCCTGCATTCTTTTGCTTTCGTAAAACCAAATCTTGTGATGCTTGATGAAGGCAGTGGACGTATTTCGGCTTTTAAGATCATGGTGATGAAATAAGTGGGCAGGTCACCATGCTTGCAAAACAGATGGATGATGGGGCCGAAAGGTTCTGGAGTGGTGCCCGCGTACCGGAAGATGTATGTTGGAAGGCCTCCCACAAAGTGGACCGTAGACCTTGTGAAGACCGCAGGAATCCGCTGGATGCGGGAAGCACAGGAACGGTCGAAGTGGCGGTAGTTGGGGTAGGCCAGAGGGCCCAGACGTTGAAATTCTATAAGCGACGGAAAATTCAAAAAGCTTGTTGAATGTCGTTGCAGAAATTCGAAACGCTTTTAAAGCGGTAACTACTTATATATACCCTTTTGTCTTGCTGAAGAATTAATTTGGGATCAATCAGCTTACCTAATTTGCCTTATGCAATAGGTTTCTATGCTTCTTAACTTCCGGAAACTAATTTCGAAATTCCTATCTGTTCAGTCCTCACAAAATGAATCAGTACTTACATAACAAAAATACGTTAAAATTTTCCCATAGTAAACTATACATTTCCATGAAAATTCACATTTATTATGCAAGTTTCTTTAACAAAAAATCTAGAAGCATTAAAGGCATGCAAAAATTGCTTGATGAATTCAGCACTTGTCCCTATTCCCATGAGTCGGCTCATAAAAACAGAATACTTGATCGATTATCGAATTTTGTTCGATTTTATACCTAACGACTTTTATGCGCTACCTATTCGCTTTTAGTGGTTTCATATTATCCATTTTTGTTATGAGTTCTTTTGTTGGGGACTCCCAAATGAGTTTTGAGGTTGAAATATCGTGAAATCGGTCTTTAGTATTATCTTCTAAATGGTTTAACAGTTAGTCCCGTAGCGAAGTAGACGAAATGGCATCGCTGTGTGCTACGGGACTTACTTTTAAACCAACCATAAAATGACACAAAACAGCGATTTCAAAATATTTCAATTTCAAAACCCAAGAAAAATACAATTACAAAAAATCGAAGCCCATTCGAATAGTAACATTAAAAGACCGTTCCATGAATTTTGCAGTAACATAAATTATGAAACAATAATTCGCAAAAAAACAACTGCAGCAATTTACTGACAAGCAAGGTTCAAATCTAAATCAATAAAATTCAAAACGCCTGATACATATGACATCGTATTCTAGGTGACAAATATGTAGGTCTGACGCAAAAATCATACATAAATGATATTGTAATATTTATTAGGAATGCAACTGTCTGTTATAACTGAGTGATGCATAGGACGTGTTATTAGAGCGGTTTAATTTGTCACTGCTTTGACTTTGACTTGAATTTATCTATGAAAATTATTTCTATATAATCATCTTTACCATTGTAGTTTACTGCTGGACATCGGCCTCTTCATTTGCGTGATCTTGGACTGTATTTTTGCCCACTCCCAGTCATTCATTCAACGTTCCATCTAGCATTAGATCATCAGCCACTACATTTGCCGATTGGTCTGTAGTCTATAACGCTTCTCTTTTATTCTAGTCATCAACACTATTGGCTTCTTCTTTGACATTATGTTTGTTATTTGTGTCTCCTTGAGGCTTTTTGCTTATATTCTTTCCTTTGTCTTTAAGCTTATGAATCATGCCTTATATCAGCAAGTTACGAGTACATTTGGTGCAAATTTTTCGTGCAGTCCCCGAGCCTAGGAAAAGTACAGAAAATATCGCTTTGAATGCATTTTATTCTAGAATAGACAGCGGCTGCTATCATAAATGGTTACAGATTTTACCGTTATGGTTCTTTGGCATATGAGGAAACAGTTAAGAAGTAGGTTACCGCCAGTATTATGATCTCGCATATACCTAGCGCGAAGGTGTGAAAGATGATTATGATTATGAGGGACGTGAACATTGAGATAGCCGCTGATAGGGATAAATGTATGCATGTAGTACGTGGGACACTCAGAAAGTTTTGCGAAAATTAAAAATGAATGTGCTGTAAATATTTTTTTTAAATCTTTTCAACGTACTCTCCACTAGCCTCTATACAACCTGTTTTTTTGATATCCCATAACTCTAGTGTTATATTCTGTAGGTAAAAATAATACTAAAACTTCTAGGACACGTTGTCCAAAAATGCATAGTTTCGGAGATATCATCAATCATAATATGTGTGTAGGTATATATGTTCAATTGATAAATATGAGTTATTCATTTTTATTAAAACCAATTATTAATATTTAAAGCTAAGAAAATGCGACGTTGTCATATTTCACGTAAGGATGTTTGAAAAAAAAGGATGATTGAAACATAATTCATATGCCAATTGATTCTTTGAAATGGTCTCAATCATAATCTAGAGTTATGGAATATAAAAAACAGGTTGTAAAAAGTTTCATGCGTCTGAACCAGTTTTCGAAACACTTTTTCCAGTCCGCCGTAGAAACCTCGTTTACAGCCTGCTCGAACGCTGACAGCGCATCTCCCGGCGACGAAAATTGTATCCCTTTGAGCAGATTTTTTATTTTCGGGAATAAAAAGAAGTCACACGGTGCTAGATCAGGGCTGTAAGGAGGGTGACCCAGGAGTTGACTGGTGTGCTGTCCAGGAAGTCCCTCGTTTTGAGCGCGGTTTGCGAAGGCGCGTTGTCGTGGTGGAGCAGTAGCCCACGGAGCCCTGTGTTTCAAATTTGTTTATCATATCACGGCACCATTCCACCGGGGCCTGCTTCTGAGCAAGCTTCGGTGAGGTTGTGCGGCACCCACCGTGAAACTATCCTCTTCACGCGAAGATGCAAGTATAGAATTTCGTGAAGGCTTCCCGATCCAACAGGTAGTATGTGCTGAATCTCTTGATACGTATCTCGCCTAATGTCTTGGAATAAAATTTTCACTGCTAGCACGTTTTCTTCCGTAACAGCCATCAAAGGGCGAGAACTTCTTTCTTCATCCCCCACAGTTAGTCAACCGCCCTTAAATTCGTTTTACCAACAATACACGTTTGCCTTAGAAGGGTCTTCATCCATGATGGCCATTTGAAGTGTATCGTACTATTCGTCCGGTTTCAGGCGACACTTGAAACCTCAAAAAAACATATCCCGAAAATGTTCCCGGCGCAGATCCATTTTTTAATGTGACTCGATAACTTAAATTATCTCGTTAACAATGTGGAGAGAAATTTTGAAATTGGATCGTTACTACTTATTTCAACTTACAAATAATCATATTTTCAAAAAAGCATATAAGCTCTCATCCATATTTTTTTTTTCGAATTACTTTCTAAATAACCTGGTATAAAGAGGACGAACTCGTCCACAAACAAACAAACAAATAGGACAGAAGGATGATGAAGAACTATAATTAATATTCTAAAGATAAAAGGTATTTTTTTATGTTTGTTTGTTACGCTATCACGCTAAAACGGCTTAACAGATTTGGATGTAATTTGGCACATGGGTAAACCATGACCTGGATTAGGATATATGATACTTTTTATTCTGATATTTCCACGGGATCAAGACGTGTACGGGTGAAACCGAGGGGCGCAGCTAGTAAAATAAATGGTAGGTTAATGCAGGAATCACTAAATGAATAAAAAAGAGAGTTACTGTCTCTCTCATTCTTACGTCTACACTACACAACCAAATATATTATTAATTTTATCAGAGTTAACTTTGCTCTCATTTAAAAAAAAAAATTGTTTTGTACTAACAATTCACAAAATTAAAAAGATTAGGCACACCTGACTAAAGCCGTGGATAACGAAAATAAAAATAGCCACGACAACGTTACTTCTACGAATACCAGAGACAAAGCAAACGGCTATCCACTTAAAGCTTTTTATAGCATGCACTTTTCATGGGAACTTCCATATGGCCATGTTAGCAGCTGTCATGTCCAACTTAAGTTTTTAATTAACAAATCTTGCCTGTCTTTGAGGTTCGTTTTGAACTCTTCATTGTTTTAGCTGCCTTGTTATTACGAGGTTGAAATTAGACGAATAGGGTTGCCATTCCTACAACCCGTTTTGGGTTGTAGGAATTATTTAAATGTTGGTCTACAACTCCGAATATTTTAATAAGCATTTGCTTTTTTATTTGTTTTGAAGTTGTTATTACGATGATAGTCAGTGGATTTGTGCTAATGGATGAAGAAAGGTTTAAGGCAGGTGGTGTAGCAATACCGGTCATTGCGATTTCCCTCATTAATCTCTCCGTAGGAACCCAAACAATAAACTTTGTATGGTTTTTCGTTATTGGAACTTGTCGAAGATCGCGATAGAAATTGATTTGTTAACGGACTTTATTTCAGATTTTTAAACAAAGAATGCTAGACAATGTTGGTGGGTCAATGACCACTATTGCCATGTTAAAGCGGCTCGGGTATAAATAGGGTAAATACTTGATTATTAATGGCATACCAGTGTTGTAGATGAGAGAGATGTGGTAGTCAGATGAAGTAGAACTTTGGTATATTTGGGCATATTGGTGATGATTGATACTTAAACCAAAAGACTGATGTGATTTGTCTATGGCTTTCAAATACTGTTTTTGTTTCGTATAAGATCTTCCAAGGCACTTTTAAATGTCAATATTTTGTTGTTGTTAGATATTGAACACGGACAGCATATCTACTAGTAAGTAAGTACCTATTTATAGCCTGAGTCTGAAGGTCTAGTGGTTCTATGATACATTAAAACAGTGTTATAAAATTCTGATAAAAAACATATATCTTATAAGGATCTGGCAGACATGCAATCGCTTGTAATGTAGGTATACAAAATATTGTTAAACATTTTAATGACACGATTATATTATTTTTGCTGAATAGAAAAAAATGTCAAAGTTACCTAACCCTTTTCGGAATATTTAATCAATGTCATGTTACAAAACAAAAGTTTTTTTCTTATTTTATATAGATGAAAGGGTAGTTAGAGTGTTTAGCACAATTCGCTGATTTTGGTAAAAGATTAAAATAGTAATGATTTTCAAATAGACAACGCTAGCTCGCGAGCCTATTTTAGGCTTCAGATCGAGCGCCCGGTCATAGGGCCTGAAAGAAACTACCCAAGATAAAAATATTCTCGATCCAAGACGTCCTGTGCCTGTACCCGAGGTACACCACCTGTGGCTTCGTAAATTTAGAGTATTTCTATCCTCTTCACACTCACTAAACACTCCTCAAGCCATCTCTTTCACTCCTGTTTTCACGAATAAGTTGCATCCGAAAACAAAATAGAAAACCTTTAGATAGTACAAAGGAGACTGGTCTTTATTCTCGAAGATGGTAGGGGTGAAATGGCGTGTATGTGAGTAGACTGAAAATTCTTTGTCAGGCGTACTGAAAGTTTCAGCGCTGTAGGAAATGCACCGAGCTGTATACTTTGATTGTAATATAATGCAATTTAAAATAAATAGGGATGGGTATTAGTCGATAAAATCAAATTCATAATTTTGGGGTGAATATGACCCAAGAATCTTCCCCGTTTGATCTTAAACAGTTTAACTTACCGAAAAAGGTGATTTTAAGGGTCCGTTCCTCAAAAGGAAAAAAAAACGGAACCCTTTTAGAATCACTTCGTGGTCCGTTTGTCAGTCTGTCAAGACCCTTTTTCTCAGGAACGCATGGAGGTATCCAGTTGGTATTGGTATCAAACACGTAGGTCTATATAAGCTTCTAAGTCAACGCAACAAAAGAATGCGGTGGTTTATGCGAGATGTCTTGATACTCGCAAATATATCAATCCCTATACGGTACTTTCCATTGACCTACAATCATGAAATTTTGCTAGAAGCAATGTCTCACAGCACAAGCAAAGGAAAAACACATATATTGTACATAGAGCGACTGCTTACACAATCCTAAATGTAAATTGGTAAGACGAAACCGATTGGTAAGAGTAAGTAGTTGTCAGACTCTGACCACCAGATCAAAAACACACACAACTAATGAAAAGACCCGTATATATATATTTAGCACATAATATATATAAATATCAACATTCTCTAAACTCGAAAACATTGGCACATCGTTGCTAAAACTAACAGCTTCTAGAAGAAAGTATTTTAATATTGACCTTTACCCAATCACCGCTTATAACAACATCATTAAAATTTAGAAAATAACCGCTTCGGCTCGTAACGGTTGATTTTATTATATTTGTACAGGTTTTGATACCGTAGCTGCCCCATCTTTCACTGGTATTATAAATTAATGAAGAAATACAAACATAATAATATCATGCTTGTAGTTATTCCACGATAGTAAGCCGAGGTGTCGTATAAAGTACCCACTGGATCCACATTTGGCCATCTATTAGTCCCATGTAGGCACCTAATATAGGGCGAGCCTTTTTCGATTTCCCAGGCTCAAATCCAAACTGTGCTGCTATTGTCAATTGACAATTTGTAAAAACGGATAAACTGTGTATAACTTTGGACTATGGGAGATTTGGACCTAAACAAAAAATTAAAAAAACTATGTCTGTATCATCAATACTAGTCATAACTATGTAAATCACCCTTGAATCATTCAGAAACCAAGTTTCACATAAAATAACCAGGAACACCGAGCCCACAATTAATACCTTCCTCAGGGTTCTACGTTAAAAAGTACCCGTGTGGTTATTACATAAATTACCATTATAATATCGACTGTGCCACATCACTGGCTCGGTAACCGGGTTGCATTTCATGGGTAAACTGGTATTGTCCCAGCTTAATCTTTCAACGAGTTTGTGCCAATTCGTATTCAGAGATGGTGCTGACCAAAACGCTTGAATTGCTTGTCTATTTTATTATTAATGTGGTATAATTTACTCACTGATTCAACATTAAAAGCATTACTTTCTTATTTATTATCAAGCTGTACCCTAATTGCGTAATACACATTCAATCGTAATCTGAATCGTTTTGAAACAGATTGCTAATGCATTGCTTCATAAGTACGAAAAAAAAATACGCTCAACAATGTAAATAACGCAATGAATGTTGTTGAACTGTCAAAATCAAACAGATTAGTCGTAATCGTTTACGAAAATGTGTTACGCAATTAGGGTGCTGGAATAGATAGACTGGGAATTCAATATCACACTCATGTTCCTGTCTCAATCTATTTGGGGTCTGCTCAGCATCTATTCTTCCAAATATCTCTCTAACCTCATCATTATTTTGCCCTTAACCAAATTTATTACGCGCTCAGCCAAAATGTGTGGAACTCTCTGCCAGCGTCTGTGTTCTCTTCCACATTTAAGCAGTCTGCCTTCAAAGCAAGAGTGAACAGGCATCTTCTGGGCACGCTCATTCCTCATCAATCGCTTCCCATTAGGCGTGATCAAGGTCAAGAGCAGGCCCATTCAGCAATAATAATATGTGTCATACTTTTTTTTAAGTGTCATCTCAGTATTCACTGCTTTTCTAGCCATATTATTTTTCAGACAATCCATCCTTTGTCTCTTTGGTCTTCCCCTTCTACCATCCACATTCGTTCTCAAAACTGTCCTCAAGTCATGGTCCTCATTTGTCCGCATCACAAATCCAAACCTTGAATACCAATTTTGACACAACTTCTCAGTAACCAACGCCACTTTCAAACTGGAACCTTTACGTATTATTTCGATTAAAAAAGATCTCATACCCTTTATTAGCATCTCTCTTCTTCTTCAAACCGTGTACTCCTGAGTACAGGTATTGGTATTTCTCCTCCGTTTTACGCCATTATTTCCACTCATGAACTTCCTTCATCCAATTCTTTCCTGTTATCTTGATCAGAAGAAGCGTTTACATACTCGAAAAAGTGTAAGTCACTTTTAAAGAATAGTTTAGAGGATTCAGAGAAGCTATCAAGGTCTACAAAAAAAAACATTAATTGTTGGCCTATTAACCTTACAAAATCTGTATTCAATTTCATTACTACCTTCTAGCAGTAAAAAGGCTCATATACTATAGACAAATTACAGATTCACTGGGCGACGAGTAGTTTCTAAGGGCAGAGGTTATGCTTTCACTGGCTGTATGCCCGTTTGTTTGTGTACCCAATATGGTTGTACAATATTTTGTTAGGTACCTACTCACCTTCTTGGGAAAATTTTGCATTGAAGTTATTTGATGGATATTAACGTGTCTGGTAAAAATCGGCCAATAATGCTTCCAAAGCTGGGACACAGGCCTCTGTATCTCTTTGAGAAGAAATGGGCCGTAATCCACCTCGCGTGCCCAGTGTGGGTTGGTCACATGTCTTCGAAATTTTTGTTCCTTTCCCCACGGTGTTTTCCTTCACCTTTATCAGAGCAGTTTTGATATTGATGAAATCAACTGCACTAAGTAATTACATGCCTATCTGTTTATCGTAAGTAACGTAATAATAACATGCTGGTGAAAAACAAACTATAACATTGACGAACACAATTCAGGTTTCCATTAGATTCGTAAGACAATGCAAGGTTATATTCTGAAAACTGATAAGAAAACATTCAATTGAAGTTAGCACCAAGTTTATGAATAGATTTGGGATATGTTAACTAAAACATTGCATTCTGCTTAGTATAAATATGATTGAATAGGAAATACGTCTTACATTAGTGGGTACCTAAAACACTTAGAAAATAAAGTACTTACGTAATTATAGATACTTAGTTGTATACGAAATGAACATTATTCAACATCTCATAGTACGTATGTCACAAGCCAATGCATCTAACAATATACTAACACACTATATATGCATCTAACAATATACTAACACACTATATAATTTCAAAACTCATTTAGTGCAGCTTTTTATCATTTCCACTTATCTCACCCACACAGTTGCGATAAAACAAGATAGATAAATGCAAAATGGCCGAACTCATATCTATCATAGTAACAATCATTGGCCTAGACGATTTACTAGGAAGCAACGCGCCAGTTTTGACATTGCGCGTGACCTTGCCCCGAGCGCTGCGATTGGACAAAAATTCAAGATGGCGCCCGGCGCTAGCGCAACCAGTGTCATTGTTTCTGTTAATTAAATGATCGGTTTCGTGCGTTTTTCAAACGATGCAAATTCGTGTTGGTTATTTCGATTTGCAATCGAATAATATCTTTATTTATAATATAGCCATTTTAAACTTGTTATGCATATGTTCTTGTTCTTCTATGGCCTTCTAATATTTGTTGTTTTTATTTTGTGAAAAGGTGTGTTTATATTCCTTTTCAGGATCTAGTCTATTCAATTCAATAGGTCATTGTGTAGGGGACGGACAAAAAATAAACACATGACCTCAATCTTAAGTCCCATGAAAGGTTCATGTTTATTTTGTTGACTAATTCTTGTTAGTTACGTTGCTCTTCTTCTGTTTACATGCTACTGCTAGGAATTAAGTCCGCCTTTGTACCTTATTGTGTTCGAAAAGTTTAAATACATAAATACGTAACAAATACATGCTGACCTTTGAGAATCTGTGCGCGCAGCTGTCATAGAACTATAGGTTTGACGTTTTGACATCTGAGAAGAAACACCGAAAGAAACCACAGTCTCCTTCAAAATTCAGACTTCTTGGTCAGATCAAATAAGGACCATGGAGATTAGTAGTGTCTGAAAAGGTCTTTTGAGGAAAAAACCACACAGATTTGAGTGGACCCGTCTAGTAAGTGCACGGATTTGTCAGTAATCGTGCAGCTCAACTCAGAACTTATGGAGCTCAACCGAACTCCTCCCATTTTATTCTCTGACAAATCTGTTGGAACATGTAGGTATACAAAATTAAATGCACTAGTAACTAATTAATTATTCATACTAGTAGTTAGCCAGCCCTACGACAGAAGTTTATTTTTATAGTATTCTACGAGATAATTACTAGTTAGTAGCCAGTTTGAGCGGAGACTTAGTCAAGTTTGCAATTATAGAAACTGTTTAAATGGTTCTCTTGACTATTTTTCTTAAGTTGTGTGTTATATTTACAAAACTGTGGGATTTTATGTTATCTTGGCTTTGTTGTAAAACAAAAAGTCTTTTAAAAAATATCTTCGCTCCTTTTGAGACGAGTGCCATGAAACCAAGTTCGGAAAAAAAGTGTTTAATAAAATATGTGACATCTACCGACCCGGTGGGTCCACCCACCTATGTCCCAGCAGTGGGAACATTATAGGTGATTATGTACCTATGTTTTAGTATGTACTTATATTAAAACACATTTATTTGACAGACTTATGATGTAGACCTTCGTAAACAAAAAGCCTGATCAAAAACATGATCAACAAAACCGATAAAAAAATGCATCAACAAAGACATGAATTGTCACAAAAACAAGTTACAGATCCAACTAAAAACTTACCTTTAGGTTATCTGTGTATCTTATATAGCGTAAAGCTTCTACCATTCTACCTTCTACATTTTTGTAGCAATGATAGACTACAAAGATATCAAAATACACGGTCAAGTAAAATTATCTAGTGAAAATCCGCAGACGTGATGAAACAAAAGTATTTTTACGGGTCAAAGACGGCTTTTAGTTTTGTTACACAAGTACCTAAAAGTTGAAAAAAATGTTTTATTGTGTTGAGATATCGATACCAATCACGTCTTTGACGTACCTATAGGTACACAAAAAAATAATGACTTTTTTTTTTCCTTTATCACAACATCATAACATCACGTCTGTAATCCCAGAAGGGTTAGGAAGAGGTGTACCTATAGTACACCCACATTTCGCCAGTTATGCTTAAGTCCCATGTAATAAGGGAGCGAGCCTATTGCCACCCACCGGGCACAAATCCAGACTCCGGGCTGCTACTGAGAAATTCTAGATAAAAAACCCAATAATACTTTGCCCGACCTGGGAATTGAACCCAGGACCTCATGCTCAGCAGTAGCTCTTGCGACCACTAGACCTACGAGGCAGCTTTTTTCTTTTATCATGTTAAAATATCGATATCCGGATCCGGATCGATATCCGTCTGCGGACTGTCTAGTAATTTGACCCTGTATGTTCACCATCTTCTAAAAACATTACATCGCCATAACTTTCTTCCACTAATACTCTGCTATAGATGTTGGTTGTCAACCCCAATTAATTAGCCGGAACAGCCTATTTATAACCATCTTCTAAAAACTTGACATCGCCATAAAATCTCATAATTCCTTCCACTAATTTCAGAGCTCAAAGAGACGCGTTTGGCTGAAATTATCTTAAGTCACCCTTTGAAACCAAAGTGGCGTATCATAATTTCGCCAGGCTATTTAAAACTTGCTCTAGCGAATAATATTTTATTTTAATATAATTTTTTGCTGCTCCAAGATAAATGTGGTTGTTTTATTTTGCTGCCTTCCACTTTGGGTTAGTTCCAGTCGGTTTTTGTAGTGTTTAAGACATACTATCTATGTTTATTAAATATGTAGTTACCTATATGAAAATGTAGATGAGTTTTTCTTATGAGGTTTGACGGCAGGTGTGTAAATGTATGTTAATGGCAATGTTTGGAAACATTCCCATCAACAACCCATCTTACCATTAAAGTTATTTGATAGCACAATTTCGTACTATGATGAAACTATTTGATTATTAAGCATTATGATTTCAAATAGTTATATCACAGTACGAAATGGATGTACTTACTGTGTGAAAGATAATACTTAAGGCAAAATAAAAACACCGCAAAGTGAAAAATAACTTTAATTTCGGAAGTCGGTGTCTTTGGTTTTGTATTTTCGTTATTTTGCCACCGACTTCCGAAATTAAGGCTCTTACTCACAGGCGCGACGCGACAGCGCGACACAAAGAGATCGCGTGTCACTTGGGTAGCTAGCTGAAAAACTACCCAAGCAAACTTGATAAAATGTATATGGGACCAGCCCTGAAGCATACCCTACCCTATCCGTAAAAACAGAATTTTCGAAATTGATCTTAAATTACCGTAGAAATCAAGTAACAAACATTTACTTTAAAAAAAAAGAAGAGACGAACTGAGAACCTCATCCTTTGGAAGTCGGTTTAAACGGGGTTGACTACCTACCAAGATGACGACTTATAGAGAAGAAAAAAAACATAACATAACATAACATCACGCCTTGTTTCCCCGAAGGGTTGGGCAGAGGTGTACCTATAGTACACCCACATTTCGCCAGTTATGTTTAAGTCCCATGTAATAGGGGGCGAGCCTATTGCTATCTACCGGGCACAAATCCAGACTTCGGATGCTACTGAGAAATTCCAGATGGAAAAACCCAATAACACGTTGCCCGACCTGGGAATCGAACCCAGAACCTCATGCTCAGCAGTAGCGATTGCGACCACTAGACCAACGAGAAAAAACACTGCCGCTGAAACTATACAATATAGGTATACCATGAGCATGTAAATCACTTGCACAAACCGATTGTAAACACCGCCATGATCAAGTCGCTGAAATTATACACCAACAGTTAGCATATAAATATAAACTTGTTAACGAAATGATACTGTGGCGGCATTTTCGCATGTGGCGGCTACACCGCCACATTACACAACGCATCACACTGACGTCACACAAATCCTGCATCGCGCAATCAGAGTTTACCGCGCAGCTAGCCTATATACAACTTCCCGATAACAATCATCGGGCAGTTGCTCACCAGATACGACATCCATCTGGTCGGAGGATCCTCCCTTTTCCAAGAGTATGAGTGAACTTTACACCCTGTTCCTCATATCTATTCAATACCATTTTATAAATTTAAACCTGAAATAATAGAAAGCAAGGATCTAAAAATTTCATGGGACCGAACAATAATAACAGATAAAACTATTCATGACCTGACATTACCGTTCACGAAAAAACCAATAAAACGGTTTATCTGATAGATAAAGCTGAACTAACTCACACAATATTCAAACATCAGTATCCGAAAAGCTGAACAAGTATCAACATCTCGCCATAAAAATTAAAACCCAATCAAAATCAAAATATTTTATTTCACATAAACCTACATGGGCACTTATGAAACGTCAGAAGCTAGGTGCACGGTTCCAAGTGGTCGTTTCCTATGTAGAACAGCCGGCAAGAAACTCCATGGTTACTCTTTTCAAAATATTTTTCTTTTACAATGTTTTCAAAACACAGTGGTAATAGGTATGGGAGGACAGTGTAGGCCTGTCAACAAGTACCATATTTTTAACAAATAGACTATGGTCTATAAATTTACAATCTACAAGGCGAACGTTCTCACATTTACAAAATATAAAATAATCTAATAAAGTGAAATAAAAAACAAATTTAAACCAAAAGTCACTAACGGAGAGTTGAAATCAAAATTGTGGGTTAATAATGTCAAATAATGATAATATTATAATATGTCAGAGTTATGTAAAAAGTTAATATCTACAACAAAAAATAAAAATTAAACACCATTATTTGGGAGCAGTTATTTGAAATTAACATAGTGATGCCGTTTATGAGGTACCAGGGAAGCCACATGTGCAGAAGGAATTATTGCCAAACTTTCTTGTCTTCGACGTAGTCTTTATTCTTATAATATGCTTTTTTGATAAATGGAAAGCACAAACCGTTCATAATGTCCCCATTGTTCTTTCATGTACTGGTGTCATACCAAAATCTCTCACACAAAGCCGTAACACCCTACAGAAGACTCACACACTCTACATGCTACAAAAAGCCACCATTCTTAACACGTCTCGCATCACGCTAAAGTTCTTGACTTCTTCAACACTGTCATCCACCTTTTGCAACAAAATTTCGTCTTTCGTACTTGGTCCCGACCCGTGTGTAAGGTATCTTAACCTCTCTTAAATAAGAAGCAACTTATAGAACCGAAAATAATAACATAAATAACACATGTTGCGTCGAGACCACAAATACATTGAGGAAACAAAAGGAGAGTGATGATAATATGAAGCAGAGTGAGTTGCTTATATTCAGCAGTGGATTTCTCTAATTTGACGTCACAGTTGCCTGAGCGTGGAGCAAGCACCAAACATCTGTGGGGGAGTTTCGTATTTTTAAGAACGTTAACATTCTAATCTTAATCTGTCAAAAATACAATCAATTTACATCATGCATTTTGACAAGTGTTTGACATTGATTGTCGCTGAGATGAGACTGCGAAATTTGAAAGGAATCAAACCAATTGCTTGGACACTACGCTAATGAAACCATCAAACAGAGAAATCAGGCGTCTGTCTTATACTTAGGTCGTAACCTAATTAAAATATATTACCTATTGGTGTTGCAAAAACACACAAGGAGTCTTCCAACTAAAAATATACCAACCATATTGTGTACGATGGTTTACAGCTTCTCAATATTCCCCCAAGTACTTAAAACAGACAAGAAAGAATCTCCATGCTCATAAGAGAACTAGATCCATACATATTAATCTTCCCTTTGTCTCATAACACTCATACACGATTTTAAACCTTACACCGGAAACAATTCAGTACAATATCAAAATATATCCAATAATTAAAGTAAAGGTACAGTATAATAAGGCAAAAAACTGCACGAAAAATTGATAAGGGGAGGTAGTGATAACGGGTGCATTCTCCCCCAACTATCGATCGGGGGCTACCCACCCCGGGTGTATAAGTATAAAAAGCGTAACAAATTTTCGTCTTAAGAAAAGGAAAAGAAAAAATGTATACAGCCACCCTTTTTGGGGTGGGTTTCCCCCTTAGGGTGGAGGATGCATTTTTCTCGTGGTCTCCTCTCTCTTTCTACCCGTAAGATGTTACAAAGCTTTCTTTGTTAGGCAGGGTTAATTAGATTTTTGGTTGGCGTGGTTATTATAATTTTTAGTTTAGTTACTTTTGTTTGAGGTTTGTTCATAAATAACATAAATATTAAAGTATTGATTTTAAGATTTAGACGTTTGATAAGACTTTCCTTTTAAGAACCAATCAATGGGAACACCATGTCTTAAACGGTAGATCAATACGTGTAGCAAACTTTTTCTATGTTATTTAGTAGGTAATCATATGCAAAGCAGTGCTATTAATTTCTTCCTGTTTTCAGCTACTAAGACATTTACCAATACTTCAACAATAAAAAATCTATCTTCCTAAAAACATAAAAGTGGCACATTTCAGTGTGGGTACTGATAATAAACTCATCAGTAAAGGTTTTATCTCAGAAAAGGAGCTTTTTTCTCCACGATAGTGCTTTGATGAATTGAGAAGACCGTCAATATGTTTTTCTTCACTGTGACCGTGACCGACTTCAAAATGACTTGGAAAGCATTAGCATCTCATCACCATCCTCGTCATCTAGCTTGTCCCCAACTATGTAAATTCGAATTGGATTCCAGTCTAACATAAACCAGTATAAAACATGGAGCGACACAGTATCCTTTGGAAAGCATCAATGGCTCTGAAAACATAACTACTACATACATAAGCGATGATATTGTGAATTTTCTTGACCTTTTTGCCAGGTAGTTTGATCTCCCAAGATGACTGCAGTGAAGTTTCACGGAGTTAGATTCGTAGAGAATGTAGCGTGAATTCGTTCAGTCGTTTTTGCATAGAATAGAAAAGAACATAATTCTCTAAAGTACTTACATCATACGAATTATCTACAGATATATAAATTTTAAATAGGGTGACATAATAGGTGATTTTTAATTTAACAGTACGGGGTGGCAAACGCGCAAACTGTAAACATTAATTCAACATTGATTCTAGATCCCCTGGTGTAGAAACCTTTGGTTGGTTAAAAAAAACTGCTGTTTCTTTTGGTTAGTTGTCAATAAAAAGGAAAAACGACGAAAAGTTTCAACGCAGGGGGTTCAGAATCAAGTAGTTAGTAAAGTAAGTAAGTACGATGTCCGTGCCACCCTGTTAAGCTTTTCAAACCAACTTATTATGATATTACAGCCACACCTTTCACACATTAAAACCGTCATTCAACAATACATTTCACACCGCCTGTAACCAGACGTAGCAACGTGTTGCAGTAACCAACGAGAATGTTACAGTAACCTACATCGGCCGTCACAGTGCCCTGTTCATGACGCGACATGAAACACCATGTCGCATTCAACTCACTTGGGGTAGGGAGCGATGTGTATTGTCGCAAAATATGAATCGTGGGTTTGTAATAAATCTGTGTGACGAAAGTTGGAAGTTGGGTTGATTTGATTGATTAATAAATAATAAGCTGTCTGTTTAATTGAGATGAAATGAAACCTTCTAGCTGACATTTGTTTGAGTCAAATATTTATAATATGTAAAAAAAAAAAAAACATATTTTCCCCGTAGGTAAATATTTCAACAATTTTTTCACAACAACTCTTGGGGACTTTACACCCCATAAAACCCTGTTTAGGGTGTAAAGTCCCCAAGAGTGTAAATAGCTACTAGTTTGGGGGCATCGATCATTTTGATAATTGGTGTTGATTTATTTTGCAATTCTCTTGCTGTCTGGCTGTACTTAAGATAATCACGCATTGATTCTGCAAAAGAGTAGAGAGAGAGAGTACCTATACTCACACTTCGCCAATTATATTTTAGTCCCTTTTTAAAAGGGGGAACCTGCCATCAAATAGGTTAGGTATACATGGCTTTGTCTCAGTACACTTTTCCTGTTGACAGCGATGTGGATGTTTTTTTTTGTGCTCTATGAATCTTTTCCTTCTTTTATAAAGGAATTTAAAAAGGAGGGGGTTCTCAATTCGTTTGTTTTTTCTTGTTTGTTACATCAGAACTACGTCATTTATAAACGTATTTGAAAAATTGTTATTATGTTTGAAAGGGTATACTTACCGATCTAATAACTTCCTGACACTGTTATTTACTTAGCAGGTGAAGGTATACGAATTTGTGTGGGGTAGATACCACAGATAAAAAGTGAAAAATAAAAAAAACTACAAAGTGAAAAATATCTTTATACTTAATTTCGGAAGTCGGTGTCAGAAAACGAAAATACAAAACAGAAGTCGGTCGTTTTTCTTAAATTAAGTTTTAAGTTAAGTTTAAGGCTATTTTAAGCTTGTATATTATGTAAATTTTATAGTCTATAACTCACTAGGTATTGAATGTAAATTAGTAACAAGTCTGCTCACCCAGTGCAACACAACAATCCATAAACTACATTCACAGAACCATGAACAACAACTCACAATGAATGTACTTAACTAGGTACCTGTTGAGATAAGTCTCAGATTTGATTCCTGTTTCGGGCACTTTGCCAAGCGGGTCAAGAGTATGAGCGCGTATATATTTCATAGTACGTATCAAAACAAAGAATGGGTAAACAGAAGAGGTGCTTTTGGGAATCCGTTTTTTTACTAGTTGCCAACTTTTTATGACCACGATGATGATTTTACACGTGTATCTCGGTCAGGAGTGATGATATTGTACAGAAATGATATTTTATTCCGTAAATTATTTTGTGTCGGTGAAGGAAAACTTTGAAGAAACCTGGATTTATAGTAAATAAAACTAGCTATAGGTATGATTATGATTGAATGAAATCTTGATATAGTTTATGATTGTATATAAATTAGGAATGATTAAATTCAGGCGTACCGAATTTATAGTCTTTTGTATGAATAAGTGTGAAGACACGTTTTCGTTTTCGAATCTTAGTCACTAGGTACCTACTTTTTTAACTGCCCCGTTGGTCTCGTGGTCACAAAGAGCGAATGCTGAGCGTGACCTTGACCTATCACCCGATACCGGCTTAAGGTCGACTAACAACCTTGTATACTTATTAATGCAATACATAACATCACGCATGTAATCTCAGACAGGTTAGGCACTTAACAAATTTGGCGAAATTGGTTATAGGTGCGCCCTATAACCAATTTCGCCAAATTTGTTAAGTACTACTAAGTAGGTACTTATTGAAATACTTAGAAAAGCAAAGATTACAAGAACCAAAGAAACCTATCCACAACTAAATGTATGCATACGAATAGGTGTACAAACCGCTTAATATCCTGCTACACGTTGAAATATTCACAAGTAACCACAAAATTCAATTTGTAGTCAGAAAACCCGCTTCTACTCAGACTGAGCAGAATGAAAACACTTCGGGAGAGTAAAAAAAAGGGGAGGTTGGGGTGTTTTGTACGAGGAATTAAATACGGGTGGAAAGGGGGCAAGAAAAGTGGGAAGACGCCGGATGATTAATTATTAGTTTGTGTGTGTTACGTCCGAAGATAGGGGAGAATCGGGTGCCTGTGTGTCCGAAGGGGGAAGCTGCCCCGAAGGGGGCGATATGTTTTTATTAATTACATTGATTCATTATGTGTTATAGTTAGGTTGCTGTGATCTAATTACTTGTTTTAATGAAAGTGTAAGATCTTTTGTTGGCTGCTTCATTTGTGGGTTTTATCTCCCAATGGTCCCCATAGGTCTGTAGGAGAAGAAACAAAGGCAGACATACTTACGTGATCAATCATAAAATTAAAGTCTTAATACTGGTCTTCATTGTGTTTGCCAGAGCTACTGCTAGCTAAGCCTGAGGTGCTGGTTTCGATTCCTGTGTCGGGAAAAGTGTTATAAGGTTTTTTCATCTCAGTAGCAGCCCGGTTGATGACAACAGGCTCGCCCCCTATTACCTGGGACTTAAGAGGACCACAGTATATGATCCACTGCAGTAAACAAAATCAGAAAAATATATAGAATTCTACAGGATATATGCTAGTTAGATGGTGTGTTGAAAACGTAATACAACTAATTTGATACGTTAGAAAAAATCACGAAGATTATTAATAAAAAACCCACTAATAAACATTCAGAAAATTCTACAAGCAACAGATACGTAATATATACTGTATTTATTTTTTGTCCAATCAATGGCTTTTTTCTAAATAGATAACTGCTTCATTGTTTGCAATTAATTACCAGCGTTGTGTCATCACGCTTCTCTTTCTTTTCTATGCAGTCTGACAGTGACCGCACTTTAGCTCTTGTCATCCTTCTTAGACATAACTTTCGAAAGGTTGGTGTACTTTAAGTATACGTACTCTCTGCCTTACCCTTCAGGGATTATAGTCGTGATGCTATGTTGTGTAATACAGGAAATAATTGATCCCAAAATGCTTAAAGGTTTCATTTAAGACGTTCCTAATGGAAGACTTATCTATAAGATGACTAGCTGACCCCGCAAACGTTGTTTTGCAAAAAAAATTTTTTTTTTTTTTTTTTTTGAAAAATAGATGTTGGCCGATTCTCAGACCTACCCGATATGCACACAAAATTTCATCAAAATCGGTCAAGCCGTTTCGGAGGAGTGTGACACGAGAATTTTATATATTAGATAGAAGATATAGTACATAAGCTACTCGTCTATTAATACGTTGAATGGTTTTGAAAGATAAAAATAGATGTTCTAAAGATAACATCGACCATCTAAAGCGAGTCTTTAGCTTACAATGTCATGCTTCTCTTGATTCTACTACCTACTTTATTGACTAAAATGTCGAGTTTTTGTACTGAAATAACCAACTTCCTGATCTGATATCAGTTTTAGGACATTGTTACTTGTTAGAGTAAATATGGATAACAGTGATTACACGCAGATACCTACTACCAATATTTAGTAGTAAATTAGCCGATTTTGTAGGCCCGATCCTGGAATTTGTAGCCCGTAAAAAAGTTACAGGAAGTTTAAGGTTTTTATTTATTTTGTAAAACATAGGATGTGAAGAATGAAAAAAATAAGATTGTTCTTCAAAAATAAAACGTACATTACAAAAATTATATGACATAGAATACACGTACAAAGTGGGCAAAATTTGTCAATTTGTCCATTGCTTGATGTCGAACCAGAGACCAAAGACAATATTAATTGCGTTAATGTTACGACAGTGGCTAATGACAACAAACTTACAATCAAAACAAAAACAAAATGCCGATTGCAGAGTAGAAAAATAACTACTTTTATATCAATAACAAGAACAAAAAGGCCGTTCGTCGCATCTGTGCAAGAATAGGTCGGTGCTCAGCAAAATGCTGGGACTTTGGACGAACCTATCGTTAACAGCGCCTATTTACAGCAACTCAAACTCAAAGCAGTTATTTCAATTAAAACATTTACGGGCACTTTTGAATCGTCAAGAAGTTGGTCAGTTAGAAATATGAAGCTAGTTGCCCATTTCAAAGCGTAGTAGCCTATGGAGAAGAACAGGCAAGGAACTCCATAGACACTCCACACAAATATTAGTTACATCATTAGTGTTGATCTTATATTATGTGAGAACGATTTAAAAAAGACGCACACGTTAAAAGCGTCCAGGGTGCAGCAAAAAAAAATACAATCCAAAAATTAAATAATTAAAATAAGCCGTGGCAGCTAAGAGATGACCAGTCCAACTTACCGCGCCCGTTTACGAACATGACGCATGGATCAGCACCATTTAGCTCAACCGTTTTGAAGGGAGCTAAATGATCCAACTACCTCTCAAATGATGTTGATAATGTAGGTAAGTATACAAAGTGTTATCGAAATAACTGCAAACTTGAAAAAGGATCATTGCACTAATCAGATAAATTTAATAATTTCAAGGCGAACAGCCTTAAAATAATAATATGGAGGTACAAGTATACAGGGTACCAGGGTACAGGGGAACATGACTATGGACCCACTTGCGCGGTCAAAATGTATGGAACGAAATATTGGGTAGGTAACAGGTTGTCGACGAGGGCGGGAAATCATCAAATGACTTCTCCCGCTCTAGGAGCGGGAGGGCGTGTCAGACTTTTACTGACTTAAAACCACCCGTGTTCCTTCAGTTGCCTGTGCCAGGGCCACGGTATCTCTTTCGAACAACCCGCGACCCAGGCAGGCGACGATGTCCCTAACACCCAATATAGAAAAGGAGGTGGAATGATCATATGGCATCATAAAAATTAAGAAAAATTTTTGCTTGGGAAACATCCCAGAAGAAGTGAAAAAAAAGGTGTCTGCTCAAATCTACGTAGTGCATTACGGCCCTCTCCCACTCACATAGAGAAGGCTTCTGTCCCATCAGTGGGAAGGTTATAGGCTGATTATAGATAGTGGATGACCAGGTGGTATGACTACTTTCAATCGGGGGCGACCTGATTGTTTCCCACCCAAAAATATGTGACCAATTATAATGGAGTTGAAAAGACAATTTACACTTATGAAAACATGACCTTAATTAAATTGAATCCCAAAACATTAAGGCCAAATAAAAGTGCATTACTTTAATTTAAAGCTCGCTATTAAAGTGGTTTTAATTAAATGTAGCCGGGCATTCATTTTGACAAACAGCACGTATGCAAAGTGGAATGTTTTATAAGATACGTTAAATTTTAATGGATTAGGCAGACAAAAGGGTTGTAGAATAGTAATGTTACAATTTAGTGCTAATATTTTACATATTATGCAAAGGCTCCTCTGTAAATTAGGAGTGTGTTCACGGCTTAGTGCCGATTTCACAAATGAAACTGAACGCGATCAGCACTTTTAAATCCAGTTTAAGTGCTGTCAGCGCCAATATTCTATAACATATTTGACACTGACAGATGTGACGTTTTAGATGTGCTGAACGCGATCCGTTTCATTGGTGAAATTCCCCTTAAATCAGATTTGGCAAAATAAATTAGAAGGTTTGGTGCAGAGGTTGAGTTTGATCCAAAACCTATGCACTTGGTTGTGCACTCACTCAGCTATGTTTAGCTTTGTTTAGTTGAAAGATCTAACAACCTGTGTAAAGCAGCATGTTAAGAGACAATATGTACTGATTTATAAGTTTATGTACATTTCAATTCTGTAAAATACCTAATCATAGAGTTCCCATTAATACCTGATAGTGATTGCAGTATGTTGTTATTTAAGGCGAATATGACTCATCCACTTAACAATCATGTTGTTCCATTCTTCTTTTGTAACTTACTACACAAAGTCCTAGTTAATATTTTAGGAAACACATATACTTACTACTTTCACAATGTTTGTAAATATGTGAGCGCCATGTACCTCACGTGATCTGTCTTTGCTTATTTTAAATTATTTTTACCTATTTGTGGTATAGTATTTTAATTCTAGGTTGTATAGTATTTTTACACAACATATTGGCAAACATTTTAAAAGAGTAACGGTGGAGTTTCTTGCCCCTTCTTCTCCATACGAAACTACTTTTTGGAAGGGGCGCCTAGAATCAATCCTATTTAAATGAAAATTTTGACGTTCAAAAGTGTATTTTAGTGCCTATTTGAAATTAAAGCTTTGACTTTGACTTTGAAAGGAAGAAAGGAGATTTATTCATAGACAAGAACAAAGCGCAATCAACATAAAAAATACATTCCAAATACAAATCAAATTAATCTATCGACAAACTTCCATTTTATGTTAAAGATAGAAATGTGTTAATACTGTTCACTTAAAAATCTTAAGTTAAGTGATAACTCAGTAACCTAACTACTACAAGGTACCTCATACTAGTCACTACTCTGTAAGTTATTAAAAACGGTATGTGCAGTGTGCTTATCGCATCTCTTAATGTATAATTTAAAAAGTGTAGGAAATTCGTTAGGCTACACAGACAAAAAAGGAATAAGTACCGAACAAGTCCCAAAGCCCAATATTTCGAATAAAGAATCATTACAATAAGAGCAAAGAGAATCAAATTCGAACTTCTTTTATTTCATATTCCGAATTTCGAAAAGCTGACATTACAATTTCAAACGTTCAAGGATGAAAGAATGAAAAGTTGCGTTTGTTTCGGCAGTCGTTTGAAATGTATAAAGATTATGTATATGTAATATATACATAATCTTTATACATTTCAAACCCACATATACATTTATACTAAATTCGTTGAATAATTTCCATTTTCTCCCTAGACGTAGTTCATTTCTTATAAAGATTGGTCTACACCACGCTACTTACCAACTTAAAAAAAAAAAAATCAGTATCATTGATTTTAGTGGCATTGTATTTAAAAGTTGGTTTAGCAAGAAGAGACGTTGCATTGAACCTTTCACAGATAATTTAAAAATTGGGTATAAGTACAACATATAAGTAAAATAACACACATAATATCACGCCTGAAATCCCAGAAGGGTTAGGCAGAGGTGTCACCCGCATTTCGCCAGTTATGCTTAAGTCTATTGCCATCAACCGGGCACAAATCCAGACTCCAGGCTGGGAATCGAACCCAGGACCTCATTCATGCTCAGCAGTAGCTCTTGCGACAACTAGACCCACGAGGTAGTCAAAAAGCATAAGTACGAAATATTGTAAAACATTTTAAAAGAGTAACACAGTGGAGTTTCTTGCCCATTCATCTCCATACGAAACTACCTTTTGGTAGCGACAACTAACTAACTAAATGTTGACCTTCAAAAGTGCCATTTATGTGCCTATTTGAAATAAATGATTTACTTTGACTTCAGGAGACCAGATCTGTTTCAGCAACACCTTTACTTCTAACAAATTCGACCTAAAACAACTAAACGGTAGGTACTTTGTTGTTTCTTGTAATTTGTACAACTTCTTTAAGTAAGCTTACTACACCCAAAGTTAATCCCTAATCTACGATATAACGTAACCTCTTGACATTTCAAACACGAAAAATAGTACCAAAAAAATAACGAAGCTCTGTGTGTCCCAGCTTTAAGTCTCCCGTTCCAACATTTTTGTCTTTTTCACGGCTTCAATTTAAAATTTTATTTCCCCGCTTGACCCAAAGGGGAAGACGGGGTGGGGGGAGGTGGGCCAGAAGACACTCATTATGACCAATTTCACCCGACTGTTTTTCCTACCATTGTTGGTGTACTGATGGCTCATTTCTACCCTTTATTTCAAGTTTTTGTTAAGATATTTCAGTCTGCGGAAAGAAAACTTGGGCTATTTTTGTTCACTTTTCCCCGTTCTCCCTCCGTGACAATTAAGCACTAAGAAAATGGGTCGGTGTTTTATAACGGTTTTGTCTACTTTGTTATTTTGATTGTGACTGAAATTAGCAGCCGCCATTGTCATAATTGTTATTCGCAAATGTATTTTTATTCGAACTATTGCATTTAATTAACGTTCCTAATTATTATTCGAAATTATAACGTCACGCCTTGAATCCCAAAAGGGTTGGGCAGAGGCGTACTTTTTAGTACACCCACATTTCGCCAGTTATGTTAATATAATTATAACAGTTATGTATTTATTATGCGTATTCTATACTTAGGTTATTCTTCACTACATTAACTTAAGTCAGAAATACTTCAAAACTTAGTTACTTGCATGAAAAATACCAGGGAAGCATGGAAGTGAAGGGGCAAAAAGAAATGCGTACAATGTCCTTATCGCGTCCGCAACGCTCGCTCTGCTTATTTTAAAAACATTGTAAAATGAATGAGGAATTCAATCTCAAGCTTTATTTTCACATTAGTACACTTTCTTACTGTTTAAGTATTTTTTTTAATTTAATAAATTAAAGCTATTTCTATAGTCAATAGAAATAGTTTACATGTCTTATAGTACAAACATACCACACAAACCATTGCGGGTTTAACAGCGGAATGGCCAGTAAGTAGCTTTACGTAGTGTTGTATAATTAAAAAAAAAATGTCCTACTTACAATTTTCGGTAAAAGATAAACATTACCTATCGTCTTGTATAAAATAAACGATTAGGTTTTTTTTTTTTTTTTAATGATTTCTTATATAAATAAGTATCTACTCGAGTTTTGTTTTTTTCCAGTAAGTACAGTTTTTTTTTTCTGTCAAAATTTATATAACATAGCCAACATAGGTCCTCAAGTTAGCCTACTTATTTTGTTGTAACCAAGTGAAATAACACCTCTTCCTCGCTCTAAGTTACACTTATTTTCTTCCACACAAGTTGCAAACCGCAAGTTAGTCACAAAAGCAACAGGCTTTCACAGAAGACGCTTTCCGTTTCCGACGAAATCAAACTCAAACTCAATAGCCTTTATACACAGCTGTCTTGTGGAAACATCTTTTGAAGATTTCCACAGAATATTATGTTGAAAGTACTTAGTAAGTGTATGGATTTTTCATATAGAATACACGTATGATATGAAAACTATTAATGTACGTAAGAGCTTTAACTTAGTGGGAAAATGTCAAGATCCTGAAAACCCTTGTCATTAATTTTAGCCTTGAGGAAAATTAAGCAAAAAAATAACAAACTCATCCCTTGTCTACTTAAAAAGAAGTTTTCTGCGCAATGAGACAATTTACAGACTGACTGTAATTTTATTCGAGAAAAAATAACACTCAATTTTTTATTCGAACGAAAATATTTGAATCTAGTTATCTATTCTTTCAAGAGTTAATGAAAACGTCACCCTCTTAGTCCAAAACTACATAGTCGTAATCCACCCTCAAAGAAAAAACTAAACATCTAATATTACCGAAAAAAATTGACGAGGGGTGGTTCCTCTCCCTGGCCAATTTAATGTGCACGGCTGTATTGATTCTCCGGCATTCTTTCACACAGGCGCGGAGGAGCCACCCCCACCCGCCACCCCACTTCCGTCACCCTACACGAACTTGGGATAAACTCGGATAAGACTTTTTCGGGATATGGTCATCTCTATTTTTTTTCCGGCTCGTTATTCGAAATTGGGAGTTGGTTTAAAACGGAAAAGAGGATGCGAAAATAAAAAAAAAACCCGAACACATTGAGATTTAATTATTCTTTTTTTGAAATTTTCATTTGAATGGATTTGAAAATTTCTTCGAAAATCTAATTTTTTTATAGAGTTGACAGACGACAAATAACTTTTTTTCCATCCAGATAAAGAAAAATGATAGCACTGAACGTTAAGCCAGTATTTTGTCTTAAATAGAGAAGGTTAACTATACAACAATGTAGAATATTGTAAAACATATAAAACCCGCATAATACAGAGTCCAAAACAGTAATTCTATGGGAAACAATACGTCATCCAAACTGCACACAAAAATTACACTCTGTAAACAAGATGAATAGAATCTAGCACTGTCACCAAATAAATATAATATGTGCTCCCAGCAACGCAACAGGTCTAAAAGCGGCCTTGCAAATTTAACACAACCTAGTAAACTTAGTCTGGATTTTAATTCACTTATTGTAGACTTTTGTGCATTTTGAAGCTTAACTTAATATATCGAGTACCTACATACCTAAGTGTGTGTAAGGTGCTTAATGGGCTTGAAGAATATGGCAACTGCCAATAATAGGGATGAGCTAATGGTAATATTCTGTCAGAATGAAACTACTATTGTTAAAACCTATAGCATGAATATAACTGACTACAACGGCCATAGTATTCCAAATCCGAAAAGCTACAGTTAAAAAAACTCTACTCAATATCATCCATAAAGACTAGACTACAGACACAAAAACCGTTCAGCTAAACCTGTTCATAAAACAAATTTTCAAATTACGAAAACCAACGTTCAAAATTCGAAAAAAGAAAAAAAATGAACAACATAAGCCTTTACTCGGTTCATGATAAACTCGTATCAAACGGCGGCCAGCGCCAAAACTAGCGATCAACAAAAACAAAAGCACAACGCAACAGGTAAACCAACTTCGCACAGCCTAACAAAATTTAACACAAAATACTCGACGAAACACCAGCCTGAATATCGGCATCGTCCAACTAAAGTTACTCTGTGACAAATTCCGTAGATGACACAGAAGAACACAACCGCATTTATAAAACTATGCACGAAATAACAGTTGTTAAATATTTAAACGTGGCTCAAAGTTAGGTATTCTGTGACAACGAATGCATTCCATATGCTCGAAATTTAAATTCAAACAGGCGTATTTGGTTGCGAGATTTGAATTTAAAATCTGAATTCGAAGTCGTCATGTATGATTTGCCTTTCTATTTTTTAGAGACAAATAATAAAACATCCATTAATAGGTATTCTTAGACATTCCTCGAGTTAGAATCTAAAAGTAAAATGCATGAAAATCTATGTGTCAATGATTTCTATTAACTGCATTTTCGTCATGCTCTCATATTTTTTTATTAGACTCTTTTTGATGTCCGTTTCACCGCACAATGGGTGTCGGTTGGCACAGGCGCGACCGAACTTCCCGCCTATTGAATTTTCGCCTACAAAGGAAAGTTTTCAGGAAACGTACCGGGTTACTTCGCTCACCCTGTTTTATATTTTAGTTCAACTTTGACGAAATTGTTTAACGTATAGTGTGTTTCAATTAAAGTTTCCATTCAGCGTTCCATTATGTAAATTTCGACACGAATTCGTATGGAAATTCTTTTTCTTAATTGCGCATCGAACGCCGTTGTAAATATAAATTAATTTAATAAATAATAATAAAATCGAGCAGTGCAGGCCACCAACGAAAACCGTTGGAAACTAATTAAAAACATCAATTCCCCGCGCCACGCTACGGGGGAATATTTCAAACGCACGCACACATACGCACACCCCACCCCCATGCACACACACACACCCAAGACGCACACAACAGTTAAAAATAAGTCCCGGGCCATATCCGCGTGAGAGAATGGTCCCGAGACTGCTGTACGACAGAATACGGTATCTAGTAGAAATAGGGTCAGTATTATTTACAAGGGGTTTGATTATGATTGCCCCCTATCTATTCTCCCGAATAGATAGGGGGCTACGAATCGATTGTATGTGTGGGTGGGGTTCTATTTTCGAAATAGTGCGTGCGTTTATTTAACTCGAAAAATAGCTCGATAACAGACTTTAATGATTATTTACTAGCGCTAGTTAACATAGGTACCTACTAGAATGGTTATAGAAAGATGGCTTGATTACAAAATAATGACAATTGAAATAGATTTTTATTTTCAGTTTGCCTAAAGCAATTTCGTAACTGAACAAAATTGAAAACAACACCCGAATCTCTTCAAAACAGCTGCCAGTCCAATTTCAATTAAAACCCAAACAAAAAACAACATTGTCCGAAACAATGACATATTCTAAACTAATTTAAATAAAAATACACATTCCACCTATCGGGTGTTGCCGCTCAACAGTTGCCCAGTTCTAGAACTTATCCGCGGGGAGACGGGGATAGGGTTCCGTCTTAAGGCTGAGCGGGACGGAGCTCAAACCGAGTTATCGTAAATTGATCTGGGAAGGGTGGCGGGCGCGGCGGCCCCAAATTTGACAACCATGGAAATTGGCGGGAAGCGTTATTGGTCGCCGATTCGAATTTTTTAAAACTCTTTTTTTATGTGTTTGAATTTAGAATTGAGATTTTAGTTTGAATAATTCGAAATGATAGATGAGCTTATTATTCTGTTTTCGATTCGAATGTGAATGTGAATGCAATATATGTGGTTGACACAGACGCAGAAGTAGGCAAGGCATGTACCTTGTATAATTAATCTTCGAAATCAATACGCTACACGTGTCTTCTGGCGATGCCCCAATACAGGCGATGTCATTATCATATAAAGATGCGATCACTCTCTAAGTCAAAATTGTGAGGAATATACACAAATCAAAATTCACGATAAGAAAATTTGAATTTCCAATCGTCTACTCGCACTTCGTTATTCGAAATTAGGAATTACAATTTATGTGAATCGAGAATCGGCCACATAGCTTGCAACTGGGTCATGTAGGTCAAGGGATAGCAAATGGAGATTTAGTATTTATTTTCATGCTTTATTATTATTGCGATACCGAACAACCTCGATGGTATCCATAACAATGTATAGGTTTAGCGAAATAACCCTTTGTGTCTTAGATGATCCCGGCTCCTCACGTACAAGCGGCCTCATAAAAGCTTGCACACACCAACATCTTAATAACAGAATCGGAACGCTTCGAGCGATTTTTAAAATAAGAATATCATAACTGGCCACCGAGGGGCCCCTGAGGGGGGGGGGGTGGATTTCGGAAGAACGTTCGCACCCCCCTCAAGTTTTTAAAATAAGAAAATTTCGGTGGAGCGTGATATTTTTAAAATAAGAACCTCTTTCGTGGCATATTCCGTGGAGAGAGATTTTAAAATAAGAATAGTTTCGCGATACCCCCCGGCCCCCCGTTCGTCTGGAGTTTGAAATAAGAATTTGGGGGCCAGATTCGGGTGGTTCGGGCATATTCGGTGGGTGTCGGGTGTTCTTGATGAGGATCGGAAGTTTTTCGTAGAATTTCGTTAGCTCCTTTCGGGTTCATTGACCGTCGGGTTCGATACTTCGATGAATGTTATAGTAATTGAATAGAGTACACTTCTTATTTTGCTTGAGGTGCCGACTTTGATATTCGAAGATAGCCCGGCTCGTTCGAGCAATAGGAGTTAATGAAATTTTAGTTAGTGGGTCGACTCGATCGGTGGGAAATTGATTTAAGTTTGACCTCGGGTTTCAGAATGTTTGGCATTTTGAGGTAATAGGTTTCGAGAACAACGAAGTTCATATTTATAGTAGGTTTATATACCTACGTAGTACAAACCAGATTATTCTGAGTATTCAGGTTCTCGTTTTCATTTGTAGTGACAAAAATATCCAGTGAGTAATAAAAGCAAGCCAAAATATTGGGGTTTATTTTTCGCGGGAAACACATTTCTGTGTAACGGCTCAGGGGTTTTGTGGAGCGAATTTATTTCCATTGTGCAAATGAAAATGAACGTGACTGCCCAATATTATTGTTGTATAACTTGCGAATCTATAAATTTGACGACTTATGTAGGTAGGTAGAAGGTCAGCGATGATGGAATGTTCGAGAAAGTTTTTGTGGGAAAGCTGGATTGGCTGGTGTGTTCTTCTGTGTGAAGGTTCTTGATTATCTGTGTACTTAAGATTGACGCTGCATAGTGAGTATGTATGTAGGGTATAATGTATTTCCTATACACTCCTTTTCGATACACTCCGGATGTTTTCAGGAAAATTTTGCGGGCCAATGTACATTGGCCAATTACACATTTGCGGGGCACTCACTGTCACTTTTTGGTACAGCCATTATTTGTGTTTAACATATGCAAGTTTTGTGTTAATTAATACAAATACATATGTACATATTATACAGATCGTTTGTCAATGTAAGATTCTCTAAAACGGAGTTAGAGAAATATATATATACCTACTTACCATATTCAATAACATGCCAATTTTAACCAAAGACTTTATCTAGACTATTAGGAATACACATGTTTACGAATTTCTGGAAACCAATTATCTCTAGTAAATCATAGACAACATGGAAGTGTCTGTATGTAATGTCGAAATTACAGCTTTTTACTAAATGCATTATATGAAAGTACACATATACCTACTGACTTTTTTTTTGTTTGTCTGTCTGTCTGTATGTTCCGGCTTATCTCCGAAACAGCCCGACCGATTTTGATGAAATTTGGTATGGAGACACTTTGAACCCTTAAGGATATATGCTACTTTTATCGAACAGACGTGTGCGGAAGCTAGTTTCTAAAATAAATTTCTGAAATGAACCTACCCATGAACGGCTGCATCGATTGGCTACTTCCATAATTACTGTAAGGTACACCATGCTTGCCTGTTCTGAAATCTGTCTTTTGTTTCCAGGGTTGTCGCACGAGTGCCATGGCGGAGTGCTCGTTCGCGCGGTGCCAGCAAGAACGTCGCGCGATACGCAAGGAACTGCAGCGCTGGACCAAGAACATGGTCTACATATTGGGTGAGTGGCAACATTGATTTTAATGCTCTCGGTTTTTTGACGGTGCAAATAAGTTCTATGAAATAATAGTGCATTCTCGTTATGAAGCAAAGACTTGACTTAAAGGCTTCAGTAGCCAGGTAATTAAAGGCAATAAAAACGGTTTTTTGATCTCTTATCTAGCTTGAAGTGCAGACGACTATAATGCATGCTCGGTAGAAGTAATATTTTTTTACTCGTGGCATTGAGACTTACGGTTATAGATTTAAATCAACGACAGAAATTCTATATTTAAAAATTTCATGGTTCGAACCTAATCGAATTGAATTTTAAATTGGAATTCGTATTTATTTCAAAATACGAAGAATATACCTATTTAATTTCAGAATTCGAATATGAATTTTGTAAATTGGAACATGAAAACCAAAATGCTTTCATACATACATACGAGATGATGATAATTATATTGAAAGTAGGTAGGTAAATCAATCAACGCTAAACGTCATGTTTTTTTTAAAATAAATGATTATGTACACAAAATTTAAATGTCCACATTTAAAGCTTCTAAAATAAAAGTCAGCATTCAACCATTTTAAATATCCAACGAAAAATTCCCTCCATTTTGTCACAAGCTTATAAAAGAGCAACACTACACGAAACCTGTGCTTATCTTGCCACACTAAAAATATCCAGTGAAACCAGTTACATTCTCGTTCACTGAAGCAACAGTGTTGGCTCAGGAGTAAAAAAAAAATGGAGACTGAACTTTGTACGATGAACTTACGGTTTCTGAAATCTCTGGTTGGTATTCAAAAATAAGTTTTACAAGCCATTCAGGTGTATAATGGTTTTATTGACCTAATCGCTACTGCTGAGCATGAGGTCCTGGGTTCAATTCCCAGGTCGGGCAACGTGTTATTGGGTTTTTCTATCTGGAATTTCTCAGTAGCAGCCCGGAGTCTGGATTTGTGCTCGGTTGATGGCAATAGGCTCGCCCCCTATTACATGGGACTTAAAATATAACTGGCGAAATGTGGGTGTACTATAGGTACACCTCTGCCCAACCCTTCGGGGAAACAAGGCGTGATGTTATGTTATGTTTATGACCTAAAAATGGTCATAATTTGGTCTGGCTGGAGTCATATAGGACTCCAGCCTAAATTGACCTGCAAGGTGCCATACAGAAAAAAAAATGTTTACATTAAATAGTAATGCACCAGGTATTATTGGACTAACCTTAAATCATAGGCTGTAGTTTTTGGATGATACATTTTTGTGTTTTAAATTAACTAATAGGGTCAGCTGGAGCGTTCAAAGTTCTCAATCTTATAAATGTAACATAGCTTGTATACGTATGCGTGAATGTTGAACCTACTGTACGTAGCCCACCTAGATTATAAGTGAATGACGTCGTCTCCTATCATTTGAAACTTGGATATTATTTGATTATATTTAGTAGTTAACAGTTCTAGTAAATAATTAAATTGGAGAAAAAAACTTGTAATTTACGAAATTCTCCACCAGTAGTGTCTTGTCTGTGCTCGCGTCAGTGAGACGTCACCCACATAGTCTTACTTTCTAGAAGTGCGATCGCGATTATATAAAGTGAAGTCTCTGGTTAGTATATACTCCTGTGACGTTAGTTCGTGAAAATTTTGTACACCAACTTGTATGAATTTTGTTTGTGTGTTTATTTGTTTTACGGCCTTATTGCAATTCTCGTTTTAGGCTTATATATAGAAGTAGCTTTTGACTAGAGTTTGGAGGGTTATTGCGCACTTCTGTGTGCCTTGGGGCAGGTCTGGTTTTGAGTGGGATCTATTATCAATATTTTGTAATGGCTAATAATGTTGGCTATAGGCTAGTTAATAACGATTTTATCTACTTAATTATTGACTGTGGGTTGGCTAGTAGCAATGAGTTCGACAGAATTTTGGTAGAATCTTTCTCATCTCAATTAGGTTTAAAAAAAATATACTAAAGCACTTTGAACATCAGTATAAAAAGCTAGTATATTCTTGTTATTTTTATCGTTAGGCTACATAATCCCACATGTGGGCAAATGCTATGGTTATCTATAACATGTTTTCGTAATTATGGGTCAAAAATATAGTTCTATCTATCGAGGTTGAACATTTTTTTTTCTATACTTTTTTAAATGCTGATTATGCAAACGAATCCCCTTCCTCGTTATAAAAACTTTAAACTAGCCATGCAGTCATCGATATGACTGATAATTTTTTAGAATCTGGGTCAGAGGTCAGTTGTACACGTTTAGGTAGTCGCCTTTATTTTCAGCGTTGCATGGCTAGTTTAAAGTTTTTTTTTTATCACGAGGAAGGGGATTCGTTTGCATAATCAGCATTTAATGTCCCCCACTGCTGGGACACCGGCCTCCTTTCGGTGAGAGGGAGTGGGCCGTAATCCACCACGCGGGCTCAGTGCGGGTTGGTAGATGTCACATGTCTTCGAGTTTTTGGTTCTGGAACATGCCAGTTTCCTCAGCATGTTTACCTTTACTGTTTTGAGAGCATTGGAGATGAAATAATTGATACAAAGTAAAGCGTCTGTCTGGGTTCAAACCTACAACAAATTGAACAACCTGCAAATTACACAAATTTGCCCGATTCACTAATAGATCCTTTGCAAGTCATAAATTTCAAGGCGTACCCTTCGTATGTATAATGATTAACTTAATTGCAGAATATGGTAAATTTTGGTGGTCATTGAAACTTAATGAAGTAAGTACTCTAAGTGGTGATAAAAAAATTGCGTGAAAGAGATCCTTACACTTAACTGCATAGTTTTTCGGGAATTTTAAGATTTTAATAATAAGTAGGTACCTATGTCATTTGTTGATTAGATGATGATGCAGAAGAATCATAGTGGTTATGTGAATTTGCGTTAGCATCAGCGAACATATCTCAAAAACTTATCATACAATGGCGATTTAACTCGTAATGGTGATAAGAATCACTGTAAAAGATGCATTAATCATGTCACTCTCTGTGGCTTAGGTATGTTAGACAAGGTCTTATTAGGGATTTAACAGTGGTGATTAAAATCTCAGTGGTGATTTGTATTGAATTATAAGATAAGACACTAGCTACTGCAAATACATCAGGAACCTAGTTATGTCAACTGTATGGAGTTCAGACTCTTCAGTGGTGATCAATATTTGTGAGCTTTGTGGTTATTTAAACTACGTAAAATATAAGACACTACTTCTATCATTTAACTTTATGAAACAAGTTTAACGAAGCTTTATTACCGAAATAGTGTTCGGACTCTGTATTTCTTATCACCATAAGAAATTTAGTGGTGATTAGAATTCGGCTTTAGCCCTAAAATTAGGTGCTGACCTCAATCGACACGTTCAACAAGACTATATCACCAAAATATCATCAGGTTTTCATCACCACCAAGAGTCTAAAACTCACCGTGGTGATAAGAAATCTGAGTGGTGATTAGAATTCGGCGCGTAAGAGATAAGGCTCTAGTCGTATCGCTGTACCTAATTCTACACGTGGTTATAGAGGCCAAGAGCGTTGCAGCGATCGATCCATAATGACCGCAGATCTGACGTCATGTGCAGGTTTTTTTTTACGACGATTTGAATATATATTTTTGAAGTATGGCGTGGTCTATAAGCGGTAATGTCGAAGATTTGTTGAAAATGCTTGAAGAAAAAATATGAACGATTGGTTTTTGAATATTGAAAGTAGACATTACCTTTACCATTTTATATATTGGTAAGTATATTTTCAGGCAAATTCTTTAGATCATCATTCTCTTGCCCTTATCACAATATACTTTGAGTCGGCATGCATAGACAGGCATTTTGTTGTCATAACTTTAGTAATACGTAACCCTTTAAATTAAGATGAAACCTAGATTTTAAGTAGGTTAAACTAACTTATGGACATCGCTACGTAGATCTAAAGATGATAACCACCGTAGGTGCACCCTAGTAGGTGATTTTCAGCCGTAAAAAAATAACAGATTTTTTTGAAAATATTTTGTCTCAGTCTTAACATTCTACCTATACCTACTTACCTAAAAGAAAGCGATTTTTTATTGTTGGGAGATGCAAACGTCTCCGAAACTCACAACGAATAATACGTTGTCTAAGTAGTTTTCCATGTTGTTCTTAGAATCCCCAAATATTCTCAAAAATTATAATATACCCTATATTGTAATTTTTGAGATTATTAATTTAAGCCAGGTTTTATTCAATCAAGAATCTCGTAGCAAAGTTTCATGGAGTTAATAGTTTTTTTGAGAAAAGTGTGACGTTGCAGCTCCCTTTGGCCCCTTTGCACTAGAACCATCCTAATCACCAATTCACTGTCAAAGTTTTAGGTATTACAACGAAATCGGGATTTCGAGCTTTTGTTGAGAGCAATATGAGCAGTTATTTACATTTAGATTTAAAAGAAACTGTCAATATACAACAGTGTTATTTTGAGATCTGGGAAACTGCAAAACGATTCTCTCATTTTCCCGCAACTAGAACAAACATTTAAAACCCACACTTAATCGAAATTCATCTGCGACCATTGTAGAGGGGTGCATCGGTCGCGGCAGCGCGCATGCGCCCTTCTGTTCTCTGCCAAACAACCTGTTGCAACCGGGACGGCGTGCACTAATGCAACTTCTCTCCCCGCAATCAGGAGCTAAATTATTCAATACCTAGTCTCCAACTACGGCTAACGTTTCGGAAAATCTAAATTCAAAATTCTAACTTAACAACACAAGTGCATACAATTTTTCAACAAGTAATACCAACCGCCGGACCCAAAATTCAAATTTCGAACGAACGTCTTGTAAGTGCGTCGCGAAGTCACGTCTTAAGACCAAGACGCCGTAGTGAAGTGCTCAGTGAAATTAATAGGTGCTTTTTAAATACCAATATTTTTTTATCAGTTATTCGTTGCGGATTTTAAATAATATTTATACTCGTGTTCACTTTAAAAAAGTGTGTTAAGTTGATGCGAAAGTTGGTTAAAGTAAATTTTGAAAATCTAATTTCGGGTTTCGGCATTCTAATTCGGTTGTGCAAGTAATTGCAGGCGGCTGGCGAAGTTTAGCGGCGTCTGGAAACGTGAAGTTGGCATTCGCAAGCAACAAGTGTTCGTCTGATGCCTTCCCGGGTAAATGTGCCACTGTTACGAGTTTGCATGCCCGCTGTGCCGGGATTAAGCTGCGTACTCCACGCCAGTCCCATGAATTCGGGATTTTCGTTGTTCAGTTATTCCTATTTGTTGATTTACTGCCAGTGTTGATTTAACACGTTCGTGCTTTTTCGCAGTTTCCGCAGTTTAAAATCTCATTGCTTATTTTTTTTCCCATGCATGCGGCCTATGTGTTACTTTTTTTGCGTAAGTGGGTGGGGCGTTCTTTTGTTTTAGTTAGGTGTAGACGTCACTCGCCATCTTAGGTCGGCAAAAAAGTGTCATGGCGTCTCGAACGGAAGTTAAGTTTTTTGTTCTAAATTCCAAGATCCGAGAGATCTAAGTGCATATTTTCATGACGGTTCTAAAAGGGGTTTCCTTATGTTTCCTCTTAAGATTTTTTTCAAGGAAGCCATAGTTCAAATGTCAGGTGTCAAGCTTCTAAATGCCAATTAAAAATATATTATCGTTTTTATTTTGGTCCGTGCATTTTTCTAGAAGCCGCTTAATGCCGTTATGAAAAAGAACTGTATTTCTTAAAAGTGGACATCTAATTAAAACCAATAATTCAACCATTTAAAAATGGGTATAAATTTTCCGACGGCATTTTCCTTCAAAGTTATTGCCCATTCCAGTTACGACAAAAATAAACATGGCCTCCTACACGATAGGTAAGTAAAATACATTAAGTATAACTAGAATAGGATGTTACTGATAAGCTAGAGGTCCTGGGTTCGTTTGCCAGGTCGGGTAAAGTGTTATTGGGCAACACGGAGTATAGATTTGTTCCCCGTTGACGGCAATAGACACGCCCGTAATAAATGGGACTTCAACATACGTAACTGGCGAAATGTAGGTGTACCACTACCTACGCCCTTCGTCAAAAACAGTCGTGATGTTATGATGATGTAATTCCCCAGATTTCACTGAATAATTTGTCCGTTTCACAAATTAGCGAACCAAATCTTATTTCGACATATTTTCCGGCCGCAACATTTTTCACTCGAATATTTCGTCCGCAGATTCGGTTTTGTAACTGACAACCTCTCGGTTCAGCGGTTAATAAACGTGGGATTCGGTTCTGTGTGCGACAGACACAGGTTCAAGTTGCGGAAATATAAAATTTTATCATGAGGTCGATTGTAAAAAGATTGGCATGCTGTCATATATTTTTTTGGCTTCGTTGTCAGGCAAATTGCTGTTCGGATATTTGGTTTCGTACCTATTACGTATGAGGAAGTGGGAAATCCGATTGTCCACATAGATTTTTAAATGATTTTGTTTATCAGAAACTTGATCTGAAACAAAATCTATCAGAAACAATAAATTATTATAACTAACTAGCACTTCGCCCGCGACTACGTCCGCGTGGATTTCGAAAAATAAAAGTAGCCTATGTTCATCAGACATAATTTCCGCTTCTAATGGTAAAACAAATTTTCAAATCGCTCCAGTAGTTTCGGAGCCTTTTCGATACAAACAAACAATCAAATCTTTCCTCTTCATAATATTAGTATCGATGTTGTTTTTTAAGATCGCTTGTAGTGATAAGAGCGCCCATTGCGTCATCACCCTTTGTAATATTTCTTCATTTATTTCTGCGAATTAAGAGTCGTAGGTTCGAACCCAGACAGGCGCTTTACTTGATGTAAATTATTTCATCACCACTGCCCTCAAAATGGTGAAGTAAAACATCGTGAGGAAACCGGCATTTTCTAGAACACAAAAATTCGAAGACTTGTGACATCCACCACGCTGCCACTCCCTCTCACAGACAGGAGGCCTGTATCCCAGCAGTGGGAAAATCATAGGCTGATTACGTGGTTATGTATGTATACAGTATTCTATTCTATAAAAAAAACACGTAAGCTCTAACTTTCAACGTCAAATACGGATCAAATTCCTGAAAATCTATGAAAAATCACAATTCCAGCGCATAGTTTCTCCCAACAAATTTGAATGTAGTAACCCAATCGGCCTACCCAAATGTCATTTCTTTGGTAATGTTCGTCGAATCGTTTAGCTCGTTTAGTTCTGTGTTGAGCTGCATGAGAACTGACAAATGCGTGCACTGACTGGACAGGTCCACTCATTCTGTCTGGTTCTTTCCTCAAAAGACCATTTCAGACACCAATCTACATGGTCTTCACATGATCTGACCAAGATCATGTCTGGACTTTAAAAGAGACTGTGACCTCTGAGTTTGTTTCAGCCTTTCCCAGAGTAGTCAGATAGGAAACGCCGATTTCATCTAGTTTTTTAAAATATGATTGACGTGTAAAAGTGTTTTTACAAACCTACTTACAAAAATAAATCATTTATAATCCCCTACCATCTAAAATTACGTTATTTCACAATAAACCCTGAAACTGTAGGTAGTACTACGGATTCTTTGAACTCTCGAAACACAACAAAAAGGTTGAAATAGCAAAGCCATACAAAATGTAATTTACTAAAAAAAAGCAATTGTTTTACGGGCTGAAGTTTCAAATTCTAAAAGAAAATGACTTTATTTAAGCCGCGGTCACTGACCCCGTTACCTAGCAAGTTTGCTGCTTTTGCTAATTTTTTTGTTCTGGTTTTAAAGGACTACATAGGTATGCTTAGATGTTGATGTTGAGATGATGAATACAAGGCATATATGAGGGGAAACGCCAGGACGGACGCCCTAGGAGTACATATATTATGGTTATGTTCTTCAGAAAGGTCAGTTGCTTGTACGACAAGATGTAAGAACGTAAACGAGGCAAAAGGAGTATGTAGTGATCGTAGCATTATGTGGTGTCTGCCTACCCTAAATGGGAAGAAGGCGTAAGTTTATTTATGTATGTGTATTTTATTTTTCGGCATTGGTAGTTTACATTTTAGAAACCAAACAGAGTCTGTGTGTCTGATGGTCTGACTTCCAGTCTAGCGTTAGTTGGAATATTCCAGTTTCCAACCAGAAGATGATGACAATCATTTACAGCAGCTTCTTGTTAAAACGACCCAACATTGATTTAGAAAAGATCGACAAAAATCTTCAGCAAAAAAAAAATTGGGAGTGACTATAAACAATCACACTGCTGTGTGGGCGTTGAGTGTGACAAAGCATGAGGTGGGAAAAAAATTGATTAGGTCTTTAACTACGTAACAATACAAAGAAAGTGGGATGATGACTACTAATAAAAATGTTCGTAATAATAATGTAATTACAAAGAAGGCATAGTAAAAATGAGATAATCGAAAAAATCTGTTAAATCGATGTAAAAATGAAGAAGATACACGCTTTAAAAGCTTTTGGAGGGGATTATTCCTGTCCTTGTCGCGCGGTACGGACAATGTACGGCGCTAGTATGAAGTTACGTAGTCGTGACGTCACTTCTACGGTAGTGCTGTCCTAGTCTAACACTTAGTTTAAAACGTTTATAACTTGGCAGTTTTTTAAGCTTTTACACTTGTTGTAATACTATTTGCACTATTTGGAAATAAACATTTTTCTTTTAAATAAAAATAATAAAGTTGTCATCATCCCCATTGCATGATTCACTTTCAGTTTCCCAAAAACAGCCGATGATAGAGAGGGTAACTTCCGTATTGTAATATTTTTGATTTGCCGAAGGTTCGAGACTCTGTCAGGTCAAAAATCTTAGCTTCGTTCAATTAACTCAGACTTTCGCAGTCCACTGCTGGACATAGGCCTCTCCCAGGCTGTGCCACAAAGCCCTGTCCTGCACCTTCCACATCCAGTCTGCCCCAGGCAACTTTATAAGGTCTTTGGAGCTGGGAGCGTCGACTCGTCTACTCCACCGGCCATCGGTCCTTCGACAAACATGGCCATCCCACTGCCACGTCAGCTTCCTTACTCTGCAATCCAGGTCTTCTCCAGACGTGTGAGGACTGCTACGATGCCTTATTTGTTTTATTTTAATATTTTTTGTGAATGAGTGCCATAAGCGAGTGTTGACACGCTCATGTCAGACATTTACGACAAGTTCCGAATTAAAACACAGCCCAAATCAAGCGCTTTTCACAGTTCTCAAGCCGAGTCCGTAGTTTTCAAATAAAGTTAGCAGCTATTTAAGGACTTTAGACTATTTAAATACCTATTTACACTAGTTTAGTACATAATGGTGTGCTCACAGGAAAACTGTTTGACATTATTACGTAATCGGTGGCCAGTCCGTGAACTGCCTGCGTTTTCATAGCTTTGCCCACATTTTTGTGCATAAGAAATAATGTAACTAGATGCGATAAGGAATTGTTTGTACCGGTTATTCCATAATAGTGTATTTTATTCCTTGTAGTTAGAGTTTTTGGACAATATTACAGAGAACTGGTTGCTTTTAGGTATACAGATTTTTTTATACTGTAGTAAACGAAAGTTGCCTAAAACCGAAAGAGAAATTCAGTTGGACTCCACTATTAAGACATGTCCGACAGATTCTTTCTGAGTCAGATTAAACGAAAAAGCTCTTCTTTTAGCAAAGGTTAGGGGATTAGTCCAACTTTCTTCTTAACTTACCACACTACTTTCTACTTGAAGTGTGTATAATAGTACCTTACATTAGGAAAAGCTTTAGTTACCCATGTTCGGCACAGATGCACAGCATATCAATTCTGTAAACATCTCACCGTGAAGACTTGTGTAGAGTGAGCTGTCAGTGTCATTCCATCTTGATCAATCCCTAGCATCAGTGGCACTGACAGCTCACTTCACCTAAGTTTTCACGGTGAGATGGTTGCAGAATAGCACTTCAGATTTGAGTGCGACGCATTTACCAATAGAAGTATACCTAGGTTAAAATTGGGAATATAATGTGTGAAAATTAAATTACCAAAATTGTTGGAGACCACCCAACAGCCTTTTTTTTGTTCCTTAGATTAATTTTAAAAGTATCGATTCCTCTGCTCATCACTTCCATTAAATTAACTTCTTGGTTGCCACTTATAGCGACAAAAACGCGGAAAGAAGCTCGTCAGCGGTAGAAGTTGTTGTTATTAAAACATTAAAACAGTAATCCGTCAATTATGTGCCTCATTAGCACTTTAAAGGTCTTAGATGTAACGTGGATTAACTTTTATACGGTTAAAGACGACTGTTTTAAGTCTGTCGGTATGCTTTGGAAGATAAAAAAACCAGATGAAAAAAAAAATACTGAGTTTGCCCGAAAATAATGAGGGTTTATTTAATAACTAGCTTTTGCCCGCAGCTTCGTCCACGTGGAAATAATCCTATGGAAACCTACTACCGGGATAAAGTATCCTATGTGTTAATCCAGGTCATAAACTATCTGTGTTCCAAATTTCATCCAAATCCGTTCAGTAGTTTCAAACATCCATCCATACTTACAAACTTTCGTGTTTATAATAATAGTAGGACATTTAGTATGATCGACCTTTTCACCCAACGTTTTACCCGTTTTGGTCTGGCCTACTTACAGGAGAATAAATATAAAACAAAAAAAAAAAAAAAACAATTCACAGAAATACATTTTTTTAAAGATTTAAACTCCCAAAACAAATGACTAGATTCCGTAGACAATGATAATCTCCTAACATTGGTTGGTACAGTCCATTCACAATTACTTACCTCTGATTTTACATCATTGTCAATATCACAGTCATCTTTAATCTCGAGACAATAAGGTTGCTGTTGGGTTGCTGCAACTGTCGAGTCTGTCAAAATCAAAGTGATCTTTACTATTGTTGGAATAAGGTTGCTGTTGGGTTGCAACTATCCGAGGTACTGTATTGACGAAGACAATAGCCTTGTTTAACTCTTTAGTTTACCTACTGTGTCATGTCAGTTGGTCAAGGTTGATTCAAAGGCATATTTTTACTAAGTTTTGCGTCCTAAGAATAGGACAAATATCATACTTGAAGCCGACCTAAAACTAAAAGTGTAACATGACGTTTCCTGACAAAGGGCGGAAGGCAAATTGACTTCATAAGTTGGTACGTCAAAGGATTTTATAAATCATATTGACAACCTTCGGAAATTTGTCGTGTTATAGCAATTTCATACAACTGTCAGGGACTGACAGTTGTGATTTGAATATACGGACAATTTAATTTGGTACAATGCAACTCGGGTTAATCAACATGGCACCTGGATCCTACGATGCCTCTGGAATTGTAGGTACAGCATAATTAGCCTAGACTGTTCCCACTGCTGGGATACAGGCCTCCTCTCTGTGAAAGGGAGTTGGTCGTAATCCACCACGCGGGTGTACCAGTACGGGTTGGTAGATGTCACATGTTGTCGAATTTTTGGTTCCAATACGAAATATCATTAAAAAGTTACCCCATGAAAAAAAAAAAAAGACTTATCAGCTTTCGACGATACAAACTCTGCTGAATTCAAGTAACCATGTATCGACTAATTTTTAAACAAGGAGGTAGGTATCCTGAAAAAAAAATAAGCAACTGCTTTGTCCACCCCTGCATGGTAATACGAGGGAGATATTATGAAGTCAAGTCTATACTACCCATATTTAAGTTGAAACTTTTAGCGTTTTAGCCTGTAGTCTGTAACTCAATAGCGAGTGACGGTCGACCTTCCTCAGTGTTAGTGTGTGTGCGATGCTATCTCAGGAACATTATTGTTTCAGTTAGTCTGATGAACACACGCTTAAGGGTTTCGTTAACGTTTTTGTTGTTGAGTTCTTGTGTGGAAATTGTGTCTGCTTATCTTGGATTGGGGATAGCGTGAAGATTGGCGACAATCTGTTGAAAAAGCCTGGGGAGTAGACTTTAGAACCTAGTATATTAGAAGATGCAGAGGTGAAATAATGTAGTTAATGGTAGTTAAAACATACATAATCAGCCTATTTTGTTCCCACTGCTGGGACACAGGCTACAACTGACAGGGAATAACAGTTGTGATTTTAATATACGGACAATTTAATTTGGTACAATGCAACTCGGGCGAATCAACATGGCTCCTGGCTCCTACGATGCTTCTGGAATAGTACCTACAGCATAATTAGCTTATACCCAGTGCTGGGACACAGGCCTCCTCCCTGTGAGAGGGAGTGGGCCGTAATGCACCTCGCGGGCCCAGTGCACGTTGGTAGATGTCACACGTCTTCGAATTTTAGGTTATAAGCCATGCCGGTTTCCTCACGATGTTTTCCTTCGCCGTTTTGAGAGCAGAGATGATGAAATAATTTACACAAAGTATAGCGCCTGTCTGGGTTCGAACCTACGACCTACAACACGTAAGTCAGGGCCGATACCACCACTGCTCGCTACCTGTAGTTAATACATGGTTAATTTTTGTTGCAAGTGGTTAACAAATAAAGTTGAACGAGACTATAACAATAACTTATCTAACAATACTAAGAAAATAAATTGGGTAGGATTTAAAAAAGCTGTTCTAAAAAGATAGAAGCCAGCTAAAGCACTAGGAAGTGGTGCTGATTCTCAGCCTAGATTGAATAAAAGACTTGATTCCCATTTTTTTATAGAGGGTTTCAGGGTAGCCGAGTGATAGGTCGGATCATTATAGTTACGACCCGAACTATCACCTGACTTAATAATGCTTTAATGTGATTTGCAAAATCAAAGTCAAAGCATTGTTTCGCTACAAGCGAACTGCGCATCGCACTGAATTCACGCAAAATCCTGTATCGCGCAAGCAGAGTTTACCGCGCAACTAGCATTATGTAGCAATGTCCCAACTTCAATCTTCGGGCAGTTGCCCACCAGACACAACACCTGCCTGGTCGGAGGCTCCTGGAATAAGTGAACTATACACACTGATCCTCTATACCTCCTATGTTTCAGTCCCATGTAATTACCAATACACAACAGTAGATAGATAAGAAGGTTTTATATCTATCTAGTTACATCATAACCAAATCTTGTAGGGTAGACAGAGTTAGCATACCATAATTTCCCCAATCATGACTAATACCCGTTTTAACAAACGTTTAAATGAACGACAAATTGCAACTCTCGGCGCTGTGCTGAACGTTGAAAATCCAACATTACACGACACGAGGGTTGAACTTAAGACCTTATGCTTAGCAGTAAATCTTGAGGCTACTAGAACAATGAAGCAGATGTTGGAGAGAGAAAAAAACTGAAAGTTATTTCAATTAAACCAATTACAGGCACTTTTGAATACTCAAGGAGTCGGCCAGTCAGAAATATGAAGCTTGTTTAATTCTAAAGTGTAGCTGGTTCATAATCTATTATAAATACATGAATAGTTTTATTAGGTCCAGTCGAATGCATCAAATTAGATGCTCCCACGGCTTCCAAGTAATATCTAATGAGCCATAATATTTCCTCGAATATCTTTGCATGATCTAATCCGACGAAAACAGTAACACAGATTATGTGAAGCTTGTGATAATCCATGTTGACAGACCAACATAAATTAAGTATCATGAATAAAACACAATGTCATTTCAAAATAACTTCCAAAATGGAAAAAAACACTGAAAAGTTAAAAAAAAAACATCACACTATTGCACAAACATTTATCTCATAAATACCCTTATCTCTACAAATAATGTAGATACTTACGAGTAGTATAGTTTAAGAATTCTAAATCTAAAATCTTTCAGTTTTCCTGTTCTTACACCAAAAATTCAGAGTTCTAGACAGGACCACACAAATCATTAAAACTATCACACACACACATTATACATAATTGTATATCAGTTCTCAATAGCCTCCTAGAACAATACATAAAATGGCCTTTTATCATATAAGTACCTGGTAACCTCTTATAACTACAAATATATTGGTAAACATCAATCTCACAATAACTTACACAGAAGAAGGGATCTTTATAAATATTATATAGCAATAATAGAGACTGACATCATCACATAACTCTTTGACCACAGTCGCTGTTGATTGAAAGCAGCTTTATTGTCATTTACCAAATCTTCCATGAAATGTTTGGGGATATTTTGAATTGTCAAGGGGTCGGTCAGTCAGAAAGATGAAGCTACTTACCTATTTCAAAGCGTCTATCGAGAAGAAAGGGCAAGAAACTCCATGGAAAATCTTTTTTTTTTTTGTTACAAACAGTCATGTTGTAATTATAATTAACTATGTAGAATGACGTCCGTAATGAAAAACATGCAGAACAAAATCAAAAAAACTATTCGAAAATTAAAATAAGCCGTGGCAACCAAGAGATGACCAGTCCCCACCGACGGCGCCCGTTCACGAACATGACGTATGGATCAGCACCATTCAGCTCAACCGTTTTGAAGGGAACTTAATGATCCATCACACACGCCACGACCAGCGAAACATTTGAGTGAGCGTGGCAAACTCTCAGCCGCCAGGGCACATTGAAGTCAATGAAAGACGTGCCTTGTAAATGGTAGCTTTATGGTAGGTACTTACATAGTGCAAACAATCATGTGCTCAAAAGGTTCATGTTCCAAAAGGTTAAAAGTCACGCAATATTCAGAAGTCAAACATCACCCAATACTTACATCGGGCAATAGTACACAGTATTATGACTGTATTACGTAACTACATACCCCGAAGTCGTGTAGGCTGAAGTGACACTCAAAATTCGCCAGTGGATACAATATTACTTGTCCAAACAACCCATGATCAAAGAAATGTCGGAATAGCAATTTCGGCAACAGATAACCTACAAAATATTCAACAAATGTCTGAAACCATCTGAAGAGATATTATGAACAGGGTGTAAAGTTCACTCATACTCTCAGAAAAGGGAGGATCCTCCGACCAGATGGATGTTGTATCTGGTGGGCAACTGCCCGATGAATGTTGTCGGGAAGTTGTATATATGCTATCTGCGCGGTAAACTCTGCTTGCGCGATGCAGGATTGATGCGTTTGTTCGCATGTGGCGGTGTAGATGCCGCCACACATCCTCCTGTTTGCCTGTGAATGTCCACTCCTGAAAATATGTCTCCAAATGACCTCTGTAATGGACAAAAGGAAACTGCCATAATCACCATTCTTGGTAAACATACGGGTGATTTCAATTTGGTCCAATTAAAAGACAGGAAAAACTTTTTTTTTGCACAAACTTGCTAGATAACCGTTAAAACTAAGAACAAAAAGGCAATATCAAAAATGTCGAAACTACGAAAACTTTTAGGTACAATCATTTTCAACAAAATATTATATCAATGTTCGTAGCACTAAAGAAGCACAAAACTAGAATTATATAGTTGCTGTGAAACGTTATTAAAAAACCATTCACCCCAGAAAATATCATCTTAACAAAATGTTCCAAAACTCCAAAATCATTTGTATCCATTCTCGTAGCGAATTTCGTAGCACTTAAGAACCTAACATACAATATACGTCTCGTAGCAAACACCTTTATCTTAGTTTCGCTGATTTAAAACTGTTTCTCATTCTTTATAAGACCTGGACGTTGACTTACGACTTGAAAAATTCGAAGCGCGGCTTACACTTTTTACATATTTAATGACACTTTTTTTGCTGAAATACACCCCCTAAGATTACCACCAGGCGTAGACGACGTTAGTTGCAGCTAACAAAGGCAAAACTAGCTATAAAAACAAGTTTGAGCGTTTTTAAAACGAATATGACTAATTAAAACCTCATCACAGGCCTTAATATAGATCAGGAACGTAACTAGACGATCTTCAAGTGTTTTACCGTATCAAAATAGTTATAATCACTATCTACGATTACCTCGCGCCCGCCAGAAAATTGACAAACGAATTTTACAAAGCATTAAAACTCATACACGCAATTTTGGGCCCTATAGTCAGAGGGTTAGACAGTAAAATCGGACGCGGGGCCCGTAACTAATTTTTTGATGCTTCGTTCATCATAATAGCAGCGCCATCTCTACGAATTCCAACAAAAAATTTCACTGAACCATTTTCTTATAAGAACTTACACACACTGATGCAGCCTGTGTGCACTCGGCACACACCCTCGCGATTCTATACAATCGAACGCACCCACACTCCGAAGAAAAAAACGATAAAAACTGCACACAAATACATGTTTCGTGCACACACTAGACAAGGACTGAATATTCTTCCGAAAAAAAAACTAATTTTAGTTCCAAAATATTTTTTGAGGTTTTAATACGTTGTAAGTTATATGTCATTTGGATTAATGCAAAGTGTAAGATAACTCAGTAGAACAGAAATGCACAAGGTTCATACAAGCGCGGGACACTCACACAGACGATCGTGTGCCGACGGCACTGCATTCTGTCGATGTAGTAGTGCTATAGTGCGATTGAGCGATCTTGAGTCGAGCGTTGTGTTTCTGATCGAGGAAAGACTTGGTATAGAAACTTTTGTGGTTCTACATGTGATTTATATTGAAGTGTTTCATTAAATTAAAGGTTTTCGTTACTTAAACTTCGGTTTAACTGAAAAAATATTAAGCTCGTGTCTTCTGTTCAAAACCACCGCAAAAATGCTTTGGAAAGAGTAAAACTGTGAAAACAAATGGAAAATACGAGTAATCAGCCAGGTAAAAATGTCTACTGACTAGTGCTAGTGTTAATGATTTAAGTCAGCTGCAATTTCAGCGAAAATCCTTTAATTTTTTTGTCATTTTTACACATTTACGAATGTCAGCGGCAAGTATCAAGACCGGCGAGCGACGGAGCTCGGTCGCAGTAAATACAAGGTAATGGCTAAGTACGCACGCCGTCTAGTACGGTGTGCGCGCTCGGTGCAGTCCCGCCTATGCACAATCGGTGGAGCGTCGCATTTCCGTTCCCGGCACACAACTGGACCACAACACGCGACATAACCGCTAAAAACCTCCGAAAAGTTAACAAAAATATCTTAAAAAATTTGACCACAGACTATATTTTATAAAAAAAATATTCATATCATCGCGTAGTGGCTTCGACAAAAACAAAACAAAATTTAAGAAAAAAATATTTTGGGATTTAGTGAGTTTTTTCCGAATTTCTCCTCGTATTTAAGTGCGGCTCACTTTGCTGAGATGCAAGACACATATCACATGGAAACCTAGGACCCGAACTATATTTTTTATTTAGTATCTATGAAATAAGTAATAAAAGGAATATTTTTGTGAAAAAGTGACTGTCGTGATGTGTTACAATATATTATGCTGTGACAGTGTTATCGCTGTGAAGTACGGCTAAATGGATTTGTGATTATATGAAGACGTGACGCAGATTTGTTATTGCAACTTTTTTCTTTTTTTTTCAAAAATTACTACCCAAGTGTCAAACTGGACGGAAGAGGAACCGGCCACCTCTGACGCATGTGAGTACAATTTCGTGCTTTGCCGCGTTAAACAAAGAACTTTTTTGCATTTTCAAAGTCAATAATGTGCCCTTAATCTTGCGTTCTCCTTGACTTAAAGTGGTGTTAGTGTGCGTGCGATGCAAATGTAAACGCACGCGTAACGGTCGCTGTGTGCGTGGAGTTCACGCACATTTTTTTGTGTTTTCTTACTAGCCCCCCACCACTCTCCCCACCTATACTCGTTATCGTTTATCTGTCCCACTCTTTTTCTATGACTACGTCGTTTTACATTGCAACGTTGGGTCGGTGTGCGTGACCCGCACGTGTGTGCGTTAATAAATTGCAACCTATATTTTGATCGAAGGCCAATGACGGCATAGAGAAAACTATTGCATTTTCAAATTTCTTTTTGATTTCTAATATAGAGCTGCTCAACACGAAAAAGAAGTTGATACTTTTTGAAATTGGAATTTGAACTTTTTTGGCAACGAATTTTTGGGATTTACGAAAAAAACTTTATTTAAACAGACAAATAATTTTAAATTGTGAATTTTCCTAGCTCTTATAAATTGATTCAAACAACTAGATATCCAAAAATCTGTGTATTAGTGTAAAAAATTAGTTATTATGGGTGCTACGAAGCTCTACGCGGGAACGTAGGCTAAAATAAAGCCGTCGGAACTTATGACATGCGCTTCGCAATAATTTGTTTGTTAAAACTATAATTAATCAATTAATTTATAGAAAATGTTTGACATTATTTAATTGATTATGCTTAGGTTTATGCGGATGTAGTCTACAATGGATATTCAAGGCTTTTTTGTAATATTTATTAGAAAAAAGGTACATTGTTATTAATAAATAAATAGTAACATAACAGGAAGTATTTTATTAAGTGAAAATTAACATAGTATAATATTTAAAAAAAAATAGGACAGGGACATTTTTTTATTATTTCTATTATCAAATGCACAACCAAAGATATTTTGTTTAACAAATCAAACATTTATCACTGTTTGACAAGAACATGTTATTTATAAATAACAAAAATGAGGTCGTTTGCATTCAGGAAGTAATGTAGGTACTTATGTATGCATTGACACACTTAAATGACCTATATTTTATCGTCACTACATTAAAGATCTTTGTTTTTGTGAAAAATATACAAATTCGTACGTATTGTTTCAATAACTTTGAATATTTTAATGATAAAATAGTACGTATTGAATTTTGTTATTGCAGGCGCATGCCTACATCTCTTAAATCGTAATTTAGGAGTTAATTCTATTAAATTTCTATAAATAAACATATAAATAAATCTTTTCTACCATAGACAGGTAGAAAAGATTTATTGTTTTTTTACATATTTAGAACATTCAGAAGTGGCTCTATAATGTATTGCAAACTCAACAAAAGTTTTGCTTTTTTTACTCATATTACTCTCCATTCCTCTCTCTGACATTCAAAACCACCAAAATTCATAAAAAAAACATCAAGAAAATCCTTCCTCCCCCCGTCTTTTAAAAAGACAAATATCATAAAAAGAACTTCAAGAAATTCCTTCCTCTCCGTCATTCAAAACGCCAAAAGCGCCAAAATTCATAAAAGGAACATGAAGAAATTCAAGTTCGCGCCCTTCAAACGCAGTCGGGTCCTTGCGCGCGCGGCCAAGGCGAGCGCAGGCGCAGCGACTGTCAATGTTACTACATAACCTACAACCGCTGTTGCCTTATGCCCGCCATCTTGCATTGAGACTCGTTTGAAGGCTACGCATGGCTGATATCTTAGTTTAAACTATGTTTCTGCTAGGTTTATGTCTATGTGAACGCGCGAACATCTCAATTTGGAATTTTATTTGGAGTTTTGTGTGATAATTTCGCTGTTGATTTTGTTTTCGCACTTCTGACTATGTTTTTCTTTAGCAGTGCTTAAACTAAGAGCTTTCAGCTATAATTGACTTTCATAGACATTTTTTTCCAATTTACCTTCTCTTCTTCTGCCACACTTTTTAATGAAAAATACATAAAAATCTGTATGTTGGGCTCCACACATTAAATTGATCAAGGCACTAAAAAACATTTTTTAAGAGGTCAATAAATATATTTACAAGTTAGAAGTTACTAGCGGACGTGGCTAGGTGGGTACTTAGGTGCGCCTGCACAGCGGCCAAGGCGAATGTCGCGCTTGCACAATCTACTGTCGAATTTGCTTAATTTGAAGACAGATGGCGCTAGGTTACGCATTAAAGTGAACCAGACTTTATTTTGATCTGGAATGTCCATGGACTGTTTTTTTATTTTTTTATTTATGAGGACTACCTATGGTTTAAAAAAACAACAAACAATACGTTTTGGTCTTGTTAGAAAAAACCAAGGTATTAAATTGAATGGCGATAACAATAAAATTGCTAGAATTCTTATCGCATTACACAATTTTGTGTCATTTCAATTGTAGGTACTACATAAGTGGCACTATCAAAATCCAAATTAAATAGCTTTTTGCTTTTAAAAAGAAACGAACTACCTTTTCATGAATTTATGTTATTTGCAATACATTTAACGAACGATTTTTTTTAATAAATAAAAAAATCGTTTAGTAATAAGTATATTTCAGTAGATGCAGTTACATACATAAGGCAAGAAAAAATAATGTAAAATCAAATCATAGGAATTTAAACGTTATAATCTAGTTCAAACTATTAAAGTATCTACACTATTACAACATACAGGCAGTATACAAAACGTTCAATGTCACAACCGACTCACTCTATGCCGCCATATTGAATTTATTCCCGCCTAACTCTCTGATATTTATAATAGACGCCTGCGCAGTCTAGCGATCTAGATATTGACACGAAATGACTGTTGTGGGTTTTTTTTAATAACAGTTAACGATTTATGTTTTAACATCATTATTTAAATTTGTTTAAAATATATAAACACACTTTTAAGAAAAAAGGATTCACTTGAACCAAATTTCAAACTATGTATGTGTTTTTTTTTTCAACATTGTCATAAATTTATTCAAAAGTAATTTATTAAAACTAGGCTGAGAATCAGCACTTTTAAATCGTCAAAATGACATACCTAATACAGCCCTAAACGCGCCATTTACCATCCTAGTGTAGCAGAGAAAGCAATTAGGTTGTTAAACTCTGCCTGTCATAGATAATAAAACATTTTTCTACTTTCCTTAACATTTCTCTTTTATATAACCACTTTACGATAACGTGTTTAACTATCGAAATGTACCTACATAATAACATAAAATTAAAAAAGATTTACGTCAATGAGCTAAATATAAATAAATAAGTACCATTAAATGTATTTATTAGCCATACATTTTATCGCCACATTATTTTAATGCGTTGCTAGAGTTCATTTAGCAGGAAAGGTTTTGAAGAGAATTAATTTATTCGCTTTTAGCATGGCATGAATTGTTAAAATTACATCGTTTTCTTTAACATCAATTAAGGGCAACATAGTTTTGGTCGTGTCATATGGGAAACCACAGTTCCATCGTCCTAACTATAACATATGATATTTTATATGCGAAAATAAGTTTGTGGGTGTTTTAGACGAATGGACCATGGCCTGGGTAGGTACTTAGGCAGCTTTTTATCCTGGATCGCAAACGAAGTCGCGGGCTACAGCTAATAATTCCATAATAGTCACTCTGGTGAGTAATATAAATCAAATCAGGAACTATAGAGTTACCATTGATTAAAATACGTCTTGTAAAACTAAAAGTTTCAGCCAAGAGAGTCACCAATTAAAATGCATCGAATCAACATTTTTACATTTAATTTTGCGATTTGTGTACCGTTTGATCCGATATTAACTATTTCCCTTTCAAAGCTATGGGAATCAGGTACCTTATTCTTATCTCCTGACAGATATCAGTCAGATGTGTCTTAAATATGTCTGTCAGTCACTCTGTACTATTCTATTCCACGCCATTTCACGTCCAAATCAAGGTGTAACAGTAAATATTAAGCGATTACAATAAATCTACCTGCATTCTACGGTCGTGCGATGAATCTAGGTTGTGGACACTAGGCCGAGACAGGTGCAGCTACCCTACTGCAACCAAACCAGTCGAAATACTGGCTTCTAACGGATCTCAGTGTTTGAATTTCGAACAACGATAATGTGGTTTGAAAATGGAATGTTTGAGGCCAATGCAGCAATGATGGTTTGAGATTTTGGTGTTCTTGATTCAAATGAAGAACACCAAAATCATATTATCTTATCTTAAAACTTTGTTGTGCTACACTAAACACTTGAAAATCTTGATACTTTAAAAAGTACTAGATTCTTTTTGGCAGAAATAAAAAGATTTCGTCGCTTCACACATACAAAAATTATCATTTAGCAAAATTCCTTTTAGAACTGTGTACTACTTATCTTCAAATGTTTGTCAGTCCAGCCGACGATACCAAAACCAGACAAGACATATTTAATTTCAGAACTCAATTGAACCCCAAACAACCAACGCAACTTAACACTCATTTATGCAGACAGTAATAACTTCACAAAAAGAAAAAAAAAATCGCAAAAGCCCAAAAATGAGGTCATACAAACGGCGACGGCGAAAGCGACGTACGTTTTTTTTCGTCGCTTATTCGATTACTGTCTGGAACTCTGGAGGTATTGTTTTCCGTCCTTCTTGCGAGCAGATGGCTGTCCTGTTTAATTATGTCGGGTCAGTTTTGAGGTTTCCCTTTCAATATTTTTGAGGGTTTATATTGTAAAGGTGGAGTTTGAAGTTTTAAACGTTTTTTTTTGTATTGTTGTCTAAATTAATAATTTAATCCTATGACTCCGTCTTCTCACATAATTGCTAACATTACATTCATCTTTCATGTATTAAACGAAATACAGGTCTGATCTTTAGGTTACTTCTGGGCTGTTGCTAAATTATGTTTAAAAACATGAAAATTGAAAAACTTCAATGTCATCAATTCGCAAATCCATTAGGTATTATATAGTAGATGTAACATACATACCTACCTAGAATTGTGCCCCCTACCTATGTGGTGTCTAAAACCTGTTACAATAGAAAAATCATGTTGATCAGAAACTATATTCTCAGTTACTTAGTCTTTGACTAGGGATTTAGTTACCCTTGGGAATTCAAACATTATGAACACAAAGAAATATGCTATATATGACAATAAGCCGTAACCAGAGATATCCTGCTGTAACAAATAATTGAAAACTTACTCATGGTTCTTGTAAGATTTTCCAATGTTCCCTATTTCCTTTATTGTTGTTATTTCTGCAAACCAATCATAAAAACATACACGATATTTGAAAGCAGATTCACTTAACAGGGACTAAGACCCACATGCACCTCTAATCACTAAATGCATTTAACGCTAAACAAATTTAAAACATAGTTTCATTTCTGTCAATTGTTTGAAGATGCTAAGGAAATAATTAGGTTTTAAAAACGTTTGTTTGTACACGTTTTTATGGTACAAGCTGGCCCTAATAACGTTTATATAAAGACGGTATAATTGTGACCAATAACGATAATAATTGTGTAAAATATATAGAATGTAGATCAAACGTTGTCATCAAGATTAACATTTTCAAAGCTAATGGAAGCTCATAGTGCAAACCAAATCAGTTTATCAGAAGAATTAAGTTTAATTTTCTTTTCTTCTAGCTTGTTATAACGTCCGGTAACACTAGTAGGTAAGTACGTAAGTACTTAAAACAACTAGGCTTCTTTTTATTAATTTATGAGTAAAGGGATGTGATTATTTATATCTCAGATTATCTTATTATTAAGATTTTGTATCAAAACTTGTTGATCCATTTATACCATAACTTTTTTGGAATTTTATCGACTTAAATATGGAACGTTTTTAGAGAGAGATATATTCTCAGATTAATGGAAAATATGTGAATGACCGTCTTACAAAAAACGTCAAATATTCTTAAAGTAATATTTTTTTATTGACTGATTTAATAATCATGATTCCTTATGAGTTCGTCTTGTTTGCTCTTAATTTAAACAGCTTATATTCACTAGGAAATGCTTATGTATAGATAGCAGTCTGGATTTCGGTTCAGTTAAGCTCGCCGACTTCTATGAGTCTTATACTTCACATAAACAAGTGATTGTACGATATCCTGACTCTTCGGGGATTATTCAAAAATAGCATTTTATACAAAACCCTTCATCCAATCAGCGCCATTCATCAAATTAACACGGTTTTCATTCATCATAATTCACTTCCTATTTCGTCGTTGTGAAATAGTAAACAATTTAATATATAATGCATGTGTGTTTGTAAATAATCGACCAAAATGTTTCTCGTTACAATGTTGTCGCTAGTGTTGACGAATTTTAAAACAAACTATAGTGAATAACGAAATATTTAAGTGATTAACTAATTTTCTTCGTCAGAGTTTGTGTATTGACTTATCTTTGACGTTAATTTTAAACTGATTATGCTAGTAAAAGATCTGAAACATGAATATACAAAAACCTTACAGAAGAATCTTTACAAATGTAACTGTGTTTTCTGCGTACCCCCGAAAAACAAAGCGGATGTACACAGCAGTCAGAATTCCAAGAATTAATACTTGTAAGTACAGTGGAGATGTAATAAAAACTTTAAAGGCCACGATGTTCAAAAATAATGATGAGAAGAATAGAAATAAGGACTTATCAAAAATATTTTTAGTATAAAACTAAGGAGCAGAGTAGGTAGTATCCTACACGGCTTAAAGTTGTAGATCATTGGCAATAATTTACAATCGGCCCAGTTCAAGAAACGGACTAATACCTATTTTGATCTTTACATCAAAAACGTAAAGTCCAAAACCTTTTATTATTAAGTTACCTATGTTTACTTATTAATACACTGCTGTTTGTTAACCTTATGTAAATAAATGAATAAAACAAAAGTGAAATAAAAGCTTAACTTTTCTAAAGTCCAATAATAGTTTCATTATTAACCACAATCACTGTCAACAACAACTTTTAAGCGTCAAAACAATTTTTAAATATGAAAAACAAAAACGTTATTCTTCATGACCACGCAATTTCAAGTAGCAAAACTAAATCAAAATGGCGGCCGTGGATCAAGTAATATCTATCGCACAAAATAAATGCTCAGTAAAAACTGATGCACCTCATCCGTCTACAGTTTAAAACGAGAAAAACAAGACATACAAAAAGGCCTTGCCCGGTTCTAAGGCATACTCGTTTGTTGGCTTTGCCTTCTTATTTTGTCTATGGCATTTGAGAATTATAAAATACTTTTTTTTTTTTTTGTAATGTGAAACGTGACATTTCATTTCTATATTTTTTGATAGGGCGTAGATAAGTCCTAAAACAGATTTAACAATTGAAAATGAAAACCTGCGTTTACTTAAACCGTTAAAACCTCAAACTTCCACGGAAAAACGTGGCTTGGTCCGTTTATTTTAAGCATAAAAGGCTTTCACTGAAATTTGATATCACGTTTTGGCGACGAGGTGGAAACCGGTCGACATGACCTACCCCACTCGCGTATTCCTTACAGTAAGGCCCAAGTCGGCCGAAAAATACGAGCAGAGAAAACTTACTTGTCCTTTCTTTACTGAATGGATATTTGCGTAAGTTTCGAAGTTTTGGTGTATTTTAAAATTATTTTACTCAGTTTTTCACGTGCGAATTTAACAGTCGAAGATTGTGATTGATTTTTCAGCCCCTTCCCGTAATCTGATTGGGTTCTAATTTTTCACACGCATATAGCTTCGATGACAATATAAATACACATATATGAGACCTATTGCTCGAGCTTAGCGGTCATTTTAGGTGTAAGGATGAAGTCAAAATCGTAGACAAATTTCGAGAAATCGAGATAGAGAGCGTTCTCGTGCTTATCATGTTAGCCCTGCTGATGATAGATACGGAAGGAATAGGACAAACAAAAAATCTTAATAGATTTCTGCATTGAAGCCAAATGGTAACATCTAAAAATACTTAGGCGTAAGCAACACTTCTCTCTAGCCAACGGTATCCTGGATAAAACCATACCACCAACCATTGTATCTAATCCTGAAATCTTCTACCAACTAGACAAATTTGTCCCATCTTTATTATTCTATTTTCAGCCACAATCTAATTCATAACACAGACCTTGAATTTACCTTTTTCTAAAACTCAACCCACGTTTCTTCCATTGACTTTCGAACCATAGATCAGCGCACTATATTTTCAAACTTTTCAACTTCAAAGAATTAGGCCCTTTCGCACGTCCCCAAAATATAAAACATTTGTATCTAAAATTCTAGCATTTCCAGCTAAAGTCTAGATATTTATGAGAGTGACATTGACATCCTTTTCATAATCTGGTAGCTACACCTGTTGGCAGAGCAGGTTGGTCCTTGAATTGCTAAATATCGTTGTACGAGTATTTTTCATCTCTTTTGATGTTTATTTTCAAATGTTGGGACTCCGATAAGTTATTTTGTTAGTCTTTTTAAAGTATGATGATAGCTGTAGGTACCTAGGACTGTTTCCTTTACTTTGGTAAATGTTTAGAAACTACAGTATCATTATGTCTCCTTTATGATTGATTGTTTTTGTGACCTGTTTAAAAGGTAGGTCCTATTAAAGGTCTGCTTGTTATTATTTATTTTTGTACGTTAGTGGCTCTAAATGTTTTGTATTTTCTTAAGTTTCGCAAAGTCATACTAAATAAGTTAATGACGATTTTGAAGGATTTCACATTTTCTTTGTCATAAAATACTTAACCCAACATTTACCGTTTCTAAATTGAGTGAAAAAAAAAAAACGAAATGTTGCAAGAATTCCTTCAAAATTGCTAATTTTTTGTACCGTTTTCAATGAAGCGAAAATGCTGTGATATTAGAAAAACTTATTCACGAATATTAATGAAGCATTTAATATTAAAATAAAAAGTTACAAAAGATTCGAGAAAGTATTCGCGTTTGCAAATTTTGTCTCATCACTGTTCAAAATATCAAGAGATTTAAACTCGAATTCGCAATGCCATTCCGATTCGAATTCCCGTTCGTCATGGTACATCCCTACCTTCGCATTCAGTAGATAATCGTTCCGCCCAAAGCTACTGAGAGCTGCATCTTACGTCTTCAACAGTGGAACCAGTTTCGTCCGGACCCCAGTGGTCCATCAGTTATGTTCCTTATATTTATATCGTTCGTTATTATTGTAGGGTGAGGTGCACTGTTGATGTACGGACGAATGCGGGATGAAATAAAATAGAATTGACCTTTTCGAAAGTTGTGACGTTTTTTTTCCGAGAAACTAATTTTAATTTAAGAATCAACGGCCTTTCGTTTTATCGATCAATAGGTAGAAAGTTCTACATTTTTGTGTAGTGTTTAGCTACGACTTCGTTGTCGCTAAGCATTCTTTCAGACTTTTTTCGTTTTTGCTCGCAACCCGAGGGTCTTAGCGTGATGTTAAATAACCTATAACCTTCCTCAAGTCTTGGGCAAAAAGCAGTTTTCAAATCCGACTTGTAGTTTCAGAAATTAGTGAGATGAAACTAACAAACAAATGAACAAACTATTCTGCTTTAATACCTTAATAAGTATCTATAGATACACAGCAATAACTGCTTATTCCTTAAGATAATACAAGCTTGAAGGTAGAAGTAAACAGGAGCAAAACATCTAACTTCGACCTTGACATTTTCTGTGAAGATTATTATATATTACGTTGGATTGGAGCCACCCGCGTGTTTATGAGTTCGAGAAATCAATACTATGCAAGAGTGAGACTATCTGTCTATCTGCTCGACTTTTACAGCTCAGCTAAGATACAGTCAAACATTCAATCCTGTATTCCTCGTAGAAGTAGGCAAGAGTGTCCATGGTCTTGTCCGTTCTTAGGAATGGGCAACTTGCTTCATCATCCGGACTGCCAGACTCCTTGCTTGCTCCTGCTAGATGTATTATGCTAGATTGATAGTACTTCATCTAAATCTAGTTAGGTAATGAGTTTCAGATAGAATTTCCCAATGAAAAAACCTACATACACTCTGCCCGACTCATGGATCGAACTTCAGTCTCAATTTGTCAATAAAACAATCAATTAACATACATTTTTGACAAGTTTTGACATTGATTGTCGCTGAGATGAGATGCTACTTGAATTTGCGTTTTTTAAGTACGATAACTGGCAATGACCATTACAATGTCTGGACATATAAGAGACTTTTGAACTCTGAGTTTTTTTATATTTCTTCTCAGAGTAGTCGTTTAGGAAAAACCGAACTCATCTTGTTTAGTTCTTTTGACATGTTAACCAATTTACGGATTTAAATATCATTTAACTGCTTCCACCACTTGCAAGCCTTGAACAAATTACTGGAACGTTTATTACACAGCATAATCAGCCTAAAATGTTCCCACTACTGGGACACAGGGCTGTAATCTACCATGCGAACCCAGTACGGCGAGCTATTTGCGTAATACACATAAAATGACAAGTGATCGCTATGGGTTCCATTTTGACAGTTCACCCACGATCATTGCGTTAATTACGCTGTTGAGCAGTCGACTTTTTCTGACCTTTGAAGCTATGGATAGAAATATCCTTCGAAACTCTCGGATTGTGATTATAACTTTGTTACGGAACTAGGGTGCTGGTTGGTAGATGTCGCGTGTCTTCGAATTTTTGGTTCTAGGACACGCCGGATTCCTCACGATGTTCTCTTTCAAACGTTTTGAGAGCTTAAAACATGAACGTTTAAAGTAGAAAATTATAATAAGCTTATAGTCCTTGATATCGACACGGTGAACCTTGATATTTAATGTCGCTGTTAACAATGAACTTTTGGGTTTAATGTCAATATTTGATCTGGGAAGTATGTTTCATTCTTAATTTACGGGAAAATCAATTATATTTTTAATTTTTTGCAGAATATTCTTATTGTTGTATTGACATAAAAACGGTTTTTCAAATCCTATCATTCTGAGAAAAAAATATTTTTCTTCAGTTTCAAAGAACTATGGACACAGCTAGATCGCTGTAACAGTGTGGTTACCACACACTCATACAGCAACTGCCATGTAAAAAAATATGGTACTTACCTACCTATCCTTCAAAATTCTAAATAGGAATATGCGTTTGTCAGTTGTTTTTTTTATCTGCTTAGCTTACTAAGGATCACATAAATAACCTTTTGTGAAAATCATCTTTACGCTGTTTTCTTTTAAGAAACGAACTCAGTCAGGGTTTTACTAACGTCATCTAGGTATTGGTTATAAGTAGGTATCTATACGAAACATGACATTAATTAGTACTTCAACAGACATAATCATAATTTCCACGTAACCTGTAGGTTCACTAAATTTCCGAGGAAATTCCTACATCTCACGGAACATTTCTATTTACTTAAGATTCTATCAAACGGCATTTGAAGGGTTCTGAGAATACAATTAGCACTGCAATAAGATAGATTGATAGACCTACAAATAGAGGGTATTTAAGGGTAGATGTTGGTCTAGTGGTCGCAATCGCTACTGCTGAGCATGAGGTCCTGGGTTCGATACCCAGGTCGGGCAACGTGTTATTGGGGTTTTCTATCTGGAATTCCTCAGTAGCAGCCCGAAATCTGGATTTGTGCCCGGTAGATGGCAATAGGCTCGCCCCCTATTACATGGGACTTAAACATAACTGGCGAAATGTGGGTGTACTATAGGTACACCTCTGCCCAACCCTTCGGGGAAACAAGGCGTGATGTTATGATGTTATGTTATAACTATTTTAACATAACTGAAAATCTTTAGTATGAATTAGGATGACTTTCAAAATAGAGGAAGAAGCGATGGATGGATTGAATGGATGGTGTGAAAGTTGACGTCCCCAGGATGGGGATGAATAGTGAGAGAGAATAAATAATTACATATTGCAGAGACAACAAATTATTATTGAAAAATAGAGCAGAAGGACAACGACTGGACAAGAACAAATCTAAAAAGATTCCCAATGTTATAGCAAATTTCTAGGTTACAATATACAGAAAATTGTACAGGCACTTTACTTTGTGTAAATCATTCGAAACGGTGAAGGAAAACATCGTGAGAAAACCGAGAATAGAAGTAAAAATTCGAAGACATGTGACATAATATCTAGGCTCGTGAACGTATTCGTGAGACGTTTACTTACAAAATCATCTCAGCGCTGATTTGCTGCATTCGTTTTCTCCTCTACCTATCGTTATTTCTCCTGACAAAGTTTAATATGTTTATATGTGTGTATATAAGTTATCTATCCCTTTTGTTGCACCTGTCATGTTTTGTCTCAGCATCACCCTAAGGTTGACTGGTAGAAAATGCCTCAGGCATTGCTCGCCTTTGTACAGTATTTTTTTTTTGTGCATGTAGTTTTAATAAATAATAAATAAATATCTACCAAACCGCACTGGGCCCGCGTGGTAGATTCCAGCCCACTCCCTCTCACAGAGAGAAGGCCTGTGTCCCAGCAGTGGGACATAAATAGGCTGACGATGCTATATTTAGGTTAGTAAACACGTGTTTTTTTACATAAAAAATTGTTTTATCATCTTTGAATTACTTAACAGTGAAAATCTAAACTAAGTAACAGACATTATATGTTATTGGTTTCATTATATAACCCAAGCCAGTAACAAGGATAGTCACCCGAACGCAGAAGCGTATGTTCAGTGTGTATGCGGGACAAAAAACAAAATGAGAGCCGGTGAACGGCCCCTTGCGCTGGAGTGCCAGGGCTGACCAATAGGAAGACATAAAATGAAGAAAAAAAACAGATATGTACACTAATGGTAACGTGTCTTTGGGATGATTTTGAAGGTTTATGTGCCGACATTAGTTGAATAGAATTGAATCTTAAAAATAATTGAGTATTGCGGTTTGACAGCTTTGGTAGAGTATTACGTCAAACTGCTCTTTTATTCTTTGGATTAAAGATACTTGACTATTGAAAAATCAGCCTTTAGTGAAACAAAAATTTGACTAGAATTTGCCAAGAAAGATGTGGCAAAAACTAAAGAATGCAAATTGCACATTAAAAAAGCTGCACTCAGATGTTACAAACAAAAGACATCAAAATTCAAACTATTCCAAACTTCTTTTTTTTTAACTGGCCATTTCATGCATTGATATTCCTGTCATACCTCTTTTAGTGATTTCAAAAAAGGAACGCTTAAAATGGCGTTCGGACGATCGCTTGTGGCAGGGCAGGTTTCAACAGGGCTGACTACTTACTGATGAAACCAAGATTATGGTCGCGGCTACTGTTAGAAAATAAAGTAAGACATACATCAATTACTGAGAAAAGGTAATAACTAGATCCTGCCCCCGACTTTGTCAGCATGAAATTTCTTGTTTACCATTAAATCCCTAGAAACTTGGCAATACTGAAGATTCCCAATACTGAAAGAATTTTTGTAATTGGATCAGTAGTTCCGAAGTTTACCTACGTACAAACTCAATTTTAATACTTTATAAAATTAGTATAGATATACAAATAAAACGAACACTGAAAAGAAGTTAAGACTCCCGTTTAGCTTCCTCTTTAGTAATTTATCTTCTCAAATACTAGTTTATAATGAATATTGTTAATTAAATTAAATAACTGCATACTTACATACATTATATGCACTTCCTCATAGAGAATGCATCTGATTTAATATCCTGACGATGACCTTTTTATAAAACTCATGTAATAAGTATAGCTATATAACTTGAAGAAACAGTCAATCTTTATTGGCACTGCAGAAACCTCAATCGTCTATAACTTTAGGCTAGACCAAAACCCACAAAAAGCAGCCTGTTAATCCTCCGACAGCCCTACAGCCATGCGTCAGCGCGGGCAGTTTGACAGCTTTTGAGTCGCGTTCGCTTTTTGAATTGTGGGCGTAGAGTATCTTTTTTGATTCGATTGGCTTAGGTTGCCAGTCATTCTGCTTAGTTCCTTTTTTATATTTTATCTGTACGCGTTTTGTTCATTAGTGAGTATGGAAAACTGACTGATATTGTGGCTTTTATGTGGTCACAATGAGAATGATGTTCAGTCATGTCATCTCCTTTAAATCATTTCAATAGAATTATTTGATAAATAACTTTATCGGTATAAGCTGTTTTGTTGACAGTTTAATAAATATTAATTGAGTTATGTAAAGGAATTCCTGGTGTTTTTCATTGTTCTGTTTATTCCGAAGATATAGCTTGACAAACCAGCACTTCTAAAAACAATTGCCCTCCTTTTAAAGTAAGTTAAGTCGGATAAAAACAAAATCCTGTCTTTGCTTTAACTCAGTCGGTTACTTATATCATGAAAAACTACTTAACTAACTTACTTAACTTGACTTTTCGTCAAGGAGCTATGCTATAAAAGATTTCTTAATGGAAGGTGTAGTTATAATTTATTTACATCAGACACAGGGATCCATATTTATGTATTATTACTTAATATTATGTTAGTTAAATACACTATAATACTTACCATAATAAATACACTATAAACCTATTACTGAAATAAACAACTGAAGTTATAAATTCAAGTTATAGAAACTGAATCACTTACACAAAATTCCATTTGTTTATTATTTAAACATTTCAATTTCGAACAATAACCAATTACGAGTATATTGAACCCGGCAAATATATGAAATAAGCAAAATATAAAGCAGCTATTATGTATAATCATACATGATTACATAGATCAAACAAATCATCATATTTGATTTGTTTTTGTAGCGGCAATAGAAATACACGCTCTGTGAAAATTTCACCTGTGTGAATGTGCCTGTTACGTTTCATGAGATACAGCCTGCTGACAGAAAGACGGGGACAACGGAGGCTTAGTAGGTTCCTTTGGCACCCTTTGGCTACGGAACCCTAAAAATGAACAAAAAGAGAAGCGTCTGTTATCGGCTTATTATAGAAATGTACACAATAGAAGGCAAAGCAAACTCACATTCCACCATATTTAAGCCAAATATAAACACTCTAAAAACCAATTATTTTCGAAATATACATTTTAATAAGCAATCTCAGAATAATAATGGGCTTATTATTATTTATAATAAACGTAGGTACCTATATGAAAAGTGCACCAACCTCACTATGTGCGTCGAACGATTCAATACCTGATATTATAAACACAGCGAGTCATAAAATGCATTTATTGAACTGATAAAACTGTGACCTTATAATAATGCTATTGGTGGAAACGTATTTTTATTTTATCTTAGGAATAAACCTCGGTTTTGTTTCGGTAGAGCAGTGGTAGCCCATTGGTGTTGGCCCCGACTTACGATTTGACAGGACAGAAAGTAAAGTGCCTGCTTTACTTTGTGTATTTAATTTCATCACCGCTGCTCTCAAGACGGTGAAGGAAAACATCTTGAGGAAACCAGCATGTTCTAGAACAAGCCAGGCCCAACATATTTGGAGAGAAGGCCAGGCAGATGTTGAAGATGAGTTACTTACTTCTGAATAAGGGTGGATTTCACCAATAAAACTGAACGCGATCAGCATATAAACTATGTTTAAGAGGTCTTACTGAGTCGATCTGTGGCCCAGCAGTGGGAATGTTATAGGCTGGTTATGCTTATGCTTGTTAGGGTTTTAGGACCAATCACCAAGATCATCTCAGCTTAAAGATCACGGACATGCAAGTAGTGAATTCCTGCAACCATCAGCAGGACTTAAGTAGGTGGGGCACAGGTCTGCTTTGTGTGAGAGGGAGTGGGCCGTAATCTACCACGCGGGCCCAGTGCGGGTTGGTAGATGTCACATATCTTCGAATTTTTGGTTCTAAGACAGGGTTTCGAGTTTTGAGTGTTCACGAACTACAACTCGTAAGTCGGGGCTGTTACGACTTCGCCTCCACTACTCCTTTACAAATACAAAGGCCTCATCTACTCCCAAGTCACACACACCTGAAGACAAAAGATCTATTCTTATCCTTACTTAACATTTTAATCAGTTAATTAATTAAGTGACCAGCGAGGAAGTGACAATGACGTATAGTCAACAATAAAATTAGTGCTGCAATGATTTAACACACGGAATTCCGGTGTCCGTCCGTGTGTTTGTCAACAAATAAGAAACTCATCGCCTTAGTAATTTATTTTAATGAAGCATTTGTTATTTATTAATTCGTCTGTTGTGATGGGATTTTTCAAAAATATTTATTGTTTGGTAATGTCACATCATGTGGATGTAAATCCCCTTGGTAATTGACCTGTATATGTGCCTTTGGTGACTTATTCATAAATTCTAAACTAAAAACCCATCCCTGTAATTAAAAACGTTCAAAATCTCTAATCAGCGATAATCAATGTTAAAAATTCCATAATTTTTTGATAGAATTGAAAGATTATAATGTGAACGTTCTTAAATTTAAAAAAATATGGGAATTACTCTTCTGTTTTCTAATCTTATCTCAACTTATGGTGGTAGTTTTGGTCAACTAATCACAGAAGCCCATTTTAGATTTAGGTCCTAGTAGTTCTGACCACAGACTTGATCAGGCTAAAGGACCAGGATTTACTGTTAGATTAATACGAGTATTAATACCTCGTCAAATCTCTCATTGAATTCGATAATTTTGAATTAGTCGTCAATTCTATGGAAAAAGCCGTATAAATGACTGTCCGAAGAAGTATTTTTTTTTGCTATTCATTCTTTCAGCTATAATTAGACATTGTATAAATGAGAACATTTCTTCTTCTTTTGCTTCTGCACCTTGAAATAACATGACTTACTGCTAATTAATGGATTGTGATTTATTCTTACTTTTGCTGAAACTTCTACATGGTCCTTCGAGCCGGATTTGAACCAACCCAACCTTTCTAATGTTGACTTTCCTTCAACGGAAGAAATTCCTTCATTTTCCGATTTCACAAGGGCAAAAGTCTCTTTCTTCTTACATTTCCTTACATACTTTGTCATCTACTATATTTCCTTGGTCAAAATATTAGTTAGCACAGTGTTTGACCTGGTTGAGTCACCAACTCACCAGGCACCCATAAATGAAGGCAAGATACTACCAACCAATGTCGGTAGTTGACACGTTATGTTCACATCAAGTTCATAGTTTAATGGTGAATAATTTCAATAGACTTGATATATAAACTTTGGTACTCGATAGACGTTGCCTATTGAGTATAGTATTTACCTATTCTAGATGCATAATTAATTTAGACTTACATCATATTGTAGCACATTTTAAAAGGGGTCATGGATGTTCTTGCCCTTCTTCTCCATTCGAAACTACTTTTTGGAAGCATCATCTAGATTACATTTTCTTGTAAATTTATATTTTCTTGCACATTTTGATGTTTGAATGATTTGACTTTAACTTTGTGGATTAAGGAATATTTGGTGGGTTTTATAAATATTTATTTGAGGAAAGAGCTTGCTACAGAGATAAGAAACTGTGATGAAGTTTTGAGTTAGTAGTACGCTTTTAAAATGAAAACTTGAGAACAGTCCCCCGAGGTCTACTCAAATGTAAAAAAAATATACTCCAGCTTCTTATTCGATTTATCAAATGCTAATCCTATTACTAGACGTGCCGACAACTCTTTTTAAAGAATGAGAGATTTTTTTCTTACTAAAAACCAATCAGGGGTCAATTTAAAAAGAGTGTTTTTTTTATGCCACACTCTCTATCAAGAACGTGGCACTCATTGAAGCCGATGGATTACAAATACAGAAAAAAATCTATCAAAAAACATCAACTTCCATAATCACCAATACATTTCTCTTCCAAATACGATCCAATATTGAACTTAAAAGTTAAAAAGTGATATAAAAGTGCAAGAACCGACTGTCTGGGTATGACGTGCCAAATCAGGACGACAACCTCTAGATGGAAAACAATGCAGCTGACGGTTTATTACTCCTCGTCAGTTAAATAATTATTTTTATCAGTGTTTTGCTACATTATCTTTAGTTTGTGCGTAGTATTCTGGATAGTAAATAATGTCCTACGTTTAATGTGAAGTTTATGGCTGTCTGAGTTTTAATCAGGAAGTTTAAAGGCTTTTCATGAAATTAGGTTTCATGTATTATTTGATTGACATTTGAACATGTGGATTGTGATACCAGTCTGCAGGGGTAAGGCCTCGTCTTATACTGAAAAGGAATGGTCGCTATTACCCTTGCAATTTGTAGGGGGCGACTGGCGGTGCGATATCAAATCTCAGATTTCTCCCTCTACCGTAAGGTAGTGCTGTTCAGGATTGACGGAACACTAGGCTAAGTTCTTTAGAAGCAGGCCTTTAAACCTACCACGACATCTAAAAAAACAATAAAACCTTATTTAATATTTGAATGCAGAAGACTTGTAGTTTCCTTACATCGTTCGGAGCACTTGGAAGTATGTAGTACCCCATTTAGATAAATAAGGTATACAAACGTACACCTTCATAACTAAACACTCCGTGGTGTACGTAAATACACCAAAGCCAATTCATTCAGTCCAAATACCGCCTCACAGAACAACAACCCAAAAGATGAAAACACCAAAAAGTATGACATGAATATTAGCAACAGAAGAGTGGGAGGATAGATCGATACCGGTCGAGTGGACGTTTTGACGGCGACCTATAAAACTGCTAAGATGCTGGGGTGAGATCGCCTGGGGTGGCGGTGCCAGACGAGCTAAGTTGTGGATAAGTCTCGGGTTCATTCTTTTTTGGGGTTTACATGGATTTGCAGGTTTTATTATTGTGTGTTATAGACTATAAGTAGGCGTTGTTGACAAGTTTGGCGGACATTTTTTTTTCTTATCAACTGTTCGTTCGCGAAAGTAATGGATTGATTGCGTGTGCTGCCAAGGCAAGCTCTTATTTAATCTGTAACTAAGCATAATTTTCTTTAATTTGTTAGTAATTTTTCACTCAGACAATACGACAGACGAGAGAATTTCACAGCAGATTTATAAGAAATTTTGTGCTTTCACACAGTTCTAAAATGCAAACGGAGTTTATACACACAGTTTTTATTTTATTTTTTTGATAGAATTTATCATACTTACACACCAATGGAACATCATCGAGCTTGTAACACATGCATGTCACACGCAATTTTTTTTCAGTTTCTTATCAGTCTCCGAGAACTCTAATGCCGCATCCATCCAGATTCTTTCCCTTATCCCAGTATATCTTGAGGGTCAAAGATCCCGAGCGTGGCTGTACGTTTTAGACTGTAGACAATGCAGACCGGCTATTTGTTTGGCTACGAGTTCGGACAGCCACGGTGGGGTAGGGCATGGTTGAAAGACGAATTTTTGGTTGAGATGTGTGTGAAAGTTATAATATTTCCGTAAAAAAAAATGTGTTTGGGATTTTTTTTCCTTATTTTTCCTAAATTTATTGCATGTGTTTCTATTTTCCTTCACTGAACAATTTCTAAGTATGTATTATACTAGAGTGGTGTCGCTCTATAAGATGATTTCAGATTGCTTTGAGTTACATATTCGATAGACTTTATTTTTTTCTTATCTTAACTTCACGACAAATTTAACACACAGCATCTTCTTCTTTTTAGGTTCTTGAAGGAAGGATATGTGTGTACATACTTACCTATTATTGACGTTTACACTCTTTGAACATAAACATACCTCTTTTTAGGATCAGTCTTAGCCTTCCTCTTTGACATAGGTACCCAAAATATTGCTCTATCAATCACAACGTAAACTGGGTTCAAGGGTTGTCAGTGTCATTATTTTCTGTGCATTATTGACACTGACAGCTCTTGGACGCGTTTTATGTGCTGATCACGTTCACTTTGAGGGAATAAGTCAGTTTGTGAGTTAAGTAATGAACTAAACAACAAATACCTTAACATATTCCACAACTAACTTCACCCACTCACAAACTCCACCTAATACTTAACAGTGATAGACAAACTGACGGATAGGCGCTAATAGTCGCCAAATTGAGGCTGGCAACACGCCAGATGCTGCCAACGAGAGTGAAACGTATAAGATGAACTTTGCTCCCGGGATGCTGGGGAATACTTTCTTTAACTTTCCATGGGATTGTAAAACAGCACCCCAATCTGTACTTCTATCCGACTAATATTACAAAGAGATAAATCTGGAAAATACAGTCGGATTTAAAAAAATTAAATTGCATTTGATAGCCCAATTATTGAGGAAGACTATAGGCTATTTACATCACGCTAGAACCCTTAGCAGCCGAGCAAAAAGAAACATAGTCAAGAAGAACCCTCAGCAAAAACGAAGTAATTAGCTACCTCTGCCTATCATAATACCATAGGCTACCTTTGGTAAACTTTAGATCCTAGGAGAAAGAGAGAGTGTGGGCTGACCTATCCTGGGAACAAAGTTTATCCCAACCTAATCCTAACCTATTATAAATGCAAAAGTATTTTTTTTTGTTACACTTTCAAGCAGATAAGTTTAAAAGTACAACAGACTCCTGTTGTAAGTACCTATCAATAGTTAAGTCTGTTTCCAATACTTGAGTAAAGCGTAGCGATGGATATGTTTCAATTTTAATATCCTGCCTTACTAAATAATATATATAGGAAACTAAGAGCCCCATTCAACCTCTCTGGTAAGTTTCTGAAGCTTTGTTTTTAAATGATTAAACACCACAGAACCTCTTGTACCGTGCCAGGATATACCTAAGGCACATATATCAGTGGGGTACCTAATTACGTAACACACTAACAGTAACAAACGCTTTCATTTTGACAGTTCAACAACATTCATTGCGTTATTGACGTTGTTGAGCAGACACATTTTTCGAACATATGGAGCAATGGATCAGCAATATCTCTCAGATTGTGTTTGATGGTGTGTTACACAAATGCGGTGCTGATCAGGTACTTAAAGGAACACATTTTTTCTTCAAATTATCAGCTAAATACCATGACTCAAACTCTATCCTAAGATGGTAGAACACGTCATGAGATTATTATTACCAAAATTAGACTGCTTAAGTAAAAAACTTCTGGACCTAGACATGACATCGTTTAATGTCAAGTTATAATAATTGTTCAAATCAGATTATCAGCCCGCTCAACATGACAATCATAAAAACAAGTTTTGTCGACGAATGAATTGACAAAATTGCAGATGAATAAAAGCAATCAGGAATTTTGTCTATTCTATCTGTCCTTTTGTCTGTTTTTCCGTCGACAAAAATTTGTCAGTCACGTTACGAGTGTAGTTAGGCTGTACGACGAGAAAAACTAACTCACAAACATAACCTCTAAGAAACTTAACTCTTCTATCTTACTGAGCCTTTAACACTTCTAATACTGCTTACCCTCTAACTAAATAACTTAGTGGCATATAGACAGTTGGTAATTGATACAAATTAGTTGCTGGCATCATGCCACTGTGCTCAGTGAGAGTGAAATCTTTAACTACTTGTGTTCTTGTTTGTAGTCAAGCCTGCATTGTGGAGGACGAGGGAGGATGTTATTCAGGTGAAAATGTTGTCTATGGAAAAATATTTAGTAATGGAAAGAAAAAATAATACTTGGATCAAAGTAGTATTTGCTAAATGATAATTAAAATGGCTGGCTTGTAAGATTTTTCAAAGAAAAATTGCTTACTTCTGAATAAGGGTGGATTTCACCAATAAAACTGAACGCGATCAGCATATAAACTATGTTTAAGAGGTCTTACTGAGTCGATCTGTGGCCCAGCAGTGGGAATGTTATAGGCTGGTTATGCTTATGCTTGTTAGGGTTTTAGGACCAATCACCAAGATCATCTCAGCTTAAAGATCACGGACATGCAAGTAGTGAATTCCTGCAACCATCAGCAGGACTTAAGTAGGTGGGGCACAGGTCTGCTTTGTGTGAGAGGGAGTGGGCCGTAATCTACCACGCGGGCCCAGTGCGGGTTGGTAGATGTCACATATCTTCGAATTTTTGGTTCTAAGACAGGGTTTCGAGTTTTGAGTGTTCACGAACTACAACTCGTAAGTCGGGGCTGTTACGACTTCGCCTCCACTACTCCTTTACAAATACAAAGGCCTCATCTACTCCCAAGTCACACACACCTGAAGACAAAAGATCTATTCTTATCCTTACTTAACATTTTAATCAGTTAATTAATTAAGTGACCAGCGAGGAAGTGACAATGACGTATAGTCAACAATAAAATTAGTGCTGCAATGATTTAACACACGGAATTCCGGTGTCCGTCCGTGTGTTTGTCAACAAATAAGAAACTCATCGCCTTAGTAATTTATTTTAATGAAGCATTTGTTATTTATTAATTCGTCTGTTGTGATGGGATTTTTCAAAAATATTTATTGTTTGGTAATGTCACATCATGTGGATGTAAATCCCCTTGGTAATTGACCTGTATATGTGCCTTTGGTGACTTATTCATAAATTCTAAACTAAAAACCCATCCCTGTAATTAAAAACGTTCAAAATCTCTAATCAGCGATAATCAATGTTAAAAATTCCATAATTTTTTGATAGAATTGAAAGATTATAATGTGAACGTTCTTAAATTTAAAAAAATATGGGAATTACTCTTCTGTTTTCTAATCTTATCTCAACTTATGGTGGTAGTTTTGGTCAACTAATCACAGAAGCCCATTTTAGATTTAGGTCCTAGTAGTTCTGACCACAGACTTGATCAGGCTAAAGGACCAGGATTTACTGTTAGATTAATACGAGTATTAATACCTCGTCAAATCTCTCATTGAATTCGATAATTTTGAATTAGTCGTCAATTCTATGGAAAAAGCCGTATAAATGACTGTCCGAAGAAGTATTTTTTTTTGCTATTCATTCTTTCAGCTATAATTAGACATTGTATAAATGAGAACATTTCTTCTTCTTTTGCTTCTGCACCTTGAAATAACATGACTTACTGCTAATTAATGGATTGTGATTTATTCTTACTTTTGCTGAAACTTCTACATGGTCCTTCGAGCCGGATTTGAACCAACCCAACCTTTCTAATGTTGACTTTCCTTCAACGGAAGAAATTCCTTCATTTTCCGATTTCACAAGGGCAAAAGTCTCTTTCTTCTTACATTTCCTTACATACTTTGTCATCTACTATATTTCCTTGGTCAAAATATTAGTTAGCACAGTGTTTGACCTGGTTGAGTCACCAACTCACCAGGCACCCATAAATGAAGGCAAGATACTACCAACCAATGTCGGTAGTTGACACGTTATGTTCACATCAAGTTCATAGTTTAATGGTGAATAATTTCAATAGACTTGATATATAAACTTTGGTACTCGATAGACGTTGCCTATTGAGTATAGTATTTACCTATTCTAGATGCATAATTAATTTAGACTTACATCATATTGTAGCACATTTTAAAAGGGGTCATGGATGTTCTTGCCCTTCTTCTCCATTCGAAACTACTTTTTGGAAGCATCATCTAGATTACATTTTCTTGTAAATTTATATTTTCTTGCACATTTTGATGTTTGAATGATTTGACTTTAACTTTGTGGATTAAGGAATATTTGGTGGGTTTTAAAAATATTTATTTGAGGAAAGAGCTTGCTACAGAGATAAGAAACTGTGATGAAGTTTTGAGTTAGTAGTACGCTTTTAAAATGAAAACTTGAGAACAGTCCCCCGAGGTCTACTCAAATGTAAAAAAAATATACTCCAGCTTCTTATTCGATTTATCAAATGCTAATCCTATTACTAGACGTGCCGACAACTCTTTTTAAAGAATGAGAGATTTTTTTCTTACTAAAAACCAATCAGGGGTCAATTTAAAAAGAGTGTTTTTTTTATGCCACACTCTCTATCAAGAACGTGGCACTCATTGAAGCCGATGGATTACAAATACAGAAAAAAATCTATCAAAAAACATCAACTTCCATAATCACCAATACATTTCTCTTCCAAATACGATCCAATATTGAACTTAAAAGTTAAAAAGTGATATAAAAGTGCAAGAACCGACTGTCTGGGTATGACGTGCCAAATCAGGACGACAACCTCTAGATGGAAAACAATGCAGCTGACGGTTTATTACTCCTCGTCAGTTAAATAATTATTTTTATCAGTGTTTTGCTACATTATCTTTAGTTTGTGCGTAGTATTCTGGATAGTAAATAATGTCCTACGTTTAATGTGAAGTTTATGGCTGTCTGAGTTTTAATCAGGAAGTTTAAAGGCTTTTCATGAAATTAGGTTTCATGTATTATTTGATTGACATTTGAACATGTGGATTGTGATACCAGTCTGCAGGGGTAAGGCCTCGTCTTATACTGAAAAGGAATGGTCGCTATTACCCTTGCAATTTGTAGGGGGCGACTGGCGGTGCGATATCAAATCTCAGATTTCTCCCTCTACCGTAAGGTAGTGCTGTTCAGGATTGACGGAACACTAGGCTAAGTTCTTTAGAAGCAGGCCTTTAAACCTACCACGACATCTAAAAAAACAATAAAACCTTATTTAATATTTGAATGCAGAAGACTTGTAGTTTCCTTACATCGTTCGGAGCACTTGGAAGTATGTAGTACCCCATTTAGATAAATAAGGTATACAAACGTACACCTTCATAACTAAACACTCCGTGGTGTACGTAAATACACCAAAGCCAATTCATTCAGTCCAAATACCGCCTCACAGAACAACAACCCAAAAGATGAAAACACCAAAAAGTATGACATGAATATTAGCAACAGAAGAGTGGGAGGATAGATCGATACCGGTCGAGTGGACGTTTTGACGGCGACCTATAAAACTGCTAAGATGCTGGGGTGAGATCGCCTGGGGTGGCGGTGCCAGACGAGCTAAGTTGTGGATAAGTCTCGGGTTCATTCTTTTTTGGGGTTTACATGGATTTGCAGGTTTTATTATTGTGTGTTATAGACTATAAGTAGGCGTTGTTGACAAGTTTGGCGGACATTTTTTTTTCTTATCAACTGTTCGTTCGCGAAAGTAATGGATTGATTGCGTGTGCTGCCAAGGCAAGCTCTTATTTAATCTGTAACTAAGCATAATTTTCTTTAATTTGTTAGTAATTTTTCACTCAGACAATACGACAGACGAGAGAATTTCACAGCAGATTTATAAGAAATTTTGTGCTTTCACACAGTTCTAAAATGCAAACGGAGTTTATACACACAGTTTTTATTTTATTTTTTTGATAGAATTTATCATACTTACACACCAATGGAACATCATCGAGCTTGTAACACATGCATGTCACACGCAATTTTTTTTCAGTTTCTTATCAGTCTCCGAGAACTCTAATGCCGCATCCATCCAGATTCTTTCCCTTATCCCAGTATATCTTGAGGGTCAAAGATCCCGAGCGTGGCTGTACGTTTTAGACTGTAGACAATGCAGACCGGCTATTTGTTTGGCTACGAGTTCGGACAGCCACGGTGGGGTAGGGCATGGTTGAAAGACGAATTTTTGGTTGAGATGTGTGTGAAAGTTATAATATTTCCGTAAAAAAAAATGTGTTTGGGATTTTTTTTCCTTATTTTTCCTAAATTTATTGCATGTGTTTCTATTTTCCTTCACTGAACAATTTCTAAGTATGTATTATACTAGAGTGGTGTCGCTCTATAAGATGATTTCAGATTGCTTTGAGTTACATATTCGATAGACTTTATTTTTTTCTTATCTTAACTTCACGACAAATTTAACACACAGCATCTTCTTCTTTTTAGGTTCTTGAAGGAAGGATATGTGTGTACATACTTACCTATTATTGACGTTTACACTCTTTGAACATAAACATACCTCTTTTTAGGATCAGTCTTAGCCTTCCTCTTTGACATAGGTACCCAAAATATTGCTCTATCAATCACAACGTAAACTGGGTTCAAGGGTTGTCAGTGTCATTATTTTCTGTGCATTATTGACACTGACAGCTCTTGGACGCGTTTTATGTGCTGATCACGTTCACTTTGAGGGAATAAGTCAGTTTGTGAGTTAAGTAATGAACTAAACAACAAATACCTTAACATATTCCACAACTAACTTCACCCACTCACAAACTCCACCTAATACTTAACAGTGATAGACAAACTGACGGATAGGCGCTAATAGTCGCCAAATTGAGGCTGGCAACACGCCAGATGCTGCCAACGAGAGTGAAACGTATAAGATGAACTTTGCTCCCGGGATGCTGGGGAATACTTTCTTTAACTTTCCATGGGATTGTAAAACAGCACCCCAATCTGTACTTCTATCCGACTAATATTACAAAGAGATAAATCTGGAAAATACAGTCGGATTTAAAAAAATTAAATTGCATTTGATAGCCCAATTATTGAGGAAGACTATAGGCTATTTACATCACGCTAGAACCCTTAGCAGCCGAGCAAAAAGAAACATAGTCAAGAAGAACCCTCAGCAAAAACGAAGTAATTAGCTACCTCTGCCTATCATAATACCATAGGCTACCTTTGGTAAACTTTAGATCCTAGGAGAAAGAGAGAGTGTGGGCTGACCTATCCTGGGAACAAAGTTTATCCCAACCTAATCCTAACCTATTATAAATGCAAAAGTATTTTTTTTTGTTACACTTTCAAGCAGATAAGTTTAAAAGTACAACAGACTCCTGTTGTAAGTACCTATCAATAGTTAAGTCTGTTTCCAATACTTGAGTAAAGCGTAGCGATGGATATGTTTCAATTTTAATATCCTGCCTTACTAAATAATATATATAGGAAACTAAGAGCCCCATTCAACCTCTCTGGTAAGTTTCTGAAGCTTTGTTTTTAAATGATTAAACACCACAGAACCTCTTGTACCGTGCCAGGATATACCTAAGGCACATATATCAGTGGGGTACCTAATTACGTAACACACTAACAGTAACAAACGCTTTCATTTTGACAGTTCAACAACATTCATTGCGTTATTGACGTTGTTGAGCAGACACATTTTTCGAACATATGGAGCAATGGATCAGCAATATCTCTCAGATTGTGTTTGATGGTGTGTTACACAAATGCGGTGCTGATCAGGTACTTAAAGGAACACATTTTTTCTTCAAATTATCAGCTAAATACCATGACTCAAACTCTATCCTAAGATGGTAGAACACGTCATGAGATTATTATTACCAAAATTAGACTGCTTAAGTAAAAAACTTCTGGACCTAGACATGACATCGTTTAATGTCAAGTTATAATAATTGTTCAAATCAGATTATCAGCCCGCTCAACATGACAATCATAAAAACAAGTTTTGTCGACGAATGAATTGACAAAATTGCAGATGAATAAAAGCAATCAGGAATTTTGTCTATTCTATCTGTCCTTTTGTCTGTTTTTCCGTCGACAAAAATTTGTCAGTCACGTTACGAGTGTAGTTAGGCTGTACGACGAGAAAAACTAACTCACAAACATAACCTCTAAGAAACTTAACTCTTCTATCTTACTGAGCCTTTAACACTTCTAATACTGCTTACCCTCTAACTAAATAACTTAGTGGCATATAGACAGTTGGTAATTGATACAAATTAGTTGCTGGCATCATGCCACTGTGCTCAGTGAGAGTGAAATCTTTAACTACTTGTGTTCTTGTTTGTAGTCAAGCCTGCATTGTGGAGGACGAGGGAGGATGTTATTCAGGTGAAAATGTTGTCTATGGAAAAATATTTAGTAATGGAAAGAAAAAATAATACTTGGATCAAAGTAGTATTTGCTAAATGATAATTAAAATGGCTGGCTTGTAAGATTTTTCAAAGAAAAATTGAGAGGGTTTCATGAGTACTGAATGGAAAATTCTCTGCTGATTAATTTACCTGACGAAGCTTTAGAATAAAACGTTTCTACAGAAACACTGATAATGTAATAACAATTTTATTAAAATTTTTAACAATCGTCGCCATCTTAGTTTCCGAAGAATCTCGTTTTGAAATTCCGAATGTCAAATTCATAAGTTCGACACTACGATGATGACCATTCAAAATTGGAACGAGTTTCTGACAGAAAAAGAAAGTAACACATCAATCCTTTTGCGATCATATTTTTAATAGGTGTTAGTGCGATTTGTATGACTAATTAATTACACATTGTCAACATAAGTGACTTAGACAGAACACTAGACTAATTTGTGATAATCCTCGTACACTTCTGACTTGAGCACGTGCTTATGAGCACAGCACGTGTTTTCCACGCTACTGTGACGTCACAGACATAATGTCTAGTCTACAAGGAGTGCATATATGTCGCACAGAGTAGGCGTAAAAATGCAATGGATTGCAGTTTTTGTGGCCAATGTTTATGTTGTGTGTATTTTTGACAGATTAGGCTAAGGAGGTTTAGGAGGATTAGGTTAAGTATTTTTTTACGCTGTTTCTAAATTTAGAGAGCTACAGTTTGGATACTTGGTAAGGTAAATGAGTGAACTTTTTTGAACCGCTACTGGAGCTAGAGAATAATGAATATGAAGAAATTTGGGTTAGGACATAGAAAGTTTTCCTATAGTTAAAAATGTAGATATATAATTCAAATAAATAAAATAAAGTGAGGCATAATGGTAGTAGGAATCTACCACTAACACAAATTACCTAATGAAGTGCTAAGACCTTGTTTTACTGAACTAAAACTGTGACGGTTTCTTCGTCCTACTCTTTTATTTAAAAAAAAAACAAGATTAGGAATTGAAGTAGCCCTAATAACTATTTTATTTGATTAATAATAATGAAAAAACCTTCCATCTGAATATTTAAAAAGTTCCAAAATGTTGGTAATATTAACCGTTCCAAAAATATAAAATAGGCCAACACTACCAGCATGAAAAAAAAACTAGCAAGTTTGTACATTATTTTCCTCAGTCACGAATAAAATTCAACACATTCAAATTTCGAACAACCGAAACTCAAAGCCCACAACACACCGGCACCACCAAACTAGCATTGAACAAAAAAAATAAAAAAGCTACCATTTTCAACGTACAGATAAAACGCCACGAAAGCTCTATTAAAAAGCAAAGTTAATCCACAATACTATCTGTAAACAAATAGTGGGACCGCCATTTTGGCGTGCGGAAAAAAACATTTTAGAAGGCGGAACTAGGCTGGGTTTTTGTTAAAATTCCGAAGTGCGTTGGTTGGGAGGCCCAATAGCGCGAGCGGGCGTGGCTTCTCGATTCCGGTGACTTTCGACAATGACCTGTTTTTGTTCGATGATTCTTGCTAGATGCGATTCTCTTGCTCCGCTTTTGTTTTTTACCGTCGGGGTTTGTTAGAGTGGTTCTTGCTGGATGTTTTTTGGTGATGCTGTGTTCGATTTTTTATTTCGTGTTGATTTTTATTTGGATTGTTTAAAAGTGCTGTTGCTATGGATGATATTATGAACATTTTCAATTAAATAAAAAAAGGTACCTACCTAGCTACCTTTTAGAGTTAAACACATTGAATGAAAATTTTAGCACGTTTTTCTCACAAATTCAATAGGCAATATACCATACAAATATTATCTAAACTTGATTAAGTAGGATAGAAATAGTGTTCCTACCTACTTACCATATTAAGTACTTAAAAAGTCTAAGATCGGTAATGACTGACTGGTGATTGAAGCAATTACGCACCGTTGTAAAATTATTTACAAGAACTGGCAGTAGGAAGTTATTAAGATTTTACTTTTACGTTTCACCGACAAACTAGAGCTGAATCAATCAAATAATAATATTAATTTTATAAATTGTCTACATACTTACCTAATTGAAAGCAAGCGGATAAACTTAAAACCATGCTCAAGTTTTTTTTTCATTCTTCTTTCATAAAAGGTCACCAAATTAATTACTTATGACCAAATTGTATCTTTACTAAATAATTGAGATATCAGACTCCAATAAATGCATAGGTACAGTAGATTCCAATCTCAGATTATGTTGTTTAAAAGAAAATGTAATTCAACGAAAAAATTACAAACTGCTATAATAAAAAAAAGGAATTACATTTTGATAGATAGACAGAAAATCATGTACACGATTGAATAAATAACAAAACAAATAAAAGAAAAATAAATTGAATTAAGAACATTCGAACAAAACATTAGAAGACCCAGAACGACATATCAAGTATTGAAGTATCCTTTGTCCCACAAAAAAAAACTGCTTAGATGCTGTTTAATAAGTTCACTCAATTGTTTGTTTAGTTGAAAACCAATAATTTAATGTCGTGCAGTATTGTTAGTATAATCATACTAACATTAACGACGTGTTTTAATAAACACTGGAGCAAAGCAGTTCTAGACATGTATCTAGCCTACAGTCTAGATTACAGTAATACAAATTGAGTTGTAAGTACCTAGGCTTTCGCCAAAATAGCCCAGCAATACCGTGATCAGCTACCCTTACCAACTGACATAAGATTTGACAGACTTCTTGATCAGTTTTCAAAACCACTCGAAAATTTGTGAAAGGATTAGCTCAGTTAATCAGTAGGGAAGTGTGTGTTAAAGCAATCGAGGCACTTAGTCGCTATCCAATATGATCTTCTGATGCTTCTCATAGATCTTAACCATCTTCCTGTGATAGTCCCGTGCTACTTGGGGTCGCCCAACAGGTTTTTTTCTTCCGTTCTTCGCTGACAGCTGTCACTCAATCGTATAATCCTGTATCTTTCATCTCATCTCTCATACAATCCATTCAACGTTTCTTTGGTCTTCGCCTCCTTTTCCATCCGTTACCATTTACCTATATTCATCACTCTTTTAGTTAAGTATTATATATATCAAGCTCATTCGTTTTCAAAATCCAAATCAAAATAAAAATTTAAAAAAATCGGATTTGAAATGGCAATCATGTCATTTGGTTTCAATTGTTTTTTTTTATTCTTTTATAATTTGAAAATGTAAGCACGTTGTAGACTTTATAGATTGTAGATTTATAGACCATTGTCAATTTGTTTAGCATATGGTGCTTGTTGACTGTCCTACACTGTCCCCCCATGGCTATTAACACTGTAATTTGAAAACATTGTAAAAGTATATTATTTTTTAAAGAGTAACCGTGGAGTTTCTTGCCGGCTCTTATTATATACATAAACGACCAATTGGAACCGTTCACCTAGCTTCTGACGTTTCATAAGTGCCCATGTAGGTTTATGTGAAATAAAATATTTTGATTTTGATTTTGACTCTTTTAGTTATGTATAGGTACATGAATATCATTCGTTTTCTTCTTCCATGCTTCTTTATTCCCCTTAAAAGCCATATTCTTTGGTATTAGTCTTCCACAGGTCTTGTTGCCTGCACATTCATACTCAAAACTTTCCTCATTTCTCTGCATCAAATCGAACCATTAGCACTCATTCACTTACTAACCCACCAACACTGCTTACCCTTAACACGTTAAAATGCCAACATAACTATGTCACTGCGTATCTACGGCACTAAAGCGTGACGCACACCAAGCTCTTACTTTAATTAGATGGGTCGAGGCGCGGCCGGCCGGTGGCGGGCGGCGACACAATTCGGTGCATTGTTTGTATTTCGAAGCGATTTTTTTGTTGTTTTTTTTTTGCCGATTTCTCAATTGCAGCTCAATTTTAAGTCTTCTTTTAGTTTTTTCTGACTCTGACACTTTCTAGTGTGTGTCACAGCTAAATTCCTATATTTCAAATTATCCTTTGTTTAGTTTACCTAAATGTTATATTTACCTGAATTCGACTGTCTATTTTACCTGACTTTGTATTAATTTTCAACGTGGTTATTAGTAATTAATGTTTCAGAAACTGTTATAAATACGTACTTAGCACCCATATTTCGCCAATTATGTCTAGGACCCATGTCATCATATAGGGCGAGCCCATTGAGTATCACCATTGGGACATCTCTGCCTAACCCTTCAAAGAAATCCAGGCGTGATATATAGTGTTTATAAATTACTGAAACATTGACATGTTATTATAGTATGAATTTATTGAAAGCTTTGAGCGCAACTGATAACATTCCACTAAACGTTTCGAAAAATAAAATTTTAACCACGGATTTAATAAACTCCTCACTATTTAATTTGGTGACGTTGACAATGGTTTTCAAGGTTTTTTGTAAATAGATAAAGCCTTAGTAGGTGTTCTTGTGGTAAAGCCCTATAAATAAACAAATAATATTAATTTCTGCATCATCAAATACACGGTCTAAAGTACTTTTTGCATCAAACTGCAGCCACATAATTTGTTAATAATTATTAATAACAAAGTTTTCCTGTTTTCAACTTGCTGCATTGTAGTTTTCTAATTAGTATTAATATTTTGTACTTATAACCTAATTTGATATTGTTTTACTTCTATTTGGTTTTATGATAAAAGTAATTGGTTTATATTAGTTTTATTTATATTAACAGTCTTATATTGTTGTTTACTGCACAAAAAGCAACACTTATAATAATCATCAACATAATTACTTTGATATATTCGAAAACGTCTCACAGATTCGTTGGTTAGACACTAGGTTCAGACAGACAAAAGACAATTAATGCCTAAAATTAGAAAAGAAAAGCGGCCATAGCCGGTTTTTTTACTATTTTATTTTTATTTGTTCTAATAGCGGCCATAGCTCACACAATACCACACACACACCCACACACACACACACACAAACACACACACTACCACACACACACACACACACATTCTTTGAAAATTTCAAGTTGGTGCCTACTACGATTCAAAATATACAGCTATGTGACAGACGGATGAATGGACCTTAGAGTGAACAGGCTTCTTCTGGGTAAGCTCACTCCATCGTAGACTTTATCTCTGTCACCTCTGACCTAGACTAGAGTCAAGAGCAAACCCATCTCAAATAAAATAAAATTAAAAAAACCGCTGGCGCTCATTGGGTGCGGAACCAAAAAAAATTTGGAAAACCGTATTCACCTCTTCATAAACTTATGTAGTTCAGTCAAACCCACACGGAACAGTAATTTTAGTAACGTCTGAATCAGATATGATGACATGAGGACATTCAAACGATCCACTTATGTACGTATTTTTCTTGTTCAGATCTTAACTTCAGATTGATATGTCGTGATTGAATCGTACGTGTCCTGTGGCCTATAAACGGAGTTATTATCACACCTACGGACGTGCTCCCACGCAGGTGGATTCAGTAGTCTGTGTTATTGGCTCAGTAAAGTATTGCAGTTTTCAAAATGCTAAGCAAATGATGAGTAGGTCCTAGTTGTGGTTTTTCGAGTGTATTACATTTCTTTGGCACGCTCTGTAGCCTAAACGCCTTGATGGATTTTAGCTTGAAAGGTTTCGTTAGATTCGTCTTAAAATTGCGAGAGTGACATTGGGTACTTATATCAATATTATAATAATATAAAATGGCCGATTTATGGCGCCAAATTTTGTCTACAAAACTTTTTTTCTAATGACCTGTCATGTGGGGTACCTATCATTTCTTATTTGTTTTGATGCCGTCGAAGTACCTTTTCGTAAGATTACCTACATGTGAATCTCATTAAATCCTTGAGTTTTTTTTTTTGCAGTTAAGTATTTCAAGTATCAATATTGATTCATCATCATTATCCTGCCTATTAATTCGTGGTCAAAACATTTTTTTTTTCTTATGTATGCTTCTATGTAGTTTATAGTGTAGTGTATGGAAATAATTTACTGAAATAAGTGTTTCTCTTTTGTCATACTTAATAATCAATATTTTATTTCACAACACTTATGAAACGTCAGCAACTAGGTGTACGGTTCCAATAAGTCGTTTCTTATGGAGAAAAGCCGGCAAGAAACACCACGGTTACTCTTTTAAAAATAATTGTCTTTTACGATATTTTTTATTTTTTTTATTTGAGATGGGTTTGCTCTTGACTCTAGTCTAGGTCAGAAGTGACAGAGACAAAGTACACGATGGAGTGAGCTTCCACAGAAGAAGCCTGTTCACTCTAACTTTGAAGAGATTCGGGTTGAATGCGTCCGGGAACACAGAAAATGATGTTTTAGATGTGTAAGTGTAGGCTTCATCTTGGTAGTCAACGTTTTTCTAGCCATATGATCTTCAACACAGTCCATCCATCGTTTGTTTAGTCTTCTCCTATTCAGCACTTAAACTCAAAACTTTCCTCATGACCTTTTTTCTCTTTCCTCCGCATCCGATCCGAAGATCAAAAACTTATAATCATAGTTATTGTTTGCCTAGATGTCTTCACTAGTACGAATATGTTGAATGCAGACAGATTTATCCCACACTAAAAGAAAGAAAGAAACTTAGTTATAGATAAAAAATAAACTTTCACACTGAACAATATTTTCACAGTCGTCTTTTAGCAATGTCGTGATTGGATCGCACGAGTCCCGTGACCTATAAACGTTATTTGAACACCGATGCACCGCACCCATGCATTACTATGTGAGCTAGCCCTTATTTGCGAGCGGTGTTTGCGCTCGGTGTGCGCACGACTTTATCCTAATTGACGTTTAGCTAGATTGTTGTGGTTTGCTACTGGTTTATTACTTTTTGTGTTTATTTTGGGTGAGTTTGAGTTTAGGGTAGGTTTAATATATGGAAAAGTAGTAGCTGGAGTAGTAATGTAGAAACCACAGTGTAGTTGAACCAAAACGTGTTTAGAGTATAATGTTAGAAAAAAAATGGTGCGACGGAAAGCTCGTTTTGGCAGTTCTCAAATCGAAGGAGACTTTTTATTTATAGGTATACGTAAGTAGCAAAAGCACGCAACTGAATTTTAAAATAAAGCAATCACAATAAAATCGCTAAATAATAAAAATTTGTCAGTAAAAAAAAAACATAAAATACTTAATACAATGCTAATGTTATTACCTAATAGTATTGTTAACGAATAGTAAACATAATATAAGCATTAAATGTAGGTTGGTTATATTAAAAACAATAGAATTTCCAGACCCAAAAAATTGAAAAAGGAACACAAAATAATCAATGCATAATATTATATATAAGAAACAAGGATCCAATTATTTTCTCTACCCACATATTTTCAAAAATGGAAGCTATTATATAAAAGCGCAGGTAATCAGTGCTGCAATTTGGTTGACATTGTAGACTTCTAATGACAAAATTAAGAGGCAGCCGCGCCCGCCCTGTGCACGCAACGAAAAGATAAAGGCGAAGCACACATCGTAGCGGGACTTGCGGGTTGCGGCACGCATCTCATCCTATGTAGTTTTTTTTTTTTTTTTTAAAGCCCTTATAAATTTAAGTGTTATCTTTGAACATGATCTTGGAAAGCGTTTACTTTAGAATCGATCGTATTTTGTTTAATAACGAATATCTATTTTTTTGCGAACATCAACTAAATAATTATATAAGTTATACTTAGTTAAACATACAAGTTTATTTTTCTGTAAAACTCTAATGAAAATCACGACTATAACGATCAAGCTTCATTTATTTTAACAGTATTATAGCAGGCTCAATAAAGCCCATGACTTGATTTGGCATGCAATGGTTTAAAATCTCATTAAACATCACAAAGATGAAAGATGGAGCTTTCTGTAAAGGTCAATGATCAAGCAACATAAACTAGGTATAGCAGTTCAATGCTCCTCTTTAAATGTAGCCAAACCACCTTCAATAATAATTTGCAAAAATTAAACCTTTTTTATTTATACTTCATCAATATCCTCCTAACGCAACCTACCTCAACACACACTGAGATGCGTCAGTGTGCGACGGTCCTAACGCACGCTTTTTTGCGTGCGTCCTACGTGTTAACGCACTCAAAAGCATCCGCGTTACGCACACACGCGAAAATTGTGTGCGCACGCGAAAAATGCGAACGCGTATATGTGTGAGTGCGTGCGGTGACACGCACACAAGCACGGGCGAAGGACACGCCGCGAGGGCGACGACCCCGCTTTTTTGCCACAGCGCGTATTCCACTACCGACCAAGAGCATTGGCCGTTGCACATTTTTTTTTCTTTTTTCCTTTTTTGAAACACCCGAAGATCGTTCACTCCGACAGTTGATACTATGCTATTTTTATATTCTGCGGGAATAGGGATATGATGTCAGTGTTTTTATTTTGTTTTATCTATCTTACCGGTTTATGTATCCCGTTTGTTTTGATTGCTAGTTTAGTTAATGTTAAAGATGGTCTGCTTGGCATTTGTTTTGTTTGACGTTCTTTTTATAAAATTGTATTCTGAAGTGTGGTTCGTTTATGGGACACATTTTTACGATAAAATAATAATGGGTCAGGCGATTTCAAGGGTTCTGATGTCATTTGTTTCGAATATGTATGAAAATAGGGTTGTCTGTATTCCAAAGCACAAACAATAACTACTTTTGCAGTCAATGCAATACTTTACCGTCCACTACATGCAGTCAAACGGATTTCTTTAAACATTTTACAATTTTAAATACTAAAAGTAAAAAGTAGTTTCTGTGAGCATCGTCGCAGTCAATACGTCAGGCAATCGTCGGTGGCTGTCAGTCCAATGAATGTTACATGACAAGTCATTCGGAGAGGCGAGCGGTTTGTCAACTTGTAACACAAGAGGTACCCTTGCTCTGATACTGAGGTATACACGAGATAAATATATTAAAATTAAATCTGAAGACGGTTCATGTTTAAAATTAATGTCAAATGTCAGTTAGTGCTGTCGAAAATAGAATTGATTGAGAGTTGACGATTTCATGGAACTTCTAGTATCCAAAGAATAAATTGGGTAGTAAAGCATGATTTTAGAATGTTATTTCAGCAAAATGGGAGGCTGTGGGAGCTCAATATCAATCTAATATGGTAAGTATAACCTTTAAATATGCAATGAGATCTAAACAGTCACCTAAACACTATTATTTAACACCAGATAGTTGATTTGCAACCTGCATTGTGTTACGAGATAATTCTAAATCTCAATACTTGTTACAAAGTTTCACATAAATCACTATCAAATTAACACAGTCGCAGTGTTTCGAAGGCCACTAAATCCTAACTTATCGCCTCTTAGGAAATGTAAATCAAACCCTACGGACCTACGCATCTGAAACGTTTACAAACGTTTCAATATTTTAGTTTCACGAGCTAATGTCGACTACGGCTTAATGGTCGAAACTTGTCCCGTTCAAACCGGATTGAAGCGGATCCAGCAGTTTTTTAGCGCCGTTATATATCTGGACGACATTTGAATATGGAATAAGAAATTGCTAGGAATTGTAGGTAAACTGTAAAAGGAATTAACATCTCGGAGTTTCATAAAATTTACGATTTTATAAAACTTCTGGAAAAAAAAACGTAACTTCGTCTGTAAGTATCGAAAATCGGATTATTTTTAGGTATTCGGGAAACTGGTTTTCTATTTCCCTAGCAGTTATTTTGATGGAAAAATTTCCTTCCCAGAAACACTAGCACGTTATTACTTACAATTATTTCTTGAAGTTCTCGAAGTATTCTTATGGGAAAACCTTTAAAAGGTGTATCGATTTTAATAGCATTTATTCAGAGAAACACCCCTCTTAAAAGTAGTGAAGTGGTTTAATTTACCTACTATTAAGAGACATAAATTATGATATAAGTGTCTTTACTTACGCAAGTCACTTTTTGCAACCCTAAACAAGGAAATATAAATCTGGCAACCTATGCCAACATCTTACATCCCGACAATATCACGAACAACGCTGTTGAACATTCGGCGCGGTCCCACCCCAATTCCGTCCCTAACCTACCCCAAGCGGACGCGCAACGCGTCTGTGTACACCAAACGCACACTACCAACAGAACACCTTGCGAATGACGACACGGCGAATTTCGAATGACGACTTCTTTTTTTAAATTTTCACGTTTGTTCTTGTTTACAAATTTTTGACAGCTGTGTTTTTTTTTCTTTCACAATGTTGAGGAAGGTTATTTACATTGAGTTTGTGATGTAATTTTTCATGGCATTGCGATCGTGAGGTTAAAGCATGTCTACGTAATAGTGGTGTTTACCAAGTCATTTTATCGTACAATACCTACTGTACGATTAAATCACTACATTTCTATATGTAAGAAGTGTGTAATTGAGTTATTTAACTTGAATAAACTAGCTTAACAGTTACATAACGCCAAAAAACATGTCCTAAATTCTCGGTATCTTACTAACAGTGAAGTCATAGCTAAGTATGCGCCACCAAAATGCTTACATCAGTATATTTGTATGCAGACGAAATAGGTCGTTTGCCTTGACGAATGTCAGTCGGAATGTCTACGGGACAATGTTTTCCGCTGACGGCTGCCGTATCTTTAAAAGATTAGCTTGAGGCTAACTGATCACTTGTGTATTATTGCATGCCCGCCTACGGGCTTTGTCCACAACGGTGTTATGTATTTGAAAGCCAGTTATGTGTTTTATAAATAATAATACAACTTTTGGCAGTTCTAAAACTAATAATAATTTTAATTCGAAACGAATATTCATGACCCTACTAAAATCAACGATTAACCCTTTTGAACAACAATAATTTATTATAAATACCGTCTTATATGACTCGTCAAAAACATTCATTGTGTTTGTGTGCCGACCCATATAATGCGCGTATGTGTGAGTGCCCTACATAAATACAAATACAAATTAAACCCTCCCAATTTGTGTGCGTGCGGTGCGGCCGTGTGCGTAGCTTCTTCGCTCGGAATTCCAAGTTTGAAATTGGAATGAATGACGGTTAGGTTACTGACCTACGCCAATGGCAGGCGTTCCTTTTATAATAAATTAAGTTTTTTAATGAAAATTGTTTTTTTTTTTCAGAATTTGGTTAAGTAAAATTTGTAAAGGAGAACGCACTTTGTAACTTGGTTATGGTCATAGACAAAATAGAAATTAAAAATGGCAAATTCAAGGAATATAAAATTGTGTTCTGTGTTGTTTCACCTGTCCTACTCAAATATATAATAAGTCATGTAAGTAATTTAAGTGTAAGTTTAAGTCATTCCTTGGACTAGGACTTCCTATTCTAAAAAAATGGCGCGTCGATAGGGAAGGAAACCTGCAATATAAATTCTAAAGTACTTGCACTGTCATCGCCATATTGTTGGCAATACTTTTTTTGTACTTACATATGGGGAAAAGGACATTACTACGCGTAAGGTGCGTTCGGTAAGACAATTTGATAAGGAAAATAGTTATTTTAAAATAAAATATTGAATTTAGACAATGGTGCCGGTTCTCTTGTACACCGAACTAAACTAACTACACTCTCACTAAAATTCTTTAATTTTGACTATGAGAATCTTAAAGATATTTTGCAAAAAAAACTCTAGGTACATTGAAAAGTAATTTTGACACAAATGAAATCGAATTTGACAATCGTTTTTTTTTTCTTTTGGTTTTTTTAAAAATTTACGGGGTAGGGCAACGTGTTTGCCCTACCCCGTAAATTTTTGTTAGAGCCGGAGGCTGCCTGGGGCAGCCTTGACGTGTTTTTTACTTTTTGCATTGAAAGTATTAAAAAAAAATTACCTACATGTTGATTTTAAAGGGTTTCGGCGTTTCAAAGGGAAATTTTCATTATTTTTGCGATAGGACACACAGTTTTCGAGATATAAGCAAAAGAAAAGAAAAAAACATACAGCAGCTACTGTTTTTGCAAGTCTGAAGTCGAGGTGTTGGTGTGAATTTTAGTTCACACCAACTAGTTCTATTCCACACCTTTCTAATCGCGATTAAAAAAAGTCGGATTCATGTTTAGATTTAGTTAGGTGAAAAACGTCAAATTTAGAATAGCAAAATTGCCATTTCACTAAGTAATAACTCAGTGCCATCTTAGTGCTGTCAAACTAAAATATACTTAGTTAAGTTGTGTCAAATAAGTCGTTTGACAGGATTAAATCAAACTTTAGTGATTTTTTGTCTAGTCTAAAGGCATTTGTAACAACAGAATCGGCATCAATGTGTATACGACCTTCACAGAATCGGCATCAATGTGTGTATAAATATACGACCTAAGTTACTTGTTATGTTCAGTCGTGTCCATCTTTCTGGTAAAACTATTTTATTTTTGCCTAAATAAATGAGTTTATTATTAACCCTTTTTACAATGTCAGTTTTTCCCAAGAGTTTTCTCTTTGTTTTTCAATTCGTATGTACGTACTATCTGAGTTTATCTTGGACAATACCTACTGATATCTATGAAGGAAAACATCAGATGTGAGGAAACCTGGACTCAAAGCTAATAAAGGTGATTCTGAAATCGCCAAACCGTCTTGAGCAAACGTGGTGATCATGCTCATGCCCTCACTGTATGAGAAAAGGACTTTGCCCTGTAGTGGGACAATAATAGGCTGGTATTATACCTATATTATAGGTACCTATAATATAGTTATAATACCAGCCTATTATACCGTACCTATTATGTTCCGGATTTTGCCCTGATATTCCATATCAGGGCTCACCCTGTCTGCAAGATACTAAGTGCCGATTTCACCAATGAATTTGAACGCGATCTGCACTTTTAAACACAGTTCAAGAGCTGTCAGTGTCAATATTCCATAACAATTTTGACACTGACAGCTCTTGAACGCGTTTCAGAAGAGCTGAACGCGTTTAGTTTTGTTGGTGAAATCGGCGCTAAGTGTCATTGCGTATTTATTCAACCGATTTCAACAACAAACGAAGAATAATAAATCTTTAAAACGTCACATTCCAAAATCCTTACGACATTTTAAAGACATGAAATGTCAATATGACATAAGGTAATTTTATCATTCATACTTTTTTTTTAAATTACCTGTGTATTGTAATTGAAAAGTAAATTGCCATATGTCATAATTATATTTCTTGTTTTTCAGTAGGTTTTGTTCAGATATTAATTTGTTTTGTTATTCTAGTGTTTATTATTTGATCTCATAACACACGATTATGTGATCTCGGTTCAAAATTCTGGTGTTAAGAATCGTAGCGGGCTTATTAACATCTTGTGGCTAGATTAGTATGTTAAGCAGTGTTGGACTAGAAGTTAGCCTTGTTAATACTACTAGAGGTTTACAATAAATGATCGTGAGATTCAAGTGCTTTCCTTTGTAACGGCCAATAAAATAATAAAAAAACGGGATAACCCGAATACCAAATTTTATTCTAAAATTAGTTTACCTTAAAGGACAATGCCAGAAAGTCTATAGAACTTTGCCCCACTTAAATCAAAAAGTCATTTACAAGCCCGCAAAATGCAGCATCTTAAAGCTTATTTATTACTAAACATTTGTCCTAATGCCTGTAGAACTTGCGGTTTCTGTTAAAATCTTAAAACAATATTGACATTGATTATAGGTTAGGTGCAGTTTATAAATGTTAAAAAGCAATTTAAACAACACATACGGTACGCATTAAGGCTCCCGCAAACAGGCGCTACGCTACAGCGCGACACAAAAATACCGCTCGTCGCGCGATACGCGGTACCTTTGTGTCGCGCTGTAGCGTCGCGCCAGTGTGTACGAGCCTTTATCATAATTATTAAAATCGTAATATGAGTTTTTGTTACACAACAAACAAAAGTTTTAAATATCATGCGCAATAAGTAACGCAATAGGAAACTCAGGAGTTGAATTCCTTTTATCATTGATTTTTAAGCGGCAAGTTCTACTGTAAAACAATGTATTATGAAAAGGTCCTTGAATCATTACAATTTTTTTCATTAGTTGACATTTTCTGTAAATAGCTGGGGCAGGATCTGGCATTGTCATTTACAGGACAGCCCAATTTTATCTTCTTTGCCTACTTAATTATATATAGAGTAAAAAAATATAATACCTAGTTGTAATAATTTAATAAACATAATTTGATTTAAAAGAGTGTCCGTGGAGTTTCTTGCCCGTTCTTCTCCATAGGTACCTACTACGCTTTGGAATGGGCAACTAGCTTCATTTTTCTGACGGACCGATCTTGGCAATTCAAAAGTGCCTGTAATTGGTTTATTTGAAATAAATGCTTTGAGTTTGAGTTTTGAGTTTGAGTTTGAATCGGTACCTATTGTAATATGACACGTGTTTAACAGATGAAAGATTATTGGGATGAATAATAATACAATGTTTGTACCAATTTTAGGCCAACGTATTGAAATTAAAATCCCTTTTAAATATATCGTACAGACATTACCGAAATTCAAACTTCCGGTTTAAAAAAAAAAACATCTTCCTTGCCATGTTTCCGTAGGTCGCGTTTCCCTATGCGTGTGCGAGTGAGACAGACGATACGAAATCCATCGTGTAAGAAAGAGAGCACGTGAGGGCGACGACCTTTAAAACAAATCGTTGTAGAAAGGGTTCGGTTTCAGTAGCGTCCGCAAATTAGGCGGTAATTATATTTTAATTATTTTTGTTGGCCCAAAATCTCGTTATGACATTTTTAAGATTCTTTCGATTATATCTTAGACAACATCGTAAAAGAAAACGTCGCGAGGAAACTAGCAACAAACCAACACATTCAGAAATATCATACATAAACTCACGCCTTCTTCCCATGGGGGTAGGCAGAAATTACAGGACGCCACCTTCTAAGATCCTAGCATACTCCTTTAACTACGTCCAGTAATTGAAGAAAAAAAAATCGCTTTAATTTTGACAGTAAATATGGTAACAATAACGTTATTAGGTGCATTGAGTTGATTGGTCGAAGTTGTTGTCTGTTGTTTAAATTCTCTTAGTTTTATATCGTCTGTGGTCAAACTGAAAGTTTACTGTCAGAAGTTTAATTTCAGGAGCAGATATCAAAATTCTATTTTTAAGTACTATGGGATGGTTTTGTTTATCAATGTGAGTTTTAATAATTATGAGAGTTAGATTTGCTTCATTTAATCATAATTCGTAGGGTTTGTTTAATATTAGTCACTCAAAATGGACTTATTAGTTGCAGTGATTTTACTAAAAGTAATATAAAAGCAATAATCATCAACTAGTCCACAATTACTCACAAAAAAGTTGTAGTTTTTCTACAACTTTTTTAAGTACTTAATAGTTATTACAAAACATCAAAACATCACGCCTGTAATCCAAGAAAGGTTAGGCAGAGGCGTACCTATAGTACACCTACATTTCACCGTCCCATGTAATAGGGCGCGAGCCACACATCCAGTAATACTTTGCTCGACCTGGGAGTCGAACCCAGAACTTCATGCTCAGCAGTAGCTCTTGCGACCAGTAGACCAACGAGGCAGTTATCATTATTATGATATAATAATAATTGTAACTTCTGTTCTTGTCTCTGCTGTCGGTACATTTATCTAGGCGCACCCTATTCCCTAGCCCGATCCAGGCTAGACCGGGACCTAGGCGAAAAATTACTAGGGTGCACTCACACATGCGTAGGTAATGCCCCGTAGTTGTCATTGTGTGTGTGTGTGTGTGTGTGACTATGAATGGGTGAGAGGCGACCATTTTTTTTGTTTTTGTATATTTTTGTTATTAGCCAATACGGTTAGTTGTTAGACTTAGGGCGAATTTCTGCAAACTGGTTTTTTAATTAGTCGTCCTGACAAACAGTTACCAGTCCTGACAAGTGACATTTAATTTTTACCAATAACGGTCCGTAAATTATAGGAATCGGCCATTAGACAGTAGGCCCCCTGTACCGGTGTCCTAACGTATAATTTACTGAACACAACAGAAAATAAATATAAAAGTGTTTACGAAACTTTAAGCTTGTAAAAACATGAAAATTTCCCAATAACCCAATTCCTGAAAACCCGCGTATTTTTCGGCCTTCAAAAATATTGTAACAAAAATGTTGTATTGCACAAAATCCATGTGCGAGCCATTGGGACACGTACCGAGACGAGGCGGCGTAATTGTCACTACACAGATAATAAATAATCGTAGGCTGTATGAGAGTTGCGCCTGTGCTTTGTAGAAATATTTGTAGTAATATTCAAGGTCAGAGACTTTTCTTCCTTTTTCTTAGAAATTAGCACGGCTAAAAGTAATTCTTGAAAAGGCGAATAGACAGTTTTCAATGAATTAGTCTAAAGTTGTTTACGAGATATCAAGACCTTTTTGGCATCGAAACGCTCGTTAAAGTCGCTCGTCAGTGGGGACTGGTCATCTCTTGGCTGCCACGGCTTTTTATTTTTATTTCCGATTTTTTATGTCTTTCATTACGGGTCTTTCTTTCTCACATGTTTAATTTCAACAAGACTGATGTAACAAATTTTCTGTAACCATATTATTTAAAAGAGTGTCTATGGAGTTTCTTGCTCGTTCTTCTCCATAGGTACCTACTTCGCTTTGCAATGGGCAACTAGCTTCATATTTCTGACTGACCGACCCCTTGACAATTCAAAAGTGCCTGTAATTGGTTTATTTGAAATAAATGCTTTGAGTTTGAGTTAATCGTTTTTACAAATCCATTCGATTCCAAGATTGGATTCTTTATTCAACTCAATGTATTGAAGCATTAGCGTCTCTGAAAACACGGCATCTTCATACCCTTATTCCAATTTATTTGAAACTAGCTTCCACCCGCGGCTAGTTCCCCGGGCCCATTCCGTCGCATCGCAACGCCTGCCCGCGCTATCACTTCGTTTTCGCAAAGCGTTCTTTCTGACTTTTTACTTTTTGCTCGTCTCCTAATTGCCATAGCGTGATGTTATAGCCTATAACATACCTCAAGAATTGAGCTATCAAATACAAGAAGAATTTTTCAAATCCCAACTGTAGTTCCAGAGATTAGTAACAAAATAAATTGTACATCTTTATATTAAAAGTACTTATAGATTGCTGGCAGCATGCTTTCTTCTGACGTAACTTATCTATCAGCCGCAGCATCTCGAGTTCACTTCCTTCCTAACTAAATCATCTTTCAAACAATCCATACCAATATCTATACTAATTTTATAATCTTAAATAAAACTATTAACACTTTTTCACTTACAATACCAACATATCATTGTCCTTGTGCATGGCAAAGGCCTTATCTCGTAAATAGAAGGCACGAGCTTTGATCGCCACGCTTAGTCAAGCCGGGTTGGCGATTTCGGACTTGATAATGACTTTATGTCTTTTGAATGACAATCTGAATCATTTTGAAGGATATTGCTAATACATTGCTTCATATTTCGGAAAATATGTCTGCTCAACAGCGTAAATAACGCAATGAATGTTGTTGAACTGTCAAAATAAAAGCGTTTGTGACTGTTAGTGTGTTACGCAAGTACCCCGTTGGTGTCGCCAGGATGTGTTTCCTTTACTGATGTCAGTTCAAGATAAACTCGGATATTAAAAATGAATGTAAAAAAAAAACCTGACTGCGTATAATTGAACTTTAAAAAAGATAAAACATAGTACTATAAACAATCTCATGCAGTCGAAGGCAATATACTTAGTCATCTTTATTTTTAAAGATGTTTCCGATTGCATGAGATTGTTTAGAGTAGTACCATCACCAAGAACTTTATAACGCCTTATTAAAAGTTTTGTAAAAAGTGAAAATGGTTGCTAACCAACTATAAATCGTTATAGATCCTAAATGATGTTTCGAAAACCTAAGTGTTTAATGATACCCCATTTAACATAGTGCGTCAACTTATTTATTTTTATTTTTATCAAAACTGCGTCTGATTGCGATTTGCGTTGCACAGTCGGGTAAACAGTCATCAAAATACTTTACGTCCAAATATCCCTCTTAGGCTCTTACCCTGACCACTTAGGCACAATATCCAGGCACATGTCCCTTCAACTCAACGGTGTAATTCGGTTTTGGGATTCTACCTATAGTTATGTGTATGTAGGTACGTCTGGGCCATACCTGCCCATCCAGATAATTATATTACGGCAGCTCAAAATCAATATCAGACTCAGCAGATCTGTAGCTATGAGAGGTCTGTTGGAAAGTAATGTTTCATGATATTGACTGGATTTCGGAATGCGGTATTCAAAACTAAAAAACCAAGTTTCGTTACCTTAAAAATACATGTTTTTTTGCTAGTAATTTAAACCTAAAACATTAATGTTTATATACTTTACCCGTGATAGCAAATCTTGTGTTTTGTTGTTAATTTACTTGAAAAGCATCAACAGTGGACTCGAATTGGTCCGTTTTTTCTATAGCGTACGAGCATTTTAACTAATTAGTTTTTAATAATCATTTTGTTTCGTTTTTCACGCACTCTCTGATAACTTAGAACGCAACAGTAGACGCGAAGCAGCGTAGCAGAGTAGCCGACGGAAAACTAGAGATCAAGAATGGAAAATGAAAGACGTTCGAATCGCGATGTTCTGATGTTTCTCTTTTTATACATTATTGATTTACAGTGTGGTTTAAACGATTTTGTTTGTTTGTTTAATTTTCTAGATTAAAACTGTATTCCTGTACAGTATAAACTGAATATGTCGGACAGATTTTTTGACTTTAACTCGATACAAAATTTCGTTTGAGACACCAGTTTTGGTAATTGGCTTTTCTTTGTAAACGACTGTAAAAAACAGGCCATCTACTACGTAATTTTACAATTAGCCTTTGTAGAGTTGTTTAATGTCTTGCTACATTATAAGTTGGCACAAGATTTTCAAAACCACTGGATCAGAATTTATTAGTTCAATAAAAAAATTACCATAATCAAAGTCAAAGTGAAAGTCAAACTATGAATTTCAAATAGGCACATAAATTGCACTTTTGAACGTCAACATTTACAAAAACAATGTAATTGATTCTAGTTGACTTTTCCAAAAGGTAGTTTCGTATGGAAACAATCACATTGTTATTCTTCGTCACAATTTTGAAAGTTGCCAGATAGATGCAATCATCGGTTTTAAGTACCAACACTTCTTCGAAACATTGCCAAAGTATACGTAACCATCGTGGCTGAAAAATTATTTAATATATTGGAAATTTACCGAAAAGAGGAAATTCAGTCGCCTTTTACAACAACCAACAAGTTGCTTTATGGCATTCCATGACCGTTTAAAATCTCCCGCTCAACCCAATTTATTTCACCCTCTTTCTAGCCATCTTTCACTTAGTCCATACATAGTTGCCTTAATATTCCCTTAATCTTACAGCCATCCACATTAATACTCAAAACTTTCCTCACGACATTTCCTGATTCCTCCTCATCATATGGCATGGAAAGAAAAGAAAGAAGAAAGAAAAATTGTTTATTATGCACAAACGAAACGCACACAATAAAAATAAAAACACAAATTACATCCAAATAAAGTAGCCAAAGTCCTCGTATTCAGAATGTCACATGAAAATGACACGTTTTTAATATTTGTCCATTGCCTGATGTCACTCAGCACCAAAGACAATACACATTGCTCTGTGTGTGTGTGTTGCGACACTGGCAAGGCAAATGACAATAACATAACACCAACAATACAAACAAAAACAAGATTGCGAAGTGAAAAATTACTACTTTTCTTAACAACTATAATAAGAACTACATGGCATTCGATGACCATCTTATTCTACAAGAAAAGGCTATACCCACACCATATAAACCACCATATTCGGCGCATGTTTTTCACAAGTCCAGCAGCATAAATAATCACAGGTTAACCTTGTCTATATTTCCAATTACCGCAACTTCTCCGGTTTGCCATAATCGTCGTGGAATAGCGCAGGGAGTTGAGTCGTTGTTGGGCTAATTTTATTTTTGTGTTGTGTCATTTTGCTGTAACTGTACACACACACACAGGAGTGGTTTTTAAATGTCTTAGAATAATAAGATGCACTGTACACTTACTACTCGTATTACCAATACTTTTCTTTTGGCTTTCATGTGGATTGCATTTTAGGGTCTCTCAATAGATTAAGTTTTTCATCGTGACTTTTTCAGTGATCTACCCTAAAGTTCCTAGCATTATTTCGCTGTTTTGGTATTGTCTTTGGGACAATTAAATTCACAGTTTTTTTTTAAAGTTTAAGGTATGACAAATTTATACTTGGCATGTTTATTTTAAAAATCACACCTCCATCCAAGATGTATGATTATTTGTAAAGTTCTCTGCCTGACTGAATTAAGCAATAGTGCTCGTATTTCATCAGAATGGCATAATATCATAATCTCCGTTTTAATGACACCGTTCTTCAACAACAAGTCCTTGACTTGTACCAACTTACGCAAATTTTTGCACAAATTCGTCTCCACTCCTTTCCTAGTTTAAATTCAGTTCACTAAATTGGCATTTGTTAATTAGATCAGAACGGTTTAATAATTGAACGTGAGCGAAATAAGAACTGAGAGAGTGAGGGGGACAAAGGATAATTAGGCTCGTATAATTACCATATGTGAGACTGAGATAAAAAATACTGGGTTTTAATGTGAAATGGAAAAACTTGTGGTCGAAAAGGTTTTTCTTGTTGATGTAATTAGAAAACAATAGGAAGGTTTTGGATAATCGATCCTGTTATTCAGGAGTATTGGGCATTCGTATATATAGGTAGTTATATAGAGGAGCAAGACAAACTCAAACTCAAAGCATTTATTTCAATGAAACCATTCACGCTGGCACTTTTGAAGTGTCAAAGAGTCGGTCAGTTAGTCACACATTTGAAGCTAGTTGCCCATTCCAAAACGTAGATCTCTATGGAGAAGAACTGGCAAGAAACTCCAAGGAAACTCTTTTAAATCAAGATATTACAAAATCTTGGGTCCTGAGCCATGCTTCTATACTGTGAGAACAATGTAAAAAAAAATATGAGAAGGAATTGGGCCGAAATCCACCACGAGGGCCCAGTGCGGGTTGGTAGATATCCATCACGATGTCACATGTCTTTGAATTTTTCGGTTCTAGGACATGCAGGTTTCCTCACGATGTTTTCCTTCACCGTTTTGAGAGCAGCGGTGGTGATGAAATAATTTCCACAAAGTAAAGCGCCTGTTAGGGTTCTAGCCGAGGACCTACAACGCGTAAGTCACGGCTGTTACTTAATTGGCCACCACTGATCTAACCTTTAAGATGCTGTACATCTATGTGTAGGTTGGACAGACATAATAGACAATGGTCTACATACATCAGTGTATCGAGCTCAATGTGAGCCTAGTCTAGTAACATTGTAACCAGACGCGACCAGATGCGCCCTGGCTGCCTGAATTCATGCTGTGTTACCTTTAACGATGCTTGAGACTTGTCCTTGTAAGATTATAACGTATGGAAATGATTGAGGTCATTTGTCAGAAACCTTATGCCATATCAATACCTTGTATATGAGTCAAAGTAACTACATCTCCTATTCTACCGTGATTCTACCACTTCTATTCACATCGTCTTCATATATTATTAATGTATTCAAAATATTGTAAAACCTTTTAAAAGAGTAAAGGCTCGTCCACACTGGCGCGACGCGATAGCGCGACACAAAACACAGCGTGTCGCGCGACGGGAAGTGCGACTGGGAGCCCTGACTGTGGAGTTTCATGCCCATTCTTCTTCATAGAAAACACGAATCGAATTATATTTTAATGTAAATGTTGACGTTCAAAAGTGCCTTTTAAATGCCTATTTGATATAAATGCTTTGACTTTGACTTGTAAACTTATGAAATCGTTCAAAACTAACTAGTTTTTAATCTTGATTTTCATGTTTTTTTTGTTGACAATTTAGCAGAGGTGTTGACACTTTGACGATCTTACAGGAGGTTTGACTGTTGTTATTTTTCAGGTAAAGTTCTTACTTCTAAAATCATTCTAGACCAACCCGACCACGACCTCAAAGACACTTTTTTTAGTACAGAAAAATATATTATCTTCACTCCTATGCAGTCGCTGTTCGTGTTTAGTGTATAGATCTTTAATCTTGTTATTTGTTTATTTTTTTTGGGATGAATAGTAAAGTAAATATAAGGTCAGAATCATCATCATCACCATTATTCGGGCCTTATCCCAATTAAAGGCTCGTAACACAGGCGCGACGCGACAGTGCGATACTAAGGCACCGTGTGTCGCGATTTGGGAGATGTTTAACTTCGTTTTATATTTGTTCACAAAATCCTTTTACAATATCACTTAAAATAACCAACTTATCTTATAGACCATTACGGATTTACATTACGTAGCTACACTTATTAATGCGTCTGAAAAACAGGATGATAAGCTGGCACTATCTAAGTATATATAAGGTGTGCAGTGTGGGTGGGTGTGTAGGAGTGTGTGTGAGGAGTTCTAATGGTGTATGGATACTTTAATCAATTCTATTTAGAACTGTAAGTCAATTCGTCGCATACATAAGTTACTAAGAGTTTCCTGAATATACCTTTTTTGGTGTTAAAAATATCAAGTAGATAGAATTTCTTAATATCCAACCGATGACATAATTTTGAGTTTAGTTTGTACCACTGTGCGGTTAATCTAATAACTGTATGTGCCTAGTAAGTACGTCGAGATGGAGCACTTCATCAATAAAAGCGGTAACTTAACATCTGTCCTTTAAAAGTATAAAAGAAGCGATACGAGTACAATACCAGACAGAAAAAAAAAACAAAACACAATCAACGTTCGATCTTTAAATTCGTTTCTTAACTCTCCCTCGCTTGCAAACTAAAATGAACTCAGAATTAGAATACTTGGGTCGCATCCGAATCGACTCATTAAATTACAATAGATATTGTTTCGTGTAGCATACATACCTACATAGATACACACAGCACATAGGTTAGATTAGCATAAAATTTGAATGATCCTTTGTGAAAATTGATCGAGTAGTTATGAAGTTTGTTTGTATAACTAGAATTTGCCCGCGACGTCGTCTGCGATATAGAATAAAAAGTAGCCTATGGCCTTACCCAGGTCATTATCTCTCTGTGTGCCAAATTTCACCCAAATCCGTTTAACCGTTTTGGCGTGAAAACGTAACAAAAAAAATTGTGTGAACTATTTTGTTAGTGACCTTGACTTTTCTTGTCAAGAATGTTTTTCATGTCGAAAAAGTCCCAATATTATTCTTTTTCTAAGGGGAAAGTTATCATTTAGCCTCAAAAGTTAGACAGAAAATGATTACACCAATGAAACTGAACGCGAACAGCACTTTTAAATCCAGTTCAAGTGATGTCAGTGTCAACATTCCATTGAAAATAATGACACTGACGGCTCTTAAATGTAGTGTGCTGATCACGTTCAATTTCATTGATGAAATCAGTTATCCTTAGTATTCATTTACAAGAGCTAGTAAATCCTTCAAAGATTAAGCAGAATTTATTAACATACCGTGTTAATAAATGTTGCCAACACAAAAACTGGAATTGTCAGAGTAACATTGGCATATGTTTAGTAGGTACCTTTTCATTCTTTCTTTGCTGTCTTTCTACCTATCTATAAAACTACAAAGATATTTTCCAATGACTTTAAATTAAATTTAAATTAGTCACCGCTACCAAAGAAATGCTAACACCGTGACAATCCACTTATTCCAAAAACATTCAACTTTCATTCATTCACTCACTCAAACTCCGCGTGAACTTCAACAAAATATTCCACCACTTTCGAATAGTTTTAAACCTTCATTTCGTTCAATCGATTGCCGGCTCCCCGACATAAGAAAGAAGTCACTTTGCAAAACAAAAGGCTGAAGTCCAAAGAAAAAGTCCCAATTACGCTCCTAGAACTCCCCCAACTCCCCCTTCGTTCCCCCTGACCGCTCTTCCCATTCCTCCAGCGACCCTTGTTCCCCCTTTTGGGGAGGGCCACACTGACAGCGATTAATTGCTTATTGATATTAATGCTGCGGTTTATCTTGGTAGGGTAGGATTATGTTGTGGTTTTTTTATGTTAAAAAAATGTGGACTACTGCGTTAGATACCTAGATGTTTTAAGAGGTAGTTCTTCAGAATTAAAAGAAATCGATGATTTTCTGCGGAAAGTATCTACAAAGAAGGAAATTAAAAAATTACAGCATCAATAAAAAGTGTCAACACCGTGATCGATCGCGTGTCAATGGAATGGTAATTTTTCTAGACAGGTTTTTATTTCTTGCCTTTCTCGTGTAGGTCCAAGCTTTAGTTTTCTTTATATTTGACTTCTCGGAATTGACGCATGATGTTCTTCTTACTATCTTAATTTCCAGCAGGAAATAAAGAAGGTCTTTGCACCCTAAGTCTTGAAAATCCTGTTCATAAAATATCGAATGCTACCTATCGCAACAAAATCAGTTTTAAGTACTAGTGCCTCATCATAAATTATACAGGCTTGGTTATATAAAATCACTTAAAAGTAATAAGTACCCGTTTAATTATAATATTAAAGTACTGGCTCGTAATCGTAATTGATGTTTATGAGTATTGCGACATAATTTTTTTTTTCCACCTAGAGTTTGAGTTTTTGAAAAAAAAACTAATAATCGTAAAAATACTTACTTAATAAAAATACTGGGCACCTCATTTTGTAAGTTTTCGCTGATTTAAGTCTTGTGACAGACTTAACAACTAATTCAAGTATTGCATTTGTCTGTTTATGATCCATAACATAATATGTTACAAAGACATACTTTTTAATATCCACATTGACTCATTCTAATTAAACAAACGACACCTCTGTAATGAATATTTAAATCGTTCCTTTCCCGCTGACTCTTGGGCCCCACCTTTTCCCCAAAGAGTTTTATTGCACTGTCCGAGGAAGTAATTTCGTAGGTCAGGACTTTTTACTTTTTAAGAAAGTTCATTTTCTTTAGCTAGACATTTTTCTAGCAATATACACCGAACTAACCTGGTGTTGCTTTGAGAACTTGTGAATTGCTTTATTTCCGAAGTAGTTTCGGAGTCTTAAAGCAATTTGTAAGTTTAAGTGAGTTTTGGAGATAAATAATGAATTTTATTGCTATGTTCCTTTGGAGAGACTTTCTAGAATTATTTGGTAGAAGTTAAGTTAAAATTAGGTGTTAAAAAAGATTCGATCTTTGGTCACAGCGGCCAATTTAACCACATACATAACAAACATCACGCCTGTAATCCCAGAAGGGTTAGGCAGATGTGTACCTATAGTACATCCACATTTCGCCAGTTTTGCTTAAGTCCCATGTAATAGGGGGCGAGCCTATTGCCATCAACCGGGCACAAATCCAGACTCCTAATCCTATGGTGCACAAGTTTGTGCGCAGACACAGGTGCCCTCTCTCTTCCCTCCTTCAACTCAGATAGGACGGCAGTCCAACACAACCGGACAGAGATACAATTAGTACACGCGGCTACACATTAAGCTATACATTTCCAGTTTTAGACTCGCATAGTATAGGCTTTAGAAACATAATTAAATTATCGAATTTCTAACTCCAAACTCTTCTTATTCACTTTTTCCAACTCCTTTCTTTGCCAAATTCGTTAAACTTGCCTGTAATAGAATTGGGTTCGTGTCAATAATCCAACTGATGGTGTTCAGAGTTACATCACAACGAATAAGCCTGTTGAACTCTGCTTAGCGTGTATCCATTAGTTTTTTTTAGTTTGGTAGTTTTTTAATCAGGCGCGGTTATTAGCGATATCGAAAGACCTTTAGTGACAATAAACTAGTGAAAATTACTAATTCGAACTCGCACAGGAAGAACACATTCTGAACAAAACGACAAAACATACAAAAATAAAAACAACAATCTAAAAAACAAACAAATTAAAATCATAAAAAACAGTCCTGCAAGAGGCCTAAAAAGGCCTCTATCTAACTTATATTGTTTTATAACGAATATAATATAATGTTTCATCTTAGTTTCTTATTTAGCTTCAACAAAACGGTAAAGCACATTGCCAAAACAATATTCATCAGTCAATTTGAAGGTCTATCGTCAAATTATACACCGACCAACTTAACTCACACACACGGCGAAAACCGGAACTAAATTAAAATGTACTGAATTTGACACATCGTTGATATTGTGACGTTGACAGTGGCGCCATTCCCAAGTGTAAAGTTATGTTGGTGGTTAACATTATATCTGCTCTGACCCAGTTCAATTGGCGTGAAGGTTCACGGACGAAGCTTTTGTTTTTGGTTAGGTTTGTAACGTAGTGCTAGCTATGAAGAGCTTTTAATAGTAAATAGTCTTAAACTGGATAATGATGACGAACTTTTATGGAGTTTAATGACATTACGGTAGTATAATATACAAACGCTTAAGACTTTTCAGAAACTGTTGATATAAATTAATTGATAGCTTTATCAGCTGTCTTGGTTTAGCGCTGTATTATTCCACGTTATAGCGGCGGGATTTGTTCGCGCACAGAATCTTCAACGCACTACTTAGCGCCGAGAGTTGAAAATCAAACGGTCTGTTTTTTCGACGCGCTGCTGACGCGACTCGATGCACTCTGTTGGATTCTCAATGCACGCTTCAACACCGAAAGTTGAAAATCCAGTGCGCGAAAAGGTCTTACCGCAATATTTTGAAGTCTGAGCGAACGTGGTCTTAGGTGTAACACCACACAATTAATGTGGTCTACAGTCTACCCGGTTTACTATAATGGACCTTTTTGATTCCCACCAAATAAATGACGCTTTGATAAACGATAATGATAACTATAAAATATATAATAGGTACCTATTTGATGACATAGTTTCTCAAATCGTCCTATCCTACTAATATTATTAACTTGAAAGATTGTGAGGGTGGATGGATGGATGTGTTACTCTTTCACGCAAAAACTTCTGAACAGATTTGAATGAAATGTGGCACACAGATAATTTTTATCCTGGATTAAAACATAGAGTTCTTTTAATCCCGATATTCCTACGGGATCAAGATTTATGCGGGCGAAACCGCGGGGAGCAGCTTTAAATAGCTACATTTAGTAGCTTTTCGCTGCATAACACTTTTCATTGCGTGCAGGCCAAGCGTTGTCCTTTTAAACTTCCATGGCTTCATTATCTCTTTACCATCGCTTTCACTGTAGCAACATCGTTACGAGTGCCCTCTATCTATGCTACCTACATATTGTAATGTTTGCATATATATAAGTCATTCATTGTCCTTTTTTCGTCCGTCCGTTTATTTGTTTGTTTCGTTAATGAATTATTGAAATTATTTCGAGAACACCGACATACTTTTTATGCAAAATTGAGGGTATTGTGTGATTTATTTTTAAATGAAACATGTATTCTGTGATGAAACTTTAGGTATATAGAGTTGTGATTGTGATATTTTTGAAAAATTGTGTGTTCTCGAATATTGGTTAATTTCATTATATTTTTTTCGATATTTTGATCGGGTTTTGTCGATGGAAGAATACCCAAAATTACATATTTCTTTTATTCGACTGTCTATTTGTCTATTCTTACGTCGACAAAACTAGTCTATATGATGGACATGCAACTCGTGCTGATCTGCTTGTAGAAACTTAAACTATAACTTCTGAACATAACATAACGCCTGTATTCCTGAAGGGTTAGGCAGAGGTGTTCCTACAGTACACCAAATTTCGCCAGTTATGTTTAAGAGGCTGACAAGGGCTAAAGCGCGGTCACTGTCAGACTGCATATAAAAGAAAGAGAAGCGCGATGACACAAAGCTGGGAATTTAATGCAAACAATGAAGATAGATTATCTAGTTAGAAAAAATCTGACATAAAATCAGATTGATTGCAGATAATATGTAGTATGGTTTTTAATCATTACAAGATTTTTTTTAAAGGAATCTTCGTGGTTTTTTCTATCGTATCAAATTAATTGTATTATTATTATGGTTTCGAAGTTGCATTAAGTCGCATATCCAAACTTCTGAACATGGTCGTACTAATAGGTTTATAGAGATATGAGCAACAGGGTGTAATGTTCACTCATGCTCTTTAGAAAAGGGAGGATCCTCCAACCAGATGGATGTCGTATCTGGTGGGCAACTGCCCACGCCCTAGCCCTGCCAAATAGGAGCTACACTGAATTATTTTTCCGATAATGTTATAAGAGCATAGCAACTCCTATTCTGCTGACGTTATCCCTTTATTATTATTAATTTAAATTCACATAATGGTAAGTAAATAACTTTGAAATGAGTCCCTTAAAACCGAAGTAAAGGATGGTCGATGAGTCACTATAATCACTGATTCTTAAATTTCGTACTTAAAACTAATTACATATATCATAATATAATACAAAAAAAAAAAAAAAAATTAAAAATAATTGTTAAGAGTATGCTTAGATGGTTTGGTCATGTTGAGAAGATAAATGAAAGAAGAGTAACAAAAGGTATTTACAAGGCAGATGTGAGTGGAAACGCCGGGAGGGGACGTCCTAGGAGGACACATAGTGACCTTATTGGTTATGTTCTCCAGAAAGGTCCGGTGCGTAGTACTCGCAACCGGCGCTCGTGTGTGACCAGATGCAAAAGGAGTATGTAAGGAACGTAGCAGGTGGCGTTCTATGGTTTCTGCCTACCCCCATGGGAAGAAGGCGTGAGTTTATGATGTCCTGTCTTGCAAGAGCATTGGTGGCCCAGTGGTAACGGCCGCGACTTACGAGTTGTAGGTCGTAGGTTCGAACCCAGACAGGCGCTTTACTTTGTGTAAATTATTTCATCACCACTGCTCTCAAAACGGTGAAGGAAAACATCGTGAGGAAGTCGGCATGTTTTAGAACCAAAAAATTCTACTAACCCGCACTGGGCCCGCGTGGTGGATTACGGCCCACTCCCTCTCACAGGGAGGAGGCCTGTGCCCCAGCAGTGGGAACATAATAGGCTGATTATGTAGTCCTGTCTAACAAAGTCATTATCTGCCTAGCCTTTAAATAATTATGTTAGATTCGATTTCCAGTGGAACCGAATGGAGCTGAATTTCAGTATTTTACAAAGAGTGTCTGCCTCTCTGACCTTCACAACCCGGTTACTGGGTTACAAGATAACCCTTGGTAAGACTGGTTGGCATAATTTCATCTTGCAAAGTCTTGAAACAAATTAGTGTTCTCATAAATGACTAACTTTTGTCCGCAGCTTCGCCCGAGTGGTTCGAACGTACTACCGGGATAAAAGTATCATATGTGTTGTTATGTCATAATCTATCTGTCTGCCAAATTTCATCCAAATCCGTTCAGTAGGTTTTGCGTGAAAGAGTAACAAACATTCGTAAACGTTTATAATATTAAGTAATAGGATTGTAGGATTATAATTATATTGTATTATATTCCTCTCTTTCGCCTCGTTCCTGCCTTGTTGGTCTAATCGTTGGTCATAGGTTCTGGGTTCGATTTGCAGTTCGGGCAAAGTGTTATTAGGTTCCTCTACCTAAAATTTCTCAGTAGCAACCCGGAGTCTGGATTTGTGCCCGGTTTATGACAATAGGCTCGCCCCCTATTACATGGGACTTAAGCATAACTGGCAAAATGTGGGTGTACTGTGGCGGCATCTACACCGCCACATGCGAACAAACGCATCAATCCTGCATCGCATAGCATATATACAACTTCCCGACAACAATCATCGGGCAGTTGCCCACCAGATACGACATCCATCTGGTCGGAGGATCCTCCCTTTTCCAAGAATATGAGTGCACTTTACACCCTGTTCCTGCATATCTCTTCACTAGCCACCCCGACGTGATGATCATATCCCTTCAGTACTATAGGTACCCTACTGCCTAACCCTTCTGGGATTACAGGCGTGATGTTATGTACGTGTATTATATTTTCGTTTATAATGTTATTGTATTATTAGAAGGATAACATTAGTAGGAAGGATACTAGGAGTTAAGAAAAGGTGGCTCCATATAAAATTTTGATCTTCAGATGCGGCTTAGATTGGAAGCCGACCTCAACACACAATAGCTCTCAAGAATTCCAATCTTATAACAACAAACACGACACACAATTTTGTATGTGAATGTAGTATTTTCAATTTATCAGTATAATACCTAACCTACGTACATAAGTAACACATAAGCTAATAAAATGCTAATACGAGCTGTTATCAGGCGTGATAACACTGATAACGTATCACAGTCAAGTGCAGCTCTATTTCAAACCGAAAATAAGTTTGAATATTGACGTTTGCGCCGCCATTTTGAATTCTATAATGTAATATGGACGTACTAGCTGGTGTTCCCGGGTTTGCTTATAATTTTTAGAGTTCCTTACCCAAAGGGTGCCAACCTAACTAACCTAACTAGTAAGTCTCCGCTGACCATACGTCCGTCAATCTGTCATGCAGACTGACAGCGGGCTGTAATCTCATGAATCGTACTTAATAGGTAAAAATTTAAGTTTTCGCTAAGTATGTACTTCTATTGCCGCTATGACAAAAAATAATAAACGTACAATAAAGTTAGAAATTACAAGGACGACGGAGACCTACCAGAAAAGTGTTTTTTTTTGTGGGTTTTTTGCTTCGGAACCTTTCATGTGCGATTCCGACTCTCACTTGCCCGTTTTCATACCTAATGAATTGACTGTTCCTATGAAGGAGGTTGATCATTCATCAACTTAGTTTTTCTCTTCGGAAACCCTCACCATCATGGATATCCTTCGTCTGAAGAAAATAAAGTTTTATGTGTGAAGTTTTTCAAACTGAAATGTTTTAGGATTCTGTCAAAAGAACAATGCCCAGTTCCCATACATTTCAAAACCTGATAATAAAAGTTTATGTATAGTTATAAGGTATAGTAGAAACATTACCTGTAAGATTAGAAAATAATGTCATATGGTCATTTTAACAATTGAAACGCTACGAAGTCCAAAAATATTTATTAATGGTACTTTTTAGGTTAGGATTTGCCGTTATAAAGAAATAAATGTGCTAGAACGAATTATTTAACACTCGAAGTTTAGTCTAAAATAGTAATATTTACTTAATAATACATATCTATGTTCTAAAGCGTCTTTTTTACTTTGTGAATTCCTTAAAACCAGCTGCCCTTATGTCACTGCTTAGACTCTCGATGATTGTCAATTTATATTGAGTGTCGAGCATTAAATGTCAAACGTCAAAAAATACGTTTCAATCGTCCTAACTCAATTACATATTGCATGATTCATTAATTTAATTATTCATTTATCTTTAAATAATCTGTATTATACATTGACTAAAAAAGAAATACTCACTGAGTAAATAAAACGTAAAATAATGTATGAAACTCAGAAACAGAGTTGAATAAAGTCAAGCAGCAGTGTGTAAAATGGAACGTTGTAAAAAATGGTGGTTGAGATGCGTTCAAAACATGCTAATATGTTTACCCTTGAAGTTGAATACGCATAACAAAAAACAAAATTTTAAAAAATCCTGCGTTTCTTTTAACATTGTGATAAGCGTAATGATTATAAATTTTAATTAGCTGTTTTTTAAGATTTATTTCATTTCTATACATAGTCAGGTGAAAAATGGGCATTCCTCTTTCTGTATTCTTTCGTCTACAAAACCCGTTTCTACGGAGATTATGAAACGCCTGCTGAGTTTTGCTAGCTAATTCAATTTGACCCTGTATAGTCAGTTATGTATGTTTGTAACAAGGTCTCCATTGATTCAATTCTTGATAAACCAACTCATATCCGTTTGGCGATAACCAGAGATCTATTTGTCTAGAATAGATTTTGACGTGTAATTCGGACTGATTGTGTCGTTAAACTAGCGGTCATAAGCGCAAATGTAAAGCGAGGAATCATTGGTTAGATCCTCGGCCCGTTCTAAGATTTTTCGACATGCAGGAAAGCCACCTACCATAAGTGGTGGTTGTATAAGAGCCACAGAAATGATCAGCAAATATCACTCTCAAACTGGAACACAGCAATGTTAGCTTAGCTACAAAAAAAATAAACTTAAAAAAACGTCCTTCTAAAAAACACACAGTGAAAAATAACTTTAATTTACGAAGTCGGTGTCTCAGGTTTTGTATTTTCGTTCTTTGCCACTGACTGAACTGAAAGTTATTTTTCACATAATGGAGTTTTTTTTTTTGAGTCGGTAATTTTTTTGTAGTATTATATCATAATCAACATACTCATACACTAATTAATGGAAAAAAATACGTATTATTGAAGCTAACTCATAAAACCACCCTATCAGAATTTGACCATATCTATATGGGACCACTCGATATGTGTACCCTTTCAAACAAAAGAAGAATTTTTCAAATCATCCCACATCTTTTTTTGAAGTCTATTAAAAGGTGGTGTAAAAGTCTAACAATATTTTGTGTCTTCTTTTTTCTTAGTAATTGTACAGATGAGTCCTTTTAAAAGGAGCTGCTCTCTTTACTTCTAAAGCTGTGCCCTATTCTTAATAAGTCTTCCTCTCTGACTCCCTCTTACCCTCAACGATTAGGCTTACTTACTAAATCAAATGCATCACTATCCCATTGCTTTGCCGTTATGGCACTTATCAAACAATGTATGCAAAGATCAAATTATTAATACCCAAGACATAACATTAAGCGTAGAAACATAGTTTAGATCTAAGATCTGTCTACTTATATCTAACCTTGGACATTACTTGTTAGTAAGTCATGTCAGTTGTGGTACCTAAGCCAGTGGCAGCTCATCTACGTAAAATAATATGAGATTATACTACCAAATTATGTTGTCTGGTGTGGTTAGATAATCAATTATAATGAGTGGTTTGGGAGCTGTGAAGTTTAGCTGCGCTGGATTTGGATAACCAGTTTCTTTATCGAATAACTGATCGTTATTTAAGGTGACTACAGGACCCAAACACTAGTTTTATATAGCTGAAAAGTATATGATACATTGCAGTTAATACATCAGAAAAAAATTATGATATTCTTCAGGATAAATGCTAGTTAGATAGTGTGTTGAAAACACAATACAACTAATTTGATTTAAAAAATCACGAATAAAAACCATAGTCGTTAAAAGGCAATCAATCAGTTTTTTTCTTGTCTTGATATTCTACACGAAACATATTAACGTAAAAGTGTAGGTATGATGAGATAGTATGATATTTTTAAAAAATATAATTGCTTCTCTTTCTTTTCTATGCAGTGACCGCGCTTGGTTGTGTAATTATGCTGTCAATATAAATGCTTTTAATTTAAGTCTCGTCCACACCGGCGCGACACCACAGCGCGACACAAAGACACCGCGTGTCCTTCTACGAGCGGTGCCTTTGTGTCGCGCTGTGGTGTCGCACCGTTTTACGGGAGCCTTTACTCTTTACAGAGCATTACTTCTAGAAGACACCACCTACCTACCATCACACCCCCGTAGGTATGTGGGGTCCCAGAATTCCGAATTGGCACACTGACACCCCTGTTCTAATTTAAAATTTCTTGACTTCCTCGACTTGACTCATCCTTCCTTAGGTGGTTCGATATTCATAGTTTTACTAATCATCTCAAACAGTTTCCTCAGTCGAGGTGAGTTTGAGTTGAGGAACCAACATGTCAAAAATAAGGTACTCGTAAGGCATCTACCGTGAGGCTTCCTTGAGGTAGTCAACAAGGAAGTTTAAACCAAAACACGCGTATTAAATCCAATTTTGAAAATGTGTTAAGTATGATGAGTTTATTGAATACTCTTTCACACTCACACATTCATTCGAGGGACCTCACAATTTCCTTATTCAGACGACTATGAATACCGATTGTGAAGGTCTTCCAAGGCACGCCTTGAGGTCTCCTGGACTGAGTTGTGAGTCGAGTAGCTTTCGAGGTTACGACTTAGAATATGGGTGTGAAAATATGCTTAGTTAAAAATGGTTTTAAGTTTGTATTTGTTATAAACAACGTAGGTACTTCTAGCACTTTACGTTTTTATTTCATGAGACCGACATTTTGGGACACGACCACATTCTCACTGCAAGGTTTAGGCCTTTTTTCTTTCTGGCATTCTTCCCAATTTTTGGAAAACTACCTATACTCTCTAGTTGTAAATTTAATAGGAGACATAAGAGTTCATTTGCCAAACCAACTCCATAAAAACAACACAACAATAGGTACTCACATGGTGCTGACTGTAATTTGGCTAGCTCTGTCGGGTTCCCATGACAAAGTAGTTCATGTGAAAATAATCAGACTGCAGCATGTCTTTGTACTGACAAAACATGTTTTTGACTATGTAAGTCAAGTAGAGATTGTGATGATAAAAAATTGTGAAATACATGGGCTTGTCAACGTTTTTGAACGTTGCTTTTTGTGAATCAAAAACCGTGTCTGTGTTTTGGCAGAGTGAACATTTAAAAAGCTGAGCTGTCAAGGTTGTGCTGATTAAAAAAAAGATTTGGTTGGGGCGGGCAAAAGTCTTAAAACTTTTTAAGGCTTTATGGTTTGACTGATGACAAAGCTAAATAAAATGCATAAAAAAAAAGATTAAATGGATTAAATATTTCATTGTGGCCGCACTGGTTAAGCTACGCTTTGCGCGGTAGGTTCGTGGATGGGGTGACCATCCATTACATATCGAGACCTCTCCGTGCCTCGGAAAGCACGTAAAGCCGTTGGTCCCGGCTGGCATTCGTAGATCTTTGACAGACGTTACGGGGACTTAGAAGCCCAAGTCTGACAACCAGTCTTATAGGTATATCGTCTTACCCAGTAACTGTATTCAGTTAAATTCGGTTAGACTGGAAGCAGATTGATAGAAACATTTCTTTTTTTTGTTGTTTTGTTAATGGCAAAGGCTAGCAATCTTCTTTTGTTTAATTTAGACTATACTTGCCCACAATAAAAATACAACCTATTTGAGAACCTCCTTCTTTTTTGATTTTGATTAGAAATAGTTTAGAACATAACATCACGCCTGTTATTCCCCGAAGGTGTTAGGCAGAGTATTATTATTACTGATATTATTTAACCTCTTGAAAACTCTGTTAGTATTTAAATAAAGAAGAAAATGTGAGCTTCAGTTATTTTAATTAATATAGTTCCTGAGACAGTTATAATTAAATATGTTTTTGAAGTTCCGATGAGAAGCGTCTTAAAGTTTTTGAGTTTATTCAAGTGTTTCATCTGAAAAACTTTTTGTTTGGATTTTCTCGTTTACCTGAGCTCCTGGTACGTGCACTATCTACTTCGTTTTAGAGAATATTCTTCAGACTTTTTAAAATAAAAAGGTTTTTTTTGTTTTTTTGCGAAATTTTCCTATTTTAAAAGTTCTAAGCATACAGTTTCAATAATGTAACGATTATACATAACCATCCAAAAAATACGTAACAAAATTAATTGTCAGCAAACATAAAAGCAACATTTATATATCGAACAGAACTGACGTAATCCTGCAGTATCATTAACTTAATTAACGCATAGCTAAACTAACAACATAGGAAAATATACAAAATCATCTTATCTTGAACAGGAAGGCCTAATTACTAATTAAATTCAGGTCAACACGAAAACATCAACATCCATTAAATTCGACAAAATCAAATACGGACAAACATACAGACAAAACAATTCACTATAGAAGCAATTAATATAATAAAACCTTCATTTAGGCCAAACAAACTCCCGAGTCAGCGTTGAGGACGCACGCACAAAAATATATCCATGCCGTTCTTTTATACGGAAAACTCCGCAATCTATCTCTTTCGCTCGTTCGAAATACCGTAAGCAAGTAGTGCGGTGGGCGGGCGTTGGGTTCTTTTTCACGGTTAGATAACGGCCCAAACGGTTCCGTATCTAAGCGCTTTCCCGTAACGATGTTGACTTTTGGTGACGATAAAGAACCTTGTTTTCAAAATGGCGGTGATATGATTGGGTGTGTGTTGTATGTTATTGAGAAATCGGTAAATATTTGTGGCATCCTTCGAGAAAATATGAAGTTGTAGTGTTGGAATATTTTATTGAACGTATTTTGAATGTAAATATGACTGTATTTTTATATTCAAATATGTTCTTTTTTCAATGAGCACAGAGCAAAGGCCAGTATTGTTTGTTCATAATGAAAGTTTTGTCAGAACACAAATTATACCTATTATCCAAGAATAAGTGGGCATAATAGGTACATTCAGGATCTATACATAACCTAATCTATTATTTCCATAGACAAAAACAACCAATGGATTATCACAACATGACGTCAAAGACCATGTATTGAAAAAACCAAGAAATATTGACAACACGATACAATTGTTATGGCTTCCTTGATGGCCGCCATTTTTCCGATTAATAGGAATTAATCATCGCTGCTACTCCGTGGTTGGTTGTTAGAATTATTAAATTACCTAATTGGCCAGTTTTTTGTCAGTTTACCTAGTAATAATAGGCAAAAGTTTCCGCCTCGGTTTGTGCAAACAGTTATTATAATTTTAATACTCGAGGATGAATGTTCGTTGATTCCAGCACTAACTCGAAAAAAAAACTGCAAGCATAGACAGCTGTCATTGTCACATTGGCGCGTAGTTTTACGAAATGGCGGACTGGAACAGTTTTTTTCATGACACGAATTTTATAAATGAACACAGAATCGAAGAGTACAAAGTAGGTATTATCTAATTTAAATTCTGCACAAGTTGTTGAAGGCAATTGCAGGAAACAGGTTTTGTAATGCACACAGGATGTTCTAACTGAAGAACAAATAGGTAACGTTTCGAGAACACTACATTTGAGTGTTACTAATAATAATATAGGTACATGGGACTTGAACATAACTGGCAAATGTGTTGTACTATAGGTAGACCTCTGCCATACCGTAAACAAGTAAACAAAGGCGTAATGATTTTAAGGCATTGAAACTAAAACTCAAACTAAATACCTATACAGACCTTAAACAGTCACTTACCTATAGAACTCCACAAACACAAACTTTTTCAATCTAAAGCCGAATATTTTTAGTTCTAAACTGCGTATGTATTTGTGTGTCATAGGCACATACAAGAGAAGTGTAAAATAATCTAGGTACCAAGGTCTCGCCCTTGGTCCTCGACACCAATACCCTCTATGTATGTAATTACATATTTATTTAGTGTCACAGCGATCTGTGAGCTAAATTTAGATAGCAAAAGTAATGATGGAGGCTTGTGAAGATAAGATTTTAGTGGAAATGTGTCAAAAACTTTTTCTGAAATGAATAAATTGGCGATGTTTCAGGGACTGTGTTAACGTTGTGTATTTTATTTTGTTTGAATCTCACAAGAGTCTTAATTTCGGTAAGTTTTATGGATAACAAAGTTGAAGAAGAATTCTTCAGCAAATTTTTAACTAGTTGAGCATAAGTATCTATTGATAAACAGCCAAGTTCTTATCCTACGAAGTAAACCTAAATCTTTGACATAAAGTGTTTTGTTTGAAAATCAAAGCCTCGGAATCGACTTGACAGCCAAAAATCTGGTATTATGGTAACAGAAAGCTCTATGGAAAAGTCACAGTGTAAAATCTATGATGATAGGTATAAAAAGTAACAATAATATCAAAGGAGAAATCAGTTATTCACGAAAAAACAGCACGTTATCCTATACTTCACAAGTTCAGTGACAACTTTCAATTATTTAGGTAAACATTGTATTAAATAATTAAAACTTGTACACAACACATCACAAACTGACATAATTCATAACAAATGTGCCACAGAAACAGCACACAATGTCAAATCAGCACTTTTAACACAAAAAAATCCATTAAATACTATAAACATTGATACACAGTAGAATACTAAGTCATTCATTAACTATAAACCTAATTTATAGATAATTGATGGGCAGTCACGGTGCCAATGAATGGTGGGTATATAGGTAATTAATCATTGTTGCAATAATCAATCCTTGTTTTAAGTGTAAAAGGTGATAATTTTATGGTTTTTAACAGACATGAATTATGACGGCTGTTGTTTGTAGCTGTTTGACAGTCGTTACGGGTAGGTGTACTTACGCCCGAAAGTCATAAGCATAACTTGCCGCGGTCGGTTTGTGGATGGGTGACCATCAATAACATAATCGAGTTGCCTCCGTACATCGGAAAGCACGTTAAGATGCCACATGCCAACGACGCATCACACTGGTCACGCAAAATTCTGCATCGCGCAAGCAGAGTTTACTGCGCAAATAGCATATATACAACGTCCCGACATTAATCGTAGGGCAGTTGCCCACCAAATACAACACCCATCTGGTTGGAGGATCCTCCTTTTTCCAAAGAGTATGCAGAGAATTCACAATTTAATACAGAGAAGTCCTTTTTTACAGCGTAAAGTCAAACCCCATCATTATCATGATGACAGTCATCAATGCAGCCGTTATGTGGGGTCCACCGCTCTTCCAGGAAGCTGAAGCTTTATCTGCTAATCTATCTATCACAGCCTGAACTAATCAGGTAGCTTGTGTGTGTTCTATGGGGGATGCAAAACCCATTAGAACTAAACCTATCTAGGTTAAATTTTAAACATAAAACAAACCACGTTTACGACTATTTGAAGTTAAAAGCGGTATTTAGTGAGTATAATCCAAATGAAACACGTTATCAGTTGGTTGGAGACGCGTTAATCCCCTTATCAGTCGCGATAAGGTCCTACATAGTGATATGTGGTGTTTAGACTCAACCTCGCTTATATAAGTGGGTGACTATGCTTCATGTAGCTAGGGATTATGTAAATTAATGAATCGTCATCGGGTGCGCTTGTGAGTAAAATTCTTAATTTTCTACAATGAAAAGACGCAGTATCCTAAGACGTCAAAACGAACTAGGGATTACATCGCAGTATTTAACTAACTACCTACATACAATGAATTCTACAAATATTATAAATATGAAAGTTTGTATGTATGGTTGTTTCTTAATCACGCAAAAACAGCACAAACACTTTGGATGAAATTTTGCACACAGATAGTTTATAACATGAATAAACGCATAAGATGCTTTCAGACATCTATGCAAGCGAAGCCGCAGGCAGAAGCTGGTTTAATATAAACAAGAAAATAATCCTTTAACAATCTTCCAACTTAGTATTTTTTTAATTCACGTCCCAAGTATGGCACAGACATTTCAGTTACAAGTCCTCGAGAAAACTGTTCAGGAAAATATTTCAAAATATAGATATCTTGCATTCTAAGCTTGTACAAGGTGAATGCAAGGCGATCGTCGCAGTTTCCGTATTTTGCTAGAATTATTAAATTGACAATAGACATAATATGCCGGGAACATTTTAGTGTCCATTGTTGAGAGATAACATCTCGTTTATTTCCTTGAGTTTGTTGTATATCTTGCTTTATATGCAGGCACTTATAACTAAGGGAAGTCAGATTGATTGCAGGAAAATTTCGATGCCCTTTGTATAGGCACCTAAGTTTGGAATTGCTGATGATTGTCACGTAGACGACTGGTCCTCGTGCCTAAGTGATACCAGTCGCCCGGGTCGATCGGGTTGACCATCTAGATCGAGACCGTGCCTCGAAAAGCACTTAAAGCCAATTGGTCCCGGTTGTCATTCGTTGAACTTTGAAAATTGTTACGCGAAATCAAACACCCAAAAGTCTGACCACCATTCTTACCAAGAGGTATCGTGTTACCCAGTGACTGAGTTGTAGAGGTCAGCTAGGCAGTACCTCAATGTAAAATACTGCTATTCAGCTGCATTTGGTTAGACTCAAGCCTTCTCTACAATAAACTTATTTTACTTAGCGCCCTTAAAGCAGTCAACCTCGTATACAAAACTCTGAGATCACTCTGTCTGAAGCATCACTTAGCACCTACTTAGGTATTTGAGTGCATGATAGATTACTCTCCGGATTATCTAGCTTCATTATGTAGTAAGGTACTTCTTTGTGGACGTGTTTCTTCGTGTGAAAAATTTGCAAAAGTTACAGAAAACTTTTAGATGAAGGTTTCAGAGGAAACTTATCTACATCTCTATTAAGATTAGACGATGAAAGACATGTCCTCAACTGGTGTCCAAATTCATGTCAACGTTAAAGCCGCATCACTTACTTTTATTAGGCCATTTTAAGGCATTTCTGAACTTTAAAATTTAAGAAAATAGAATTGGTTCTAGGCGTGCTTCCAAAAGGTTTAGTTTCGTATGGAGAAGTGGCAAACTAGGGTGGGCGGTAGTGGTGGAGGTTGACTGCCGCGTTGGTCTAGTGGTCGCAAGAGCTACTGCTGAGCATGAGGTCCTGGATTCGATTCCCAGGTCGGGCAAAGTGATATTGGGTTTTTGTATCTAGAATTTCTCAGTAGCAGCCCGCAGTCTGGATTTGTGCCCGGTTGATGGCAATAGGCTCGCCCCCTATTAAATGTGACTTTAACATAACTGGCCAAATGTGGATGTACTATAGATACACCTCTGCCGTACCCTCCTGGGATTACAGGCGTGATGTTGTGTTATGTAAGTGGCAAGAAACACCATAGAAACTCTTTCTCTCTTTTAATTCTTCTCATGTTGGTAAGCTGTTTTAATTACTAGCCCGCGACTTCGTCTGAGTGAATTTTCTTGTTTCGAGACCCAACTCGTCGCATCGCACCGTATACCCACTCTATTACTTCGTTTTTGCTTATCGTTCTTTTTGACCTTTTCATTCTTTAACCGCCTCCTAGCTTGGTGTTAAGTCGCCTTAAGCCTTCCTCAAAAATTGGGCCATCGAATGTCAAAAGAATTTTTCAAATACGACTGGTAGTTCCAGAGATTAGCGCGTTCAAACCAACAAATTCTTCAGATTTTTTATCAGTACAGATTTACCAAAACTAGATCCAATCACATAAGACATGAGATACGAGAAACGGTTTTAAGAAACCGGTAGCGAGATTGCCTTTATAAAACAAACTAGCTGCTCCCCGCGGTTTCACCCGCATAAATCTTGATCCCGTGGGAGTATCGAGATAAAAAGTACTCTATGTGTTAATCCAGATTATAAACTATCTGTGTGCCAAATTTCATCCAAATCCATTCAGGAATGTTTGCGTGAAAGAGTAACAAACATCCATCCATACTCACAATGTTTCGCGTTTATAATATTAGTAGGATTAAACTCAATTCCCATCGCTAGCAGACTTAAAATAGCACAATTTTAAATTCAAAGCATAGATCTTGATTCGCTGAAGGTCGAACCAGTAAACAGTCCAATAAATACGATTGTATGTCGCTTAATGTCATATCAATTTTACCCACTCGGAACAGAAACTACTTTTCAGTACCTAGAGTATTTATTATGTAACTGTTAGTTTAGTCTATGAGTTCGTACTTCATCTTTATGGGTTATTAAATAAAGATCCGGGATAAATAATATTCAGGGTAATTCCTACGTTTATTCCAAGCGTTACGTTGTCTGATTTTATGCTTCGCTACGGCGTAGCAGGGCGTAGCAACAGCTTCTAAATCATACGAACTCCCGAATTCCTACATTTCTATTTATTATTACCTCTAAACGTAAAACAGTATTATTTTTATGTTTATTATTTGGTTGTTATAGCAGGATTCTTTGAAATTTCTTTGTGAGTTTTTGAAAAATATGATTTACTTATCTAAATTAATTGTACCGAATACCAACTCCGACCATTTAAAAGAATATGTTCCTTTTTTTTATAATGTTCAAGCCGTCGGGTTCCGTTTCGCGTCGGCAATGCAAAAGTACCGAAAAACATTTGCCATTCAATGTTTCGAAAACATTTTATGCATTTCTGAAGAATGAAATAATGTTCTTAAATATAATGACCATGGAATTATCCCAATTTGGCATTCATTGTAGATCGGGACATAGAGAGGCATGATCAAGAGTGGGAGTTTACAGGCTCCAAGTTTACATTTCAGTACGTCAAGCAAACTCAAACATTTTCTTACTTTTGTTGGTATCTGCCTACCCTCAAACCAGTAACAACTAGATGACAACAAGGTTGTTCTATTTACCTTCAGTAAAGGTTTCGTGTTAACTAAAACTTAACACTTTGGTGATGTCGCTAACTGTGTCAAGGTACTTGTTGTTAATAGCGTATATTTATACTACGTACTAGCTTTTGAGCGCGGCTGCGGGCGTGGTGGTTGGAAATTATCTCACGGAAACAAACTACTGGGATAAAAAGTATCCTATATGTTAATCCATGTTATAAACTTAAAATTATCCCCTATCACACTACTAAAGTTTCTAATAACATAACATAACATCACGCCTTGTTTCCCCGAAGGGTTGGGCAGAGGTGTACCTGTAGTAGGTACACCCACATTTAGCCAGTTATGTTTAAGTCCCATGTAATAGGGGGCGAGCCTATTGCCATCTACCGGGCACAAATCCAGACTTCGGGCTGCTACTGAGAAATTCCAGATAGAAAAACCCAATAACACGTTGCCCGACCTGGGAATCGAACCCAGGACCTCATGCTCAGCAGTAGCGATTGCGACCACTAGACCTACCACTAGACTAATAGTATAATTCAATCATGATTCGAAAGACATAGCGCCATCTAGCGTCCCAAAAGCAATTTTTTCCGTCTAAAGTTAATGTTCTTTTCTAGGGAACAGTACTTTTTTTCTGGATGAAAGGTACCCTTTGTCCTTTTCTGTACCCCTGACAATATACAGGATGTCCCGTAAGTCGACGTCAAGCCAGACTCGGGTGATATCGGATCATAATAGTGAATAGAAAACATTATGTTAAAATTTGTATCAACAGGAGTTAAGACTGTCACAGGCAGTAGATTTTCTCGTTTTTGATTTATTTTTTTATTTTTTTAAATACATAGCAAAGTTTTTTTTCACTGCCTCGTTGGTCTGGTCACGAGGTCCTGGGTTCGATTCCCAGGTCGGGCAACGTGTTATTGGGTTTTTCTATCTGGAATTTCTCATTAGCAGCCCGAAGTCTGGATTTGTGCCCGGTAGATAGCAATAGGCTCGCCCCCTATTACATGGGACTTAAACATAACTGGCGAAATGTGGAGTACACCCACATTTCGCCAGTTATGTTTAAGTCCCATGGTTACACGTCTGCCCAACCCTTCGGGGAAACAAGGCGTGATGTTATGTTTATGTAGTTTTTTTCTGTTAACTATTATAACTTGACCTATCACCCGATACCGGCTAGACGTCGACACCCATAACGAGTAAAAGCAAAAGGACAATGCCAGAACCTCTATAGAACTTTGCCCCGCTCAAATCAAAAAGTCATTTACAAGCTTGCAATATACAGCATCTTAAAGCTTATTTATTACTGTTAACTAAACATTTGTCCTAATGTCTGTAGAACTTGCGGTTTCTGTTAAAATCTTTAAACAATGATGTCATTGATTGTAGGTTAGGTGCACTTTATAATTGTTAAAAAGCGATTTAAACAACATATAAGTTACGCATTATCATAAATAATATAATCGTATTATGAATTTTTGATTTACAGGTATTTTAAAAACTTTTTTTTTGTTGTGTATCATGCGCAATAAGTAACACAATTGGAAATTCAGGGTTGAATTCCTTTTATCATTGATTTGTAATCGGCAAGTTCTACAGAAAAACAACGTACTACGAAAAGGTCCTATAATCATTATAATTATTTTCATTAATTGACATTCGTTATTTATAAAATTTACAAACGAAACTTTGGTCTAACGTTACGGCACCATTTTACCAATCATCATAAAAATAGCAAAATGTAGCTATTTTAAATCAGCAACACAATTCATAAGCATAAAATATTTCAGTAGAAAGAGTAAAACTGAATGCACTTTCTATTTTAACAATATCTTTGTAAAAGTCGATTAAGGGAGAAAACGATACATTATTGCAATCGTAAAATCGAATAATATCTTGATCTTAATGTTGTAACAAATTTATTTTGTTAATAAATCCACAGAACAACTACGTCATTCAGCGGAGTTGCTTGAAAGTTCTACTAAAATGTAGTTAAAAGAAATAATTTTCTAATGAGTTTAATAAACTGACAACTACATAGACCAGTCTATCTTAGCTATTCAAAAGTTTTTCCCATTAATTTATCCTTTTGTAATTCAATAACCAACATTACTATATAACCAACTATAAGTAATAATTGTTTGAATAAAGAGTTTTGTAGTGTTTCTATTTCAATACTAACATTTTCTGAAAGAAGTGCTCACAGCGTCATACAAATTGCCTAATTTTGTACTTAAATTAAATAAAATTTTGTAGTTACTCCCCTAACCTAACCTAACCACCAATTCTCTAACAGCCCAGTGAAAAATAAAACAATTTCCAACCAATCATCCTAATTTGCACCAGTTTTTTTTTCCAAAGTGACGTTGAAGTATGATTCCGAAATGACCTGAATAGCATCACGTTAGTCTAACGAGCTTTTATCTGTCATTTTGATAAACGACTGTTAATTGTTGTGGTCAGCAGTGTTACAATTAACACGAGCCGATTTGATCGCTAACTATATTTGGGTGACCTTATTTTCAACGACTTCATGACTCATTCATCGTTGGTATAGTAGTCGCCAGCTCTAACTGCTGAGCATGAGGTCCTGGGTTCGATTTCTAAGTCTTGCAAAGTGTTATTGTTTTTTTTAATGGCAATAGGCTCGTCCCCTATTACATTGGACTTAAACATGCATGTCGATTCTGCAAAGATCTCACCGTGAAGAATTGCGTGGAGTGAGCTGTCAGTGTCATCCCGTCTTGGTGAATCCCTAACATCAGAGGCAATGACAGCTCACTCCACGCTCAATTCACCTTAGTTTTCACGGTGAGATGGTTACAGAATAGTACTGCTGGTCCCTTCAGGGATATACAGGCGTGATGTTATGTTAACTTCAACGACGAACCGTTTTTTGAAATGCCTAGAATTTTTAGGGATGTAATGTTCGGGAAATATAATAAAGGTCATGCAAATTAAATCGATCCCCAAATAATTCCATTTTGCTGATCTCCTAAAAAAGCTAATCGATCGTCTTTTTATACTCACCGTTTGTCTTCTTCGTGATGTCCCTATAAATACTGCGACTATCTGTACTGGTGCAGTTACTGCGACTATCTGTACTGGTGCAGTTACTGCGACTGTCTGTACTGGTGCAGTTACTGCGACTATCTGTACTGGTGCAGTTGCAGCGACTATCTGTACTGGTGCAGTTGCTGCGACTATCTGTACTGGTGCAGTTGCTGCGACTATCTGTACTGGTGCAGTTACTTTTGGAAAGGAGCAGGAAACTATAAGAAGATCATTGCTCCTAAAGGCGATAATCACTTAGAAGATCTATAAGTTTCCAAAGGATCAATTAAATATTCTCCTTAAAAAGGTTATCTAGACTGATTGTGGAGAAAACAGATTGCGATTTGTCCTTGCTAATCATGATGATAAGGATCTGTCAAGTCAGGAGGTCTATATCATTAAACCGGACTAAGTTTCCTTACGTTTATCGTTAACCACTGAAAATCAGCGCTGTGCTGGGGTTGTCATATCAAAAATTTGGCAACCAGGACAAGATGCGTTAAAACCCCTGATTTTAGAGCCCAGACCCGGACATGTCAAACGTCAAGGTCAATTATCAAGATTTTTTTAATCTGCAGGAAGGGCGTGAGTCGCGGGTGGCCCAAGACTTTAAAGTTTTAACCCCGGACTACATATGAAGCCCCGCCCGTACGCCCCCCGGACCCCTCTCAACTAGGACAAATCCGGGGAAACCCGGATCGTCTGCAACAATACCCATAGCACAGCATCTATCTGAGTCGAAGCCTTCTTGCCACAATCATGATATGCAGCTGCCGACTATTTCAGTGCTGTAGTCGTGATTATAGATCTATTTCGTTTTTATCATTCGAGTTTGCTTTATTTTGTATGCACGTGTTTCTGTCACAAATAAACCTATTCCTATTTCTTTCATATCAGCGTCCACTTTTCGGGAAGGTTGCCATAATTCATACTGACTGGCAGATTGATCCATAAGTTAATACATTTTCATGTGGGTAGCAATAGCCATTTTTTCTAAACGTTGGCAAGAGGGCCATAGGCCCATACAAAGTTTACATCGCATCGCATTCAAAGCGTTTGGTGTTTCTACAACGACTTTTAACAGGATTGACATAAGCTTTTCGGTAGCTAATATCATGGTCTGTAGTTGTGTACTTTTCTATAATCATTAGCGTTGATAGAATTTCACTTTGTGTCACTTTTTGTGTGACCTTAGTTTATGGGTTTCAACACAAGCACTGCTTTCAACTGGCTAAGTATAACAATAGTTTTAGATAGACTTTGGAAAGTATCACCGTACGGCCGCTTGTTTTAACAGCTTATTAATAGTCAACAATTTTATGTGCACGTTCCATAACCTTTATTTAAAATGATAAATCACCCAAAGACATTCTCAAAACTCCTCTACAAATTCTCAAAATTTTCATTCACAAACAAACACTAATTACTCGTACAATCAATTGGTCTCAGTTGACTGTACAACACCAACTTAATGACGTGTTAACTACCAATAACTTCGCTAAACCCACTAATTTTGCGGAACTGTTTGTTCTGGAGCCCATAGACTAAAGTATACGGCCATATTAGCATAAAACTGAGGGCCATAAATGTCAGAATATCTTTGAATGTAATTTTGTAACATTCTTGGGTTCTAAAGGAAATGCCTTTATAAAACGAAAGACTTATTGAACACTGTATTTAGTGCTGTTACAAATGAATTCTCCAAGCTTAGTAATGAGATATTTTAAGTTGATTGGTTCGTTTATTTCATTGTTTTTTTATTATCGATGTTGTTTAACAATATCATCTCAGCCAAATTACATTCACGTGTGTGTCTTTTACAGGCTTATGAAAAGAGGCCTAAACATGCTTTTAAAAACTATCGAATCTTCAACTCAGCAGGTTGCCAATAACAAACAACCAATTATTCCTTGGACCAATTGTTTTTTTTTTCACTGCAAGTTTCCGAATCTTTCGAGAGTAAACGGTTAATGGCTTGGTCAAAGACCTATGACCGTGCACCTGTTAAGAATGATAGATCAAAAATACTTCACTACTTGCTAGAGGTGCCAGGAATAGCAAACATATCGCTGAAAATTCTAGACTGCATTTTTTTTCATGTTCAAATGTTGAGTAACTCTTGCTAAAGACTAAATATACCTAACATTTCTCAGGCACATCTTTACCAATTGCATATTTTTATTTCGTAAATTGCCACGCACATATAAAAAGGTTCGACATCCCTACCCTATACTAGCTATAAGATCTGTCTGCGCCAACCGCCTGATGCGCGGGCGCAGCGAATAAATAAAGCGCTCCGGAGCGCGGTCTAGGCCGCCGTCGCTCGCGCACAAGGTCGCTATACTGACACCATGCTGTGGAGGCTTGTGAGTAAGGACCAGGACATGAACGGGTGTGGTCCAGTTTGTTCTTTTTTGTCCTAAAATTGTTGGAAAATGTAGTAGGAAATCATTAAAAATTCTATTACAAGTACTTGCGCTTGTAATTGCATTTTTATGTGATTTGAAAAAAAACCTATTTAATTTTCTTTTTTAATTCAACTTTTATTTGTTAACTTTACTTTCGTTATGGCAGTGATGTTATAGCGTTATAAAGTAGGTACCTATCTACCTATGTTTTTAATGTTAGGTGGAAAATCTTAAACCAAGTTTTCAAATTTTCGTAGACTATTTAATTCGTTTATCGAACAGCTCGAATTATTGACGGAACTCTCTCTCTGGACTCGAACGTCGGGAACCTAATATGTCTTCCTCCGCTCCCTTTGTTGATACATATTATTATGTATATAAATTTAATATGTAAAATCTAGGCACCTTTCATACTAATTAGTCTATAGTGTGAGGGTGATAGCTACGAATGTTGTTTTATTGCAGTATAAGTTTATTTAAATAAACCGAAATTACATATCAACAATCAAATACGAGTAACATTACAAAAACTCCGACTGAAATCTAACGAACCAATCACGGTAGCTACAACCAAAGAAGGAAAACACGAAAACTGTCCGCGCAGCCTCATGGCCACCGCACACGCGCGCGCGCATGATCTAACCTAGAAACGGGCTGGATTTCGTGACATTCACTGCACATGTGTGCGTCCTTTCAGGCAATCGCGCGTACGTCTGTGTGCGTCATTAGAATCAACACAGCGACACGGATATCTAAACAACTTTAGACGAACTTCACAAGCGGTTTTAAACTTTATGTAGTTGAGTTAGCGAAGTGTAATGTGGAGGTGTGACAGCAAATAATTTGTGAAGTCATTTGACATGGCATTGGTCGCTTTTGGTATGATAAATGGGCGTTACTATATTAGTTTGTACATTTATAGAATAGTTACAGTTTATCTGTCATAGTGGGTATTTGTTAGATTTTTGTGGTGTATGTGCATTTTAAAAGTGAGTTGCTTTTTTGATTATTTTAGGAATAAGGATAGGCATTTTCATTACAAGTTTCATAATTATAATATTACCAAAAATTTAATTAAAAAAGATGATTGCAGAAAATTATTTTTCCCTAAGATCCACTATTTCAAAAATGAATTGTCAACTTTGCAAGTGGGACAATGCCTTACCTATAACTTTATTTTAAAATTCGCAATATCAAACACTGTTTGTTTGATAACTCCAGAAAGTACCTTACTTATCGGTCCAAGAGAAGTTAAAAATATAACAGCAAGCCGGAAGGAAAACGTTAATAAAACCTACTTTAAACATGCAAAATCGCATAATAGTATTATGCTTGTGTACTTTCAACGGAGCACCTAATAGGTCCCTTAGTTTGGTACTTATTACGGAAAACTTGATGATTATTAACTACACACTACAGTTCCAGACCAGAAACAAATTCCAAAATGGCGCCTAACGATGACGAGCGCATGATCATATCATGAATTCTCTCAAATTCGTTTTTAGAACGTTCTACGATTTTTATCTGCAACGAGCTGTCTGGTCGTAGCCAAGGCTACGAAATCTCGTAGCGTATTGATTTCAAAGTGTCTTCACAATGCCATTTCTTATAGTTTAACTGATGAGGATGTTTAGTGTGTAGAAATATTTTCGATGAAGACTGACTTCTTATAAGAACACTAGATCTACTAAGGTATGAGTAGAGCTCCTAGTAAAAGTGTTCATCCAAGAAAAATGGCCTTAACAACATAATTATTTCCGCCTCCAAGCAGCCATATTTGTGTTCCAGTCAGTATTATAAAAGCAATTATGGTTTTAGTTTGAAGTGCACGGATGCTTTTGAAATTACAGGCTAGACTAAGACTTTTCATCTTCTACTTCTTCTATTGTCTCTAGCATTTCAGTAAAACGCCTTACCATTCAGATACTGAGACCCGTGCCCGTTAACTTAAATCATTGGTCCCGGCTGGCATTTCAAGATCTTTGACAGCCGTTACGGGTAGTCAGAAATTCGAAAGTTTGACAATCAGTCTTACCAAGTCACAATGTCACTCAGTAACGGTTGTGGAAAATACTGGTAAAACTGCCTCCTGTTAGAGGGGAACCCGACCCCAATGAAAAATGCTAGGCAGGTAGATGAGACATTTTGATTCAGATGTCAAAGTTCTGTAGTACAGACAGCCTGGACAAAATCTTTGTCTATATGTCCCATAGCAAGTTATAGCCCTCCCTTGAACTCCACTCGCCTCGATCCTGTCCCAACTTAATAAAACACATCAGCTGTATAGCTAGCACATGTGCATCGACCATGACACACTACAGTCACATAGTTACGTGCGCGGCACGAATGCGTTGTATCTATGTTTTATCTACGCGCAGTTTTGTTGACACCCGTGCGGCTAAATGAAGGTCGTTAGTTTATGTAATGTCGCTAGGGACTTTTAAAGATAGCAGAATTGTTTTGTTTTTAAAAACCCCTTTTTGTATTGGCAGGTAGTACCAAATAAACATATTAATTAACATTTAAAGTTTTAGACTCCTTAAACGCAGTATAACGCTCAATAAATTTTTTTTTGCACAACACCGCGATAGTCAATGAAAACAGTCAACATGATTTTGACTTTTGATCGTCTTTGGTGTGGTGTTTTCGGTTTCGGTTCAGTTTGAAGGCGCCACTCCGCAGTTTGTTGACTAGTTTGCATGTCTCTCGTAAAATCAAAAAATCAAAATCAAAAATCATTTATTCAAATTAGGCTGAGAATCATCACTTTTCGAACGTCAAAATTACATAGGACAGTCCCCCAAAACGCCCGCCCGTCACCACTTCCTAGTGCTTTAGCTGGGAAGAAGAAGTGGCGCAACAAACTCCCCAGCAGCACAGCTGTCTGTTCTGTTAGAAGAACTCGTAAACCCACGTATCGTCACCAGTAACAATGCGTTTCATGAATGTTGGATCGGAATTGACTCGTTTCAGCATGTCCTCAACGACCTATTATATTATTAATAAAAGCCCACTGTAGGGCAAAGGTCGCTACGCTCTATATAAAGCTGCTCAGGACCAGTTCTTGTTGAAGGAGTCCAGCTCATTTAAGACAAATAAACATAGAAGACAGTAATAAAAGACCAGTAGACTATTTCCATAGCAGGGAAAAGGCCTCTTCTCAAACAGAGAAGGAACGGGTATAGATCACTGCGCTTGCCCACTGATTCAGAATGTAACTTAGCAGTTATTCTCTCTTTGTCTGTCTGTTTCAACCCTTTTCCACGCAATACTGAGTATTAGTTTAAAACATTAAAAATCAATAACGACTTTGCTCTCTCCTTTCGACTCTTCCTCCACTCGTTCATGACCAACTTTTGTCGTCGAAAGAGTAGACAAAATGCAGATTTATTTTATCCGTCTATCAAATTGTCTATTCTTTCGTCGATAAAACTCGTTTCGATGGTAGTCAAGCTAGGTGCAGGGCTTAGTTTTCGACAAATCATTTCTTAATGCTTGACGAGTTCTTCACCCTCTAAAGCATTTAATCTATGTTCCATCCACGATTTTCTATCTTCATTAGTTTAGACTTTGCACTGCCAGTCAGTCAGAATATTTTATTTATATATGTACATACAGTTCATTTACGTCACCGATTCATGTAACTGCAATTTAAATAATTTGCATAGAGCCTTGGTATTAACAAATAACTCTGAACCGGAAAATAGGGACCGAAATGACTACGTACTTATCTACTAGAATAGTTAATATTTTCCAACTGCTTATATGTTTACAAATACATAACATTTTGCTATTGGTTAGAATTTGAACGCATTTATGTTCGTACACATGTACTGTAACATTATTAATTACTAATATATACTCGCTGGTTTTTCCAATTTACGTAGGTACTTAGAACATTCAATCGATAATTGGAGTATATAATTAAGTATTCCGTTAAGCAAATATTATTAAGTAATTAGGTACTCTACCTTATACATATAAAAGCATTTAAATAGACACTAATTTCAAGTCGAGCGGTGTTAACAAAGCAATGAGATAGCTGAAGCTAACCTTGAACTAGCTCAAGGCACCACTCAATGTTATCTTCCTGGTTCCTGCATATTTCCCTATGTATTCGGGCTCCCGCAGCTTTTTCTTCCGTATATCTCTATCAGTTATAATCTTAGTAATACTAGTCATCCCCTTTCATATTTAACACAATCCATCTATCGTTTTTTTTGAAGGAAAACCTCGTGAGGAATCCATTATGTCCTAGAACCAAAGACTCAAAGACATGTGGACATTCACGACCTGCGTGGTGAATTATGGATCCACCTCCTCTCACAGAGAAGAGGCCTGTGTCCCGTTATAGGCTGATTATGCTTGTGTATCTACACAAAATAAATCCATTTTTCTTTCAATCTTGCTACAAAATAAAATTTCTTCTCCTTAAAATATTTAAGTCAATAAAAAAACTTGAATGAAGTTTTGAGTATGAATGTAGAGGCTACAAGACTAGAAGTAGTCCAAAACGATGGATGGACTTTGTCAAAGATGATATATCTATAATAGAAAGGGAAATGAGTGATGTCAGAAGAATGATTCAATTCATCTTCAAACGACTGACAGAAACAGATGTTTCAAATACGTTTAGCGATAAAGAAACGCATTAAGTCATTCGTGGAGCGAGCGCTCGAGCGGGGCTTAGAATTTTAACAAATACACGAAACTAATTAGATTTTCTCTAGTCGTAAACTATGGAAAACATAAACTTTCTGTGTGGTAGTATTATAGTACCAATAAAACGAAACACTAGTAATACCCATGTTCTATTTAATATAACATACCATTTTTATTAGTTTAATTAATTTTCATTAAGTACTGGCTGTTTAATTTTGCTAAGTTAACAACAACCATGCAATAAACTCTGTGCCTAATTGTTCTTTCTCTGTTATGTTAAACTTTCTTTATTTTGTCGTAGACCGGGTGTCAGAAGCCCTTATGTCTGACAGCTGGTCTTAGAAAAGGGTTGTAAAGGGTTGTGATGCTCAGATAGTAGTAAAATACTGGTATTCAGACTGGAAGATGACCACAGCTTATATAGGAAAAAGGTAGACAGAGATGGGTTAAGACCGAGTCACTGTGTACATATGCCGATGAATGTCTGATGTCAGTAAGTATATAGGTATCTACTTATGCCTGGTGAAAGACAATGTGTAGCTTGCCTTATCTTGTTAGTAGACACAGCATTCGACTTTCCATGTATCGTATTTGGGAACTAATGGTAGCAAATATGTTCAGGCCAACTTATTAGAACACCTTTTCTAGGATCTTTTGTGTGCTTCCAACAAACTGTTCCATGAAACCATCAATAGATTGTTTTCTATTTAATAAATCTTGTTTAGTAAACCATTACTTAATTTACAACTTTTGGGTTTTAACACAAGAAACTTAACCAGAATTATGTTGCTAAAGCTGGCCATCAATGATGCTTAAAATAAGACTATATGTATATTCCTATAGACTTCCTCGATTTTTGACGATAGATACGTGTTTCTTTAGTACTTCTTCATAAAATCAAAGTTTTTCTCAAGGCAAAACGTTGCAGGTACAAAGATCAACCGCTCATAATGATATATTACAACACACAATTTTCTAATGTCTCCGAAGTTCACAATGCTTATAGTTTCTCTATTTAGGTGATAGAAAGTCTTTGACCCCTCGATCTCTAATCTGTGGGTATCTGCCGACACATTCGCTGAGTTAAGATAAATTGCGTCTTATGTTTATAAAAACATTACTTTAATTGACTTCGTAACTTGTGGGTGCTGATGTGTGAACTGTTTCGCGGGTTTTTCTTTTGTGTAAAAAGAAAATGGCTTCCTGTTTTTGCTATCCATTTCAAGCTTGAATTAATTGCCTATCAGTATTATCACCATAGACTTCAAAATTTGAAAAAAAAGTCAAATGACGGTTAGTATGGCCAAATGGATCTTTTATTAATAGGTAACTGTGTATGCTACAATGTCAGTTTCCCACAGATAAGTAGGTATGTAGGTGTCCAGGCACGGCGAGTACTTAATAGCTTATTTGCACATAAGTAATGGTCTTCAAAACGTCTCCAAATCAGTTTGCTTGGCATTGTCCGATTTCGTAAGATCGCATGTATCATTCCGTACGAAACAGTAGAATGTGAATCCCAAAGTACGATTTTCCTCAGTTGATGACGGAAAATTCTGAAACAAAAAACAGTCACTTTAATCACGTGTTTTTATTGCGTAATGTTTACTAGATATTAGTCTATCACCGATTTTTCTAAGCCTATACCTAGAACAGTGATTCACGACGCACGCATTCGATGATTTCACGATTTATTTGTCTTAATATTTAATTTTCCTGGGCATTACCCGGAAACGAAGTTTTCCCCAGAACAAGTTTAAATTTAAAGTTAACAAAAGAAGTTAATTCGGTGTGATTCGAAACGCACCATCATTTCTTTATTGCAGCCGCCATTTTGGAATTTGCGCGCGCTTCCAACTGTCATTAGGCAGTGATGCCAACATTGTGAAATTACGAGTTATGGTTGCGTTCAACTATTAAATTACGGGTTCTTAGGCAGTCGTTGTGTGTGAGGCGTGCTTAATTTCGTGCCGGTTATAAAGTAATTTAAGACACATTACAGAATTGTTTAGGATTGGCACTAAAATATTATAAAAGAAAAGAAATCGAGGTTTTCTATGCCAGTACTATAAATATATGTGATTTTGCAGTGTTAAGTTGCAAATGTGTTAATCTTGCAGTCTGACTACAAAATGACAAAATTGAAGTTTAAGCTGCTCACTGAAAGTTTGAAGTTTATGTCACATAAATTCTGAAAATATGCTTTTACGCAAATTAACTTTTAGTTACAAAACAAGCAGAAAACGACAAACTTCAAAACGACGAAAAGTTACTATGCATAAAACTTCTCTTTCATTAAATATCTTGTCCTGACACATTGCACAACATGTTTTAATTTAAACCGTGAATGTCCAGTAAAATTTGCATCAAACGCAAAGTTTTGTGGAACCCGTATAATATTCTGACCTCGAATAAAATCAATATCGTGTAGTTTAAATACCAAAACAATTTCAATGAAAATTGTTTCGCTAAAGTTTTGTTGCCAATGGCTAGCAGTGTCGTCAAGTTGGCACAATGGCTGCTTATATTAAAATAGTTCACTGGTTTAATAATTGCATAACTCACACCTGCGACCTAGTCATCTATTCAATTGATTTTTTACATGATTAACAGTAAGTTATACATAATATTATGAAAGCGTTTCGCAGACTTGGTTTCTCAATGCCTTTGTTAAAAATTGGTCTATTTAAAATGGTAGTAACTATTATAATTGTTATGTGTTTTGAAAATATTTGATGTGAAATAGACTTCGTTGTTTTAAAATAAACTTTGTAACTTTTATGAGTGGATCGTGTGACTACTAGACTAGGCACATACCTCAATCGTTGCTAAGTTTTATTTTTTACAAATACGAAAAAATACTATACGTCAAAAACGGAATCCAATTTTTCGTTCCACACGTTGGCACTAAACGCAATACCATCATTCCCAAACAAAAACAAAAAACACCAAAACAATCACTTTATAGCCGTCTCCGTCATTTTTTCTTCAAAATAAGCACTATTTATCGTCGCAACCGGCACTCACAAACTTAAAGCTGCAATATAAAAAGAAAGACGCTCTAATTGTGTACAATTAGTTTTGAAGTAGTAATGATATAAGGTAGCGGTTGCGTTTCGCATCGATGCGGGGGCGCGGACACCGTGAGAATCTATCGCGGATCAGAATACAGAATACTTTGATGTCATGTTTAGAGTTCAAGTTATTGGGGATTAGAGGCTTTTTGAAGAAGGGTTTATTTATAACTTTTTTTTGTGTTTTGAAATGGCAATGTCTAAAAAGTAGTGAACACGCAATCGTCTTGTGAGGTATGTACCGTTGTTTCTACAAGGAGGTTTCACTTTTTGTTTTATAGAACTTAGAAATCAAAGAATTATTGTTTTTTTGTTGCATTTAAGTAGTTTTGAGAAACCAGCAAACTTTCGCCCTTTAATCATAGGCTTCCTTTCTTTACTTGTTTTTTTTTTAATATTTCTTCACCATGTCTATAAAAGTCTTGTTGAGGAACTCATAAAATGAATACTAAATAAACAAAAAGTCCCCCTTCCTAATCGATTATTAATTTAATATTTGCATTTTTTGTACTAAATGCAATAATTCATACATTTCTTACTTGCAAGTCTGAAGTCTAGTGACGCGTAGCATCGTTACGTTGGCACCCCTGTACTTAAATGTCATTGATGCGATTATCTGTAAATATATTTAATTTTCATCTAGAAATGAAGAACATAACTGGCACCTGCTTAGAAATAAGTGTTCTAATGTATAAACTAGTTTGTAAGGTGTTTTAAAATGGTGGGGAAGAAGCCCTGCGTACAATTTGATGAGGTCATAAATTATTGTGTTTTATTCGCACGGTGGCGGAACTATTTGGCTATTTGTCGATTCCTGTAAAAAAGGAAAGAATGCATGTTAAGCCGAATGGAAAGATTTTACGATTAACTGACACCTAGTAGTTTGTTTTTGTTTTGATTGTTTGTTTATTGTGTTTGGGCCCGACATCAAGCAATGAACAAAATTGTCGAACTTTGACTTTGTCGTTTTGGCTACCGTGTATGTGTGTGCTTTATGTATTATTACGTTATTATTATTTGTCTTTAATTAATTGTATTCTTGAATCGAATGCAATTTTGTTATTACCAACAATTTACGATTGGTAATAATATATGAACCGGTCTAAGCACGAAGCACAATATAATACAAAATAACAAGCGTTGTAGGTAGACTGCAATTGTTCTCACATTTTTAAACACTACTAGAAAAGACCATGAAACTACAAAAAAACCAATTATTGTTATAATTGCTGGAGCTTTTAAGTCAATCTTACGGCGGTCTTTACAGGTATAATAAGTACGTAATAACGTCGGCTAATATAACTTTTAATCTCCTGTGATTAATACTTAAAATTTTATTAACATTACACGTTGATATACCATGACTTTAGTTACTTATCTACTGTAATTACCTTATGCTTTGTTCCGACGGACGCGGACGGTTGCTAGTAGTTGATGCGCGTTTTAACTAGCTCAAGCACTATGTGTATGATGCTTGAATGTCGTTTTATTAGTGTAAATTATAAAATAATTTTCGTTTCATGTTTGTACTGTGCTTAGAATATGTTTCCCCCCCCCAAGAGTTTTTTTTTATACACATGGTCCTAATTACTGTCAAAATACACAAATACCCAAAATAGACAGCGAGTGGTTCTTAGTTTAATTTAGCCCAAAGGTCTAAACAAACGTAGACAATTCAAGCCCAAGTAACCTATTTTACAAGATAGCTGTAGGTTTATTAAGACCTTTCAAATCTTACAGCATTTTTTTCTAATAAAAAACACTACAACTTGACATCACAAACTGCTCACAATCTCACAGCAATATTCATTCAAAGATCAAGTTCTAGGATAAAAAGAATGGCGGATCAGCCTCGTTTTCCTCCATTAGTCAAGTCCGCCGTCCCAAGCATGTCCTCACCGATCCCGATGACCACATAACTCTCATTCAGGAGAGCAGTAGGGCCACCAGTACAGTGCACAAACACAGACCGACATTCCGACCTCGCCGCCGAGGTTCCTCGCGAAGATCCCGACGTAACTGTCCCCCCCGACCCTTGCTCGATGAAGTGCCAGCCCGCGCCGTAGCTGAGCCTGTAGCTTTAAATTCCCCGAATAATAATAATCAACTAAACTTGATCCAGCCTGTCTCATCTTGCTGTCCTCCCGTCAGCGACGCCCTAAGCCGAGGTCCGTATCCCACAGGGGGTGCCCTTAGCGAGCGTTCGCTTAATAAGTAGTTTTACGCCCCTGGCTGGAGGCTTTGAGTCCGCTTAAGGCAGCCACAGGATAGTCCGGTTAAGTAGTCACGACCTCTCAAGGTCAACTACGAGATGCCATACCAAAAAAAAAAAAAAGCCTCATTTTTTATTGTACCACTCGTAAAACTGAGTGGAAGTCGTTAAAACGTCTAGGGAAGTAAATGAGAGCGCGTGGGTTCCAACACCTAGTTCCCGATTATATTATTGTCATTTAAAGTGCGAAATGATTTGCGGAATTGCCCTGGTCCTGTTGAGCTATCTGTTATAGTTACTACTTCCAGGTTAAATAAATTCCATTTTAGATATCTTAATTTTTTGTCTGAAAAAATACGCACTATAATAAGACTCAATAAATCTTCTTGGCAACAATTTAAAGGTTAAAAGTAAAGAAAAAAAAAATACAATAATATAATACAGTTTAAAAAAAATACTAAACATGTAACAAACACAATCAATCTGAATCGCATCGAAACCGCTCCATGTGCGCACGCTCTCGTGCATGCGCGCTCAACCTTTTACAAAAACGCCAGTTTCATCGATACTATCGATTAACAGTTTTATCGATAATTTATTCGTTTCACGTTCAGGGCGGGTATAGTTGGAAACTTGTGAAGCTAATTGGAGTAATCGGTACATTTATAATTTTTCTATCTTTTCTTTCGATCGTAGACACGTAGGTATTTGTCAAGGTTAATAACTATCTTTTTATGGTTTGTTTGTAAAAGTCGGTGGTAGTTCTTGTAGATAGCGGTGACATTATTGTCACCGCTACCTTATGGCAGCAATGAATTTGTACTCTATTACATGGGACTTAGGTACTTACACAGAACTTGTGAAATGTGGGTGTGCTTTAGGTACTCACCTACACAACTTTCTTACCCTTCGGGGATTACAGTTACAGGCGTGATGCGTGTTGTGCTTGAATATGATTTCAAATCATTTTTTGCTTAAAATATTTTCTTATTAGGTATTTGAAAAGAACGTAAATTTTTATTCGACCAACTTAGTCATTAAAATGTTTTAATCACTTCTTGTGAAAAAGTAAATTTGATTAAATATCATTTCAAAATGGCCCAGTTTTTTTTAAATTATTCTGTTTTAGTAAAATTAACTGTTTTAATATTTCATTGCAACAATAGTTATGTCAATTAAATATTTAAATAACAAATATTAGCTGACAATTAGTAGCTTGTTTAATGGAATTTGTTTTAGTATTTTTTATTATTTTGCATGCTAATAATGAGTTCTAGGAACCTTATGATTTGAACATTACATGCGTCAACTTGTTTTGGTAACTAGTACTTAGGTATGTTATTTCGTTTTATTTTTATTATGAAAACGATGAAATAGGTAACTAACATTCTTGCAGCAGCACCAAACTAAACAACATCAAAATAGCGCGCAAAAATGAAAATGAAGGTTATTTTAAATACTTTTTGATTATGCTAGACTAGGAAAATTTAACACTGTGTCAAATTAACACCATACAAGTAGTGACCATAAATTAGCTCATTTAAAGGTCCATCTTCGTAGTTAACAACATACTTCCTCCAAACAAGATTCTTACTCATAAATTAGATTACTTATAGTCGCACGTTTAAAGTTAAACGACGGACACAAAAACATACCTCCAGCCAATATTATGCCCATCTGCGGACCAATAGGTGACCAGCAAAAAAAAAATATAATTTAAAAAACATTGTGGGCCTTTTCCCAACAAACGCTGACCTTAAAAGGAACCCATTCGATGGGAGATGTATTAAAAATTTAAATAACAACTTGCGTGCAACGACCGAGCGATAGATAACTGCGAAAAAGCAACAAAAGACCCAACTAGGGAATTGCAAATGAGATCTTATTACTATAAATTTAAAGAACTATTTCGAATAAACATTAGCGTAGCAGATGTTGTTCGAAATGAAGATTAGGGGAACTAAGGCATAAAAAGCGGTCAGCCAATCACGTCCCACGTATATCGTCCGTCTCCCTCGCACACTGGTCGCACCGCTCTTTCTAATGCTCATATTTTTTGCCATCTTATTCTAATTCCTCATTCAAATGGCCTGCGTTCGATTCCAGGGGTCTGTAACCTTTTATGTCATAGAGGTTTTTTATATTCTTCTTTTGTTCTTTGTCATGTATTTCGGTTGACTAAATTATTTAACGCATTAACGTCGTATTTTTTTGTAAGTTATATTTGTTATCATAGGTAATGATCGATGGGTTTTATTTTTTCCATGACCATGGCTACGCGTGGTTGCGTGTGCCGCGGGTGTGATGGAATATAGATAAACAATGTTTCATGGTAATAAAGTTTTTTTGATATTTTTTTGTCAATTCTCGTTGTGTTTCATTAATTCAAGCGAATATTAACTGGCGACGCTGTAATTACATATTTAAGGTGTATAGATAACTTTGTTACCTCAAGTACCTAATACATAACGTATGGTTTTTCTATAGTAATTGATATCGTCGTAGTCACGTAAGTGTACAAAAACTTGTGAATAAGTCAACTCCAGTTACAGTTATTGCGTGCCATACAGTAATAAAGAAAACATGTAATAATATAAATAAAATTAAACACAGGGAAAGTTTGAACTAAATCAAAGCTTAGAAGTCAAAACAAAAAATGTCTTTGACGTAATAACCATTTCTTTACTGTTTTATTAAATAAAACACAAAATTCCCAATTTATTTCTACGCATGAAACAATCAACCAACATAATTTTTATTTCCAAATTTTGCACACATCTATCTCAATTACTACAAAGGAGGCGCGAATTTTACTACTTATCCCAATATAATTTTATATTTAAGCTCGAAGCTCAATATAATTATCTAGATAAGGGTACAGATACGAGATCAAGTGCCCCACGAGGTTGAGATGCACTACATCCGGCCGACAATTGTCTTTACCGAGATTCAGAACCTGTTTCATTTGGCATATGTCTTGCGAAGCCTTTTGTTTTTGCACTCATTATATTTTACATCAAGCATTTTATATTAGAGTTAACTTTGTTTTCACATGGTTATTTTTTGTTTTTGTTGAGTTTGTGAACATTATTTTGATGTTAAAATGTAAATGTTATTTCTGTCGGGGTTTTGATGCGCAATACTTATATTTATCAGTACGATAACTTTTCTTAAGTACCTAAAACCATCACTAACACCGATGCTAAATATTCAATATTCTGCACAAGTAAACATATCGTATTAAAATCGTAAGTATTAACTAATCTCCACACATATTTACAACAATTTTCATGGGCATACAATCCTCGTTGATACCACGATTAAGTTTTTGTAATTCGCAAGAATATGTCGAGAGTTACTACCGTTTATATTGTACTACTTAAGAACCATATACGGTAATAACATGTAACCATATTAATGTTAGAAAAATAACTTGAACCTAATGCAGCATAGCTCGAGAAGGACATTGTTTAATAATGATAATTAAAAGCGAATATTATGTGCAATTCCGTGCGCATATTCGCGATGGGCTAAACAAGGACAGCGGCTGTTTCCGCGTTGAATCACTTGTTGCGTGGCTCAAGTTATAAACGAAACGATTTCATCTGATTCAAATAATTGCCTGACTCATGATATGGCCAGACAGAATATCTAGAACCTAGAAGTAGGTAACTGGTTGAGCCATAAAATTATTGATTTAAAAAGGAAGAGAATTATCTAGTGATTGAGCGGATGAAGTATCATAATAGCATTGATTTAGTACTGTCAATCCTTTGTATTCTTTCCATTGAATGGTTCCATTCTTAATTTCCTAATGAGTCATTGTTCACACCTTAAGTTCGATTCGTGTGTGAGTCAGTCACAGTGTGTAGTTGAATTAGTTGCAAAGGTCATGAAGAATGTCTGTTTTGATAGCCTTAACCTACATCTAGAGATAGCTTGTCCAAAATTTGTATATGAGTCAGTGTAGCTCAAATTGAATCCTTCCTTTTACAGGTGTGTCTTTAAATACTTGAGGGATTCCTTTGGAAGAATTTTTGCAATATCTTTTTGTTGAGATTTATGGTCTAATTTTAACAATGACACTATGTGTTTGTTGACACTATAAGGCCTGATTTTATAAAATTTATTTTCAATGTTGCATCCCTAATTTAAAAGGGGTTTACAAACTTTGTAAACGCCTTTTTTTATCTACCTACTTTTTGAGAAAATAAACTAAAGAAGATATTTATCCTTACAACTTGTTTCCCCACCAGCATCCGTTTTCTCTCGCATCTCGCACCCCACAATCAAGCACGCATACACAAATGCAAACTGACTCACGGCGACCTTGAAATAGACCAGTCTAATCGTAGTTTTAGCCAATCAGTAGTCGGAACACGCTCACACACCATCCTTTGTTTGTCACGCCTTCATCACGCCATTTTGTGCATCCCTTTTGTTTACTACGAAAGTTAATTTTACTTATAATTGTTGTTATATTATCAACAATCGCCGGTTTAAATTGGCAATTGTTGGATGGGCATCAATTAGTAGGTACGGAAAAACGATGATTTGAGAAAATTGTGTGCATTGAATGTTCATTATTATTTTATGAAAATATTGTTGATGATTTTGACATTGGTAGTTAAGCATATAAACGTTGCAATTTAGTACTTTTTCTCCTTTGTTTAAAGAATCTAAAATTATTTAAATACACAAAAAAACAACAACGCAAGTAGTTATCACCTTCAGTATGAAGTAATAATGGTGAAATTAGTTAAAGAAAGGGTCAGAACACAATAACAATAGTGCTGTCAGATAGCCAATGTAATCACTAGAGAATGGACCGCGACTTGGTCCGCTGCAAAAGTTTACGTTCCCACGGGAACTTCAAAAACTGTAAACACGTTTCTAGGTTCGGCTATTAAGACTGACTGTTTATTTTTCTGTCTTTTTTGCCAACTGAAGATTGAAGTATCGTATCAACATACTTCTTCCTTTGTCTTTTTATTTATTTGGGGTAAGCTCAGCATATCTTCTTCTTCAATACATCTCTAGTAGCCATCATCTCGGCAGTCACATCCTTTCTAGCCGTGTCATCTTTCACACCAGCCAAGATTGCCAAGTTTTCTTTGAACTAGAAGATTGAAATATCACATATAAAGAATAAATCTATACGACAATTAGGCTTTTGCTTACCATTGCCAGAGATCGTACGGTCCGGAGATTATTCTCGCTTTCAAAACACATTAGCCTCTCCGATTTACTTGGAAGCAAGTCTAATATGTAATTATTTTTTTGTTATTCCACGCTATGGGAGTTCAACGGCGTCCATTAATTACAATATTAACATGTGAAGGTTTTGCTTCAGTTAACCACCTTGGTTCTGTTCATTTAAGTTAAAATACTTTGGCAAAGGAAATTGCAGAGAACGGTTGGTACAGTTTTTATTTAACTTGAATTCTTCTGTTTTTTTTATTTTATTTAACAAGAACAGTAATGAGGCGGAAAAATTGTTATCTAATAACTGTTGTAGTTTGTAAAAGGATTTGTTTTATTGTACTGTTTGTAGAATTTAATGGGGAATTTTACAATGTTAATGAGTATTTTTCCAGTACTACTACTATTGAAGTAGGTAGTGTGAGATGGTTCAGTGAGTAAATTTTGTATTAAATCAAGTCGACAATAATCATAATAAAAACAGTCCATTTAGTGATCATACTTCAAAGATTTCTAATGGTATTTTTTAGTGGTTGTAGTATTTTTTTTTCTTCAACTTTTCCGTTTCTCCTCTAGCAAAATAACATCAGGCAATGTGTCAAAATCAATCTTATCTCTTTTATTTGTGGCAACAATAAACTAAATTAATCCTAACTACACAAAATACTCTTCCTAATTCAAAAACAATAACAGTTACCAAAGGTTGACGGCCCCGAACGGATGTAATAGACAAAGAGCACTTCTTATAGTATATGCTAATACGCGCCATTTTATGATTGCAATTCAAATGATGACGCGTTCTTTTTTTATGATAAACTTTTACGCTAATGCGTAACGCGCTCTTACGGGAAATTACAGTTTATGGCTGGTTATGGTAAGTTACCGTAGTAAGTTACTATGTTTATTTAGTACATAGTATACATAATAAGTAGAGGTAGGTAAGTGGGTATAGTCAGCAACAAAACCAAATTTCAGACCGTTATAGTCAGGCATTCACCGTTGCTTTGACTGCCTCGCTGCGCTGGTCTAGTGTTCGCAAGAGCTACTGCTGAGCATGAGGTTCTGGTTTCGATTCCCAGGTCGGGAAAAGTGTTATTGGTTTTTTAGCAGCCCGGAGTCTGGATTTGTGCCCGGTTTATGGCAATAGGCTCGCCCCCTATTACATGGGACTTAAGCATAATTGGCGAAATGGGGGTGTACACCTCTGCCAAACCCTTCTGGGATTACAGGCGTGATTTTATGTTATGTAATTAAATTTAGCCAAACCTATTTAAATTTTCACCCAGTGCCTTTGGTAAAGGCCGAATTAAAAAGAAAGAAGATAAACACACATGGACAGATCCACGGACAAAGATTAATACCGTACCTTTACCTTAGTATTATATTAAAAATCCGCCACGAGATTTTGATGCGACCATGCAAGAAGTCCACATTCAATTCCATCCAGTGAAACTAATTCCATGTGAGTCGTACTTTAGTTCTCAAAACCAGTATCTACAACTGATCATAGATACCAGTGATGTTGTTTTTGCTTCTTGACATTGGCAGCGACTGCAAATTGCAGTAATAGCTGCAAGTGCAGGTACTGTGTTTTGTAATCAACCTACTGCACTTGGTACTCGACTACATACATTATTGTAATTCAACTATTTGAAAATGATTGTATTAAGGTTAGGTTAGGAAATGTTGTGTTTTGGAGCGGTGAATATAATGGATGGAGAGGAAAAGGAAGGCCAAAGAAAAGTTGAATAGATTGTTTGAGGAATATTATAAAAGAGAAGGAAGAGAATGGAACACGGGACGAGGACAGGGAGATGATGAGGAGCTTTTTAGCAATACCAATGGTTTCTTGAGTTTATTTTACTAGCTGTTACTGGCAACTTCGTCTGCGATCCAGGATGAAAAGCCTATGTCCTTACCTAGATCATGGTCTATCTCTGTGGCAAATTTCATCCAAATCCGTTCAGCCATTTTGGCGTAAAAGCGTAACAAAGAAACAAACTTGTCAAGGGGTCGGTCCCACGGGGAGTCCATCGGGGGGGGGGGGGGGGGGTTCCTATGGAGAAAAAACGGACTAGAAACGACACGGACACTCTTTTAAATCAAAATGTTATCATCGTAAGCCATAAACACAATTTATAACAAGAGAACATAAATAAAAGTATACTTATAAACTATTTGAAGTAGATAATAGGTGCAGTGACCCTTTGAAACGATGCAATTATTCATCCGACAATCGATAATGTATGAAAAATACATTTAAACAGTAATTCGGCCCTTGGCCGAGGTTTCAACGTCATATCAACTATTGGAGACGTAATTTCATATTGTTATATGAAGGTAAGGACAAGGTATAACTGCTAGCGGGGGCGAGCGCGTATATAGAGAAAACGCTACAATAGTTAGCGTGCAGATTTTTGTCTTTTTGTGCAGCCAATGGGCATTCAAGGGACATTCAAGTCCAATAAGTTTATACCAATAAGACCATCTTGAACGTGCTTTTGACTGCCAAGAATTTTCTTAAAATAGGAGCATCACACTTTCGAAAATTGGACCTACGAGAAGACCTAGTTGCGCTTGAATAACAATGACGGGGGGGGGGGGGGGGGGGAATTGGTACACTTTTTCAAATAGAAGAAACAAGATAACGGCTCTGGGTCTAAATTTAGACACGCGTCTTATATCCTTGTACGACACGACATTTTTCCTTGAAGGAGTTGATGACAGACTTGCATCCACCAATCTATACCACATATTTGCAGCTCATCTAACTACAGCAAACACTCATATTACAAAGCTCAACGTATCACAAAATCTATATAAAAAATTAAATGTGCTAGTTAGATGCATGCCTAGCTCGTTAACTCGTCAGATCTTATCTAAGTGTGACAGCTTGATAGTTACTAGTTAACGTTATTACACCAGAAGGAGGGCTTTGATGTGAACTTCACTGTGATATAAAAATTAAATCATGTTTAATCCTCGAAGTTCAGCAGATATTCGCTTACGGTTTGAGATTAAAGGAATAATGCTTTTTTGTTTGCTTGTAACTTTTTGTTAATTATAGTAAGATTAGAAAGGTTTTCTTTTGCATTAAACACACACAACATTTAACATTATGTCAGGGTCGAATTTAAGTGCAGGATCCTGCACATAAATTCGACTCAAAATGACGTTTCGTATCCATATCGCTCCTACATTTCCCGCTCCCCGCTATCACCGTAGCCTCTACCCATCCCATTTATTCAGTGCCACAGGACCGCTTATCGACTGCAATAAATAAGTACATTCATTAATATTCGATAATTATTTACTAGACACGAAAACACCGCTATAAATTGCAAGCACAGTTCGACGACATTTCGGTCGCGCGAAAGTTTTAATAGCTGGAAAAGTCGCGGGACTGGTTGAATTTCAATACCGTTGTACACTTTCGATGTAATGAAGTATGTTAACGATCTGTGGTTCTCATAGATTTTAGGTCAAACTGTGATTTGTGACTTTGATTTATTTAGAAAAGGATTTTGCTTTTAATAATTTAGAGACTCAATATTTTTTATTGGGTCGTCGTCAACCTTTGACTATTTTTGAAGGTATACTTATTCCGTTTTCTTATGAATAAAACGTTGGATAAAAAGGCAAACCCAAAGGATAATAGCATACATTGGGAATTAGCCATTTTGTCTTTTCTATTTATAAAACATATGTCCTAATGCAAAATCTATCCCTCTTTCCAGGTCTAGAACGGGTGGCGGAGGAGTTGATGGGTCGAAGAAAATGGAAACTATATCAGGACGCATTAATTCCAAAACGGGGGGAGGCAGAACTATCGAGCGACGAGGAATCAGTCCAGACCGACCCTCCACCGGCTCTAAAGATCAAGACTATCGAGCAAATAAACGAGGACGAAGCAAAGGACGACAAAGTGGAAGAAAAGGTGCCTCGAAGGCCGGAGACGATTCTAGAGTCGCTGATCAAAAGGCCTGCGACCCAACCCAAGCTGGAAGTCGCCGAGGAACCAGCAGATTGGAAGCCGCAGGACAAATGCTACTTCTGTACGGATGGTGAGCCTGGCGGGGGCGAGAACAGACCTGGCGGTGCTATGGTGAGTAATGCCCCTTCTTAATATCACGTCATTTCTGACAAGTTCATGGAATTGTAGTCAAGGTCGACTGATATTTCCAGTTTCCAGATTTAAACAGTTTTTCAATACAAAAACTGTCAAACTTCAATTTTATTCCACGAATATAGGATAGTATCTTACGTTGAAAAAATCAGCCCTTTAAGAAAGTTTTAGACTGAGGAAGTTTTCAAGCAAGTATTATCCTTTGTTATGAACAAAGTTGGACCTCCTATCCATCGACCAATTTTGGCTCCCACCGCATTATCATTTGTCAAAATTCCCAATTGCTTCTTCCACCTACACAACACTAAACCAAGCTTCTAAACATAACTTCCCTAATTCACTCAAATTCAGCCGCAAACCCAGGTGATTCTATAACCTGAGCTACATTATTACGGACAGCTATGGCGTGTGTGGTACTTACATAAACTCATGAACTAGATTGAACACGACTAGCAAAGCAAGCCAGATGTTCGGTGTAATAGCTGTGCGTGTGTCTGTGGTCGGCATGTGGCGATGATACAGCTGAAAGATTGGAGCTAGATTTATTTAGTATTTTATGTCTTGGATTCGTTTCTTTGCTATTGGACTTGTCAGAATTAGGCTCATACATACGCCATCTTCCTTGAGCAGTGGTAGCCCCGACTTGAGAGTTGTAGATAAGTGTCGAACACAGGCAGGCACTATAGTTTGTATAGTTAACCTTATCACCACTGCTCTTAAAACGGTGAAGGAAAACATCGTGAGGAAACCGGCATGACCTAGAACCAAATCCGCACTGGGCCCGCGTAGTGGATTAAGGCCCAGCCCTCCTGAGGGCTGGGTCCCAGGAGTGGGAACGTTATAGCCTGATTATAGGCCTTCTTCCTATGGAAGAAGGCTAAAACTAAAGAACTCCACCTGCTACGATCCTAACATACTCCTTTTGCACTCATACATGCCGGTTGCGAGTAGGTAACTACGCATCTGATCCTTCTGAAGAACATCATCAATTTGATGACTATAGTATGATGTCCATCTAGGGGGTCCCCTCCCAGCGTTTTCACTCACATCTGCCTAGTAAATCTGCCTTTTGTTAAGATAAGACATTAGGATCATTCTGCCAACATTCTAGTCAGGTGTACAGGTTTATTGCGTTTCTGACAATGTCGTTATGCGTAGGACACGGTCGTGTTCAGAGTAATTTATTTAATAGTCAGATCTACAGTACCTAATTTCTTCAAGGCTTGCCCATAATAATCGTCATTTTTGTTGGAAATGAACAATGCACAGATTAAATACAAAAAGCTGAATGTTCAACAATGTATTGCTAATTACTTACTTTACCCAACAAACTAGTCAACGAAGATGAGTTGACAATTTAATAAATTAGTAAATGTTAGATGATTTTATTTCTGGAAGTAGATTTGTACAAACACTTTTACACGTCAATCATATTTTTTAAACTAGATGAGGTCGGCGTTTTTCTAGCTGACTACTCAGAGAAGAAAGGCCGAAACAAACTCAGAGGTCAGTCTCTTTTAAAGTCCATAATCAAGTCAGGTCATGTGAAGACCATGTAGATCGGTGTGTGAAATGGTCTTTTCAGGAAATAACCACATAGATTGAGTATACCTGTCCAGTTAGTGCACGCATTTGTCAGTAATCGTGCAGCTCAACTCAGTACTGATTGATGTATATTTAAAACATATGGAATGGATTCTTTTCTACTTAATAATGTATGCAATCAACTCAGACTATCGCAGTCCACTGCTGAACGTAGTCCTCTCTCAGGTGCCACAACATCCTGTCCTCCGCCTCCGCATCCAGTCTGTCCCAGCTAGCTCTCTTGAGGTCGTCGGCCCATCTAGCTGGGGGGCGTCCCACACTACGCTTGCCGATCCGCGGTCTCCACTCCAGGACTCGTCTGCTCCACCGGCCATCAGTCCTTCGACAAACATATCCAACCCATTGCTTACTCTGCCAGCAACGAGTATGTCGGTAACTAAGGTTCTTTTCCGGATAATTTAATTTCTGATTTTATCTACCTCCAAGAAACTCCGAGCATAGCCCGCTCCTTATCATGTATATATTTTGGCACTTGATCTTTTATGAAATTTTTTGACTAAACGTCGTGTTTGTTTGCTGGAGAGACAGTGAGAAGACTGGACCAAGGTAAAAAATAATAGTAGGTAGGCATTAAAGATCCTCACAGCCTAAACCTCTAAGTCTAGAAGCATGAAATATTGCACAACATCACCATAGGAGATGAAAGTTTCTAAGGAAGTTCGTCATTTCGCCGATGGGATATATCAACGGGACACTGCCTGTTAATTGAACAAATCAGTTCACAAAATCATTTCCACTGCACTCATCATAGTTTATGAAATCATCGAACTCTTGCATAAGCATGCAGTGTGAATAGCGTGACTCAAAATGATCAGTCCTTGGCCTTTAGACCTCGGAGTGTTAGTCATGGCGGAATATTTGAGGTATTGATGATTACTGACATCCTGGTACACTTGGATGGTTGGCCTGCTTTGAGATGAATTTGTATGAGTGCTTTTCATCCCTTGGCAATAAGATTGTATTTGTATTATAAGAAGAGATAGCTGAAAATCCATGAATAGGTCAGTCCAAAGACAATGATTAGACCAAAATATTTTTTTACATAAGAGGCAACTGTGCTGCTGGGGAGTTTTTGGTTCCTCTTCTTCTTCCCAGCTAAAGCACTAGGAAGTGGCGAAGGGTGGGCTTTTTTGGGGACTGTCTTAGGTAATTTTGAACTTTAAAAGGTGCTGATCCTCGGCCTAGGTTGTATACATTACTTTTGTTTTGATTTGAATTTACCATCACAGCCAATAACTTTTGAACCATTAATATTTTTGATGGTTAACGGAGGGCATTGTCCGAAACTGCACCTATATGTGAAATGATGAATTATGTTATTACTGTAAGTAGGTTTGCACTTTAACAGGTCAGTAATATTTTAAAAACTGGTTGAGGTCGGCGATTCCTATCCGACTAGATATATACTCGGTGAATTAAGACCAAAACTAACTCAGAGGTCACAACCTCTTTTTAAAGAAAAAAAAAATCGCTTTGTCTCTCTTTGAAATTAAAAAATAAGTACATAATAAAGAGTATTCTATATTTCTATCTAAAATATAGGGATACCTATGGAGAAGAACGGATATTAAACTCCAGGCAGACTTTTTTGTAATAGGTAAAACACTTTTATATTGCTGTTTGCTATCAAAATAACCAAGTTTAATATGCAAAGTTCTGTAGGTTTATTTTATTAATGTCATCATTATTAGCCATTAGATCATCTTTTGTTATTGAATAATGCATTTGGATGACTTCAGAATGATTTGAAAATCCTAGACTTTATAGTAATTGTTTATTTTGGATGTTCCCTTTACTTTATGGTTTCCTGTTTAAAAGGAACACTCGTGGGTAGAAATGTTGTTTTTTTGTGTAACAACTATTATACTCTAATTAAACAAAAACGAACGCTAGTAGCACATTTTTATTTTTTTTATACTTAGTTTGGCTGTAACCTCCAAAATCATTTTCCATACCTAATGGATTGCTGTTATTGTTCGAGTAGAAAGTTACAATACTGATTGAAAGAAAAATCGTAAGTACTTAAAGTAATAATAATAAAGAAAGCTGCACAGCAACCATAGGTTTTGGTGTAGAATTATCATAACACAGTTACAGGGTATTGTAAACCCATGGGAAACTCACAGGCAATCACAACGAAATTATTGCTTTGGAGGCAAAAACTATACCATAGACTATGTCTGTTTTTTTTTACTGTTTACGGTTCTTGTTTCTGACATCAATCTAGAAGGAAATAAAGTTGTGATTGTTGTTTTTTTTAATGTGTTTTTGACTTGTTATTAATGCGTTTACATTAATGTTTACGCGTCATTGATTTTAAATGGCATTGAAATGAAGTTCCTAATGTATTCTGTAATGTTTTTATCTTTTGTGTAGAGTAAGCTTAACAAAAACCTTATAATACAGCCTGTTAGGGTCCTACTGGGGGGCAAAGGCCTATTCTCTTACAGAGAAGGCACGAGCATTGATATTAAAAAAACCTTTGCTCGTCGGTTTATTACGTAACAGTTTTATATTAACTTGCACAGCAGTGGGACAGTCATTATTGGTTGAGGGAAAAAAATACATTTGAATATCGATAAAATTCTTCAAAAATAATTATATGGTAACATCATTGTAAAGGTAACAACCTTTTTTTGTAAAATATATGTGGCCTTGTGCTAAGAGCAGAATATCAAGGATCAATCATTATAAGCAAGAAACTGGATAAGTAATTAAAGATTCCATAACCATCTCTGTAAAACCAATTACTATCTAGTTTTATTATTATCTATGCCCACTCACTCCCGGTTCTGTTTCAAATTTAATGCATTTGAAACTGGATCTAATTTAATTAAGATCTAAATGCTATCATCTTAATAACAACACAACATCCCTTACAATATTCTAATCATTGTCCATCCGTAATTACACTTTATTGTAAAACCTTTAGCTGGCAATAGCAATTATGTATTCTGTCTAAACCAAGCAAGGGCACGACCATTCTAACAAGAGCTCTCTTCCCCATACATCTATGATAATCCCGAACAAAATCCGACGACACACGATCACAAAGAGGCCATCTTACAACGGCCATGCAAACCATAGTTTCAATTTAGAAAACAATGGCTTATCCATTTTCTACGATTCCACGTCAAAGTAGAGTCAGTATTTTGATTAATACGCGCGAAAGAGATGGGGTGCGTGGTTGGCAAAATACGAAGTATTCTCAACCTTGCTCGTGTAAAAATAAAGTCGAGTTTTCATTTCGACGTTGTGTTGTTACTGAAATAGTGAATGTGTAGGCGTAGAGCATGAAAAGTAGGCAGTGTAAGAACAGAGCCGAGAGTGGAGTGGACATTGTCTCTTTGTGCTTTTTGAGTGTACTTTTAAAATGTGTTGTTCGTACTTGTGGTAATTAATTTAGTTGACGTTTATTAAATTGCGTGGAGCCGTGTTTTTAATTGAATTGTAAATTGATGTTTTAATTGAATTTGGATTCGTGGAACAAACAATGACTTGTAATCTACGAAATTGTGTGGTTTTGATTGAATTGTAGTGGTGGGAAGACGTAGTGAATTTTCTAATCAATAGTGTTTGAAAACCGTGAATAATGTGTATCAAGGTGAGATTTTTTAAGTTACAAGTATGAATATTTTACTAATAGGTTACGTGGTCATCATAGCAACTTATTGGAAAGTAATTATGATAAACTAGATCCAAAACCAATAGTTAATTCCATTCACGGTTAAACTCGAAACTCATTTTTACAAAAGCTAATTAATCAAAACAGCTCGAGCCACCTGTTCACATGAGGTATCACAATTATTAAGTAAGGAAAAAAAAAGAAATTTATAAAAAAATGTAAATTAATTCAACCATTTACGTCTTGTATAAAAATTATCGCAACCAGCAATTGTTTGGCTGTTAAAAACTATGAAGGTATTGAGTATAATTGCACAGGAAAAGTGGGCGATGCATGAAATTAATTCATATCATAATATCGCTTTAGATTTTTCAAAATACACTCGTTGATAATTGTATAACGTTACGATGATCTACTTTTAATGATTCGTGTTACGTTGGAATTGTTATTTTTTTGTTGCAATTGATTCGTTTTCAACCATGCTTTAGCATGACTAATAAAAATAAATTTGAAAAAAGTTTTATTGGTTTTCATTACTAAAAAGTATTCGATCCCTATGAGAAAAAAGTTCAAACCCTATGAGAAAAAGTTAAGTGACTAGTCGACTCCGCGGCTCTCGCAAGCCGATCGGTTAAACAGCATAGGCCGGACAGAAAAGCCTATAGGGGCGGTCCGCGGAGGGTGGAAACCTGGGAAATTTCACGTGCAAGACCCACCCCTCGGCGAAACACGTGCGGCCAAATAGCCTCGCAGAACGAACGCCTTTACTAATCATTGCCGCTCGTGAAAATTAAAAAAAAAACATTTTGACGTTTCACGTCAATTTTTGATAAACAATTGTGAATAGATTTTTTTTTACTTTTTTTCTGGCGGGCTTGTTCTGTTTAAGCAGCCGATGTTAAGTGTGCGTTTTGTTCGAGTGTTTTTATATAGTGTGAAATGTTAAACACAACATGAGCAGATTTCATGGTTAGTTGGAGTTATAAGTTTCAAACATGAAATATACTATGTTTAGATTGAATGCGTCAGTTTTTTTTTAGCTTTTTCTGTACTGTGTTAAGATAAAATGAAATAGGTTGATTGGTTGCTTTTAATTAAGTGTATTAGTGCATATTGATGAGTGATTAGCTGACAGTGATACACGCTTTTTTGTTTACCTTCTAAGATTAGTTTTTTCGCCATATCTGCACTTACTTCATGCTCAATTTTCTAATTTAAATTTTTTATTTGCTTCTAGTATTTAGATCGATCTGCTAAGATCCTCAAAATGTGGGCGAATTCTTTATTAAAATCAAAGATCCTTAAAGGATCTCTTCAAAATTCCAAAATAAACATTGTCAGACATTTTTAAACACGTTAGTTAGTTAAGTTCAATTTTCCCTCTTTAAAAATATCCATTACGAATATTTTCTTTTGGAGAGAAAATATTTTGAAAATCAACATTTTCATCTACCGTTTACAGAACTGAATTTTCTACAATGCTTTTCTAAACTTGTTTGAAATCATATTCTTGTGGTTCCTTCCTTAAACAGCTTTTCTGAATAACTTCATCTCTATTACCAGTTACTTCTTAATCCCTATCATTTAGTTTTTAATGTAAAGGTTAACATAAAACACTGTTTTTTTATATCACATTTCTAATATTCCCACAAGCCACTTCATAATAGCTCTTAAGCCTGCGCCCTCCAGCCTCTTGATTTGAACCAACCCAACGCTTCAACCATCGACGTAACAGTTATAAAAAGTAATATCACGGATTCTATTGCATTAATTAATAAGGAACATATCTCTCTTAATATGCAACACTAAATTCTAAATGACTGAATGCATGACTTATCTAGATTAACAACAAGAAAGATGAAGTATTACATAAAAATATAAAAATATCGTTACAATAATCACAAGCCTATTAAAGTTTGTCAATATTTTGGACAAGAACAGAATTTAGAAACCACTGTAAGGTAACTATTTTTTTTTAATTTCAATATATCAATTACATTATGGTGGCCTACTATTCATGCCTGTATTTTGGCCTAATGGTAGCCAAAATGTTATCAAACTTTAATATGATACATATGTCCTTACCTAGGTCTTTGTCTATCTATGTGCCAAATTTCATCTAAATCCGGTAAGCCGTTTTGGCATGAAAGCGTAACGAACAACAAACTTACTTTCGAACGTATAATATTATTTAGGATATATGATTTATTGTGTACCAGATAATTTAAAACAAAAAAATAACATTAAAAACTACAAAACATACATTGGGCGGTTTTTCTTCTTAGCGTCTCGATACCAAAAATAACACATAAGTAAGTTTGGGACTTATATTTGCAGTTAATCAAACGTATTATACAGTTCAACTACAATAGAAGTCATTGCCATTTCTTATTTAACAAAACCTTTTTTTCTGTTGCATCTTTTGTAGATGCACACACATATGCAACACATGCAATAAGATTCTTATTTAAAACAGATCTTGAGCCATCTTCCTAATAATTTCGACGCCTTCAAAGACATGATTTAATTCTTCTTTTAAAGATGAATGAATGATTATATCAAGAGGATGGGTAGTAACATCATCTTCAACAGTAATACTACTGCAATCTGTGTCTGTATGTTGCCTGTGTGTAAGTCAAGCATCCCGATTCCTTCTTTTTTGGATTGATCTGTTTTAAAATGAGTATATATACCTACAATACAACCAAACGTAAGAATTTCTTCTTTTAAAAGAACGAGAACTGGTATTTTGTTATAATTAACTAAAACTTTCTTCTAAAGTATCGTAAAATGCTATGAGAAATCAAAGAGAAATACATTTCGCTGCATTCATTTCTGTTTCATGATCAGTACGCGTTCTTAGTAACCGAATTACGACCTAACACAACGAAATTCTTTTCAATACCTTGAACCATTTTACCCATTCTATTGTCAAATGCTCGACAATTCGCACAAATAACTAAGTAGGAACTTAACTATGTATGCGAATACCTAATTCTACTTTATTGCGACCTTGTCTTAGATAACGTGGGTTATCAATAGCTGAAACTATGCTACAACGCCTGATAACATGTCTAGTTTAACATGACCTCGCTTTTCTAGTGTGGGGTAAACTAATCTGGGATTAGTACCGGTATGAATGTGTTTCATTTTAAAATGCATTAGTCTTTTATCATTATCGTCATTTTTTTATTCTATGTTCATAAAAATCCTTGCAAATTATTTGAGAAGAGCTTCAATGTAACTATTTTTGTCTATAGTATTTCTACATGCTCTTTTTTACCAAAGTAACAACAAGTAAACATTCTTAAATTTCATATTGTTAAGATGATTTTCATAAAATACTTTGTAAATTCATTCTAAAAGCATTAGATGAATTTGTTTCTTCTGCTTGGGCTATTGCAGTTGCCATATTGCCAAATAATTGATTGGACTTAATGCTAATGTAATAGATGGCTGTAAGAATAGAGGAAGACCAAACAACGATGGATATATTTGGTAAAAGATGATTATAATTAGAAAGAGAGTGACTACTGAGATGACGTCTAAATGATACCTATGTATGAAACAAGTAAGCATGTTCCACTGACCCTAAATAAGGAATACAGTAGAAGGATTTGTTTATACTAGCATTATAAAGAGGTCCAATGTGTGAGTTTTTATGTAGGGGGTTATCTTTGGATACTGGATCTGATTCAGAAAATTCTTTTACTAATGGGAAGCTGTATTGCCAAAGATATATAGAAAGAAATTTCACGCAAATGTAGTCGCGGGCAAAAGCTAGTCCTACTATAAATCTGTTAAACAAGGCCGTGAACATAATCAATTGATCGCCGTTAAAGTCAACTCCATTTATTAATACGATTTACAATGTATCAAAACGTTTCAGATTTGATATGTGTCAATGTTAATTAACGTTTTCTTAGGCCTCGAATTGGATCTACTACTTAAGACTCGGTGCAATAAATACAATCCATATTTTGTTTTTAAATTGGACAATAAAGAATAGGGTAAAAAAAGCTGAGGTCTAAGAAACGTTTATAAGTGCACTCTGTTTTACAGAAACATCTGCCTAAGCTGTTAAATAGCACTAGAATGAAGTTATCTATCTATAGTTAAAAATAATTACCTATTATTAAAACCATTAACATACGCTGAACATTCTAAGTCACTTAGCATATTTATGTATACGATTACATACGCCCAAGACCCCTAATTCTAACGAATGCCGACTTAGAACTAAAAGAAAAAAAATCCAATTGTTCTCGAACGCATTAATAAAAATACTATTCTAAATTCAAACGGCCCATTAACCGGTTCCCACGGCGGCCATGTTGGGTCGTCCTCGCCCGCTATTGGTGGAGGCCGCGAGTTTAGAATTAGAATGTAGACCCCACCATTTGGCGAGCGGCAAATTATGTTGCCGGTTTTTACGTTCCAAGTTCAAATAAGCAGCTGTTCGTAATTCGAACGTTTTTTAATAGTAATCCTAGGAACGGTTGGGCCGTTTGAAAAAATAGATTGGGATTTCAACCCGTCAATTACTGTGGATTGGTTGTTAAGTTCGGGCTATTATCTAGAGCTATGAATAGAAATTACACAGTGTACGGAATAATTTCATTTAAAGCCTAGGATTATCTTAAGCAATTTCCCTTTTTAATTTAACCTTTGCTCGCGTTAATACCAAAACGGGAATAATAACTAAGAAGAGTTAACAACAAAATGGCATTGACATAGTTGCCCTGCCCTTTGAGTTCTTAATAGTAACAGGTCACCAATCAACCAAATAACTCTTCACTTAGTAATCACCATATAAGGATATCTGTGGTAGTATTAATAACAGCTAGGCTTTAGTATTAATCACCTTAGATATCCTTACTGGTGTGCGTAAGATTTTTAATAAGAATTAACATGGGATGTGTCAAATTCTACTCTAGAATAACTGTGGTTTTTCCGGCACTGTTACTAGTCACCAAATCATTAAAAATAAACCTAAATAGGTACAAATGTTTGTAAGCCTTAAGACATCCATTCTATTGTTAGAATATCCAGCATCATAAATAATTACTTGGTTGTTGGATTGGAGTTTGATTTCCATTAAAAACCTACATTGCATACCATGTGTATAGATCTTGTTTTATTTACTCTTGTCTGTAAAACTAAGTCCAGAAGTCTAATTCAATAGCCTACTTATCTGATGGAATCCATTGGAAGACCATCACTTAGCAGATATAGGTTTAAAAGTTAGAAAAGTCTTGTCGCTTCCGGATTTGCTTTATTCATGATCGGATCTAAAGGCACCAGGAAACTTAGATTCCCGCAGCCTTTCACGAGTGACTTAAAGCAAAGCTAAGGGTTTGGTGCATTATTTACCTAAAACTCTTCTAGTTTTATCCCTCCAAGTTTTCAATTTTGCCAAACCTCAACAAAATCTTTAAGTTGGTCGATAACAGTGTGACTACGCAAATATCCACGGATACCTATATCTTACATACAGTTGCTAAAAGCCAAAGTATCCACAAGTTATTTATATATCAACGTACATAATTATGTTTATGTAGGCTGTGACGCGAGTCTAAACAAGCCGTTAGTTAATATTCAAGGTGGTCGTGATTAGCAAAACGTCAAGGTAAACCCAACTGGTTGCACCGACCGGCGAGGATAATACCTGTTTGGTGTTACGACTTCTTTTAGGATAGAAGAAAATCATATAAAAAATATTTCTGGGTAAAGAAGGAATAGATTCGAACAGTGGGTGTTAAAAAAGTATCTAAATATAATCTAATAATACTAGAGACCGAGTGCGTAACACCGAAATCCGTCCTCGGTCGAAAGTTCCTGTTCCTGACGTATAGCGTCAGGAACAGGATGAAACGCCTCAGGTGGAGTTGGACAGGACATCTAGTTAAACGAGGAGATTGCCGACGGAGAAAAGCTATGAGCGAATGGTGGCCAAGGTTAGGCGAAAGAAACCAGAGCCAGTAAAAGAGCGTCGGGTTAATGATATTGTCAAAGATGCGGAAAAACACCTGTAATCATCCAGGTTTTTCCCGCATCGTTGTTGGACGCATGGAACTGTTTAAGATAAAAGCGGAAGCCTATACCCAGCAGTGGGTGATTCGGGGCTGAAATGGTGACTGTTTGTGGTAATTTTTCCTCTGAACTGTAGAACTTGCAAAATATTGTTTCAGTCTCTGGTCTGAACTGACGTGTTGTATAGGAAATAACCATTTTGAAGGCTGCCACCACTCAGCCTTCAAAATGGTTATTTAAAAAAAAAAAAAATGAAATATTAACTTGGCTAACTAACAAAGGTTTAGAGAACCACGGGTGATTTATGATCTACTTTAATTTGGCTTTAAAACGGATACAGGAAAGATTAAAACTAAGCTTAGAAACCATTTTAACAATGAAGGTAAGAAAGTAAGAGGCCAAGAAAACAGTTTTTTTGTGGACAGTAAGTAGTATTTGAAGAATTAAAGAAGGTTTTCATCCCTAAATTCAATTTGAAGTTCTTATGACCAACAATAAAACAATTAGTATCAAAACCTTTGTTCAATATCGTCCTCACACATCATTTTAGGTACTTAATCAAAAGTACAAAGTCCAACGATCAAAGTCCTACACGAACTAGACTCATGACAGCATTAATTATTAGTTTGATTTCGATTGTTTTAATTGCTACATTCTTGAAGTTAGCGAGGTATTTCAAATCTTGAATGGGTAAGGAAGTTTTAATAAATAAAGAAGATCATGCTCGGAATTTATAATGTGTCTTAACAATACACGTACGGTGATCGTGGTCCTTTGCCAAATGTGTCATTTGGTCTTTAGGTACGGTCTTGGTCCTCATTATTCGTTGATTTTGTCATATCAAGGAGGATGCGCCATGTTGCCCGGCGACATTCAAAATGCCTTACGTTTTATATAATTTACAATTCAAGCATTAAGTTAAGCATTTTAAATTTTGAGTACGAATGTGTCTTTTACTGGAGTAATTCAGTTGACATTTTGGTAGGCCTGAAAGTTGTAGAATTAATAATAAGCATGTCAACATGACATAATTCAAATGCCACATGCAATTCATTAAATGAAACAAATCATATGAAAACATGTGGTTTTCTACAACAATCGGTTAAATCCGCAATTAATAGTCTTCATAATACGTTATTTATTTACTTGACACGATTCTTGGTTCTAAAAATTAGGTTTATGCAACACAAAACCACAAAATACATATATAAAAGAAGAAGTCATATTCTGAAGAACATCATCATCTGCCTTTCTAACTGCTTCTAGTCTTACCGGATGGAGCTGAATACCAGTATTTTACATTGAGCGACTGCCTATGTGACATCCACAAACCAGTTGCTGGATATACGATACCCCCTGGTAGAAGAACATGATTGGTATAGTTATATGGTATCCTGTTAGGAACGAGACGAAAACTATTGCGTTTCATACATCTTCTTCAGGCAGTGCCATGACTACAAGATAAATACTATAGAACTGACATCATAGTTTAGCAGTTCTAGAAAAAAAACATAGCTTTAAATGATCCCAAAGGCAAAATGAAGCCGTACTTACACAGGTTTTTTCAAAAACTTGAATTTACCTATTCAATTTTCAGGACATAATATTGAAAGCATAGCAATGTCTAACTTTTTGTATGTAAAATAATAATTACAGGTAGGTAGGGTATTCTTTTATTTACGCTGAACATGCACAGGCACACTTTTTTGCACACAATGATGTCTTTAAAGTAAGTACATATTATCTAGTCAAGTTGTTTCAAGAACCTATATTTAAAAAGTATTCTTCAAAATGGCCACAACTTCGTTGTCTATTAACTGTAGATAATATCATTAAACGACACGCAATATTATTGTAGTAATTCTTTGTTGATAATAGTTGCGATGGGCAGATTACAGGCACGATCGCCTTCGTATGACGAAAACGTTGAAAACTAAGTAATATAGTGTAAGTCAAGCTTTAAAGTATTTAAAATATTGGTCATTTTACTTTAGTGGTCGTTTTGGTACACCTGTTTAAATAATTGTTTTTAAACTTATTACGGTACTGTTTAATGCATTTTTGTTGAATATAGATTGTATTGTAAATAATGACACTAGTTATTTCCATAAATTCAAGGAAATACTTGTTGTAGCTTGCCTATATTGATGCCATATAAATCAACATAATAACCTTTACGGAACGATCTACTTTTTAAAGGAGAATGTTTGTTTAAAGTTAAGTAAAATATATAAAAAAGCAACTCTAACAGACGTAAGATGCCAAGGTTTCACCCATTTTCATCTAGTAGGAAAAATATGAGTCTGATTTAATGACAAATTCCCACGAACTCAAGGCCAGAATCACAAGGAAAACAGCATCTGACTAACTGAGAAAACGTTTCTACATAAACCAGTTTCTAAACTGAGATAATCATCGAATCTTACAAGGAAAAATCTTTTAATTGAAGCACGCTTCCTTAATCAATAAGGTCAATGTCGAAATACCGGAAAAAATTACCATGCTGTGACGGAAAAAGGGACCGTTTATGATCAAAATCAGCCTTGTCTATTGCCGATGATTGTGGTGAACTGCTTACGGAAGATTACTAATCTGATGATTATAATGACTTGAGAATGATTTCCGGCATTTGATTTAGTTAATAGTTACGTATATTGATTGATAGATTTGGAATTGCACGTTGTCACAAGTTTAAGGTCCTTTACGAATAACTTAGTACGTAGCTAGAGCTGCTTTTAGATCACTATATAAATGTATTGATTGAAAAGCAGCTCTAGGTAATTTTTTTGATTGGCATCTCGCAGGTCAACCTATGGGGCTGTCGTCTGCTTAAGCGGACTTGCCTGTGGTTGCCCTAATAAAATAAGGCCTACAGCCAGGACTTAAAAACTAAGCGACTACACGCTAAGGGCACCCCCTGTGGGGTACGGACCTCGGCCTAGGGCGTCGCTGGAAGAGGGCAGCAAGGGACTAGCTGGATCAGGATTTGAGTGATTTTTGGGCGAATTTAAAGCTACAGGCTCAGCGGCGTGGGCTGGCTCGAGCTAGGGTCGGGGAGAGCGTGAGTTTGGGCGTCGCGGCGGGCCTCGGCGGCGGGCCTCGGCGGCGTACGTCAAGTGCAATCCAGTAATTCTCTGCTAAGAATTACAAGAATTTAATTCGTCAGAATGTCAATCGCATATGCTTGAATTTTTAAATTACATCCATGTTACCAAAGGCTAAAACTTTTGAAACCGAAATCGTCCAAATAGTTCCAATTGTAATTGTAATACCCAGAATATCGGTCTATGTCAAAGCTAACTATTAGGTCAATGAAATTAATTGGATTTTCTGAATAAAATCGAAGTAGAATTTGTTCCGGTAACACAGTTTCAAATTCAAATCTACGCTAGTTCTATAGTGTTTGTCTTGAACCATTTGTGAACGAGGAGAAAATGGGTTCATGATTCAATAATGAATGCATGAGATTTGTTAATGAGGTTGAAGAAATCTAGAATCACTTTTGTTTTTTTTTTCAAGCCTTTTGTGCTGTTCAATGAATATACAAACTGTCACTTTCTTTTCTTGACTTATTATAAGCTACAAATATTTGTTGCTCCATTATTTATTTTCCTAGTCTGTGTGTGTGTATTAAGATTGTTATGTTTGCTTAACGACTCTATGTTACCAAAACCATCTTATTCTGCGAAATTCATTTCCCAGAGTGTAGTAATTTTCGTGCCCATATTCCAATTTATTTGAAGTCGCACCTATCCATCATTTCTTTGGTCTTTCCCTGCTGTTATGACACCCATATATTCCGTGTTTTCCTAGAGACAAGATTCTAACTACTTCTGTAGTAATTTTCGTCCCATGTTTCAATTTACTTGGGATCAGTCCATCCATCGGTTCTTTGGTCTTTCCACTCTTTTGTACCACCCATCCTACTCCTTTTTAACCGATGAATAAAAGGAGGAGGTGTGACCACGTTATTTTTTCATTTTTTTGGATAAGATGTACCCTCGGAATCGGTCCACCCCTGAGGGTAGAAAAGTACTTTTGATTGATTTTTCACCTACTGAATTTTCACCTATGAACCGATTATTTTGAAACTAGTATATTGTCATCTGCTCATGTTTCTGTATTCTTTCTCAGAGTCCCGCGTCGGAGTCGGACAGCAGTTCGGTGTCGGGGGCGAAGAGCCCGGCGTCGGCGCCGCCACTGCTGCAGCACTTGCTCCAACTGCAGGCACAGAACCCGCAGACTATAGCACAGGTATGCTACTGAGCATTCTATTAGAGGTACATAATTACCAGGTTCTCAGAAATTTTGTAGGACCTATAGAATACCTGTATCTTCTTTTCATCTAACTGTCGATACGTCGTTACGGAGACAACAATGTATCAACAGTTGCTAATGGTCTTACGTGATAATCGTTACAACGTTAAAAACTAGTTTTGATTAATTTGATTATTTGTGCGAAAATGTACCTATAAATGTCATGCAATCAGTTGGAAAAGAAACTCAAATTTACCAATTTTGGTCCTTTCATACGGAAGCCATCACTTATTTCAATATGACCCGTTTACTATTTAAGAAGCTTTATAAACAAAAAACATTCCGTTTCATCCTTGCTTCTTGCCTGTTGCTTCTTTAAATGTCACTTAGACAATTCATGTTCCCTTCATCACCGTAAGTCGGTTGATTCACTGCTACACTTTCATTTCCTCGGTTCCTGGGACTCTCGTTAGTATTAATGTTAAACAAAACTGAAGTAAATGCTTCGAAAGACGGGCAGATTTTTTTTGAGCCCGTATTTTCGCAATTTGTGGTTAAGACCTCCCAAACCTCCCTTCTAATTTCTCTGCTAAGGACCAGTTCCATATTTCTCCAGCCTTACCTGTATGTTATATTTATCCTAAGCGATGTTACAATCAGGGGTACACAGACATGTGTGTGCAGTTTCAGCAGATGCTGACGGCGCTGGCTGCGCTCGGCAGTGGGTTGGTGCCGCCGCCGCTGTCGCAACCCTGGATGATGCAGCGGCTGGTGCAGAGGCAGACCGATAGGTGAGTCTAGATTACTATCTCGTAAGTACGGTACGGGGAAGAGGGGTCATGTAATGCAGGGCACTGACTGTACTAAGTAGATGTTGATTTCGTTACATACAGTAGGCACCATAGTCGATTTCCATTCAATTTAAGCTTTACCTTCAGCTTCGTGTACGTCTATTTTGTAATTTATCATTATATTTAACAAATATTAAGGATGAAAGTGTGGCCTATAACCTTCTGTAGGTCCCAGGCTGCCTTTCTGTCAAATTTCAAAAGGTTCAGTTGTAGACAGACATCATCACATTAATCATCGCATTAATAATATATCACTGGATGGATTCGATTCGTTTGTTATATATGTATATGGCATAACGCACCTGACCAAGTAAGACAGCAAGAGAGAGTTGTCTTAAGAATCTAAGAATTGACGCATGCAGCTGCAAAATTGTTTGGGGAAACCGATAAGACATGAGAGGAATTCCTTAGTTAGAAGAAGGAAATAAAGGAAGGATGCATTAAGGTTAATGCCTGTTCTGTGCCAAATCGGAAGTGAAAAATAGATTTATTCGACTTATTTCCTTTAACGTTGATTCTAGCTCTAATAATAAGGCAAATTCAGGAAGTACAAAACCTACTTCGCCTCCTACCCAGCTAGTTTTGTTCAAAACATTAACATTAAACGTGTTTCAACAGACTTTCAACTATAATGTTCCCTCCATTCAACCAGTCAAGGATCATAACCATAATTCACGATGTATCTAACATACAATTTAACAAACACCATGATTTTATTATTGAGAGAAAAATCAACAATGAATAGAGTACAACACCTTGACCTCAATATAGACGATTCGTTCTAAGTGTGCCTGCAAATATTAAGGTTGCGTATGGAATTTTTCATACAAAAACAATGTAAAATCTTGAATAATATGTATTTATTTAGAATACAACTTGGTATCTGGGCTGCTCAAGAGTGGACTAGGATTGCTTAAGTTTAGTTCGTGTTAGGCAGCCGATTCTAAATGTTATAAATAGAAGCTGGTCTAAGAGACCAGTCAGTGCAGTGCCCTTAGCAGAGGTTCATCATGAGTGATGATTCTAAGAACTATCGGCGCAATTTGGGCAATCAGTTTTGTTACCAGCCAAGCCTTTCTGGCCTGGTGACGTGTATGCCTGTTCTCCGAGATGACTGTATGATTTTTTTCTTTTTTTTTTCTTTAGCTAATATAATTGGCAGATTTCCGTTATACATGGCAGGGATGTCGACGCACAATCTCTTACTATGGATTGAGCACATGATTCTGAAAGCCACTGCGTTGAAATCGTCAGTAATAAAAAGAAATGCTGTTCAGTAGATCCCGTAGGTGTTGCACTTATCTTAAAACAGCCGTTTTTGACTATGTCCCTGTACGTTAAAGTAAAAATACTTATGTAAATAGAAAGATTATTACTTTGTATGGAGCCGGAGGATTCACAGCACCATAAGGGCCACCAAGGCTAGCCCAAAGGATTTACGATGATCACAAAATTATACATCGTATGAATGGTGCCATTCTAACGGCATTGAATTTATAAAGTTTAAGGCGAAATATCAGTACCTTTTAGCCAAAGATTTTGTATAACAATGAGCGATTAATGTTTTGTTCTTGATTAACAATGGCAACCTGTGAACTTTGATCCCTTGGGCTTGTTGCTTTAGGCTAATGAACAGCATCATTTAGAAGGCTTCTTAACCTCCAATCAAACTTTTAGACTTTTCCCAATTTCAGTTTCCAGTTTTTTTGACTGCCTCGTTGGTCTAGTGGTCGCAAGAGCTACTGCTGAGCATGAGGTAGTTCGATTCTCAGGTCGGGCGGTGTGTTATTGGGTTTTTCTATCTAGAATTTCTCAGTAGCAGCCCGGAGTCTGGATTTGTGCCCGGTTGATGGCAATAGGCTCGCCCCCTATTACATGGGACTTAAGCATGACAGGCGAAACGTGGGTGTAGTATAGGTACACCTCTGCCCAACCCTTCTGGGATTACAGGCGTGATGTTATGTTGATGTTGTTTTCCCAATTATGTAAGGGTTGACTGGTAAGTCTGTAATGCAGTTAAATATCAGTATTTTACGCGGAGCGACTTCATTTCTGCCTTCTACAACCCAGTTCCTGGGTACCACAATACCGCTTGGTAGGACTGGTTGTCAGACTTTCGAGGAAACCGGCATATCCTAGAATCAAAAATTCGGAGACATGTGACATCCGCCTACTGGCACTGGGCCCACTCCCTCTCGAAGAAAAGAGGCTTGTGTCCTAGCACTGGGAACGTTATAGGTTAACTTTTCATTGGTCATTATCATCTGCCTAAGCTTTTACCGACTATATTGGGCGTCTAACCAGATGAAGCTGAATTCCAGTACTTTACATAGGCCGACTGGGTATCTGACCACCACAACCCAGTAACTGGGTAATACGATATCTCTTCGTATGACTGCTTGTCAAACTTTCGGGCTTCTGACGACCCGTATCGTCTGTCAAAGATCTACGAATGTCAGCCGGGACCAACGTCTTAACGTACTTTCCGAGGCACAGAGGGGTAACGATATGTTATGAGCTGGGACACCCATCCACGACCCGACCGCGGCCCGTGTAGCTTAACCTTACCCTCCAAGTCAGGCGCACTCAGTGCTGGCAGCCCCGTTACTAACCCTGTTGTGTGTGTTATCTTTTTTACCACAGCAGAAGCTATCTTGAATAGATCAGACCGATACAAGAGGAGAAAAATCTTAAAAGGGCTGACACATAACTTTTTTTCTTCTACCCAGTTCGACATTGAATAATCCTACATCCATATCTGAGATGCAATTTTAATTAAGCATTCATGAATGAATAAAAGATTTGAAATTGCGGACAGATCGGCTTGAAACATTTACAAGCCATATCCTGTTAGTCAGGTTTCTTTGATAGGTTTATATTTATATTTAGTATCTTTGTAGTCAAAGACTTGAAGTTCTAGAGTACTTGGTTAGTTTCGTGTCAGTAGCCAAGATGTGGGAAGATCTTAGCTGCTTAAACGCTGACCCATTTCATGCTTCCTTTATAAAAGTAGAGGCAAGCAAACCCGTGGGTGGAAACTGGTATTATTTTTAAACTGGAATACTAATTTTGTTTATTCTTTCTAATCTCTAAATTAGATCAACAGATTTTGATAAATTTTTTAGTTATTTGACACTTCAACAATTTTCATTGCGTGATTTTTTTGTCGACCAAACGATTTGTTCAAACTTAAATGAAGAAATGTAGTGTGTTACGCATTCGGAGCGCTTAGGTACCCTTTTAGATCTCGTCTTTAATAACATAGTTTGAAAGTCAATTGTTACTAACATCGTAAGTCCATGATACTTGTTTTTTTTTCTTTCTATTATCATAATCATCTCTTCGATAAGGTCTTTGAATATTTGGTTCTAGGACTACGTTTCCTCACTATGTTTTCCTTCACCATTTTGAGAACAGTGGTGATGAAATTATTTACACAAAGTGAAGCACCTGTCTCCTGTCTGGGTTCGAACCCACGACTATACAACTCGTAAGTTGCGTTACCATTGGGCCAGCACTTATATTAATAATTTGTCTATTAATTCGTTTGAAAACCCAAAAATAAGCAAGAAATCAGTCGAAATGAGAACTTCCCGTTTCGGAGACAGATTTTAAAAACGGGCTTGCTAGGTCAATAGTGCATCAAAGCGACCTTGCTCTATAAAGCTCTATTGTTTATTTAAGCCATCAATCAATGACTCAACTGCGACTATTTTAGTGTCTTTCCATACATAGTCATGTCTCAAAAAGGAGTCTTCATTCTTCATTGCCTTATACGGCTAATAGATAGGTTTTTACTTTAGACCACAAACGCGAGTTTTTTGTTTTACGTGTGGAAATTCTCATGAATGTCCTCCACCCTGGGGTAAGTGGAGGGGTCTGTCAGACTCTACTGACTAAAGCCACACGGTGTTCTGCTGCTACCTCTAGTCGGGGTGCTGGAGTGCTTGCGCATTTCGTCACGCTCATCCGGCTAGAGACCACAAACGACCTAGGTTAATGTTTAGATATTTATTGATTTTCATGTTGGTAGATACCCAGTCAGATACCCAGTGAGATACCCAGTCAGATACCCACTCAGATACCCAGTCAGATACCCAGTCGGCCTATGTAAAGTACTGGCATTCAGCTTCATCTGGTTAGACCGACATAGTTGGTACAAGCTTAGGCAATGATCAATGAAAAGTGGATGTTTCATTACTACACATAATCAGCCTATAACGTTCCCACTGCTGGGACACAGGCCTCCTCTCTGTGAGGAGAAGGAGTGGGCCATAATCCACCCAGCGAGCTCAGTGCGGGTTGTTAGATGTCACATGTCTTCGAATTGTTGGTTCTAGGACATGCCGGTTTCCTCACGATGTTTTCCTTCACCGATTTGAGAGCTGTGGTGATGAAATTAAATACAAAAAGTAAACTGCCTGTCTGGGTTCGAACTCACTACCTACAACTCGTTATTCGGGGCATATACCCCTGGGCCAGCACTGCTCTTATACACTACTTATTTTTCTGCTATACAAACAAGTACTTAAAGCTGATGTCGTGGTAAAAAGATTAACCAGGACTGACTGCCCCGAGTGCTTTGACGTAGGTACTGTAACGGCTAGGGCTTTTCAGGTAGACTACGCAGGCCCACGTTAGAGAGAAAGAAAGAAAACTTGCTGGTGAGCTACATAAAACTTTATAGTAGAACACGACTACGTCCTAGGTTGTGTGATTGATCTGAGTACTCTCACTTTAAGGTAGAAAGGTAACCGTCCTTTGTAGCTTGAGACGTGGAGGGGCTTGCCAGCACAGGCTCAGCCAGTCTGGTGAAGTCTTCGTAATGGTGCAATTAGCGTGTGTTGGTATCAGGCCGTAGGACACAGGTATCGCACATTGGAGCAGCATGCATGCGTTACACGACCAACTTTTGTCGATGGAAGAATATACAAAATTACAGTCTACTCTTTCGTCGACATAACTCGTTTAGACGTATAACCCCTAGGTCGGGGCACACTGAGTCTTGATAGTCAGGGAATAGCTTCTGCTAGCTAAGCCCGCGGATTTGCAAATACCTGAGTGTTCTTAGAAAATTTGTGATGTTACATCATTTTAGTGATGTACTTTTAGCAACTAGCATCACTCGACTATTTACTGTTGAGAAGCCACACAACGCTACAGTACTAAAATATTTATGTCGTCATTTTTTAATGCTTATAATGTGGCAATAATGCCCAATATTTTAACTATAAATGAATATTGCCACAACAAGTGATATATATATATATATATATATCACTTGTTGTTTTCGAGGAAATTCACAAATTCAAAAAGATAAAGTTAACACTATAAATTATCAACCCAACCCCCTAATGTCAATTGTATTAATATCTAACCTTCGCTCGATTTGTATTGGAATTCATATCGTTTCTGGTTATGTGACCAGCATACAACTAGCAATAGAGTAAATCTGGACGTTTGCCAGTTATTTTGATTTACAATACCTTCAGCAGGTTCTTAAACGCTTGAATAATTATGAGAAAAACAGCGTCTCCTATTTTTATTCTCATAAACTGTTAATTTCAACAATCTTATTGTGATAATGACAATAGATCCTGCAATAAATTTTGTTTTAGCTGTAACATCCTCCCAGAGTTCTATGTGAAAAATCTATGTTGAGCAATCAGTGGAATGGATATGACTAAAGTAATATTCTAGCCTGTATGTCCATATATTATCGTACTTCGTCGCCTGTATTTGTGAAATTAGTTAACCAGAATGTTACCTTAGGGATCATAGTAGTGAGACGGGGCCCGGGCAAGCGGGCCGGCATCAGCCGGGGTTGCGGAAGTATTATGTGTTCCCGCGACCCCGGCGTAGGTGAGTGATGGAACACTGGGTTGGTTTTTAGTCGGTAAGACTCCAATAGACCCCCGCCCCGGGGAGGGCGGGGGACATACATGAGGATTTTCCAACCCGAAACCAAAAAAAAAAAAAAGGGATCATAGCAGTGTCAGCACTAAGTGACGGGGTCCACTAGGGCCGATGCCTGCGTCCGCGGTATACTGTACTGTACTGTATACAGTATATCCGTACCAAAACGCCGTGGTTATACATTTTGACCAGTCACCAAGTTGGTGGTGTTGCTCATTATCTCTAAATGTAGTGGAGGCTGTGTACTTTTTTTTCAGTATTCTGGTTAATTCTGACTTCCCGTAGCGGTGGCAATTTTCAGGAAACTATCAATTTAAAACCAATAAAAAATAAAACTTTGCGGTAACAACCGGGTAAAAATTTGAGACAGTGTTAACTCCAGCATTCATAAAACAAGTTTTAAGACTGCAGTTGCGTTTAGCATCATTTATTAAGTGCTAGAGTTCTATTCACATAATAGAAGCCTCGTTTATCAAACGAACAGTACTTATTACAATTCTGTAAGTACTTACATACGTATTCAGTATCAGGTGCGGCCTCAAGGTTCACAATTTGTAATTTAAATACGTTTAGTTGAATTCGCGCCACCGCGGCAGCCATTGTTGATGCATCTCCGCCATGACAGGTGACGTCATAATATTCAAACGTTCTTTTGTTTATATTTAAATGTTTGTTAAGGTTAATTGTTTTAGTGTTTGTTTAGTTTGAATATATTTTTATTCAAGTTTTAGTAAATATTTAGTTTTCAATGGGCTCCGTTCCTCAAAAGGAACAAACGGAAGCTTTACAGGATCACTTCGTTGTCTATCAGCCGGCAGTTGGATTATTCACTCTGACGTATATCGATGCATGGGAGACTATGTTTTCATATAGTTGTTTGTTTGTAGTCGGTTTGTTCTTCCGTTAAATTCATCCCCACCACGCATCCTTTCATTGTGCGTGGTTCGACAAGCACCTGGGCGATTTTTTTCTTTATTATGAGTACTCCCTTTCTTAGGGCAGTTCAAATTTCATCTTCTATCACTTTTATTTTGTTAAAAACCAGCTTCTGCCCGTGGAATCGCCCGCCTGGTAGTCGGAAATATTATTTTATATGTCTTTCCCTAGGATGTCATCCATCGCCTTGCCAAATTGTATCGAAATCTATGAAGTGGTTGAGTCGGGAAAAGGTAACATACAGGCAGGGTAACTTTCTAATTTTAAATAATAGTATGGATTCCCTTTAAATTAAATACCTCGTCAAGTTTGTATCTGGCTTCAAGCCTCTCAATCTACGATAAACTGTATGAATGCAAATCATTTGTAAATATTTTGGAGGTTCCTCAACAGCAAATTTCTTAAATCGACTTTTATAAGCTAGCTACGTCCTACTAACTCACTTCTAATTTAAAAACCTTCTAATTTAATCTAGAGTGCTCTAGAATGGCAGATTTTTGAAACCTTACACACCCACACAATAACTTTAGTGTACCTATAAGTAACGGCGTATACATCAAAACCAATTTTATAATCCTCTTTTTACTACTGAGTCTTCTCATTAGTATCCCATACCTACTAAACCTTCATTTATTTCCGCAAGCTCAATTCTGTTAAATTGACCTCTTAATAATCTAACTCCTATAACCACAGGATCATTGAAAACTTACCGTCTTTTTCATAATAAATCCATTCGCTTTAAAAACCTATTTTAGCTATTGAACTATTTTGTCCCTATCTGTCAAACTTCAAACTTTCTAAAATAAGTTTATTAAGCGAATGGCTTTAAAATCGGCGAAACAATCTTCGTTCTTTCTACTAAAACTCTTTTCCGCATGCAGTTCTTTTAGTTATTAAAGCTCCATTTCCAACTCGTGGTGGCCCAGTGGTAACGGTCCCGACTTACGAGTTGTAGGTCGTGAGTTCGAACCCAAGCAGGCGCTTTACTTTGTGTAAATAAATTAATCACCACTGCTCTCAAAAACGGTGAAGGCAAACATCGTGAGGAAACCGGCATGTCCTAGAACCAAAAATTCGAAGACATGTGACATCTACCAACCTGCACTGAGCCTGCGTGGTGGATTACGGCTCACTACCTCTCATAGAGAGGAGGCCTGTGTCCCAGCAGTGGGAACGTTATAGGCTGATTATGCTTCCAACTCTTAAAAATGCAATTCCCTCTACCTCCCTCCTCTGCTTACCCCCTTAAAACACAGTGTTTCTTAACCTCTTATCGCTGCCTAAGAAGCCACAGACATCGTTTCTACTTACCTGCAACGGATATGCAACCGACAATCTGAGTTCCGCTCCGCCTTTACTGAGAGATTCGTTCCTTTGACTGTATAAACCGATTTTAAGACTAGTTGTTGTGTTTCTTTGTGTTTTTGAGGATTATATGTAAATTTTTAGATGGTTTAATATGGACGGTTTGGGATTAGAAAGAGAAAGAGTGTGTAGGTTTCTGCGCAAGTGTTATCAAAAAGCTCATCATCATTTATTTGCGGCCAGCGGAGCCTGTGTTCTGCCTCCGAACAACTCTTTCTGCAATAACTTCAGTAGTCACACTAGTCAACCCCAAAAAAATACAAAAGCTCATATCGTATAGTAAAAAGCATTTAGAAAAGTTGGTCAGGTTTGTATTTAAGGTTTTCGTTGAGCCTCTTTTGTTTGTCGGATTAATTGATATACTGAAATCTATACAATTCGTGGTAGCTGTAGTTATTTGATGAGCGCTACAGTTAATAATTACGATCTTTTCAAAAGGATTTTATCTCCCTAATGAGGTCTTTCGCATCGCAGAACAAGCGAGCTTTTCCAATAAGACGTTCTTCAGCGCTCTTTTCAATGAGAATCGAGAATCATCTCAAGATCATGTTCTTTAATTTTATTCCAAACTAAACTTAAAGCTCCTTAGAGGGACCAATATGGACCCTATCAGGCACAGTTTTTTTTTTAAGTAGTTTATTTCTCACCAACATAGCAACAAGGATTACACAGTGTTTTTGTTTCATTATTACGTTTGTGAAAACACAATCTTTTCACTGAGATCTCTTAGTACCATGTTTGCTTAAATGTAATATATTACGTCTTTTAATTATTTTGTTGTAAAGTATACTGCTTGTTACATTATACTATCTCCTCGCAAATGCTGTGTGATGTGGTTCCTGTTTACGTCTGGCAGTATCGGGAGGGGGAAGATCGCTTCATCAAGATGGATTCAAGCACAAAGATCTGTCGGAACCTCAGCACCTTGCAGTCAGAATATAATTGTGTAGTCGGGTATCGAAATGGCTTTCAGGTCATCACTTTAAGTACAGCTCTCTGTTCCCGTTCCAATGCGAGGAACCGTGTTTTAGCAGCACCCACCCGTACTGTGATGCAATACTGAATAACAGATTGAAACATAACCTAATTTTGTTACAATGTGGTGTACAATAAAGCTTATAATTCTTAAACTAACTAAAACTTACTCAAGCTGGGCGTAAGTTTAGTTAGTTTAAGATTTATAATATGAGAGCTACTGCTTTCTGGTTCAGAGTGACGAACCATTTTGGAGGTATAACGACTAATTTCATCACCACTGCTGCACTGCTCTTAAAACGTTGAAAGAAAACTTATTGAGGAAATCGGCATGTCCTAGAAACAAAAAAAAATAACAAAGACATGTGACACCCACCAACTTGCGTTGTGGATTACGGCCCACTCTCTCTCACAGACAGGAGTCCTGTGTCTCAGCAGTGGGAACTTTAAAGGCTGATTATGATATGGCGGCTAATTGAATAAGATAGTGTTTCTTGATGGTGATGCGCTTGGTGGAAAACTCTCTGTCAAAATATGGCTCCTAAGCTGGGCCTAAGTTTTAGTTATTTTTATAATTATATGCTTTATTGTACACCATATTGTAACAAAATAAGGTGTGATACTATGTTATTTTAGTCCACATATCTCAAGTCTATCCATCTATGTTCGATATCTCTCAAATTTTCAAACTGCTTGAACTCCCTTCTTGTCTCAAACTATTGTCCTAATAATCCTGCAGCCTAATTGCGTAACACATTTTCGTAAACGATTACGACTATTCAGTTGTATTTTGACAGTTTAAGAACATTCATTGCGTTTTTTACATTGTTGAGCAGATTTTTTTATCAAACTTTTGAAGCAATGTATTAGCAATCTGTTTCAAAACGATTCAGATTCCGATTGATTGTGTATTACGCAATTAGGGTACTGATTAATAACTACGAAAAAACAGAGTAGTCAGTAGGCTACCTGTGCCAATATGTTACGCACGGCTGGATATAGGGCATTCCCAAGTTGCGCCAACAATACACCAAGCTTTCCCAACTCTAAAATCACTAAATGTCATACAAATTCAGTATTAAGCCCACGTCTCTAAGAATGCACACAATACCATCACGCCGAGCTCTTTGTGAGGCGGACACGTCTGTCACTAACAGTGCTATGATAAGAAACGAGAAATACAACGATATGGAAGCGATTTACAAAATTTCAAGTCGAGAAACGGTTCTTATTTTCTTGATGATTTGGGTTGTTATTATAATTTAAGACTGATTATTGTTGAGTATTTATGTTTTTCATTAAGTTTATAAAGATGACTCTCTTGTTTCTCGCACTCTTGTTTCTCTTTGACAAATACATATTTGTGTCAGCGACCAACCAGCAAATACAGCCCACACAAATTTTCCACAACACTGAAGTTGACTGAGAGACTCTATTTCAAAAGTCGGGTTTACTTTTGTTAGTTATGATTTCAACTTTAAGCCCACTATTCATGGTGTTTAGCTCGATGCTTGATCAGCACCTTTAACAAATACATTTTGACTTAAAAGTCTCAAAATCTTTTAGGTTATCCCATTTCTGGGGAAAGGCGTCCCCTTTACATTTTCATTAATATTAATCAGTTGCCTTCCGGCGAATCTCACTCAAGAACGAGTCCAAGACGCTTTTCTTAGCCTTACCTTTAGCGGACTCCCCCAAATTCAAAACTCAACAGAATATCGTATTCATATTGCAATATTCTCGTTCCTCAACCCCCCGGTTCAGTTCCCATCACCTGTTCAGTTCGACAATGTCTCCGTTCATTACATCGAGACGTTAAAATGCCGCAACTTGCTACCGATGGAAATTCAGCGAGAAGACATTGTGCTCCCTTACACACAATAGACACTGACGCGAACAGGAATTGATTCAGTTTCTGTGACACAGAATGAGGTTAGTTTTCAGTAGAGGAATGGGTATTGAAATGAAGATACCTGCGTCCGTTTTGTACACAGAATCTATATAAAAAGAGAGAAAAAATATCGTTTATTTGGTCACAGTTCGTGACACACAAAATACAAACCACAAAATAAAAAAGTGAAAATAACAACAACAACAGTGTATGCCTCACGGCTGCGCCAAAAAGGTTCATTTCAGCAATAATGCCAGACGTATGCTGTCTGATGCTGGTTTTATAATGAAACTTTAGGGATTAGTGACGGGTAGTACGAACAGTTTTATCATACCTAATAATTTTTAATTTATATACTTATAAATAACTAGCTGCTCCCCGCGGTTTCACCCGTATACATCTTGATCCCGTTGGAGTTTCGGGATAAAAAGTACTCTATGTGTTAATCTAGGTTATAAACTCTCTGTGTGCCAAATTTCATCCAAATCCGTTCAGTGGTTTTTGCGTGAAAGAGTAACAAACATCCATCCATACTCACAAACTTTCGCGTTTATAATATTAGTAGGATGCTGCATTGAACATGAGTGACAGTATTTTTAAGAGAATACGGAATAAGAATAAGAAATAACAGTTCCCGAAAAACTGTGTCCTTATTTGTCAGAATTCTAAACAGTTTATAGATCTACTAACACCCATAACTTCAACCCAAAGCGACCTATTTTGGGTCAAATTCAGAACGTTTTCATAAACCGTTCTTGTACACGACCTTTTCAAAAGTGGTTCAGCAGAGTTCAAGGTATTCCTGTCATTGTCATATAATTATAAAATTAATGGTTAGCATGACGCACACTGCTTCGTACTAAAGCTTTATTACGATGTAAGTTATGTAGCTGTAAGGGCTTGGACACACGACGTGGTATTGTTAAGGAACAAGACGCGGGATTTGTAAAAAGTACCCATCCTATGTTAAAAGAGGTTCTAAACTCTCAAAATATATTACTTAAATATAAAACTGTACTCTCAACACACTACTAAAGTTTCTTTTAATATCATTAAATCTTGATTCGAAAGACGCGTAGCGCCATCTAGCGTCCTAAAGCAATTGTGACCGTCGAAAGTTATTGTTATTTCCAACATGAACAGTACGTTTTTTCCGGATGAAAGGTACCCTATGGCCTTCTCTGTACCCCTGACCACGTATAAGCAAAATTCCATGATGATCGGTTCAGCGGTAGCGTATAAAGGTGAAAATAAACTATTTTTTTGTTTTTTTTATAAAGGTAACAAACAAATTAACTTACTTTCGCTTATTATATTATTAGTGATTGTTTCATATTCTAAGTGAGCTACAGATTAAAAATGGCCTTGTCCTTTCAGCTACCGTAGTAACCTAAACTAGATAACTATATAATACAAAGTGAAAAGTTTGACGGCCATCTTGATGCGCTGTTATCACCAAATGACGCTGGCAGATCAGTCGACATCATCTCAATTGCCAAAGAAGAAGAAAAAGCGCGCATCAGAACGCGTAGCATACTAACATAGAAACGAGTTCTGTAGAAGAATAGACAAAATGGCAGATGAATAAATTATATCCGTCATTTTGTCCATCTATCTGTCTATTCTATTTTGTCTGTTCTTCCGTCGACTAAACCCGATCATGCCACGCGTACAGGCAGGATTATAGTCAGGTTAACTTTGTGTTGCATTTATAAACAAACTGGCCCATAGCCTCCATACTCCAACTATGATCCAAAAAATGGATAAGGAGCATATATTTTAAATAAAAATGCTTACTACTTTTTTATATTCATTCTAAAATTAGGACTAAACTTTAATCAAAAAAAGCATTCATTCGGAATCCAATCCAGCCCAATAAAATGCCATTCACCATCAAATATCAGTGAATACCAATATTTCTAACAAAAAAAAACCCGATAATATGACATGTGGTGGACGAGGGCTGTCAAATTGGCGCGCGTTCTTGCCTTTTTGGCGGGAAACCATAACGGCCGATAGGAGTTTTTTTTGTTTTCCTACATATTGGTAGTTACCTAGATTACATCCGTTCATTTATCATACAATAATTATAGGTTGAGAATATTTAATTTCATGTAATTTGTTAAAATGGCAGTAGGCTCGCCCCCTATTACATGGGACTTAAACATAACTGGCGAAATGTCTGTGTACTTTAGGTACACCTCTGCCCAACCCATTATATCTATCTTTTGACTATTTTTCCGTAGACAAAACACGGTGATGTCGATGTAATACAACTTCTTCACTTCACTTCTCAAAAGCTTCTTTACCTACCTCCATTTATGTGTAAACATTTATGTTGATACAAACATAGGACATTTTTTTTTTGCGCCTGCAAAGGAATACAAGCTGCGACTGTTTCGTTAAACGCATGTCAGCTTGTAAAAAAAAAAAGCGTAGTGTGAATGCACTCCAAGTAACGCCTGGAGATATAATCATTTGAAATTAGGCGGCCATGACACTTGCAATTACTGTGATGTAATAAAGGGTTAAGGTACTCGGTTGGTATGACAACTATAAAAGTAAGATTAATGCGATAATATTACGTTTTATGGTGTTGTCCTAGGCCGAATGTGGAACACACTCTTTCAAATGTGCATGTCGGTTAAATTACATACCTAAGGTTGGCTGATAAGTAGTCATTTACACCTTATAGAATCCTGTTACATTTAAGAGCTCAATCTCTTGCGTTTCAGAGCTTAGAAACATAGTTGGAGGCATCCACACTCTACTTTTCCTAAGAATATTTTTTCAAGGACCTCAGTGTTTACTTACCTATAATTTGTTGTTCTGTTTTATGTTACTGTTACTGTTATACTGTGTCATCCCACTGCTGGGTAAAGCCCTCTCACCCATGACTTTCAGTGCTTACGATTTGCCATATTATATAGAAATAAAACCAAATTTATTGAACATACATAAACTCACGCCTTCTTCCCATGGGGGTAGGCAGAAACCACAGAACGCCACCTGCTACGTTCCTTACATACTCCTTTTGCCTCGTTTACGTTCATACATCTGGTCATACACGTGCGCCGGTTGAGAGTACTTCGCACCTGACCTTTCTGAAGAACATCACCAATAAGGTCACTGTATGTCTTCCTAGGGCGTCCCCTCCCGGCGTTTCCAATCACATCTGCCTTATAAATACCTTTTGTTAGTCTCCTTTCATTCATCCGCTCAACATGACCAAACCATCTATTAAATTATTGAAATTTGCTATTTATGCCCTTACATTTGCTACCAAAAAAAGCGCTCAAAAAGCTTCCAACAAAACCTCATTTTTCAAATTATGATAAATACGATAGAAGTTATGAGGGAACAGATGAACATATACCGGTCAAAATCGCCGTAAAAATAAAACAGCATTTTAATAACTTCGTGGATTTATAAAGTATAACAGTGTCCTTTCCAGCATCTAAAAATTTCAACAAAATAAATAAAATGAATTTCATAAATAGCGCTAACAATAGCTGCCATATGAAAAACAACAAAAGGTTGATTAATAGCGATTCTGTTTTACTTTGTTAAAACAAATACACAATTATATTTAACAAATAGGACGCCAAAGGTCGCCAAACGGCTGTAGGTCAAAAGGATAAGCAAATATTACTGAAAAACTATACAAATGTCGTGTGAAATGATACAGACACATGTTTTTCGAATATTTTTTTTGTGCTGTTAGAAGTTTCTTAATAACTAGGTAAATGATAAATGATTTTTATTTCTGTAAGTGGGTTTGTACAAACACTTTTACACGTCAAACATTTTTTTTAAACTAGATGAGGTCGGCATTGCCTATCTGACTACTCTGAGAAGAAAAGCCGAAACAAACTCAGAGGTCACAGTCTCTTTTAAAGTCCAGACATAATCTTGGTCAGATCATGTTAAGACCATGTGGATTGATGTCTGAAATGGTCTTTTGAGGAAAGAACCACACAGATTGAGTGGGCCTGTCCAGTCAGTGCACGCATTTGTCAGTAATCTTACAGCTCAACTCAAAACATAAGGAGCTCAACGATTCGACGAACAATACCAAAGAATGGACATTGGGTAGGCCGCGTAATTATTCAAACCGCCAGACCAAGATTACGATTAAAACTAACTGAGATAATAAAAAATAAAAATGACCCACATAGTCGTAACATTCACAATAATAACAATAAAATAATACCTAGGTAAGTATTCATGTCATTGTTTACTTTACAGATCATATGAGGACCATGTAGGTAGGTAGGCAATATTTCTGGCTTCGGAAATATGTTTTACAATTTTTACAAACCTAGTCGGGCGATTCGGAAATTATTTGCATACTATGAGATAAGTGATTGATTCACATAAAGCTGCGTACACGGAAATGTTTTTTTTTGTTCTGTATTATTAAAAAGTGTTTTTTTTGTGTTCACAAGAGGCCCATGTACTTTTGTTTCCCCTAAAATAGTTAATCTGAAAAAAAAATGTTAAGAAGCCGTCTTATGAAGGAACATTGGTAAGAGCCCGCCATAACGCGATCATATTTTTTAATTTATTAAGAAAGATGCAGACACCAGTAGCACAGGCTATCAAAAATTACAAGAATTAGCATCATTTAGATGCATTGCTTGCACATTGGAAGATTCTAGATATGATATTATGACATCACGATTTTGAACTCCGAATGTTATTGCAGATCACGAATATTGATCATTAATCGTGTTCTTTAGATATGAAGCTGTGTCGTGTATGAACAACATAAGACAGTGAAGCTACATCAGTAGTTCATAAATTTAAAAAAAATATGGCCATTCTCTAACCATAGGTGACCAAGTATGTAAAGTTACAGTTTCCTAGAAGAGATTTCCATGACCTACTTTTGTCGACGAAAGAATAGACAAATTGACAGGTTTCTTTATTGCATCCGTAATTTTGTCTATTCTTTAGTCGACAAAACTCGTTTCTATGGTCTACGCGTGCTGGATTGCAGACGAAGTAGCGGGCAACAAATAGCTACACACAACAAAACGTCATAACTAAGTCGAATATAATCATAAAAACCTGTATAAAAAAATGTGACCACCAATATCTTTGCCAGCCGTGATAAAGTTTTAGTAGTTTTATTAGGAAGCTTAAGTTCCGCAGTTTACACTCAAGCTGCTAATGATTTAGCTACATTAATTGACATTGACATGACTTTGACTTGACACTTTTATCTATTCGAGTGTAATTTCGAAATACATGTTTAGGCATTGACACCAAATACTACTATGTATATTATTTATATTAGGAGTATTTAAAAATATCGTATATTATTTAGTAATCATAATATCAGTCTGTCTGTGTATCCAACTGCAGTGTTAAGGCGATTTCTGATACAGAGAAGGATCTTGCTCTTTGCGTGTCGACGATTTCGGACCATTGAATCCAAGTTTCCTGCCTCGTTAGCTGAGTGCTCAGCGAGCATGAGGTCCCCGATTCCCAGGTCGGGCAAAGTGTTATTCAGTTTTACCATCTGGAATTTCTTAGTACCAACCCGGAGTCTGGATTTGTGACTGGCAATAGGCTCGCCCCCTATTACATGGGACTTAAACATATTTGGCGAAATGGGGGTGTGCTACACCTCTGCATTATCCTTTTGGAAACACAGGCGTGATATTATGATGTTGGTTTCTTTCACTCTTAAATTAAATAACCAGTAGTGCCCAATAAATTTTTTAAAAAATAGAAAAAGTATCAAATAAAATATTTTATTTCTACATGGGAACTTATGAAACGTCAGAAGCTAAGTGCACGGTTCCAATTGGTCGTTTCCTATGGAGAAGAGAAGGCAAGAAACTCCACGGTTACTCTTTAAAAAAATAATAGACTTTAACAATGTTTTCAAATTACAGTGTTAATAGGTATGGGAGGACAGTGTAGGCCTGTCAACAAGTACCATATGTTTAAAAAATTGACAATGGTCTACAAATCTACAGTCTACAAAGCCTACAACATTCTTACACATTTACAAAATATAATGGAATCTAATAAATGAAAAATATGCATAAGTAGGTAAGTTTTAAATAGAGGTAGGTCAGTGTCTGTTATTGTACATTACCAGTCAATAACCTAAAATAAAGCGTGAAATATAAATGAATTTATTGCGACATACATTTTCATTAAAATTATGTAAATGAATAAACAATAGCTCGCTTTTTTCATACATTGGTCCACAGCTAAGTAAATGACAGATGTTCAAATGAATTTCACTTGTACACATTCAATGTTTATTAAAAAATAATGCCTGCGACAATAGTGCACTTAATATTCTACGGGGCTATTCTGAACAAAAAAATATTGAAATGAATTTATTTAAAAAAAAAAGCAAATCTATCATTCTGCCTACCCTTTTCTTCCCTAAAAGAAAGAAAATAAATTTATTTTACCCAGTATAAGGCACACAATATTCACACAACAAAAAAAACAAGAAAACTGGCACTTATGCTGGCATAAATGCCAGTTGTCTAAGTGCCTGACGTTGGTTTTCAACTAGACCCAATGTTACTGGGGTTGGTTTCCAGTGTAACTTGATGCAGCTGAATGCCTGCATTTTATATGAAGATGCCTATCTGATCCCACAACCCAGTTAGGCACTGGGTAACACGAGACCCAAAAAAAAGTCGATGATACCAAAATCATTTAATAATTGCAATAAAAACAGATATTTGATGACCAACAATACAAACGACTTTTATTATCGACTCTCATCTCTGCAAAAATCTCGACGCAATTGGATCCCAAAAAAACAGAGCTTGTTTTTTGTAAACCAGGGTGTTATATATGAAAATCAGCGCTGTGCTGTGGGTCCCCTATAGCACAGCATCATGCTGAGTCCTACTAGGAAGCCTACTTGTCACAGTCACGACGTGCAACTGCCGACAATTTATTGTTCTGTGTTTCTAAGAATAAATCACCTATGTTTTTTTTATGCTTTTGTAATCGATTTATTTTGTGTGCACGTTTCTGTGACAAATAAATCCATTTTTCTTTCTTTCTTATTCAACCAGTAATGTAGAGCTATCGGCTGTCTGAACGGAAATTAAGTTTAAACAATTAACTCTCGTATCCATATCCGTATTTCGTAAAATTACTGTGAAAAATTGATGCATTACTTAGTAATTTAATTAAGTACCAAGTGTAAATAGTTAGTTGGGTATATATTGTTTATTTATATTCATATTCATTTATTAATTGCATTCCATATTGTAAAAAAGATGTTACAAAGGGCTTAAAGCAAGGTACAAAATTATGGATCCTGTAAGGAGGACAAAAGGATTAAATTAAATAAGTAGGAGAGAGAAACAGGGCTTTCATTTGACTAATTAGTTCCTATAAAAATAATAATATTTAAAATATACCTTAAAACAATTTGTTTATTTAAGAATAAATTATGCTGACGGCTTCATATAATGCTTTTATATTTCGTTTATAGTAGGTAGTGTTAAGGCTTATCAGTAAATAAACAGGGTCAAAAACTGATAAAATCTACAAATAGGTACAAAAGATAACAGTTGGAAAAACTGTAGCAAGCCAATCACCCTTTTTTCTTATCTCAAAGATAAGCCCACAATTTGCAGAATAGTCCTTCATAATTTTCATTAAAAGATCGGGTCTACGAATAAGAATATTATAATGAGTACCGAATTTTATCGAGTGCATCGTGTGTAATTGTGTCAATATTTTTTTTTTTGGTAATTTTCCGAGTGTTTTTTTTTAAGTCTGTAAAATGTTATGGAGGCCGTACGATATGCGTTTAAGTTGTGAAGTCTTATATTATGCATGGAGGTAATTTTGACAAGTTTAATAATAATAACTGGAAACTTACTCGGGTCAGAAAGGCTTGGTTGATAATGATGCCAAGACATTTTTCCTTGGCCTGGATGATTAGATTTTCATCGAGTAAATTCTAAAACCAGCACATTTATTTAAAGCAAATCAATCATTCTTGTATATAGGGCAGTTAAAGCTGAAACATCGTACCTTTCCGGATCTTACTAAGAATTTGTATTTAAACATACTTTATGATGGATTATATATTTATATAGGATTGAATAATAAAGCTTTCACCATGTTCATTATTAAAAGGTTTTACTCAAACTTTCTTTACCTAATATTCCTTCTATTGCTTTATAATTTATTTTGTGTACTTATCAATGATTCCTCTCCCAAGGCTACCGGACCAGGGCGAGAAGGCGCCGGCGTCTTCATCCCCCAACCTCGCGGAACAGCCGCTGGACCTCAGCGCGAAGTCTACCTCCAGCACCAGCGGAACACCACCTCCTGACTCCAAGCATTCGGATAACAGGTAACAAATTGCCTTTTAACTGCCTCATATAATATGTTGTTGTAAAATTAAGCTCCCATATGTTGATGCTGTTTCATGATCCTGGTAACTAAGCTCCCTCTGTCTGGACTTACCGAGAAAATTTGATCTGTAAATTATTTTAAAAGGTGTTGGCAATGGCTCCAAGATATGCAGCAGTAGCCACTGCGTGCACTTCCCTGAAATGTGATTCATGAATGTCCCTCAAATTGCGTATAGCATATATTATGTGAGCTGATTATATCTAGTAGATATAACTCATGAAAGTAATGATCAGTATACATGACTGAAAAACAAAACTTTCCCTCCGTAGGTAATCAACTAATCAGACAAAACGTCGTGGAAAGTTTTTTTTTCATCACCCGGAATTGTTGCTGTGCGAAAAGTTGTTCAGCATAGCTATTCACAACGATTCGATACGCTTCCATTCGATTATCAATCAATGTTCAACAAGTCCAAAACCCGAAAATTTTGTTTTTTTTTTTCAAATAGACGACCGCATTACTACCGACGGTGGTTTGCTGTCCGGGGTGAGGCAAATCAGGTTGTCGAAATGTGAGATTTTCAATCAGATAGCCTGTCGTATGTCGTGTAAAGCTATGATGAGACACACCCTGAGAGATCTCGGATTACTCAATCAATACCCTATCTTTCAAATATTTCCGTTAATTCCTAGCCATGGAAAAAGCTACACTAACATAAAAACGAATTGTAGCCATCAATGTGACCGATTGGCTAAGGCTTTTATCACTTTAATCTAGGTAAACGCGCTAAATTGGATTACACATTAGTCGCTGGCCTTAATTTAATGCTAATGTGCGTTTAGTCGCGTATATCGACACAGCCTTATACTCGTAGGAACGAATTTTTTGTGTTTGGGTACGAATTTCATTTATCATAAGCTAGTAGCTGTTGCCCTCGACTTCGTCTGCGAAAAAGGATGAAAAGTAACCTATGTCCTTACCTAGATCATGGTCTATCTGTGTGGCAAATTTCATCCAAATCCGTTCAGCTGTTTTGGCGTGAAAGCGTAACAAACAAACAAACATACTCTCGCATTTATAGTATTCCTTGGGATAGTATATTGTCACCAATTTTAAACTGGACAATGAAAGCCAAACGTCCATTATCACTACATACACACACTTATATCTTTTCCTATTTGGGGTAAGCTGAACACAAACTGACTGCCTAGTTGGTCGCAAGAGCTAGTGCTGACCTTGAGATGCTGGTTATCCATTATGAAATTCATGAATGAATGAAATGCACCGATCCCAGCATGGTTTAACCAGATTCGACCTTGAAGCCTCATGTTTCATGGTGCTACAATGATCATTGCATTTCAAGCAGTAGACCGGGGGGCACTGTAATGGTAGGGAATACGTGCCCGTGGGATAGGAAAGGATTTATGAGCCGACCGAATATGCATACTAGAGTAAGCATTGGACCAGACGAGAGATGGGTGATATTTTTCTATGGGAGTGCGGGCCATCTTTTAATGTCATTGCCGCCAGGTTAGTTCAGATCGAGCTTCACCGGTAAATCTTTTGGCGGGCTTCAACTTCTTTCTCGGTTCTTTTCTACGTCATTGCTCTGCTGTGTTTAATATTGCTGTTTTCACTGTCTTCGTTTGAAGTCTCGCGACTATCAAGTTTTAAACTCTGCAGCTGGCTGGAGGCGGAATTTATGCCATGTTGTTGGCAATAGGCTCCCTTTAACATAGGTCTTAAACGGAACTGTCGATATGTTGGTGTACTTAAAGTGCACCTCTGCCTAACCCTTCTGAAAGTACAGACTGGATGTTATGCATCTATACAAACCCCTCTTACCTTGTCCACTAGGCTTGTAGCCTAGTTTACCAACTCGGGATAAGTATTTCTTAACTGATCTGGCAGATAATTTCAACTAACTCCTGTGCCATTTTTAATTAATAGATGTGTTCTTGACTTGAAAAACGTTTTCACAATCACCATTTTTATTGTTTTAATCATAAACTAAGTGCCGATTTCACCGGTGAAACTGAACGCGATCAGCACTTTTAAACCGAGTTCAAGAGCTGTCAATATTCCATAACAATTTTGACACTGGCAGCTCTTGAACGCTTTTAAGATGTGCTAAATATCGTATTTGTCATGTCTAACCAATGTGTCAATGGTGAAATTCGCCCTAAATGATTATGATAAATCATAATATTTCTGTAAGGTCTGTACAAGCACTTTTAAACGACATTCATATTTTAAAACTAAACGCCGAAACAAACTCAGACGTCACAGTCTCTTTTAAAGTCCAGACATAATCTTGGTCGGTTGAGCACCTTAACTTTTGAATTGAGCTACGCGATTACTCACAAATGCGTGCAGTGACTGGACAGGTCCACTCAATCTGTGTGGTTCTTTCCTCAAAAGACCATTTCAGACATCCAATACACATGATCTTCACATGATCTGACCAAATTTATAAATCGTGATTGCTTTTTCCTATTCTTAAAAAAAAAAAAACTCTGAATAAACAGCAAAATAAGACACACTATAAACTGAAACTGAAAGAGAAATTTTCTTTACTATAAAGGTATCGGAGAATACGAACGAAGCGAGCTTAAATAGATTAATGTCTGGAAACGACATCCTCTTTGCTTATTTTGTGGCGAATAAGGATCTGATTAGCTTCTTCTTTTTGTTTTAATCAATACTAGAACCCCTTCGGGTGCATGAATCTAGGTTTCTTTAAATTTGCGTGTTTCATGATAGATGTTTTCATACTTCATATTCTTGCTTAAATTCAAATAGAAGTGTTATGTGTTGCTATAGTTTTGGACGATGTGTCGCGACTAGACGGATTCGTCTTGTTTTCAGCCTTTTGAGAAAGATCGTGAAGCTCGTCAAATATGATTCGGCCTTACTTACCTACTGTTTTATTTCATTTTGAAGATAAGGAGAGGATATATTTAAATAACAATGGAAATTAGGCACACAGGGCTGCAGATGTTGCATGTTAAGTAATGGCGAAAGGATCTTAACTCATAAATAAAACAGACACTGTCTCTGACCGCCTCTTCGAGCAAGATTTGATGCTGTGAACAGCACGGGTGGTCCTGCCACACAATAGACCTATCCAATCACCAGCACAGACCAGAAAGTAAAACTCATTCAAAAAAATCCATCCAGCACTTAACAGCGTCGTGTAGCATTAACAATTCTTCACGCTACCGCCACAGCACCATTGGTCATAACACGATCGAAACATTCGCAACGGGCTCGTAATAATCCTACTTCCTATTGAAACCTACTTGGATAACACAAACAATAGCAACGTGAACGCACCCATAAAAACACGAAACTTTGAACGATCGACGCGGGTCGATGAACTTTTGACAGCTAACGCCATCACGTCCGCAGATGTTCATTTGACGCCAGTTTATCACGACCGTATTCATTAAAAATAATATGTCATTGTTAATTTGTTTTGTTGTTATTGTTTTGTATCGGGTTCTATTATTTTGATGGCTGTTATCTGAGTAGCTGTGGAGATAATAGTTTTGTGGTAGTTCTTATTCGTAGAACTTGCCATGCGGTAATGCCATAGAAGAGTTACCGCAGCTCTCAATTTCCCTGTAAATGCTGCAAGCGGATTATAAATTTTCCAGAAGAATTATTAGAATCTAAACTCAATGGAAGTAATTATTTTTTTAAACAACTTCACTTTCAAAAAGGTTACAAAACTCAAATGCCTAGTTGTAGATTTAGCCTTAAAATAAAAGGTCCTTCATATCTCAACTGCATCATGTTGTAGGCTTGGATAAAGTGACAAAAAAGCATGTATGCTAAGCATGAGGTCCTGGGTTCATTTCCCAGGTCGGGCCAAGTGTTATTGGGTTTTTTATAAGGAATTTCTCACTAACAGCCCGGAGTCTGGATTTGTGTCCGGTTGATGGCAATGGGCTGGCCCCCAATTACATGGGACTTAAACATAACTTGTCGGTGTATGTACCTAACCATTCGAGGAAGCAGGCTTAATGTTATGTAAAATATCGGACGTTGCAAAAATCAGCCCCTATGGTTGCATACTCCTTACATATGGATATGACAGTTAAAGTTCATAAATAAAATTGCCGTAATTACGATCCCCTTTAGTCCAAAGCGGAACATCAAAAAGGTTATATCACTAAAAATAAGTTTGCAGATTGACAGGCGTCAGTTAGCAGCATAGTTTCAAAGTCAAGGAACCCATATCTACAGCAATGTCAATGCTCTACTTTAGCTGGAACAACATTGCGAAAGGCACAGCGTTTATCGCCAGCCCTACGTTCAAAGACTTCTTATTATTTGCTGATTCATGCGTGATGAAATTGGAATTCTTTACTTTTATCATAACTCCTTAAGTGTTTGTTCCTTGTGCGCAATTAAAAAATATTGTTTTGTTCTTCGGTGGGAATCCTTTGTTTTTATCGTGAGGTTGTTAGAGTTTGAAAAATAGTTAGGATTGATAAGATTAGAGTGGATTTAATTTAAGAGGTTTTTTTGCAATGACAACATATTACATGAGTGTTTATTTCCAGATTGGAATTGACTGTAAAATGGTCCAAAAGTGACATATGTTCACTTATTTTCAATTTGAAGGGTGCTTGCAACTCCTTTATGTATTTTAGAAAAAAGAACTATTATTTGCTGGTTTATGACGCGCTCTCCTATCTTATTTAAAATGTATCGGTCACACCTCAGGGTTTCTCTTGATTTTTCAAAATATTCCTAGTCTAATAAAAAAACCACAATAAGTGTATTTTTTTTAGGTACTTTTTTGAAAATTTGGGTAAAAAATAAACAAGTTCTTTCTTGGTTCATCACAAAAGTCCAGATTTTTACCTACCGTTCAACTGATCTCTCAAAGGGTTTAAAACCAGGAACAGATACACAGACAAAGACAAGGATTGTTGCAATCTTAAATTATTCTACATCACAATCAGGATTAAAACTGTAACAATTTCATATTCTATGCAAAGCCACTGCCATCTAGCGGCCGAAACCGGTAAAGCAGGTTTTCGCTCCGATTTTATCAGAAACCAAGTGTATGCACCTGTTAAAATCACTTACTTTTGTTCTTAGAGACATTTACGGGGCGAAGGGGGGAGGGGGAGGTCTTTAAAGGTACTTACAGAGTAGTAACAGAGCATTTCCAATAATGAATACGGCATTGAGAAGATTTACTCCGCGCAATTGTTTTTACGTGATGCGAATGCGTTGAGGAAAAATATAAATATAGGAAGTGTTATGGTAGTTTTGAAGTGTTTTGTCCTTATTTTCCTTTAAATGTAGATGTGTACTACGTTGGGTGAGCAGAGTTGTATGTGTGTGCTAGAAACTTAATTTAGACATCTGAAAATGAAGCGTCTTTCAACAAGCTTCCAAGCTGCTTGTCTAGATTTCGTCCTTCGATACTTCATTAATTAGGTTCGGTTTTTTGCAGAGGTTATATAATACTGCTATAATTTTGGGCAAGATTGCCACAACGAAATGATTAGGCTCTTAATTATTATTCATTATTTTGTTTTGTGTGATATTTGTATTGTAAGCACAGATGAGACGAGATATCCACGCCGTCATACAAAGAATTGATATTAAACATCACAATAATAAAATCGTCTCGAAGCCACTGACCCTGCTAATTTCCCGTCTTCAACAAAGTTATTAAACTCATAATTGCCTCTCGATACATTCATATAAAAACCGAGTTCGAACCGATATTACACACAATACCAAATCGATAACTGAATAAATTCATTCTCTGGGACTGCGATCTGGGTCGCATGACTCGCCAAAACAAATAAAAATGCACCGATAGTCTGTTGGAGCATCGACCTTGCATCCTCGAAGATACACAAGCAAGCAAAAACACACCCTACCACCCAACAACACAACTGAAACTCCTCTGAAACTCTCCTCGAAAAATAAGAAAGCACAATTCAAGATGAAACCGAAGACGACAGCTGTACCCAATAAATTTTATACTCTATTAAAAGGTAGTAAAGCTGAATTTCGTTAAGTGTGTGACCGTAGGGAATATGATAAAGATGCATTCATAGTGGACCGTTATCGGCGAGACCGAGAGTAAATATTTCGCATTTCGCGTTATCTTGGATTAAACGGCGACGAACGGTTTTGAAATATTGAATTTAGACGATTGTAGGCCGTTGACCAGTGCAACCTATTTGTGAGTCAGAGCGCTGTGTCATCTCATCGACATGATACCCACACCTCACGTCGCGAAGGATGCAACTCTGACGAATGAATTCACTTTCGAAGGAACGAACAAAAAAGATGAAACGTTTCTTTTTTCTTTTGTGTCTCAGAGTTTCGTTCAGTATGCAAAGTTTATTGATTTATCCCGTTGCATATTCAGGACTGCGTCTACATTATTTTGAATTCTTTCGGGAAGAAAATGCATTTATGAAAATATTATTTCAAATGACGGGGTAGCTTAGTTTCCAATTATACTCTTTTGGTGATATCTGTGTTAACACACCGGGGGTCGTAACTATATAACTCTTTTGGAAGACGCTTTAGCAAAGCAATGAACTCCGCAAAGCTTGATTGATTACTCCTTTAAATTATTTTATTTTGCATCCTAGAGTACTTGGGACAGCTTCCAGGTCGTATCAAGTTTCTATCTTGAGATGCTCATGTTAGTTTACTTTTGTTGCAGATTGAAGCGAGCCGTTCTAGAGAGCGCCAGCAATAGTTCTGGTCGTCGCGCGTATACTGACGAGGAACTCCAGTCAGCTGTCCGTGACATCCAGTCGGGCCGTGTGGGCACCCGCCGAGCCGCCCTCATCTACGGTATCCCGCGCTCCACTCTGCGCAACAAACTCAACAAGTTCGGCAACATAGTCGACAACGTCGACTCCGACAACGACAGCGATGCCGAACGCGCCGACTCGCCCCCCTCCGTCATTCTTAAAATACCCACTTTCCCCCCGCCAGACGACAAAAGCCCATCCCCTGCTGGACAACATCAATCCCCCATCGCACCAATAACTCCGATGCACCCCTCGGGGCACGCAGCCCCACTCAAGGGACCCTCACAGCTGCTGCTGCCGCCCTCCGTGTTCGCCGACCCTCCTTCAACACAACATCTCTTCACGTCCCTCAGTGACGTTATTGCTAAAAGCATCAGCCAGAAGTTCCAGCAACCCTTAGATAGGTCACACCACCAGTCCAGTGAACTTATGTACGCACGAGGCCCTGACCGACACGTGTCTGTCATCAAAACTCAGCCTGATAACCAGCGCTACCCTGCCCCCGGTAACTCTAAGCAAATGCCCAACAACAACGGCCAGCCGGCCGGCGGCAAGGGCACGCGGCCCAAGCGTGGTAAGTACCGGAACTACGACCGCGACAGTCTCGTGGAGGCGGTGAAGGCGGTGCAGCGCGGGGAGATGTCCGTGCACCGCGCCGGCTCCTACTACGGCGTGCCGCACTCCACGCTCGAGTATAAGGTCAAGGAGCGCCACCTCATGCGGCCGCGGAAGCGCGAGCCCAAGCCGCCGCAGGACATCAACAAACCGCAACCACCAAAGCCGCAGCCGCCGAAGCCACCGACGAAGCCGTTCTCGAACGGTCTCAACGGGCCGGAAGCTCCGGGCTATCCTCCCGGCTACCCGTTCTGGCCAGGCAGTGGGTTCCCACCGCCACCCACTCCCGACTTGTACGCCTCGCACATGATGCGACGATTGCGCGAAGAAGCGCCGCCGCCGGCGAACGGCTCGTTCCTGGAGGGTATCATCCGGTCGAGCCTGGAGCGGCCCGCGCTGCTGCAGCGGCTGGCGGCGCCGGCCGGGGACGGGCGGCGGGCCGCGGGGCCGGGGGGCGAGGCGCGCCGCCCGCCCGCGCCCGACGCCGACGAGCCGCCGGCGCGGCGCGCGCGGCTGGACAGCTCGGACCAGGCGCTGGCGGCCGAGATGCGCGAGGCGGTGCAGCGGCTGCGCGCCGACAAGCTGCGGCCGCGCAACGGCACGCCCACGCCGCCGCCCGCGCCGGCCGCGCCGCAGTCGCCGCCGGCCGAGCCGCAGCCGCCGCCGGCCGCGCCGCCGGACCGCGCCTAGTGCGTTCCGAGACGTCCCGATCTCCTCAGTCTTTGTGATAATATTATGTAAAGTACATTCCGCCGGGCGGCCGCCGCTCGCCGACTCACGCTAGTGCAACACGGCCCGCTGAGGTTTGCCGTCCGAGACTCGCGTTATCCGTGTATACTGTTGTAGTGACAATAACTTAATCGCAGGCTTCTCCTCGTATCGACGTGTGTCGGGTGACGTCATCCTTCGATGACGGCTTCTTCGTCTCCGTATGTAGTGTCTCCTCTTTATGTTTCCGCTTCCTCGGTCAGTCCGGACAGTCCTCACACACGTATCCACATCGACACATACTCACCAAATATCACAATAGTTACCTAAAAGTCACAACCAGTTCAATATATCACAGCTTTATTAATGCAATATCACAATATAATAATAGTGTTTAGTGTCCCATGACAGAGATTCGGATGCCGTCGGTTGTGGCTTGCAGTCGCGTTTGATATAAATAAACCATTTAAATTAATACGAGTATGCACCTATAATGAACTTTCTTCTGTTTTCTGTAACTCTTCGCTTACGTGACGATCAGTCACAATCTTTTTATTTTACCTTCTAAATTCAAATTAGAGCAAAACCTCTGTAGGGTGTAACGACACTGCACGTTGCAAGCGGCGCCAGGGTTGTCCAAAATTCACGCAAATCCAGAGAGCCTCAAATTTTGACCTTGTTTTTAAGTAAAAGACAACCAAAAGTTAACGTTATAAATTTAATTATTTAAAATATTTTTTAAGTAATAAAAAAAACAATGTAACAAATTAATTATAAAGCTAGCTATGAGTGTAAATGTTATCGATTTTTAAGTGAACTATTGCAGATTTTGTGCGGTGTTTTTTATAATTAGATAGGTAATATATTGAATGAAATTATTAGCGCTATTGGCGGGTAGTGCGGTTGTGGTATTGTTGATCGCGTCGCGCGTCGCCGTCGCTTTGTCGCGTCGATGCGTCGCCCGCGTGACAGAGGCAGGGCGCTAGTTGTAGACGGGATGGCGTCTCAACGGTCGGCTGAGCTTCGCCTACACGGAGCTACGTTCGGACTTATGTGCAATTATTATTTTGTATAAAATAGTAATTTTAACAGTGTCTAAGCTAACACGTGGATTTCCATATTACTGAATGTGATATTTAGGTATTACGAGTGCGGTTTGATCACGATTTGACGACCTGCGGGGACCGCCGGGCCCCATCATTATATACACGTACGTACATTAGACACGTCTAGTGAACTTATATATTTTATGTACTATTATTGTATCATTATGAAGATAATATTCTTATTTTTCATGGTCCAAGTTTTAAATGTTTATCGACTATACAAAATGTGGATAATCATTATTATATTCTTGTCGACTTAAAAAATTATAATTAGCCCAAAAATCCTAAAAAAAAATTGATATCTTCAAATTTGTGAAATTTTTTGGTGTTCAATCAAAAATATATTATGGAAGTACGAGATGAAAATGTATACGCTCTCCCAGAATTAAATTTAGGTAAAAACTATTTGGATATAAAATTATCATACGATACTTATTGTAAGTTATGTGTACATGTGCGCCTCATGGAAATTAAGAAGTCTTTGTATTATGTATGTAATTAAAATATACATAATAATATTATATACAAGTTAAAATTTAATGTCGTACATTTTTCTTCGGAGACCACAAGTGATGTGCAAAATAGAAGTACATGAGATTGCACTCGACATTTCGACATATTATTATATAACTATATTATCTTTCTCGGACCGAAACAAAACGATTTACTATATACAAGTGATATTTGAAGTCATTATCCAAAAACAAATACATATCCCCAATGACGAGATGTCGAGCTGTCTCACAAAAAGGAAAAAAAAAAACAAAAATTTTTATATTCAAAATTTTAAACTAGTCGATAGCATGACTTTCACTTTTGTTTCTCTGTGCATAATTTTCGACGTCTTTTTAGCATTTAATCTTAAAAAAGTTAATCTATAAACGTTATGTGCATTTATCTGAGTGATGAAAACTTTTGTATATTGAAAACAAATATAAGATTATTTACCGTCGTGTTGACAACCCTACCAACCAGACCGCATTTCGAAATTTGAAATGTAGAAAATCGAACAACTTTTTTTTCTCAAAAATACGTACACGAATCTGTGTGTTATGCCCGACATTTGTTGATAGCTTAAAACAAAAAGGTTATTTTGTGTAAGTTTGTACAGACATAGGATGGGACAATTTGCAAAGAGAATTTAGATAATAATCAACATTCCGTTTAGAATGTTATTAGATTTTTTTAATTAATGATATAACTATTTTTTTGCATCGGGAACAAATAATTATGTTGTTTAATCTTATTTTGTAACGTTAGTTAATTTTTAAGTGGCTTTATTTTATAAAAATAACCTTTATATATGATTAATTGTCATATTATATTGAGATGTTATACATTCATTGTTTTTGTGCAAAGTGTTTGGGGTTCTATTCCCGGTTAAAGAGAGAAGCGACTGATACGTAGTAGAAAATTGCCGAGTGCTGGAGGCACTGGCCGGTCGGTACAAATGGTATACACCGCCTTAACACTTAAAAATGTTATTAACAGTGATCTCTACTTAAAAGAATCATCAAGGCGAGGCGAGCGAGGGAATCCTACTTAAATAGCGTATAGCATGCTAAATAACGTATCATGCTAATTAACAGTTAAAATTATTTCCGTAACGTTGATGATTTTTTGAGAAAGACAGGATCAAAGCTGCTGTTTCCAAACCACATGAGAACCAAAGGAGAAACGAAATATTTAAAAAACTACTGCCTCCGTTTAAATACCTCATGTCAAAATAGCGATGCAAAGTTATATACTTAACATAATCTCGAACTACATTTCATTGGTACATAATGTAGTTTGGAAACAACAGTTTTTTTACACTTAAGAGGTCACTGGTTTATTAGTGAATCATTTTTATTGTATATTGTTCAATCATTTTTCCACATAGTTTAAGAATTTTAGTTAATATTGTAGAGTACTTTTCAATTAAATAGGTAGTCCGTAGCAATTCTTTAATATTTTCTTGTTATTTTTTTTTTCGTAAATGTAATAAATTTTCCGTAAGGGTTAGGTTAGTCTTGAACGGTCCTCAACTGGTCCAGGAACAAAAGACAATGAAGGGAAAGTTGCATTTTTAATTAAATCATTAATTATACCTTATGTAGCCGCGGCATTGCTATTCGTATCCCATGCGTCTACTCAAGTACACGTATCCGATCGAAGTGCAAACAGTAACACAATTTTTAAATTCGACTTTCGAATTCGAGAATTCGAGTTTTGAATTTGAACGTTTCATTCGCGAGTTACTCGTAAAAGACATTGCCAGGATGTTGTTTTATGAAGCATTTTATGGACACAAGTTGTTTGTTTGTGTGACTGTACCTAACTTCATGTGGCGGTTTCCAACTGTACATAGTGTCGCCGTGTTTGTTCGATCATACGGGAGATGTTATACTTAGTTAGTATTCTACTTAAACACTGTGCTCACCTGTGTATGGTTGAAAATCGACGTTTCTATAAAATGTAAGAATCACCTATTGTCGTCACTAATTGTTTTCCCTTTTTAAATCTTGTATGTATTTCTAGATGGTTAATTTTAAAACATTAATGATTATTGTACTATTATTACAATAATTGACTTATTATTATTGACATTTAGCATTATCGTGGAAAGGTATAGAGTATCGAATGAAAGTTTTTTAATGTCTTGCTAGACGCAGTTCGCGGATGTTCCACATTCGTGTTTTTTTTTTTAAAAAAAAATATGTACAACAAGAAGCATTTAATTTTAGAAATAATAAATACCTATGTTATAAATTTATGGAAATCAATAGCAAATCAGGTATTTGCTATCTTGATGTATTTATTTTGAATTAACGCTTAAAAATACTACATCACACGGCTGGGGAACATTTTCTTAGAATGTTTTCTTTGCAAATTTTATTATTGGGATTCTTTATGTGATTTAAAATGAAATCAGTTAGGTAATGGACCAATGTATAAGCTAGATAAAACTGTTATTTGCTAAAGAATCGATAATGGCTCACGTTTTTTTTTATAATATATAAACTGCGAAACGAGCTAACAAGATCAAATTATAATATTGTTATTTAATTATTGAGTACAAGTTTTAATGAAATATTTTTTTTCAATATACCTTACTCGCCTCTTTATTTTTGTTATTTTGTTCCTTTAGTTTTTATTATTATTGTTTAAATCTTAAACAGATGATTAGGTTTCGAGTTTAATTTAAGCGACTCATAATTATTTTTATTATAAATTATAAAAATATTATATATCTTTCAATTCCTCAGTAAGAAAAGTGGATGTTTGTAGGTTATTTCAGAACCCATATCATGAACGAACGAAAATCGTAAAAATTGGCGAAATAAAATGTGATTGGCACAACACTATTGTATTAAATCTAGTCAAATTTTTAGGATGGTGAAAAATTGAGAAGCTAAGCTTACGATGATTCGACTGAACTTTTGATAAAAAAAAAATAAACAAACGTCCAAAACCGTCGCTAGGCGACTTAAAAAAAAAAGTTGATTTGAAATTGTGGAATTGTAGCCGATGTTTGTAAAAATACTGTTTTCTTACTTATACCTACTGTAACTTGAATAGGATGATTTGAAGTGAAAAATTAATGTTTTTCCATTATGTAATATCCTTTTATCTATAGGATCTTTATACCTTACGTTAAATATCATAATGAAATGGCTGGTTAGGCAGGTGTAATAATGTGCGAGGATATTTAAAACCTGTATACAATAAATTTCTTTCATTTGTTGAAATTTTTTATTGTTTTATTTCACGCACAGAAACGTTTTATGCCCTTTAAGCTATGCTAGCTACGACTCAGCATAAAACGTAGATCTTAGTACAGTCTAAGTACTTATCTAGATAAGGCTAAAAGTGGCTTTTTTCTGTCATTTTGAAAGACAGCTAACAATAAGGCACCTGTTCATATTTATGATTATAATGCAAATATTAGACAAGTTTTCAAAAGCTAGAGATTACTAGTCTGAAATTTATTTAAAGTACTTATTAGTTAAAAAAACAACTGGACCCGAGATGTTGTTCCGGTGCAGGAATCAAAGCAGAGAGAGCTCAGAAGTTAAAGAAGTAAGTATGAAGTTGCGTGAGTATTAATTAAATCAGAGTTCATGGATGTGACTAGAACAAACCATTACAGATTACTTGCAAAAACTGTGCCCAGATGGCAAAAAATATAATATACCTAGGTTTACTCCATTTATTTTAGACAAACAACCATTTCGTTATTTCGATAATAAACGTATTATAAACTCCGTGATTTCACGATAAATAAAAAGTAATGTAATCTATTTACCATTTACATTAAAAAAACAACTGTAAAATGCAGTAATTTCAAAAAGTAATTACTTATAATGTCGTTATTTTTCAAATGCGATAGAAATGATTTAATTATAAATCAGAGAATTTTTATAATAACTGGCGTAGTACCTTTATAGGTACTATTGGCAAAAAATGCTTTAAAAAAATACCATTTGTAGCAGTTCTGACTGCCCAGTATGAGACTATTTATGTACCTAAATACAAAACGTTGCAGTGTTTTTATCGGACACCAACAGCAAAACTTTTGTCTTAAGATTTATCCAGAATTGAAAATAGTGTTAAGCCGGCAATACATGTTGGTCTTGGCCGAGCGAAGGCGAGTACCAACATATAGACAGCCCATTTGTCGAGCCTCACCGTTGCTCGTCAACGCTCGCCTAACTGGCCGAGTGCAGGCGAGCGCCAACGTGTATACGGTTCGTTCGGTGCCTCGCCACCACTCGGGATCGCTCGCTACGACTCGTCTCACTTCAGATCAGTGTCGGTTTTTCTGCACAAATCAAAGGCACTCGCCTTTTATCAATTTGCCTACGCTCGCGTTGGCCGAGACTTGGCCAACATGTAGACAGTAGCACTCGACTTGTATCAATTTGCCTACGCTCGCGTTGGTTAAGGCTTGGCCAACATGTATTGCCGGCTTTATAAAAAACACACAAAAATTTTAGCCGAAGGACGTCCACTGCTGGATATAGGCCTCCCTCATACTTACTGTATTACTTGTATTTTAAAATGAACTCAAACACATTACTAACGTTTCTAATAATAAAGGTAGTTCAATCATGATTCGAAAGACACGTGGCGCCATCTAGCGTCCTAAAGCAATTGTGACGCAATTGTGACCGTCTAAAGATAATGTTCTTTCCCTTGGTAACAGTACTTTTTTTCTTAATAACCGATGTCCTTTGACAAGCATAGCAGCATAATCAGCCTATTACGTTCCCACTGCTGGGACACTCGCCTCTTCTCTATGAGAGGGAGTGGGCCGTAATCCACCACGCGGGCCCAGGGCGGGTTAAAGGATGTCACATGCCTTCGAATTTTGGCTCTAGGATATGCCGGTTTCCTCACGATGTTTTCCTTCACCGTTATGAGAGCAGTGGTGATGATATTAAATAAACAAAGTAAAGTGCCTGCCTGGGTTCGAACTCACGACCTAATAATATTTAATAGACTAGTAAGTCGGGGCCAATACCACTGGGCCACCGCTGCTCTAAAGCAGTGCGCGTAGCGCCATCTAGCGTCCTAAAGCAATTGTTACCGTCTAAAGATAATGTTCTTTCCCTTGAGAAAAGTACTTATTTTCTTAATGAAAGGTACCCTATGTCCTTTGCTGTACCCCTGACAAGGCCTATATGGAATTTCATGAGGATTGGTTCAAGGAATGGTTTAGTCGTGAAAAGGTTACAAATAAACAAACCTCCTCCTCCTCCTCTCTTTTGGCTCCTGAAATACAGGTACTCTACCTAGCTCTAAAGCCAGGGTCTCACATTTTTCTGTAACCTGAATTTATGGAAATAAAAAAAAAATTAAACAACCAAACTTTCTTTCGCATTTATAATATTAGTAAGAAGTTAGGATAGTTAAAATTATAAAATAAAATATTGGAAAAAGTCATCATTTTACATAAAATTACATCAAAATTGGTTGCACTGAAGGGTTAGGCAGACGTACCTTGTGTCGTGCACCCACATTTCTCCAGTTCTGTTGGAGTCCCATGTAATAGGGGCGAGCCTATTGCCATCTACCGGGCTGCTACTGAGAAATTCCAGCTAAAAAAAAAACAATATTAATGCCCGTCCTCGGAATCGAACTCATGCTCAGAAGTGGCTCGACCAACGAGCCAGTCAAAACATGTTATCGAATCGGAGGGCACAGCAGTGCCCCCGCCAAGTCGAGCGCGAAGCAAACACTGCCGTACCATCCTTTACTGGAACCATTTCGCCGGATTTTCAGGCCCCTATTTGAGAACCTCTGGATAAGACCAGAACGCAGAAATTTTCGTCATCCAGTAAGCTATAATTACATACTTAAAATCCAAAATTTCAAGTCTGTAGGTCATTTAGGTCCGAAGTTAAGCGAAAGCAAAGTTTCGCATTTTATGACACTCACTCACTCACTCATGATCATCAGAATAGAACTAGTACTTCCCATACACTCAGACAGCTGAAATTTGTTACAGAGTAAGGGTTTAATGGCCACTTAAGGGGAAAACTATAAAACTAGGATAATCGAAGATCTGGAGTACCTAGTGACCCTGATTAGAAAACACAAGAGCCCAACCAAACTATTAGAGATAGACATACCGCCTTTACAAAAAATATTCAACTTGGTGGGCCGCTTCATTTGATGTCAAAAATCGAAGGTCTGAAGTATCTGATGAAGAACCCTCAGCTGGTCTCAGCTGTATTAGAGATATGGTAATGCCCCCTTCTACTATTGGTACATAAAAATCGACTGTCAATGCAAAAACCCAGCGTGATGGAACCCATCTTCTAATTTAATCTAGCCTATAGCGTCCCACTGCTGGGCGAATGCCTCCCCTTTTGCTTTGCCCACTTTTCTACAAAAAGAAGTGAAATCCCACCAAAAACATTCTGTAAAAATCTAGCCAAGTCTCGATGGAGCTGCTTATTTATCTCTAAAAAGTAATGAAATCTAGACAAAGTCGTGCCAAGTCTAGGGTTCCTTACTGCGATTTCTTTATTATTATGTACTGTATCAAACGCACACTATGCAGCCAAGCATATTATAAGTTGGAGGATTACATCTCTGACAAAAATGCTTGGCTCAACGCTGGTTCTGCTCCACAAGGGCGCCTAAACAATTGATCAGCATTCGGAAATATTGTTGGAGCTGCTGAAGATTGTAAAAACTATCTTTGCACTGTATAAATTCAATCTTTTAGTATTGTATAATTGCAAAGCACACGTGTGAGTACTATGTAGTACCTACTATAAAGCTACCCTATACTGGGCACGTCTGTCATTGACAGACTTGAATGTGCCCTGGTGGCTGAGAGTATGTCACGCTCACTCAAATGTCTCGCTGGTGGTGGCGTGTGTGTTGGATCATTAAGTTCCCTTCAAAATGGTTGAGCTGAATGGTGCTGATCCATACGTCATGTTCGTGAACGGGCGCCGTCAGTGGGGACTGGTCATCTCTTGGCTGCCACGGCTTTTTTTAATTTTTCTTTTCCGATTTTTATGTTTTTTATTACGGGTCTTTCTACATCGTTCTCACATGTTTAATTTCAACAAGACTGATGTAACAAATTTTCTGTAACCATATTATTTAAAAGAGTGTCCATGGAGTTTCTTGCCCGTTCTTCTCCATAGGTACCTACTTCGCTTTGAAATGGGAAACTAGCTTCATATTTCTGACTGACCGACCCCTTGACAATTCAAAAGTGCCTGTAATGGGTTTATTTGAAATAAATGATTTGAGTTTGAGTTTGAGTTTGAATTATAGTTAATGTTGTGTGACTTGGCCGATGAACATTCTATGATTAGAAGTCCGTCTGTACTGGAAATAATTTTTTATACTGTTTGTTTCAGGCTCGCCTATAGTTTGCAAAAATAATACATGTTACACTACGCGTTCCGTCTAATGCCAGATCCTGCCCCAGCCATTTACAGGAAATGTCAATTAATGAAAATAATTGTAATGATATAGGGACCTTTTCAAAATACATAGCTTTTAAGTAGAACTTGCCGATTATAATCAATGATAAAAGGAATTCAACCCCTAAATTTTGTATTGCGTTATTTATTGCTCATGATACACAACAAAAAAAAGTTTTAAATAGCTGTAAAACAAAAACTCATATTACGATTACAATAATTATGATAATGCGTAACTCGCTTGTTTAAATCGCTTTATAGCAATTATAAACTGCACCTAACCTATAATCAATGTCATTATTGTTATAAGATTTTAACAGAAAACGCAAGTTCTACAGGCATTAGGACAAATGTTTAGTAAACTGTAATAAAGAAGCTTTAGGATGCTGCATATTGCAGGCTTGTAAATGACTTTTTGATTTAAGTGGGGCAAAGTTCTATAGAGTTTCTGTCATTGTTCTTTGCCGGTCTGTGGAATGCCTCGTCCCCTCCCCTCAACCGCCTACAGCACCTCTGAGTCGCCTTCTGCCGTAAGCAACGTCATTCTAAGCGTGTGATAATTACTCATTTGGCACCTTAATATTCTTCAGTTTTCTAGATCTTTGTTACTTTTGCTGACGACATGAATATTTACTTTGTATAATATTATTATTATTTTAATTTCGTGTGAGGACTTAGTGGGCATTATTTCTATATATTTTGTCTATCTCAGTTATTTCATAATTTTTTATATCTGGCAGTTTGAGTACTTGAAGCGGCCTACCCAAATGTCCTTTCTTTGGTATTGTTCGTCGAATCGTTGAGCTCCTTACGTTTTGAGTTGAGCTGCACGATTAATGACAAATGCGTGCACTGACTGGACAGGCCCACTCAAATCTGTATGGTTCTTTCCTCAAAAGACCATTTCAGACACCTGCCTACATGGTCCTCATATGATCTGTAAAATAAACAATGACATGAATACTTACCTAGGTATTATTTTATTGTTATTATTGTGAATGTTAAGACTATGTGGGTCATTTTATTTTTTACTTTTGTTTTTTTTTTTATATTTTATTATCTCAGTGAATTTTAATCGTAACTTGGTCTGGCGGTTTGAGTAATTATGCGGCCTATCCAATGTCCTTTCTTTGGTATTGTTCGTCGAAACGTTGAGCTCCTTATGTTTTGAGTTGAGCTGTACGATTACTGACAAATGCGTGCACTGACTGGACAGGTCCACTCAATCTGTGTGGTTCTTTCCTCAAAAGACCATTTCAGACATCAATCCACATGGTCTTGATCAACATGATCTGACCAAGATTATGTCTGGACTTCAAAAGAGACTGTGACCTCTGAGTTTGTTTCGGCTTTTCTTCTCAGAGTAGTCAGATAGGAAACGCCGACCTCATCTAGTTTAAAAAAAAATGTTTGACGTGTAAAAGTGTTTGTACAAACCCACTTACAGAAATAAAAATCATTTATCATTTATCATTTGACGGTCAGCGGCAAACTTAGAGTGAACAGGATATATTTACATATCTAAGTAGTTACCTACTTAATGTTTAGATCAGCATTGTTAATTTTAATGCTAAATGACATCAATTGTTGGTTATTACCGATACCTACTTAAGGAAATCCCTTTAATTTTATCATGTAGATAAGTACTTAAATATATTTATTTTCAGAATGCATATTCAAACTTATGTAATTTATCTGAGCTGGGCGTTTTGCCGCCATATTGCTTATTCTTCAGTTGTAGATTATACGTTACCTACCGGTACCTAAATGATCCACGAATGTTGCCATACCTATTTAAAACACATTTTATTTCAAAACATGTTTTGTAATCCACGTGAAATTAATAGTGGAAGATGCTCTCAGCATCACTGACAGGAAAAAGTGGCTCAGAATTGACCGGATTTTTTAATAAAAAAAAATAGAACAGTAGGTTAACGTTAATGGCCCAATTCCATAACAAATTCAGAAATGAAAATCAGTAAGGTCGCACTCGGACGCGACAAATTTAGTAGTACCCACAATGTCTATGAAAACTTCATGAAAATTGTTCCGCCAGAGCGTCGCTCGCGTCATTTCTGTCTGCGTCAGCCTTTAAGGTCAAAATAGGTACGTATACTGCTACACATCCAGCTGTACATTTCAGTTTTAGCTAACCTCGCATTGTATGGGCTTTTCGTACAAAGAGATCTCAGCATATACTGGCCGTGCGTAAAGTACTTAAATCATATTTTATAACATAGCAACATAATTCACACCTGTAATCCCTGAAGGGTGAGGCAAAGTTCTACAGTGTACATCATGCATTTTGCCCGTTATGTTTTGTGTAAACCCATGTAATAAGGGGGCAAGCCTATTGCCATCAACCGTGCACAAATCCAGACTCCGTGCTGTTATTGAGAAATTTCTAATGGAAAACCCAATAACACTTTTCCCGACCTGGGAATCGAACCCAGGACCTCATGCCTAACAACGTGCATGCCATGAACCATATTTTATCATTATTGTACAGTCCGTAGTAGTACAAATACGATTGGCTAGCCCGTAGGTTGCATTGAATTTTTAACAATTTACATGAAATTATATATCCTAAACCTATAATTATTGTATTAATAAACGGATGTAATCTAGATAACCACCAAGTACCAACAAGTACGCATATGTAGGAAAACAAAAAAATGCCCGTCGGTCATTTTGGTTTCCCACTAAAAAGACAAAAACGCGCGCTAATTTGACAGCTCTCGTCCACCAAATGTCATAATAACATTCGGATAGTTTATTGAAAGAAAATATTGGTATTTACTGATATTTGATAGTGACTGACATATTATTGGGCTGGATTCCGTGTAAATAAATGTTTTTTTAATTTCATTAAAATTGAGTCCTACTTGTAAAATTAATAAAATCTTTTTATTAAAAAAAACCTATGTATGTAAGTATTTACTTACCTTTTACGTTTTATAGATATCCTTTTTTTATGCAATAATACATTAACCTGACTAGAATCCCGCATGGATGGAACTTACTTAACTTCGAGGTACCAAATTAACGACTCCACATTATTTTGTAAAACACATTCGATATTTCGGTACCAAAACTAATACCTACTCACGGTACCCAAAACCCCTCTAACAAAAAACAGAAGCAAGATAATTCCGACCGCAAATAACGGGCTTCCTTCATTATTGCGTTATTTCGATCCACAAGCATTTTTCACGTTGCCAGCGGGCGGACCACTTGCAAGCAAGGCCGAGGTTTTGGTATTGTAAAAAAGTAAAACATTCCAAAATGGCCGGCAGTTGCCACTTGAAAAAAATAAAAAGGAACCCGTTCGAAGCGGCACCAATTTGGTGGTTATTTTTGCTAGGGGCAATGAAACATCTATTTTTGTAAAGAAAATAATATACTAGGTTTAAATGCACTCTGCGGTATAGGTTTTTTTAAATTATTGGTTCTTAGTCAGGCAGCAGTGAATTGTATGTTTTTGAGTTATTCAATTAGAATGATGAATGTGAGCCTGCTGTTTTTATTCTTTTTCCGGCTACTGTTTGAGGTTTCGACAATAAACATTGTAACATTCGGAAGCAAAAAGGTGGACGATAATTACACCGACGAAATTTTTTTTTTATTATTCCTTCTGTTTTTAGATTAATTTTAATCTCAAAATGGTTGCTATGCCCGTTTTATCTCTAACTAGTTGCGCCCCACGTTTTCACTCGCATAAGTCGAGACCAAATCTTTTATCCCGATGAACATCGTTATAAAAGATTTGGCGTGAAAGTGTAACAAACAAACATACAACAAATCAAATCTTTTCTCTTCATAATATTAGTTAGATAGATACTTAATTCAAAGAAAAGCAATCCACATTATTTAATGATACGTCTACTCTCCAATAAATGACGATTCCAACCTTAGATACATAACTCAAGAGCCTGCCTACAGCCAAAAAAAGAACAAGCAAACATCCTAACACCAAAAACCCCGCCAATATCTCTAACGCACGTATGAAAACCATACTCCACAAATACATAACCTTCCTAAACATTACATAAACCTACCTCAACATTAAAGAGTTCGACACAAAGAGTTCCGTCTACCAAAAAAAGAATAAAAGAAATCTCCGTCCAACCCTGACCCTGCGCAAGCGCCGAACGAAGCCGAATTCAGCCGAAATGAGCCGAATCGTCGCCAAAAGAGTGGCCCTGACCTTACTCTTGACTTGTGCTTGTGTGTGTGCGTTTGTATGTAATTCGGGTACTTTGACTGGTTGGCAGTTTTTTATTTGTGTGGGGTCCAAAGAGTAGATGGGCGGGAACGGTTACAGTCACGTAAAATTTATTGAGGAAGGTCCTAAACCTCTGAGAGGATTTAAACAATTTGTTATTTTGGTTTAAAAATAACTTTAATTTCGGATGATTTAGACCAGTGACCACTGTGTGTTTTGTGGTTTTTTAATTTCGTTTTTTGCCAACTAATTTCGAAATTAAAGTATTTAAATTTGCCCTTTGTGTTGCTTTTTTTGGAAGTCGAATGTTGTTTTTTTTTTGAACAAAAGTTTTTAATTTTCTTTTTTTAGTTATGGTACTCACCTATCTCACACAAATTCGAAGATCAACCTCTGATATGTAAACTACGGTGACAGAAACTTACCTATTACAATATCAGCCACAAACTGAGTATGTGGAAAAAATAATAATAATAAAATTATTGAAACTAACAAAAAAAAAACTACCCCAGCAAAGTTTAAAAAATTTAAATGAGACCACTTCAAGAGCATCAAAAAAAAAATTCAAATTCAAAATCGGTTCACAATTGACAGAGTTTGGCAATAAAACTGTCTAAAACAGCTCCATGTATGTGGAGCACGGTCTTCAGGTCTTCAGGAGAAGGAATATCTACGTTTGAAGACAAAATATGCTTGTTAAGCTTCTCTGCGTCTTTTTTCAGTTCCTAGCTGAATCATAGACCTTTTGTAAAATGACACTAGGTGCTTTATGACTTGATCTATTACAACATTTTATAAAAGTTGCCCCTTAAACTCTCACTTCTGACCACAACCTACTCTATGCCATGCAATTCGGATACTTTTTGTCGGGAGTTCGTGCGATCACGCACACTTGCACAATTCCGTGCACAAGCACTGTGCACGAGTGTGTGCGCATTTTCGCGGCGTGCAGTTGTTTGGGCAATGCACTCTCGCGCACAATGCCACTGACCTTGGTAATGCAGCTGCGTATGGACGATTCGAACCGCCAATTCGGCGTCGGTTCGAGCCTTTTTTTGTTTTTCGAAGTCTAGGATTTTGTGATGCATTAACTAAAGCAGGAATTTACAGACGTGGAGCGAGAAAGGGTTATACTTGGTAGGCTGATACTTGGTAAAATTTATAAAAAAACTGGGTTTGTGTGTGGTAAATATAAGGGTTTGTAATCATTTATCTTGTTATATGCCCAGAGAGCCACTGGTCTCTTGGTCCAGTGATAACAGCCGCGACTTACGAGTTATAGGTCGTAGATTCGAACCCAGACAGGGGTCTTTACACTGTCTAAATTATTTCATCACCACTGCTCTCAAGACGGTGAATGAAAACATCGCATCGTGCGGAAACCGGCTTGTCATAGAACCAAAAATTCGAAGACATCTACCAACACGCACTGGGCCCACGTGGTGGATTACGGCCCACTCCCTCTCACAGGGAGGAGGGCTGTGTCCCAGCAGTGGGATCATTATAGGCTGATTATGATGATAAATAAATTATGGCAAGGATGGTGAATACTGAGAGTCTGAGATAAGGTAAGTAAGGAAGTTATAACGAGAAGGATTCAGGGGAACTTAAGAAGGCTCATCTTCAAATTCAGGTTAAGAAATTCAACATGAAAAGAATCTCAAAAACAGCCGGCCGATCAGACATGTCGAGAGTTTTATGACTTGACACGGATTGTCTGCGAATTTCAATTACAAGCATCTTGGGTTTTCAAAACTATTTATTTTTTTATCTCGAATCCACCTGGCTAGTCAGTTACAAGACATGCGATATCTACCTTTGCGTGAAGTGTAGTGTCTTTTCATTTTGTTTGTTTTCATTCATTACTTATAATGTGGTAGTTTTTTTTTATTCTTAGATGCATGTACAAATAGTTTATTAACATAATTTAAAAGCTTACAATATCAAAATAATAATAAATACAAGTGAATGAAAAAGGAGGGGAAATAATCAAAGGGCATCAATAAATTCGTCCGCATCGCTGTCAACAGGAAAAATGCAAAAAAAGCTGGCAGAATTGCTTCATTGTATGTCGATGCTGATTCTCACCAACAACCGCTTGGCAATGTCTCGAAAAACTAAGTGGGCTAGTGTTTCAACCCCAAACAGCTTCAAACGTATAGGTAATTCCCAAAAAGATTGGAGTATTTTCGCCGATTGAGGTTTTCCGCACGTGCAGTATCCGCCCCAGCACACTCCGCCGTGCTAGGTATTTGGGATGGTGCAAGGGTGTCGCCATATGTTTTATGTCAGCTAGCACAGGCATACTAACTAAAACATTGAAAACTATGCTCAAGAAGAAATAAAAAATAAATGTCAATGTTACCCTTAATCAAGTTCTGCTAACTGAACAGACAGCTGTGCTGCTGGGGAGTTTGTTGCGCCACTTCTTCATCCCAGCTAGAGCACTAGGAAGTGGTGAAGGGCGGGCGTTTTGAGGGACTGCCTTATACCTTTTGACGTTCAAAAGTGCTGATTCTCAGCCTAATTTGAATATATGATTTTCGATTTTGAATCAATTTCAAGAAATATTTAAAAGTTTATAAGATACGGAACTAAATAAACAAACGAATAATAATAAAAAATAAATTCAATATATTTGATTACTTTTTTGCCTGTCAACGCCCGCGGCGCTGTTAGTTACCTAGAAAACATCAGTTTTGTTTTTGTTTTGTTTAATATTGTGTCTAATCGTCTGTGTAGTTTCTTTATCTAACATAATTTTACCCTATATATTGGGAAGTCAGTTGCGAAAACAAAAATTACAGGTAGGAAGAGATATTACAGCTACATTATATAATCATCTCACTCACTCAATCATCAACAGCCTATTTTCGTCCACTGCTGGACGTAAGCCCTCCTAGTCCTGCCAGCGTCGCGGGCTGTTCGAGGAGATACCATAGCCCTGACACAGGCAACTGAAGAAACACGGGTGTGTTTTAGTCAGTAAAAGTCTGACACGCCCTCCCGTCATTTGATGATTTCCCACCCAAAACAAAAAAGACCCCTCCTAGTGAACGCCATGGAGTTCGATCTGCGGCTCTCCTCATCCAGTCGCTGCCAGCCGCCTTAATTAATAAAATATCTCATGCGAATTAATTATCTACAACTCATCAAACAAGTTAATTATCCCTTGCAAATTGATATAAAGTCGACTGATGGGAAAGGGCACAGGCTATTTAGGGCCATTCACTCATGATAATGACGCCAGTTTGTTACTTGTCAAACTGTCAGTACATGCCAAAGTGTCGTTTAATGTCATTTGACATTGCCATCGAACATGTTTTTTTATGGGTTTAATTGATTATTGACTAAATCTTTTCAAAAAATAATAAAGACACCACATAATATTCCTGAAAAAGATCCGTGTTCGTGACAGTTCTTGTGCGAATGCGGTCTTGATGATGGTTCTCTGGAACATATCTTTTTTTCCTTTAAATTCCCCATCCTTTGATTTGTAGATATTAAAAGGTTTCCAAAATAACAATGCCTCTTCCTATTAATTTCCATTCCCTGTTGACTAACTTTCCTCTTCGAAGTCTTCTCTTTTCTTATTCTCATTTTTTTTTTTTGATGAAGTTAAAATGTTGTTTCGGGTGTAGTAATAATCATACTTAATCATATTTTTGTGTATGTTACACAAAAATATGATTATAGGTAGTGAATGCAGTTCTTAAATTAAAGTTCTTAAGTCGCTATGTTATGCCTAGAGGCGTACAAATATGGTTGCGTGGGAACTAAAAACAATATGGAATAATTTCCACAGTCAATGCCTAAATAAATAAATTAGTCACAATATTCAATCAAAAATTGTTTCTCCAGTCAAACAAACTAAGTCTACATTCATTTATCATTCAGAATTTCATCAGTCGTATAATAACATTTTACAAATAATAATAACTTTTTTTTTGTTTTATACTATTCAATTTTTTTCCTAAAATCTTGTAATTTATTGTAAATACGCGGTGCCATGCTCAAAACACTCTTTCTTATCAAGGCAGTCTTAAAAAGCTGATTTCTTAACGAGTTTGCGTTTTGGCTACAAACCGCGACATCTCGATACGTCGACACTTTTTCGAACAACCTCATGTTTGTTTTGACGAAAACACTTAATAAATATATAATGGGGGTAAGGTATGTATTCTCAGCGATTTAACGAATGGTATACAGATATCATCAATTTGCAGACCACACATTGATCTTATGCATCTTTTCTGTGCCTTAAAAACAAAATCTTTATGAGTAGAATTGCCCCAAAAATAATGCTATATCGCAAAATTGAGGCTACTAAGTCGTGTGATATGCAACTAGTAGCGCATCCATATTTATTTTTCTAGCAATTTGGGAAAGTGCGTATGCTGAATTTTTATTTTCTTAGGCCATCTATGTGGACCTTACAGTGATCGTTATCAAGGAATAAACCTAAGAATTTTGCTACTTTAAGTTTTCAATGTCACAGTTAATATGTCTGTTATTTACTTTTGGTACCTCAGTTCTTTGGTGAAGTTGCATTATTTTGGTTTTCTTTAAATTTTGATTAAGCCAATTAATACGTCCGATAGTGTATTATTTATGTCATCTTGATAATTAATATTGCCATTATTGTCATTTTAATCATTTGTGGTGTTATTTAAGTATATATTCTATGTTTACTAACAAAATTGTCGTGTCCTTTCAGCTACTAACATAATTAAACTAGAACTACCACGAAGTACCTACAAAACTCTACGGCTCACCTTGTTGCTTTGCCGTCGCTACATGAAGCTGGCAGTATAATTGACATCGACTCAGTTGCCAAAAAATGGTAAGGCAGAGGGCTACACTCTACATTTTAGTGAACCCACATTTCACCAATAATGTTTATGTCCCATGTACAGCCCGATTCAAACTTTATTGCGACTCTAAAGTACGCTACTCGCTGCGCAGTACCTCACCCCTCATCCCCGCTGAAGTACGCTACTCGCTGCGCAGTACCTCACCCCTCATCCCCGCTGAAGTACGCTACTCGCTGCGCAGTACCTCACCCCTCATCCCCGCTGAAGTACGCTACTCGCTGCGCAGTACCTCACCCCTCATCCCCGCTGAAGTACGCTACTCGCTGCGCAGTACCTCACCCCTCATCCCCGCTGAAGTACGCTACTCGCTGTGCAGTACCTCACTCCTCATCCCCGCTGAAGTACGCTACTCGCTGCGCAGTACCTCACCCCTCATCCCCGCTGAAGTACGCTACTTGCTGCGCAGTACCTCACCCCTCATCCCTGCTGAAGTACGCTACTCGCTGCGCAGTACCTCACCCCTCATCCCCGCTGAAGTAAGCTACTCGCTGCGCAGTACCTCACCACTAAGCCCCGCTTAAGTATGCTACTCGCTGCGAAGTACTTCACCCCTCACTTCGCTTATACGTGAAATGGTTACTGCGCAGTACTCGCTTCATGTTCCGAGCAGTAATTAAGTTCGAATCGGGCAGTAATAGGGCGTGAGCCCTATTACTTTAAAATTTCTCAGCTTGGAATTCAAAGAAAATTCCTGAGAAATTTCTGATGGAAAAACGCAATAACACAACCGACCTGGGAATCGAAACAGGACCTCATATTCAGCAGTAGCTCTTACGACCACTGCATGCGCAGCATTACCACTATAGAAACAAGTTTTGTCGACGGAAGATTAGATAAAATGACAGATGAATGACATAAATTTGTCAAGGTGTCTATTCTATTTGTAATTTTGTCTTTTCTCCTTTCTTTTCTTCGACAAAAGTGAATCATGCTACGCAAGCTAGACCGACGAGGCATTCCTTTCTTCAACACTTCCTAGTGCTTTAGGTGGGAAGAAGAAGTGGGGCAACAAACTCTCCAGCAGCACAGCTGTCTGTTCAGTCAGAATAACTTGATTCTACACTATGCAAAGTTATTAAAATTATGAAACACAAAACATTAAATTAAATAATTTGCCATAATGTCAGAAGATTTACTGATCAGGCTTTCTGAAACCGAGGGTGAGTGACCTCAAATAACCTTATTTACCATGTCAAAATCAGTCAATGACCTAATGATCTGTATTGGTCACAATTTAGGTGCACTAGTCCATTCGCACAATGCGAGGGTCAAAGCATTTAGTAATCCATGAGTGCGCACTGAAAATACACCAAATTGCTACCAATCCACCTTGAATTTGTAAACTATTTTCTGCCCGCGGCTTTACCCGCGCAGGTGTCGGAAATGTCCCACGGGGACGTGCTAACCGGACAAAGTAGCCTATGTTACTCCTTATATCATCAGCTATCTGCTAGTAGTTTAGTTGCTAAAAAGTTTTTTTGTGTTATATAAACAGGGTGTCCGTAAGTCGACGTCAAGCCGAAATCAGGAGATATACATAATAGTAAGGCAAAAGAAAAATGTTTTAAAAATCTATTCTATGTATTTTAAAAATTACGAGCATTTATTTAAAAAAACAAAATAAAGAAAATCTACTGCCTGTTTTTTAACTTCTATTGCTACAAAATTTAACTTTTTTTATTTTTCTAACCACCTATTATGACCCGACCTATCCGACTCCGACTTTACTTACAGGACAACCTGTAAAAATACCGTATATACTCGTACATCCATAGGTATATAGTTTAAAGCTGTTATTTTTTTAATTCTTTACAAACAGATACTTCAATTTTATTTATTTGTATTTGTTTATATTATTGTGTGATGGGGTCAAAAACTTCTTTATGCCAAACTAATTTAATTAAATGACATTAATGCTGTTCAAGGGCGGATCCAGGATTTTTTTTTTGTGGGGGGAACAAGGGGCGGACGGGCAAAAACTTAACAATAACTGTTAGAAATAAACTTGAAGTACCATACTTCAAGTTTATTTCTACAAGTTCAAGTATGTATATGAAGGTTTATGAAAGTGTCAAAACAATAAAAAAAATTAAATGTTTGGTAAAGACAGTTTTCTTTTATGTTTCCTGCTAAAGATATCCAGCACTTCATTAGCGCCCATTTTAGCCGCAACGTCTTGATGGATCTCCACAGTACACAAAAATACCGTCTGTGGGAGGCACGTGCCCCCGTGCCCCCCCCCCCCCTTAAATCCGCCCCTGATGCTGTTGAAGAGATATGAGGAACAGGGTGTAGGCACACTATTTACGTAGAGAAAATTATGAGATTTCCTGACAATACGAAAGCAACTCTTTCCGATATCGTCTTGTCCAGTAACTGGGTTGTGGAGGTTGGATAAGGAGGCACTCGCTTCATGTAAAATCCTGGAATACAGCCGACCCCAACACAGTTAAGTAAACGCAGCGAGATGAAGATGAATAATCCCCCAATACCCGTCATCCCTTTCGTGGCGACAATGTCGGATAATGAATTCTCACTGAAGAACGTAGGCAATCCAAGTGCGGACGTTGATAGTTTTTCGGCCATCATGCGCAAGAGATGCGCATCTCTGCTACACCGTGTTCGCGGCAGCCCCAACAACATTCTTAGAACGTTGGCTGATATTTGGGACTCTCCAATCTTGGGGCGGTGGATACGACTGCACGCAGTCAAGTAGACATTCCAAAGGATCGGCGTGCCTCAATCACGCAGCTTAGAATAAATGTTACTAACACTACTTTATAAGTTTACATTGTTACTAACAAATGTGGAAGTTTTAATTCTGAAATAAATGTTGATGGTTTATTTATGTATTTAATCATGTAATTTCAAAGAAGGTTTAAGTAGTTATATGAGATAATCGAAAACAACTGTAAAATCGATGGGAATATGAATAAGCTTTAAAAGTTTTTAAGGCGATTATTCCCGTCCTTGTCGTGCGGTACGGACAATTTATGGCTCTAGTAAATAGTCGTGACGTCACTTCTATGATAGTGTCTTTGTCTAAAAGTTATTTTTAAGTTTATAACTTGTTTTTTTTTTATCTTATACACTTTTTATAATATTGTTTTCACAATTTGGAAATAAATATTTTTTTGTGTTAAAAATTATAAAAAATTGTCAACGTCTCTATTGTCAAACGATCACATGCTGTCCCTAAACAATTTTGAGTAGAACCGCAAAACTATTTTCAGATTAACCAGAACGTTCTGAAAATAGCAGGCCCATTTTGTGACTCATTGATGGCTAAGGTAGCAGAGAAACTACTTTTATTGTTGTAAAAAAATAACAATCAAACTCAAAGCATTTATTTCAATTAAACCATTTACAGGCACTTTTGAGTTGTCAAAGAGTCGATCAGTTAGACGGAAAGTTGAAGCTAACTGCACATTCCAAAAAGTAGATCTCTATGGAGAAGAACGGTCAAGTAACTCCAAGTACACTCTTTTAAGTCAATATATTACAAAATCCAGGGTACATAATTATTGTTGCTTCGTTAAGTGAGAACAATGTAGGTTAGTTCTTACAGCTGAGGTATGTACTCTACTTGTGGAACGTCACGACCCACAAAAAAGGCAACCCAACCTGCGACTTTACCTTCATAATCATCACCATCATCTAAATTTACAGCCTGTTTCCACCTACTGTTAAGAAATGCCTAATCCCTTTTGTCTCATGCTTCCATGCACGTGTAGCATCACAAACTTTTGTCGAGGGAAGAATAGACATGACATTCTATGGTGGTCAAGCTGTCTGTGAGAACATTGAAGGCCTTGACTGTAGATTTGTAGAACATTTTCTATTTTATTAAGTACCAGGTACTTTAGGACAGGCCTACGCTGTCCTCACTATAATTTGAAAACATTGTAAACGCCAATTATTTCTTAAACAGGAACCGTGTAGTCGAGAGCAGTGGTGGCCCAGGCGTAACGGCCGCCACTTGCGAGTTGTAGGTCGTAGGTTTGAACCCAGACAGGCGCTTTACTTTGAGTAAAATATTTCATCACCACAGCTCTTAAAACGCTGAAGGAAAACATCGTGAGGAAACCGGCATGTCGTAGGACCAAAACTTCGAAGACATGTGTCATCTACTAATCCGCACTGGGTCCGCGTGGTGGATTGTGGCCCACTCCCTCTCACAGAGTGGAGGCCTGTGTCCCAGCAGTTGGAACATAATAGGCTGATTATGATGATGAAACGTGGTGTCTCTTGCCGGCTCTTCTCCATAGGAAACTACAAATTGGATCTGTACACCTAGCTTCTGACGTTTCATAAGTGCCCATGTAGGTTTATGTGAAATAAAATATTTTGATTTGATATTTGCGAGTCTCATCCACCATCTTCATTAGTTGATCCTAATCTCATCAACAACCAACACTATATTTCCATAAAACCTAAATCATTCACGGGCTTCTAAACGGCCCATCAAACTGATACATTTCCCCTGCAGCACAAATCTAAATCGTTCACCGCAACAGTTAATATTTAGCACAAAAATAACAATGAAATGTACCTCCACTAGAAAATACCAACCGGGGCACGCAAGCATGCCTCAGTAATACAAAACTTATTGGCAGGTGACCACATTCGGCGCTAGTTTTAATAAAAAATACATATTCTAGGGTTTAGACAGATGTGGCAACAAAAAAAAACGGACTTGTGGCATTTATTCGCTTTCGAAAAGGTTAGTTTAATGCCGTTTGAACCTCCTTTATTGGAGAATCTTGCTAGACAGGACTTGTTTAGGCTCTATTATTTTATCGGCTACTTTATATAAATATTGGGTAGGCAGTAAGTACATATAAGATAAATTAGGAACCATTGGCTCTGCTCGCAGAACAGATAGGGTCAAAAGGTTTTGGAGTGACGACTTCTTAGGTACCTACTGGAAAACGTAACGGTGGAAGGCCTCCACCAGAGGACCTATGCCCTAGTGAAGGCCGTAGGAATACGCTGGATGCGGGAAGCAGAGAACAGGCGATGCTTGGGCATAGGTCCAGCAGTGGACGACTTTCGGCTAAAATGATGATGATGATGATTGGCTCTGTGGAGACCTAAATATAAATATTATTTACGCAAAACATCATAAAGGGCAAATTTAAGTAAGGAGGTTAGGCAACAACATGCCATACCCTCCATTTTAACGAACCTATACACCATTTGAAATAAGATTAGACATTTAAATAAAACTTTTTACAGTCCGTTCAACCTATTTCGACTTCTATCCTGTAGGCATAAGGATGACATTAAAAGCAAAAACGTGGTTACAATACCAACTGTTAACTGCAGCTGCCATTTGTCATGCCAGCAACACAGTAGAAGTCAAAATCGGCTGATCAGACTGTAAAAAAGTTAAATTTATATATCTAATCTTATTTCAAATTGAGTTTAATAATACCTAATAATTTCTCATGTCTCTTTGTCATCCTTGCAAGCTTGAATGTAATGATCCTTATCATCATGTTCACTTGAATTCAGCATTAATTTAGGAAAAGCAGTCGTTTATTTACTTTTGCCTACTACGAGGAATTTCCCATTAAAATTTTTCTTTTTTACCTTCCAAGGAACAATTTAAAGCCATAACCAAACAATAATTAACAGAAATAAAGTTTAAAAAACCACTCAAATGGCTTCAATTATACGTTTTTAACCCTAAAAATTAACGTTCCTGTGTCCATCGCATGTACCCTGGGCATTAGCTCAAAATGTTACTGTTTTCGTTGAAAATACTAATACCTTCGCGTTTTAGTGTTATTGAGGTTTTTTTTTTCAATGTTCCTATAATTACGGATAGAATTACGGAAATGTCAGTTGGAATTCCCGATTATTATCAAATAACTCTTTATAATACCAGCCTATTATTGTCCCACTGCAAGGCAAATGCCTCTTCTCTGCTTGCTCAAGAGACAGACTTCTTCTTCAGACTTAATTTTAAGTCCAGGTTTCCTCACGATAAATTTCTTTCACCGGTGTCAGTAATGTTCAAGATAAAATTAGAAAGTACATGACATATTTCTTTAGTTTTACCAAAACACTGACATTTTTCTTCACCGTGTTTTAGTATGGAAATGCTGCTGAATTATCATGATTGATAGGGATATAGGATACACTTCCCCTTGAGAACTTTGACAACACTGACTAGGTAAGTAGGTACAGTCAGTGACCTCCTTAACCCGACCTATCCCATCTTCTTTATTGTAAGGGGGGGGGGTCAGGTAATGCCGGGCACTGAACGTACTAGGGAATCATTAAGAAAAAAGAAAAACTCTTGAGGTAAAAAGATTAAGAAGACACGATTAAATATTCAGAATGTATTCATCAACAAACCTAAATAACCTATTATTAGGTAACTACTATACAAAAGGTCACTGCATAATTAGTTCATTAACTAAAATATCAAGTGACCTTTTAGTTTAGCTTAAAGAGCTGAAACTACATCGGAATCCCTTCATTATGGGGTCTATTCTAACAGAGGAAATGTGGAGCGCTCGATAAAATACTTGGATATCAAGTTGAGACCACAAACTGTAAACAAATCGGTAGGATTTTGCAAAATCGTCATCTTATTCAACTGAAAATGAATGAAAGAAACGATTTTTTTATATTCTGCACAAACAAAACGCACATTACCCAAAAGTAGCCAAAAGTACCGTATCAAAGATGCCCACTGCTGGGCATAAGTAGACATGCCCAAGAAACTTTGTTCTCTCCAACTTCGTCTTTGTCTCACAGCTCTTTCGACGCAAATCGCACGCGACACGAAGGCAGCGCGTATTGTGCCTGTTTGAAGGAGCCTTCATTCTCTGCCCACACCGATGTGAGACTTATTAGGCTCCGTCCGGTCTGTATCCGTCGCCTGCCCGATGATCGTTGTCGGGAATATGTATATATGCTAGCTGCGCGGTAAACTCTGATTGCGCGATGCAGGATTTGTGTGGCGTCAGTGTGATGTGTTGTTCGCATGTGGCGGTGTAGATGCCGCCACATATTTAATACCTTCGCCGCAGATCTACTTGGTCTACATAGTAGTGTGTTTTTATTTTATATATTTATCGCCGTTTTAAGAATAGTCACGTCGCATAGCCCGGTGCTAGTATAGCCGGTGCCGTCACGCGAGCCGCGCGTTAGCAGCATCTATCCATGTCAACCATATCTGATGGGTCTACCTACTTTTTAACGGGTTTTCGTTGGGTTTTATCGTTGAAGCCATGGGGGCTGTCATTTTGGAGCTATTTTTAGAGTTTTATATTTTGAAATTACTTGTAGGTTGAAATTAAGTACCTAAGTTAGGTTCGTACGAGAGACACGAGCAAAAATACTTTACACCTCCCAAGATTCAAAAATCGTCGTTAAAATCGGTATCCAATCCAGGAAACGTCCGGCGCACCCTGGACACCTAGCACTCGGTAATGCAGAGTCTAGGTGACTAATCTTTTCACCGCAATGTCACGAACCGGTATTTCTCAAGATCCACCCCAAACGGCTCTTTTTAGAGCTAAACCCCGGGATTTAACCGCCAACTGTACATAAGCAAGTGTCGTGCCATTGACACGAATAAGAAGACTACGTAGGTATTTATCTGAATAGAAAAAAGTTAGTTTTATTTTTTATTTATTTTTTCTTATCTCATCCTGGCTATCAGACTATTATCTACAGCTGTTGAATACTCTTGAGGTCTTAAATTAACATTACAGTATCTACCAAAAACCGTGAAAATATCTATTTCTTTTGACAACTTAGCTTCATTCATAAGATAACAAGCAACTATCAGCTTCATAGCTCACTACCAAAGTCTACAAAGAAAAGTTTATTTCGCGCCCACATTAATACACTAACTGTAGAAAACATTCATTTTAATTTAAGTGCTCTTACATTCAACTAATTAGGTGCCGCACTTAACGAAAACAAACAAAGAAAAATGGCAGTTGAAAAATAAAGATCTACACAAAAGAAATTCTGTCATTCATCTTTTCTTTGCAAGGTAAGTAACATAATACCTAGATGGCTGTTTTTATTTTCTTCATTATGAAACTCACCGAAGATAAAAAGTGACACAATTATTAATTAAAAAGTACTAAGACCGAAGATTGTAAATAGTGAGTGCATCTTGTAATGAGTTTTTTGTCGAGTTGAGGGCAATTTTACCGACTGGCGCCATCTATTGTTTTTTTCAAGAACTACAACTTTTTGTTTCAATATATCTGTACTAGGTAGCGCCACCTAGTACAATAAGTACAAATTTTTAATTTTTTTCATAATGTAGTTATAATATACCGAAATCTACGTTTGATTAAAATTAAAAAAAAAAATATGTATAAATAAAATCCTTTTTACAACTCAAACTTCATTCTGCGGAAAAACTGAACGCATCCATATACATTAAATTCCCTGTTTCACAAAATGTCAATTTAGTGTTACCAATAACAAAAAATTTGCCTCGAACTCGGGAACTTTTTCCACCTAATTTATAATTTTAATGGAAGCATTGTGCATTTTTTTCCAATATTATTCCTGGATATAATAAAAAGATGTGGACTTTGCAATTGTTTTACCGATAACCTTTACGGTTAATTCCTAATACTGGAAAGCCTCGACCAACACATGAGGCTCTCATTGCCCGGCTGGGTCATGAGCTTTATTCAGAAAGCCACTCCGGGACACAGCAACCATATTGAGGAGATTCCTGACGCCGATGGGCTTTTTAGGGTTGCATTCTTACGCAAAATTGAATTGATGCAAAATTAAAAAGCTGAAAAGACAAGAAAAAATATGAAAATTTACTAACCCCCCGCTATCTGCGAAACTACTCAAACTAATATGTATTTAAAAAACAAATGGAATAGTTCTTTACATGAAGAAAAAAGAACAGAACTTATTTGCAGGAAACCTAGGTATGAGAAGTCTATGTTTTCAATCATCTTGAAGATAGTCAAGTGCAGGGGGCACTTGACTATCTTCATAGCGACCGCCGCGTCAGTCATATCAATGATACGGGGCCAACAAGCTACAGATATAATTTAACCTGAACAAAAAGAAAACTTAATCAGAATGTCCATTCAATTAGAATTAGGGAACTTTTATTTTAACAGGATGACAACCCCATATTTAGTACCGTACGAAACTTCGCGACGTCGAAACCGCTTTTACGTCCGCGCTAATAAAACTCGTTGAAAATGCATACATCAAAATGGTAGAATCGCTACAAATGTTTTTATTTCTATTTAAATCTAAATACAGACGAAAATGTTCATGGTTCTCGCCATTCCTGTGTTCAGTGCTCATAGTGTTATTGTTCTGTGATGGTGTTCTGTCCAAGTGTGAAGATCATACTTGTGTGAACGGTGTGTGTAAAAATGATATGTGCGTGTGTTACGAGGGGTGGCAGGGTCCGGAATGTCAGTTCTGCGGCGGCAAAGTCAAGTAAGGCTCCATACTGCCCATAAAGTGGCTGTGATACTTTTCGGTCTCTTTGGTTCAGTGACCTCTTTTTGAGGCGCGCCTTACTGGTTGTTAAGTAGAATTTGCAAGAGAAAGCCCGCGAGGATTATCCAATTATATACTTTGGCTTCTTTCCTCCATCCCGAGCGGTGTTCTGAAGGTCGAAGGCGTCGTTACGACATGGAAAAATATATTGTTATCGACTTTGTTTTCATTGACCAACAATAATCCGAATAACCTTTATAATGTTGCATTACTCTTGCAAAAGGACATTCAGGGGCGAATTTGTGTAGAAAACATGCATTAGTCTCTGCAATCTGAGATCTCAGCCTAGTATAAAACAATGTATCTTAACTGTCATCAAACTAACAATCACAAAATAAATTATATCACTTATTTACTTAGTTTTTCTTCGTTGTTAGATCAGCTGTTATGCTTTTATTTTTTTAGGTTATCAGATATTCTTGCTGTCTTGTCAAACGAGTAATCAGTGAGAGATTTTAATGTTTATTTGCCTCATTTTGTTAAACCCTTACATGAATACTAGTTAGTGGAGACAGCTAAGATTCCTATAATACGCACCTAGCTGTTGACTATTTATGTTTAATGACTTGTTTTGTAGGTAGTGCTGTAACATTAATAAACATTACTTACAGTATTTTTTTAGCATGTTTTTGTTTACGCTTTGCAGTTTTAGTTCAAAGTAGGCCACCATTATACTTTAGGCCACAGTTGCTTTGTATCATCATCCACCCAGCCTTTTCCAACTGTCTTGGGACACTGTGAAGGGACATCGACGTACAACCTTAGACCATGGACTCAGTACACGATTCTGAACTTTCCTGCATTGAAATTTTTCGACGGTTATAAAAAGTGCAACACCTACGCGGTGAAAATGTATGGCAGAGCAAATTTTTTTTTAAATAACTGACCAACCAAAAAATTTCAATGCAAGTGGGTTCAGAATCATGTACTGAGTCCATGGTAACTGGTTGTGCGTTGATGTCCCTTCCACCCTGTATATTTCTAGAAACTATATCAATAATTTTGTCTTCTGTTCTATAGTGGCCATGCTAGTATGCAGAAGCACCTGAATACCAGTATTTTAAACGGAATAACTGTCCATCTGACATCTACAACTCAGTTACTGGGTCACATGTAGGTTTGCCAACCCGACTTTATATATTTACCTAGAAGCCTACATACTATACTAAAAGCCTAAATACTAAATATTGTAGACGAAACTACAATATTTATGTTTAAATTTAAAATGGCGGGATGATCGTAATAGGGGTCAGTATTAACCTCAATGGTATGTTGTTAAAAAAAAATGTTTTGAGTGTATTAATTAATACTTTTGAGATACAAAAAAAAGCATGTGTAAATAAAGTCTCGAAGTAGCAAAAAGGTTATGCGTTTAAAAAATAAAACATTTTTGGAATATCTCTACCATATTTTTTTTTTCATTTTTTCGCAATCTACTATATTTTTTGCACACAACGCTTGGTTTCTATACTCTTGTTGAGATTACTACTAGTACTAGTACTTAAATGATTCTACCATTACCATAGTTACAGACAAGACTACCTAACCAATTCAATCACTAAATTTATTTATTAGTGAATTTATTAGTGATCATACGGTGGTCAGAATTTAAATTCCAAGACAGCTGGCGAGCCATCTAGTAAATAAAACTTGCCTGCAGTTATGATAGTTATCTAGCTCTTAAAATTAAACAAAACTTTACACTACTCAAATTTTTAATAATTAAAAAAAGAAAACTTCACTGATACCTTGGAAGAGGTTTTTATGCAACAACTTATCAATATTTGGCGACAAATCTGAGGTTGATAATAAAATCAAGTATGAAAATGTTTTATTGTTGGCTTGAGAAAATTGAGAATGGTTTCTTAAGAAGCAAATTATTTTTGCCTGGTTGGAATTTCTGGAATCTGTTCTCAAAAGACTATCGCTAGCTGCAGCAGGCTTTTGGCAGGTCAATTCAACTCACTTCATTTGGTGGCCCCCGGGCTGGGGCATCCTTGTTTTAAGGTATAGAGGCTGTCTCCGTATGTGTTCTTGTCTTATATCCAGCTCTAGCTGACCCGACAAACTTCGTACTGCCTCAGAAAACTATTTTTATCCCATGTTTCATAGTTATTCTGCTATTCAGGGCGGAGACATATCCAAGAATAAAAAGCAGTTGAGCCGTTCTGAAGTTATAATGATGTAACTAACCCGACTTTGTTCTATTAATATAGATTGTGTCAGATAATTTATATTTGTAAAAACATCTTTATCATCCTCCTGGACCTATCCCAATTAATTCAGGGTAGGCAGAAACTGTAGAATGTCACCTGCTATAATCTTTACATATACTCCTTTTGCTTCATGTACATTACATTTAGTCATATATATTTATATAAGCATGCTGGTTGGTGCAGTACATACATTTCATATAATCCATACATTTCTTTCAGCTGCCATCTCAGAGTGCAGTTCCTTCCTAGCCATATTTTCATTCATAAGATTATTCATCTTTACTTTGGTCTACCTCTTTTTATTCAGAAGTGTTCACAAGTCACAATAACACACAAACATAACATCATACCTGGTTTTCCCAGAAGGGTTAGGCAGAGGTCTGCCTACGTTACACCCACTTTTCCGCCAGTTATGTTTAAGTTCCATGTAGTAGGGGGCGATCCTATTGGGCACAAATCCAGACTCCTGGCTGGTACTGATTTCCCATTAGAGTACTCAGAAACTTCTGATGAAAAAACCCAATAATACTTTGCCTGTCCGGGGAAACAAACTCAGGACCGCATGCTTAGCAATAAGGCTTGAGAACACTAGACTAACGAAGTGGTCAAGTCAAGGTGTATTGTTCTTATTATATTAAAATACTTGCAATGTTTGTAATGATGACAATCTTTAATAAATTAATCATTAAAAAACATTGCTCCTCATTCACGTTTATCTAAATCAGCAGGAAATGTTACACAAACTTATTTTTTTTTTTTTCATATTTTCTTCTGCAATCAGTCCCTGGACTATGAGTAGATTCGTTGTTGGTGCGTTTGATAGTGTAGAGTTGTTTCTCCAGCGAGATTTCCCTCTTTATATTATGTGGCAGCATGTCCTAGTTGGCATTGGCAAGGTCCATCACAGCCAACCTTTTCAGCCGCCTTTTATAATCCGGCTTTGTAAGCGCTTTCGCCAGAGGGTTTGGATGATTCTGAAGGCGTGCTTTGTAGCGTTCTGCACAGTTTTTCGCTTCCTGATGCACTGTGTTTTTGTTAAGGTATTCATGAACCTCGCAGTTTCTTGTAAACCATGGTGCATTTGTGATGTTTTTAAGGATGACATTTTGAAATCTTTGGAGCATGTTGATATTAGAGACACTTGCAGTTCCCCATAGTTGGATGCCATAAGTCCAAATTGGCTTTAAGATGGTGTTGTACACCAGTAGCTTATTGTCTATCGACAGGACAGAGTTTCTTCCAAGGAGCCAGTATAGGTTCCTGTGTTTAATATTGAGCTGATATCTCTTGGTTTGGATATGTGTCCGCCATTTAAGCCTGCGGTCAAGATGCATGCCCAGGTACTTCACAGTCATAATGTGGATGTTCGCGATCGCCTAGTCTTACAGGCGGACACATACCCTGTCTCAGGCTGAAGGTAACCTGGGCTGACTTAGATGCACTTGCTTTGATTCGACAGTTCTTTAGCCATTTGTTTATGTTGTCTAGATTGTTCTGAAGTATTTTAGATGCCATTTCGGGGTCTTTGTGACTTGCCAAAACGGCTGCGTCATCTGCGTAAGTTGCTGACGTGGTATCCGGAGTATGTGGCAGATCTGCTGTATATATGGTGTACATCACCGGTCCCAATACAGAGCCCTGGGGTACTCCTGCAGTTATTTTGAAGAAAGATGAGGTAACGTCTTTTTCCTTAACTTGGAAAGTTTCGGAGAGGTAAGATTCAAGCAATTCGTAGTCTGTATGGGGTAAAGATGTATTGATCTTACAGAGTAACCCGCGGTGCCATACCCTATCGAAGGCCTGCTGAATATCCAAAAATGCAGCCGAGCAATACTCCTTATCTTCCAAAGACTTTCTTATTTTGTCGTAGATCCTGTGGACTCGTTCAGTCGTAGAGTGTTTCTGCCGAAAGCCAAATTGATGGTCAGGTATTATAGAACTATGACGTAATTGTGGTAACATTCTGTTCAGCAAAAGTTTTTCGAATAGTTTTAGATATTACAGGCAGTAAGCTAATGGGTCTATATGAGGTTACCTCATGCTCTGGTTTGCCTTCTTTATGAATCATCACTATTTGGGAGACTTTCCATAGTACTGGAAAATGTTTTGTTCTGATTATACCATTATAGATTGCCGCTAGGAATACAATTCCTTTCTTTGGTAGTTGTTTCAGGACTTCCTTAGAGATAAGATCGAAACCTGGTGCTTTTTTACTGTCTAGCTTTATTATCTCACGAAGTACTTCCTTGGGAGTTATATGTCGAATAGGAAGATCAAGTTGGTACGGCTGATTTAATATAGGCTTCAATATCAGAGTCGTCAGAACTAGGCTCTGTTTCGTTTGGTGTGAATACTTGCTCTAAGTGCGTTGCAAATGCATCTGCTTTCTGCTCGCTACTTTTCGCCCATCGTCCATCATCCAATTTAATTGGTGGTTTTGTACATTGTGGTCGGTTTATGCCACTAGTAACCTTCCAAAGTGAATAGTTTGTGGTTTTTGTGGCTGTCAGGGACTCTAATTTTGCTTTTAAGGTTACATTCTCAGCTTCGACAATAGCGTTTTTAAGGTCTACTATCGCTTTGTTCAGAGCAGCCTTGTCTTCCTGGCCCTGGACGTATGCCAAACTCGTCTCAAACGTCGCTTTTCCTTAATTTTAAATCTAATTTGCTCGGGGATAGTACAGTGTGAATTTGAGTTCAAGATTTCTCGAGTTGATTGCCAGCACGCAGTCTGTATTGTGTTTGTCAGGTATTTGGCTGCGGATTCAATTTCATCTTTTGTTTTAGTGCTCATTTTCAAATCTAGTTTCTCTTTTATTACTTAGTTCTCTAAAAGAGTCCCAGTCAGTTAACTTGTACAATTTCAGGTTGGTTTCATAATGGAGAATAGTGGTACTTACAGCTAGTAGTACCGGAACGTGGTTCGAGGAGCCATCTAGGCAGGAGTCTACCTTGAAATACAAACTAGAGAGTCCTCCTGTTATAAAAAAGTCTATTATGTCTGGAAGCCTATTCGGATCACTTGGCCAATGTGTTGGTTCGGCTGTAGACAAGGTACGAAGAGTGTTTATCAACGCACAGTTTGAGCTCTCTTCCTCTTGTGGTAACCAATCTTGAACCCCAAAATGTGTGCTTAGCATTCCAGTCGCCTCTATTTTTTTTTGATCTTGTGCTTTAGTGGGCAGTAAATTAACGATACGTTGTATCCTCCATTTTTGTCCTCAATGCTCAATGTTGTCGCCTGGATATGCTCTGTTCGATAGCTGGCATGCTGGTGATGTTTCACTGAAGACTTAATGACAACAGCAATACCTCCAAGAGCAGTGCCGTCAGGATGGTCAGTTGAATAGATGTTATATCCAGTTATGGTGACTGCACTGCTGCAATAGTATGTCGATGTTGTGGCATTTCAGGAGCAATTCCACTTCGGATTTGTTGGGCGCAAGGTCGTTAATGTTCCACGTCCCTATACGTAGGTTAGTCATCAACAAAATTTTTCGATAAGCTTTGTTATAAGTCCCATAAGTGTGCTTATTTGTTGTACTAGCATGTCAATTTTTTCTGAGTTTTTTATAAGTAGTTCCTGGACTAATTGAGTTGGCTCCACGTTTGATTGACGGGTTTCATTCTTTAAAACTTCTTTGTAAGTCTTTTTGTTGTCTGTTAAATTCCTGATATTATTGGCATGTAACTTGCTTGTATTTCCATTCCTTGAGAAGTAATCCTTTATCGTTTTCTGATTATTTTCTTGGCACAGTTGCTTTGTTGGTGCTTCCTGCCTAGTGTGCTGTTTTCGAGCTAGAATTTCTCTGTACACTTCACATCCTTTATAATTGGCCGGATGACTTCCCAGGCAGAGTGCACATTTTGCTGGGGTATTTCGGTCTACTTTCGGGCAATCAGTTGTTTTGTGGCTTTCAGCACATTTGACGCATCTAAATGCCGATATTGTTGGCATCTTTGGCACTGGATAATAACCTTTGATTTTCGGGGGTCTTCTATTTTAACATGTTGGTGGTATATATATAATTTCATTAACTGCTTTATTATTTGGCCCAGATTCAATATTAATAAAGAATGTCGAAGTAGGTTTCTTCTCGGGCCCTCTGGCATTGACAATTTCACCTCTCACTTTATTACCTGTAGCTTCTATTTCCTCAACGATTGCGCTATGAGGGGTCGTACAGTGGAGAGTTTTAACGACAATTCTATAGCTTTTGGTGTTCCTTGGGATAAAGGTGTGGCCAATAAGACCTTTTGCTCTTATTACCCCTATGACTTTCTTGTATTGTTCTGGGCAACTTACGAGGATACGAAGAAGATTTTTATTTACAATTTTAAGCATACAATTGCTTTTGTCCGTCACTGTCAGTAGAAGTGTCGTGATTTCATTTACATCTTCAATGCCATACAGAACAACTGGAGGTGGTTTTGACAGCTTAGGTTTGGACACAATAGCATATTTACATCTTCAATGCCATACAGAACAACTGGAGGTGGTTTTGACAGCTTAGGTTTGGACACAATAGCATAACCCTCTTCTGTGTCTAGTGGTTGATCGCTGAACCTATTTGCAGTTGGGGTGATCACACCAGGTGGTGAATTCGTAATTCGCTTGCGCTTAGGCCGAGGCACTCGCTGCCAGGAAGGTGGCAATGGCATAGGATCATGGGCGGTCGACATTTGGCTTAAATGGCCTGGTTGTAGTTCATTGGCAGGTTTTGGGGCATTGTTCGCTAACATGGACAGAGATGACGATCTGGGTCTGTTGAACAGACCCGGATGAAATATTTGCTGAGTAAGGACTTTATTGGGTGCGTTCGAACTCATGATCGTAGTTGTTATTGAATAATTATGGCAACACAACTTTTCCGAAATGAAGTAGCTGACACTGCGGCCCGTTCAGACCATGATGAGGATTATTTTCACATTTATATTAATAGAGGGCTGAGTTTACCAATGTTAGATAACTCTTTTATCCATGGAATAAAATTGACACCTGACAGTGTTAAGTAGTATGGAAAAACTCAAAAATTCAAAAAATATTCTTAAGATAAAACTTATTCTAACTATAAAAGTTTGGTGAAATTCGCCCCATGTAGTATAAGTACAGTTTTCTACAATAAAGCACTACTGATGTAAATATGGTGCTGTTCCACAAACAATGGGGCACTTAACATCGTTTCCAGCGTGTCCTGTTATCTGCACGCTGCAGGAGTGGATGGACGCTGCTGAAGATGCCAAGCTCGTAGACAAATTCTAGGCTGACTGTTACTTATAGATTGCCATTGCCACGCTATGAAAAAGAAGCACTACTTGCTTATAGAAAAAGCCACACTAAATACCTTAGATTTTATCAAGCGAAATTATTGTCTACTACGAGTCAGATAGTAACGGCACGGCACTTCATGTAGTTTAAAAAATATGATTGACGTGTAAAAGTGTATGTTCAAACATACTTACGAGGGCGGCACTGAAAATTTCGGGAATCAAGGAAGTGACACAACATTACTATTTAAAAATGTATTTATTGCTTTTCGAAGTATTCTCCGCGAAATTTGACACATTTTTCCATACGATGGAACCAGTCGTTGAAGCCACCATTCCATTCGGATGTTGGGGTCTCCAAAATGGCCGTTTTGTAGGCGTCCACAGCTTCTTCAAACTCAAACTCAAATCATTTATTTCAATTAAACAATTTACAGGCACTTTTAAATTGTCAAGGAATCGGTCAGTCAGAAATATGAAGCTAGTTGCCCATTCCAAAGCGCAGTAGGTCACTATGGAGAAGAACGGGCAAGAAACTCCATGGACACTTTTTTAAATAATATTGTTACAAATATATTACTTCGTTATAAGTTACACAACAATAAGTTACATCGATTATTGTTGTCACTATAAGTGAGAACGATGTACAAAAACCGTACACGTTAAAGGCGTCCAGAGTGCAGCAAAACATAATTAAAAACAATCCAGCAAATTAGTTATTAAAATATGCCCTGGCAGCTAAGAGATGACCAGTCCCAACTGACGGCGCCCGTTCACGAACATGACGCATGGATCAGCACCATTCAGCTAAACCATTTTGAAGGGAGCTAAATGATCCGACACACGCGCCACCGTCAGCGTGACATTTGAGTGAGCATGACATACTATCAGCCGCCAAGGCACATTCAAGTCAATCTATGACATTACCCGGTAAATGGTAGCTCTATAGTACAAAGTACTCACATCTGTGCAGTGCATCTATATAATAAAAAGGAGATTGAGTTTATATAATGCAAATATATTCTTACAATCTTCAGCAGCTTCAAGTGTTTCAAATGTCAATTAATTAGTTGTGGTGTGGAGCAGGCCAGCATTAAGCCAGGCATTTTTATCAGTTATGTAATCCACTAACCATAATACGCCTGCTTGCATAGTGTGCGTTTGACAAAGGATTTGAATTTTGTCTCATTCAGTTGAAGATTGTGGGGAGGTATTTTATTATAACATTTTAGACAGTACCCCATGAAAGATGAGTCTACTTTAGCCAGTCTGTAACCTGGTTGAACTAATAGGTCCCGATTTCTGGTACTATATATTAACACGGAAACTTTTAATAAGTATGTTGCTTCTTACTCAAAAATGTTTAAGAACACTTGTAAGGCTGCTAAAGCCTTATACATTAGCAACAAGGTAAAATCAGCAGACAATAAAATAAAGACGGTTTGGAAAATTATCAATAATGAAACGAACAGGATCAAAAAGCAAAATTCTGATTACACACTGGAGACGTCACGTGGTCTCATTTGCGATAACAAAAAAGTTGCTCAGGAATTTGTGAATTTCTTTACCAGTGTCCCACTAAAAACCACTGAAATCTTAAATTCTTCGCCCTCGCGTGCTTTTGATTTAATGAGGGCGAATGTTTCTGCCTGCCCGATTGAATTTAACTTTAAGCATATTAACCCCTTAACAGTAATAAAATCTTTTAAGCAAATAAAGATCAAATTGACCGAAGATCTTTGGGGAATGTCTATTAAAGTCTGTACCTCCATAATTGACACTATAGCACCTTACTTAGCCTTAATATTTAATTTGTGTGTGGATCAAGGAGTCTTCCCGGACCTAATGAAATACAGTAAGGTAATACCACTTTTCAAATCCGGGGACAGTAAAGACACTAATAATTATAGACCTGTGTCCGTGTTGCCGGTTTTCAGCAAGGTTTTTGAAAAGATAATACTTAATCAGATGCTCAATCATTTTAATACTAATAAAATCCTTCACGAGCAACAGTATGGTTTCACCAAAGGGCGTTGTACGACCGACGCTGGTGTTACCTTATTAAAACATATTTTTAACGCGTGGGAAGAGGCTCAAGACGCCATAGGAATCTTTTGTGACCTCTCCAAGGCATTTGATTGCGTCGATCACGAAACCCTGCTTTTGAAACTTGAGCATTACGGACTTGGAAAACTTGCGCTCAGTTTAATAAAATCTTATTTAAATGATAGACAACAGCAAGTTCAAATAAATGGTGTCAATTCACTTGGTTTAAAGGTAAAATTGGGTGTTCCACAAGGCTCGATATTGGGTCCTTTCCTCTTTTTAGTATATATTAATGACCTACTCCATTTATTAATAAATCAACCACAAATGGTGTTATTTGCTGACGATACTTCCTTAATTTTTAAGGTAGATAGACGTGCTTCAAATTTTGACGACGTAAATAACGCCCTACTGCTGGTCCAAAATTGGTTCACGGCTAATAATTTAGTACTAAATGGAAATAAAACTAAGTGTATAAGATTTTCTTTACCAAACGTCAAGAGTAGTGATTGTGAGATAGTATTGAATCAAGAGAAGCTAGAATTCGTCGATAAAACGGTTTTCTTGGGGATCACGCTCGACTCAAGGCTACAATGGGGTCCTCATTTAACATCTCTAGCAGGACGGCTAAGTTCAGCAGCTTACGCTGTCAGAAAAATCCGTCAATTTACTGATGTAGATACCGCGAGGCTGGTCTATTTTAGTTACTTTCATAGTATCATGTCTTACGGTATTTTGCTTTGGGGACGGGCTGCAGACATCGAGTCTATTTTTATTCTGCAGAAAAGAGCCATCAGAGCCATATATAATCTCCGCAGGCGCGATTCTCTAAGGGAATTGTTTAAGGATATTAACATCATGACTGTACCTTGTCAATACATCTATGAAAACATCATGTACGTAAGAAAAAATTTACATCTTTACAGTAAAAGAGGTGAAAGACATAATTATAGTACTAGAAATCGGGACCTATTAATTCAACCAGGTTTCAGACTGGCTAAAGTAGACTCATCTTTCATGGGGTACTGTCTAAAATGTCATAATAAAATACCTCCCCACATACTTCAACTGAATGAGACAAAATTCAAATCCTTTGTCAAACGCACACTATTCAGGCAGGCATATTATAGGTTGGAGGACTACTTATCTGATAAAAATGCCTGGCTTAATGCCGGTCCTGCTCCACACCACAACTAATTAATTGACATTCGAATCACTGTTGAAGCTGCTGAAGATAGTAAGAATTTATTTGCATTATATAAACTCAATCTCCTTTTTATTATATAGATGCATTGCACGGATGTGAGTACTTTGTACTATAGAGCTACCATTTACCGGGTAATGTCATAGATTGACTTGAATGTGCCTTGGCGGCTGATAGTATGTCATGCTCACTCAAATGTCTCGCTGACGGTGGCGCGTGTGTCGGATCATTTAGCTCCCTTCAAAATGGTTGAGCTGAATGGTGCTGATCCATGCGTCATGTTCGTGAACGGGCGCCGTCAGTTGGGACTGGTCATCTCTTAGCTGCCAGGGCTTATTTTAATAATTAATTAGCTGGATTGTTTTTAATTATGTTTTGATGCATTCTGGACGCTTTTAACGTGTACGGTTTTTTGTACATCGTTCTCACTTATAGTGAACAACATTAATCGATGTAACTAAGATATATGTAAAAACATTATTATTTAAAAGAGTGTCCATGGAGTTTCTTGCCCGTTCTTCTCCATAGGTACCTACTACGCTTTGGAATGGGCAACTAGCTTCATATTTCTGACTGACCGACTCCTTGACAATTCAAAAGTGCCTGTAAATGGTTTAATTGAAATAAATGATTTGAGTTTGAGTTTATAATTATGTCTTTCACCTCTTTTACTGTAAAGATGTAATTTTTTTCATTTTTCAAGTAATGAAAATCTCTGTCTACGCAATTTATTCTTTATTTTAGGGAAAGTATAGAAATCATTAGGGCTTAGGTCGGGGCTGTACGGCGGATGGTCTAATAATTCTATGTTTTCTTGCTCTAAAAACTCTTTTGTTCTGTGTGCGGTGTGAGAACTCACGTTCGCAGGATGATGCGGCGGTTGCAGTTCTCTTTACGGAGTTCAGAAGCGACCTGTGGCAAACAAATGCTAGCATACCATTCTGCATTAACCGTTCTTTGTCCCTCAAGAGGAATAGTCGTAACATGGCCGGTTTTGGAGACACACGTGGCCACTATTTTTTTTGCAACACTCCGTGAACGAACAATTTTTGTTGGCTTTAACTCATTTTTGAACACCCAAACTCGTGACTGGTTTTTTGTTTCGGGTTCGTACGCGTATATCCAGGATTCGTCACCTGATACTATGTTGTATACAGCATTTGAGGATCCTGCGTGGAATCTTTCGAGAGTTCTGATGCACCAAGTAACGCGAGCCGCTTTTTGATCTTCACAGAGCGAATGCGGTATCCATCGGGAAAAAAACCTTTTTACACCTAATTGTTCATGCAAGATTATTTGTATTTGACTCATGCCAATGTCTAAAGTTGCCTGAATTTCGCGGTACGTCACATGTCGATCTTCCTCAATCAGCTTACGCACAGCATCAACGTTTTCTTGGGTGACTGAAGTTTTTGGACGACCTTGACGGGGATCATCACTGAGCTTGACACGTCCACGTTGAAATTCAGCATACCAGCGATAAATTGTGGTTTTGGATGGGGCTTCATCACCAAATGCAGAAATCATCCGGTCAAAACACTGCTTTTGTGTTAAACCACTTCGAAAGTCATAATAAATCATCGCTCTTGAATTTTCTCGAGTCAATTCCATTTTCTCAACGAGTAAACAAGTTTGACAAAACCTTGTGACAAGACCGATAATCTTTTTTAAAATAAATAAATGATATTCGATTTTTAAAACCAAGGAGTTTTCAATTAAAAATGTTTTTAATATGACAGGAACCGTGGAAATATTCCATTCCCGATACTTTTAGTGCAGCCCTCGTACAGAAATAAAATCATTTATAATGGTAAATGCAATGAAAAGCCCATTTTCCAATTTGCAACATAGGTACAAGGAAGAATCTTGATCTTGACTATCATAAGAACAATATTAATGACATCAGATTTCCTTGAGACTCGCCTTTTATGCCATAAAGAAGCAATTAATGACTCTTACAAATGCCAGTTGTATTATAAATATTGCTATGTAAATTTTTCTCTACGAACTTTGTTTCAAAACAACGTTCTTCATTGCAGATGGCGGTAGGAGTAGACATGTAGAAAACGTCACTTAACGAAAAAGCCTTATGCCCCCTCCATGCGACTTTTTTATTATGTGTTATGTTTGCAAGAGAGCGTGAGAGATCGTTTTCATGGATTTTGAGGTTGCTGAGGTTATTGAGGTTCAAATGAAAAAAAAAAACATAATGGCGGCTCTGATTTTTTGTTGTTGTAAGTAGATGATATCCGCTGTGCATTGTAGAGCATAGTGCATTACTACGGTTAGGTAGGTAAAAAAACCTTTTGCCGTCAATAAGCACAATAAAATGCAAACATACCTATTAGATTTGGTAGGCTTTTCGAGTATCTTCAAGCGATGGATTCTTCACGTGACCAGAGGGCTGGTCTATTTTTTGGCCAAAGATTCATCATTGCCATACAATGTAATCCTGCCAGCATTTTGGGCACTTTTTGACGCCCTATGATTCTTTCTCCTCCATTTTATATTTGTAGGTACATATTATAATTGTAAGACTCTGCTTATATTTATTACTAGCTGTTGTGACTTCGTCACTGATCCAGGTCATGCCTATGTCTTTCTTCAGGTCATGGTATACCCATGTGCCATGTTTCATCCAAATCTGTTCAGACGTATTAGCGTGAAAGCGTTACAAATGAACATAACAAAACAATCACTTATGGCCAATTCCTATAATTTACGAACCGTTATCGGTTAAAATTAACTCTTGTTGTATCATTACCAATAATGAAGCGAAGAACTCATAGCTTCGCATAGCAGACCCTCCCCCCCTCAGAATGATAATTTGGCAAAAAAAATGCTACCATTGGTAAGCAAAACGATTCGTTTTTGTTTATAGGGACCGAGCATAAATACCTACCTTACTTTTGGCTATGAGTACAGAATGTAGAGATGGGGTTCTACACTTTAAATTCCCGGGCATATACAAATTTGGGTAAATACCGGGTAAATTCTCAAATTTATGTTTAAAAGAACGTAGTTATTATAAACATAAAAAATAAAGGATGTCATTATCTTTTTATCAATCAGTCATTGAGTTAATCATGGTCGTTGGCCATTTTTTTGTTTTACAGTGTTAATTCCAGTAACAATCATATCTGTTCACACCATGTTTTGATTTCAGTAATTAATTCTGATAAAATGAATATAGCAGGGACACCAATATTGTTTTATTGTGCTGGAAATTTGACACCATCAGATATTATTTTACATAAAAAATGTCTGATAGTGGCAGACGAAAAGTGGGACAGCCTTTTTTGTGTACCAACATTGAATTTAGGGTTAATAAAAAATTAGTTTTTTATGTTACAGAAAATTAAGTTCAATAGTCGACATACGTACTCTTGACCTCTTGATTCATGGTCATTGATTTTAAATAATCATATATGTTACTGACAAAGTTTTATCCCAATATTCAATCAATCCTGAGTTGCCCATCACAGTTTGCGCCATAATAGGTATACGCATTTATTCTGGTTAAGAAAAAAAATACAGAAACAACCTCAGAGGTCAATGTTTCTTTTCAAATTGATACAATTGCATTGTGTCATATGATCGGTCGGATCATATATGATTATCATAAAGGAATGTCAGGTTTTTTTGTTGAGGAAAGCAAGCACACAGGTTTGAGCGAATGGCCATTTTCACATTGGACGAAAACGAAACATATACGATAAAGTCGGACTGGTAGTTTCATACAATTACTTACTTCTAATCGCTTTCACAGAGTCAACACAGGACCTAAACGCAAGTTTTATGTTGACTTAAAGTATATGATCCGCTGCAGTAAACTAAACCAGCAAAATATATGATATTCTTCAGGATATAATTATGCTTGTTAGATAAAGTATTGAAAACATAATACAAGATAGAATAAAATAGCGCAGTTACCTCAAAAAAAAAAAAAACATCTATTTGTGTTGTCCAATCAATTTTTTTTTTTTGTAAACAGATAATTGCTTCCTATATTTGCAATGAATTACCAGAGTTGTGTCATGACATACAGAGTGACCGCGTAGCCCTTGTCAGCCTCCTAACGGCCGATAAGCTAATATCGAGGTGAAGCAGATCGCGGAGGGAGTAGAATGGGCAGGCGCCGCCGGACGGTCGTGCGAGGACGTCACTTGCCCACCGCCGCACTGCATATTATTCTGTTTCAACAAGACGTTATTGTTTTAAATTATTTCAATATGACATCGCCGCCTTGATAGAACTAGTAGAAGCGCAACGCAACTATTCGAGAATGTTGTGGCATACTCCATGACAGTAAGCTGTTGGTTTTATTGTGCCACATACATGTCGATATCATTGTCGTCCGAGCTGACGATACGAAACAGCCTTGTCGGTGACCACCATAGAAACGAGTTCTGTGGAAGTAAGAACAGACAAAATGACGATTTCTTTTGTCTAAACCCGGCGGTGCTACACGTGGTGACAGTGTTCGCATGTGTTAGTTATCGAGCAGCTCATCTCAGGGATATATCAGAGTTGTAGGTCGTGAGTTCGAACCCAGGCAGGAATGTTACTTTGAGTATCTAATTAAAATTTCATCCATCACCACTGCTTTCAAAAACGGTGAAGGAAAACATCTTGGGGAAGCATAGGCCGATCGGACATTGAAATGTGAAAACGAATTAATTTTAATCTAAACTTGCTGTTTAGTGTCACATTGGTATAATAATAAATTCCATTTTTGTCACAATTAATCGCCTTCTCATGGCATTATTACAATGTCGGTTAGAGGACAATAATTTAAAGAATACTAACATAATGTTTATGCTTTGAGCTACAGCGAAATCTTGATATTGATTGGAACACCCACAAAGCAAACCAGTATTTTGAGAAGTTTACCTGTTTTTGAAAATTTAATCAATTCCGATCTAGATACCTTCTTAGTTTGAGGCAAAAAGTACAAAACCTATAGACATTTAAGACTTGTCTGCAGATTTATTTAAATAAGGCATCGAGAAACATTGTATTATTATCATCTTATTTATGTCTTTTAGTACTTTTAATAAGATGCAGCCTAAGTGGCCTGCGGTCAATTTTCAACTTTATTTCAATGTAAGCAAAGTTTATTAAATAGTATAACATTGACAGTGAACGATGCTGAGCACAATGTCCACAATTTTTTTTTAAATTCATAACCTTTGCCTGTACTTATTCAAAACTCATAGCATCTAGTTCAATTTAACCATTTACAGGCACTTTTGAATTGTCAATTAGTCGGTCATTCACAAAGATGAAGTAAGCTTAACTCATTCCAAAGCGTAGTGATTCCATCGTGAGCACGATGTAGAAAGACATGCAAGTTAAAAACGTCCAAAACGAAACAGGGTTGGAAAAAAATCATGATTTTTTGAGAAAACCTAATAAAACACGATTTAAAAATAAAACATGATGAATCACGATTTTTTTGATTTTTTTCTTTCATTATTTAATTTAACTATATTTTTGCTCAAAACTGAACGCGCGGACACACCGCGGGGATTTCCCTTTTGTCTGACATGTGAATGCAAACAGAATTCACACTGACAGATGAAGAAGAAGAAAGTGCGTTGGAGGAAACACGAAATAACTATGATGGTTTAGTTTTGCTACCATTGATAGTTGAACTTAAGTCAAAATCAAAACCATTCAGAAGTGTGACGTTCGCAGAAGAAATAGTTAAAAAAAAGTGACCACTAGAGGGATGGATGTTACAGAAAAATATATTTAATTTACCGAAGAGGAACAGTTTTTTTTTCCAGTGGTGAAGCAATTGTTTGGGGCTATAGCTTCTTCAGCTACTGTGTTAAGAGTATTAACATTTGGAATTGTTCAGAGGCCAATTAAGAATCGACTGGGAATTGAAAAGGCTGGAAAATAGTTTTTTAATTCAAATATTATAATTTCTCAGATTTCAACGACCCTAGTTTGTAAATTAATTATAATTTCTAAACCTGTTTTTATGTTGATTTCTTTGAAAGAAAGTGAAATTAAACATTTTTGATTAAATCATTGATTTTATCGAAAACATCATTTGATTTAAATCGTGTAATTTGATATAAATCAAAATGATTTATTCATGCCAACCCTGAAAGTAAACAAAATAATAATAATAAGAACCTAATTAAATAAGCCGTGATAGTTAACGGCGCGAATTTTTAGCAGTGTAGCTTTAACGCACAGCTTAGCGCGGAGAGTTGAAAATTCAACAGTGTGTCTTTTCGACGCGCTGTTGATGCGACGCGATGCACTCTATTGGATTCTCAATGCTCAGTTCAACACCGAGAGTTGAAAAACCAGTGCGCGAAAACATCCCGTCGCGATTTTATTACGTCCGTCCGTGGGAAAGTGGGCTTAAGAGATGACCAGTCCCAATTCTCCGAAAGGGTGGGTACAGTAGCCGGCACGTAACTTGGCAAGGTTTTGGCGTAGTCGGAGAAGTTCACGCATGTGCACTTAGTGCAACATTTTTTTTTTCACTTACGTATATGTATTGCTTGTCATTATTTTATGGTTTATAACATATACAATTTTTTTTATCTGTTTTGAAGAGACTTAAAGAAAGGCAAAAACAATCTAACGACTCTTGCCAAGTCACGTGCCGACGATTATACCTAGGCAGAAAGCAGAGAGCAAATAGAACCCACCCACATATTACTTTTAACATACTTAATTATAGTAAATTTTTTAACCTAATTTGAACTACATAAAAACTTGTTTCTTTTCAGTTTAACCTCCACAACGGGCTTCATAACAGACGGTCCTGGGAACTACAGCGTCAGTACACAATGTTCCTGGCTACTAACGCCGCCTCGACTCGGGCCCACGCTCACGCCTCCGCCTTTGCGCGTGCGCCTCGAGAGTTTCGCCACAGAGTGTGGATGGGATCATCTGTATGTTTATGACGGTGACAGTGTGAGGGCGGAGAAGCTGCTCGCTGTGTTCAGGTGAGGTGGTTGGAATGTAGGCTTTAAGTTTAAGATTAGATAGAGCTTAAATTGGTGAGCGTTGATTGTGTGAGTTTGTAATGAGTTTTGTCGAAGGAAGAATAAACAAAATGACACATTTGTGATTTTGTCTATTCTTTTGACGAAACGTGGTCATGATACGCGTGATGCCGGCTCGAGACACACCTTAGACCACGGAAGCGCCTCGGCAGCCGCTACACTTTGGGAAGAGTGTCACTCGAGACTGCGCGCCCCTGGGCATGGTATGGTTTAAGAAGACGCTGTCTCGCTCGTACAAAATGGCTCGACTCGGAGCGATAAAACTCGCAGGGCTCTTCCGGCCTACCTACCAGCGGCACTCTAAAGTCTCGTGCACAATGGCGCGACGCCACAGCGCGACACAAAGGCACCGCGTGTAGCGCGACAGCGGTGCCTTTGAACTGCGCTGTGGCATTGCCCCTGTTTGCGGGAGCCCTAATTGTGTAACTCACTATCAATCACAATTTGAATCATTTCGAGGATGTTACTAATCCATTGCTTCATATGTTTGAAAAGTTGTCTGCTCAACAACGTAAATAACGCAATGAATGCTGTTGAGCTGTCAAAATGAAACCCATTACTGATAATGTGTTACGCAATTACCCTCCGGTCCATGTATAACCGCCGACATTGGCGGATGATCACTTTTCACCCTTATTTCTGTAGTAATAAGGTTAAAAACTAGTCCACCACCAGTGTTCGCGACGTTACATCAAATCATGTTCTGGAACCATGAGGGAGGAGAGGCTCTTGTCTACTGTCTCACAGTTTCTTAATTTATTGGGCTTTAAAAATAAGGCTGACTGTAAAACTGATAACGCTATTCGGACTTCAGGCTAGTCGCAAAGTAAATGAATTCACTAAACACAAAACAGTTTACTTTTCGTATAGACATTTTAAGGCCAATGGAAGCTAAAACGTACACGTTTGTAACAAAATGAATCAACAGCTGTGTCGGAGTTCAGTATGAACTTATTGAATTGATTGTTAACTTGATGGTATTTTAGCTACCCAACGAATGGCTTGCTGTTTGCACTGACTCATTCAATTAAAATACATCATTACGCTTCTATCTCGCTAAAGGGTAAGTAGATGTATACAGTGTACATCTACAATTCACCTATCTATACCAATATTTTATATATTACGTTTATTTCGGATCATACATCAATTAACACACAATCCATATAGTATTAGTAACAACGACTTAACAACTATATTAGTAGAACTTACACACTAACCTAACAACAACTAATATCTACGTGGCTCAACACAAGTTGTCACGTGCCTCTGCACCCAGCGCCTAGGCTGTCCACCTTGTCAAACAATATTTTAGGATGCTGTTGGAGCTTCCGCGCAACCTATTTATGATTGACGCCGCCCTTTTTTCTCATTATGGCATGGAAATCATCAACACAGGCTTCCGCAAACATCTGCGAAGCGCTGCAGAAGCGCGGAAAACCCATCGACATCCTAAATTCATTGTTATACTGAACGTGTAGGGCGTTGTAGGCCCTCTGCGTATACTTCACCCACAAGCTGCACGTGTAGAAGGTTTGGCAGTAGGCTTTAAAAAGATACACCTTCGCATCCCCACTACAGCGTGCAAACCTACGGGCTACCATATTGCACCGAACCGCCATCGCCCTACGCGCCCTGTCCAAATCTGCATCATCAGATAAGTCCTCCGTGAGCACATGTCCTAGGTACTTCACCTGAGCAACACGTTGCACTGATGTTCCACTTATAGTCACTGGTGGACCGTTATCTAACGATGCATGTTTGCTCTTGAAAATCACCATTTGCGATTTCTTGACGTTGTATGTAAGCCCATGTGTCGCAGCTTAGGATTCACATACAACAAGCAATTTTCGGAGTGCATTGATTGATGGGCTCAGCAGCACCATATCATCTGCATAGCTCAAATTATTAACCATGACACCATCTATTGAACAGCCGATATTGGTTCTGCTGAGCTCATTAATCAGGTCATTTACGTACAGGTTAAACAAAACAGGCCTTGTCAACCCACCCTGTCTCACTCCACACTCCAACAAGTACGGCTCGGAATACACATCATTCCACCTGACATGATTTGTTTGCGACCCGTACCAGAATTTCAACAAGTTAACTAGCTCTGTAGGCAAATTCAAACTATGAAGTTTAGACCATAGCTTCTCATAGGATACGAGGTCAAAAGCCTTGGAAAGGTCAAGAGCGGCAGCATAAACTGGCGTCTTTCTGTCCATATAATAGCTTACAGTCTGCTTGAGCGCCAGGATAGCACTTTCTGTCGAAAGTTAGCTTCTGAAGCCAAACTGCGCATCACTCAATGTCAAGTAGCTATTTATCCCGGGCCTCCCTGTGCGCAGGTTTAACATATTAATACCAGCCATACACATGTCTACCCTTCCCGACCAGACGCGACTCCCGACCACGCATTGCAGCATCCTGTAGTGCCTTGATTGTTTTCCGGTACAGCTCGTTAATAACTGACGTGTGCCTCACACAAGAACACATCCTATCACAACACTCGTTCAATTCAGAAGGAAAGTCTATATCTCTCAGTAAAGCTGAGCATCTCTCTCCCCATTTAATGTTATTATTTGGTTCATGTACACTGTGATATGCCGACTGCACTGTTGTTACATGCAGATTACAATTAAATTGAAGAGGTAAGTGGTCTGACTAGTCAACGTCATGACGCACAAAAACATCATTTACTGTTAATCGTGCAGCCCTAGTAACCACGCAGTGGTCGAGCCAACGCCTACACCCATGTGCATCACTTATAAACGTATAGCTGTTACTATCACTACCAAGCATGGCTATGTCAGCACACAATCCCTGCTCGTCACAGAAATTTAATAACTCCCTACCAAAACATTCGCCTGGATGGGCATTAAAATCTCCTAATACATAAACATTTTCAATGTTACACGTCTCAATTATAGCTACAATTTCACTCTGGCACTTATTAAATTCTTTATTGTTCTCTACAGAGTCCGTAGGCATGAAAAAAATAAATACCAATAACTCACGGTTCGTTAATACATCTTTCCGCCATAGCAAGGCAACACCCCATACGGCCTCCCACGCAATATACCAGCACCTAGATCAACCGCTGATTTTCCCGAGTACATAAAATCCTCATGTATCTCTGCAAGCATTGGAATATCTGGCTGCAAAAGCCAGGTTTCCTGTATCGCCTCAATATCCGCTGTTTGACACAAAGAGTTTACTCAATCACGTGACCTATTTTACACCCTTACAGTTGAAATTAATTAATCTCAATGGCAACGGTCCTTTACTATCCATTGATGGGTATGTTATCCTCCAATGTCATAGTACGACTAAAATTCCGTGTTTTATTTCAAAAAAATATGGTTTGCCTAAATGACACACTCTCAGTTATTACTACTCGTACACACCTTAATTTTGAAGAAGTAAAATTTGTTTATTTGTATGAAGGTGATAATCTCTGTAAATACCTATCGGATTTGAAATATTCTTTTTGTATTTGATAGCCCAATTCTCGAGGAATGCTATTGGCTATTTAACATCATGCTATCACCATTAGGAGCCGAGCAAAATGAAAAAAATGTCGCGATGCCACGGGGCAGGTCGGAGAAAAAGATATTTCGCGCGGACGCAGTCGCAGGCAAGAAGCTAGTTAAGGATATTTTAAGTTCCATGTAATAGAAGGCATGCCTATTACCATTTACCAGGCACAAATCCATATTCTTACAATACAGACCACACGAACGGAACAGAGGCCCTAGTGCGAGTTTCTTTTAACCATTTCGACTTTACGCATCGACCGCGTTCGGCGCTCCGATTGGCTCTTCACCATTCGAAAGTCGCGCTCCGATTGCCAAAGGCCAATCGAAGCGCAGTACGCGTTCGATGCGTAAATTCGAGACTGCTTTAATAAACTCACACTAGGGCCACATACCTGAGGAACTTCTAAGTTGCTCTTAGAAGTTCCTGTGTGTCAACGAATGGATCAGAAAACGTATTTAGTGGATGCCAATTTGTAGTGCCAAATAGCGGATGAGCCTATTGCCATCAACCGGGCACCAACCCAGACTCCGGGCTGCGACTGAGAAATTCCTGTTGAAAAAACCTGATAACACTTTACCCGACCAGGGAATCGAACACAGGACCTCATGCTCAGCAGTAGCGCTTGCGAGCATTTTAATGAATCGTTCATCAATTTAAATTTGACTGTGAAATGTCATGGTTCTGGGTTTTTTAGTCACGTAATTATACAGCAATTAAGAGATTTGAGCATATTGATGTGGAATCCCAAGGTTATAGGGTGGTTCCCTATAGCCTTGAGATATCCCGATTATGATAATTTTTATGTCAGAAAGATAATTTTCCAGGGACAACCCTGGATTCTGAAATCAAGCATTTGTTTGTGAGCATTGATTTATGAATATAGTTTAGTAGGTGTTATAAAAGCGACTACGTCTTCGATATTTTTGTAGAAATCACGAGTCTTAGCCGGATGCTCTTGTATCATAGCAGACAATAACAATGGAATTATAGAAAAACTTAACTTAACCCAGCAGTGTGTTTTGATGACTATTGGCGATTGTAACATCTTCTGTAAACTTTCCCTTATTGTAACCCTCAGCTGTAGACCGCCGAAATCATTTTGCTTTTGTTTTTTTTACAAATTGCAGCTCTGTTTTACGTCGCGTGTTGATCAAAATGCGATTCGTGACTGCAGGAATGATAAAGTTTCTGAATAATAATAATAATCAATTTCATATCAATCGCGTCAAACTTTGGATTTTTTTCTACCTAAGAATTGTTCTGAATATTTCACACTAGCTGCTGCTCGCAGCTTCGCACGCGTTTGTGTTGGAAATTATCCCACCGGAATGTAATACCAGGATGAAAAGTATCCTGTGTGTCAGTCGTTTCTAATAATATAATTAAATAATGATTCGAAAGACACGTAGCGCCATCTAGCATCCTAAAGCAATTGTGACCATCGAAAGCTATTATTATTTAACTCGGGACAGTACTTGGTTTCTGGATAAAAGATACCCCCTATGTCATTTTCTGTCCCCTCACAATGTATATGAAAAATTTCATGATGATCGGTTCAGTGGTTTACGCGTGAAAATGTAACAAACAAACTTACTTTCGCATTTATAGTATTGGGAAGTTAAAATTAAAGTTCTTCCCCGGAGGGGTATCATGGCGACATGGAGGGTGCGATTGTTGCAACACAGGGCTGGGCACGCCACAATAGTGGCGATAAGTCCCCTCTTTGAGAAGTGGTTGGAGAGAGCCTTGCGCCCTTACGCCTTCGAGACGCCCTGGGCGTCGGGAATTACAACAAAATTCCCGGCCACCGTTGGCACGGGCTTACGGTCGGCAAGCAATTGGTAGCTCGCCGTCCGGTATAGGACCAGGCCCGGGTCGACGGCGCGTCGTATTCCACGAACGCCATAAAGAGATGTCAGCACTCAGTAACGGGGTCCGATACCTGCCAGGGTAGCGGGTTGTTCGAAAGAGATACCGTGGCCCTGGCACAGGCAACTGAAGGAACACGGGTGGGTTTTAGTGAGTAAAAGTCTGACACGCCCTTCCGCTCCACCCAGAGCGTGAGAAGTCATTTGATGATTTCTCACCCCAAAAAAAGGATGAAAATTCTTAGGTCAACAAATTTTCAAAAAGTCTACGGCTAAGGATCCACCTTAACCCGTTTATCCTCTATTTCCAGTGGTGTCTTAGAGGATGGAGAGTCCAGTTGGACGAGGCAAGTCATAGCCCGCTCTGGGAGCGCTTTGCTGCACTTCTTCAGCGATGACGCGTACGCGATGGAGGGGTTCAACGTCACGTATGCCGCGTATTCCTGCCCCTCCAACGATCATAGGACTAATTGTTCTAGTAAGTACTAATTTTATGTCCATTGTCCAATGATGTGATAAGGCAACCTTGCGGTTTAAGAGAATATGAGTATGCTTATTTGGTTTGGTTATGTTGAGAGGATGAATGAAAGACGACTAACAAAAGGTATTTACAAGGCAGGTGTGAGTGGAAACGCCGGGAGGGGACGCCCTAGAAGGATATAATAATTCTGACTTTATTGGTGATGGTCTTCAGAAAGGTCAGGTGCTTTAGTACTTGCTAACGGGGCGTGCGTGTATGACCAGAGCGTGTATGAACGTTTACTGTTATGATGTGATCTTGAATAGATTGGAATAAGAGTTGCTGTATGATGAGTGAGATGGAGGGTTGAGTTCTATAGTATTACTGAAATTATTGGGGTTTTTATTAGGCCTTGTGGACTGTAGTTTTGTAGATCATTTTCTATTCTGTTACCTATTAACACTGTATTTTGAAAACGTTGTACAAGCCAATATTCTTAAAAGAGCAACCATGGAGTTTCTTGCCGGCTCTTCTCCATAGGAAACAACCAATTGGAACCGTGCACCTAACTTCTGACATTTCGTAAGTGCCCGTGTAGGTTCATGGGAAATAAAATATATATTTTATGACATTTTTTGACTACAACGTTAGCAGTAGACATTGATGATTGTTCGAACCCTATATTTTAAAAAAAAACCAAAAAGCTATACTAGTCCGAGCATAAGAAGTGGAAATAAATGTCTTAAAGCTCCATCAATTTAAAAACGATTCCATCATCTTCGAGAAACTTCAATGGGTTTGGATTTTGACAAGGAACAAGTTCCCGTCTTTAAAAAAAGAACATATCAAGCCTTCCTAATATGTTGATGTTCTATTTTCAGATCATGGTGAATGCGAAGACGGTACGTGTAGATGCGAACCAGAGTGGACAGGAGCCGCCTGTGACCTGCCTTTATGTCCAGGTAATTGAGACTAAAGTTGGCCCAGACAGTCGAATCAACTGTAGTTAGTTGATCATGTAAAATAGAAAAGTAATTGATAGCAAAAGGAATACTATTACATCTAGAGTTCGGATCTTCGGATAGATAATCACCTAAATTCGAGATGTTGGCTAATTTGAGTATTGCGCTTCTGTATCGAAAAAATCCCGCGCTAGTATCGGATGCATATCTACCTACAGTACCTACGTAAAGAAACCCGGGGTTTTATTTTCAACAGATATCTGACTAGTATCGGATGCATATCCGGGGTTTTATTTTCAACAGATATTTGTTTAGAAGTCGCTTCCATACTGTTTAGGTGTTCACAGTGTTCCTGGCAACCTGGCCATACTTTCAGCGAGAAAAATTAACTTTAGGTAAATATGCATCCGAATATCCGATCTCTGATTATAACTTATACATTATTAAGCCTGTTATGTTCCCATTGCTAGGAACAAGCCTCCTCTCTGTGAGTGAAAGTAGGCCGTAATCCACCACGCGGGCACAGTTCGGGTTGACATGTCTTCGAATTTTTTGGTTCTTAGACATGCCGGTTTCTTCACGATGTTTTCCTTCACCGTTTTAAGAGCTGTGGTGATGAAATAATTTACTCAAAATAAAGCGCCTGTTTGGGTTCGAAACTACCACCTACAACTCGTAAGTCGCGGCCGTTACCACAGCCACCACTGCTCTGCTCAATTTATACAATAGTAGGTAAGTAAAAATTATTTATTCAAAATAAAAATTAAACCCTCGGCTAGTGGCGTCCGAGTGCTCATTGTCTCTTAGGGAAATTTCGAAACGGCTGGTTGGCACTTCCCGTGACCCAAAGGCTGGCTTTTACGATAGCCAGAGGTTTTAGCCATACAACGTGGCAATGCCGCCGGTCTCATGGGTAGATTAACAGTCGACAGCGATGCGGATGAGTTTTTGACGCAATATTTTAGATTGTGAATAGTTTTAGTAAAGTTAGGTAGGGTATAAGTTTGTTATTATTAATTTGGTAGTTTTTTTAAATTCATTATTTAGGTAATAGTTGTTGTTTATGTAGTACATATTATTTTAATTGTAAGTAATTAGATTTACTAAACCAATTGAAGTTGACCTATTAAAAATCATTTCTTGGCGGGCCGTACCGCGTGTTAAAATCTTCCAACATCACTTTCGTACGTTTATTAATGAATCATGGCAGGATTTGTACGAAATAATAAAGAGTTTTTGATAAGTTGGAATTCTAATTCTTGTACTCTTAGGTGCCTAAAAAGTGTCTTCAGGCATTTACAATATTATAAAACACCGCAGTAAAATATAGGCCGCATTCCGAGTTAGACCATAATCGCTGACAGCGCTCACATCGATAATTTGCGTTCCGATTTAGATATCACGATTATGACAGCTGAGAGCTGTCAACATTTCGCTCACAGTGAGATTTCTAAAGGGCATGGTCGGCGTTATCGCAAGATGGCGCATGTCGTGACTTCATCTATGACTATTCACATGACATCGTTATCGCGCTCACGCTAATTCGGTATGGACGTAAGCCCGCTCAAATCGATTACATCCCAATTCGGAATGCAGCCATAATGTTCAAAGCAAATAGTTTAACGGGGGGCTTATTATTTTAGAACGAAAAGGCGGCTGTCAGTCTAAGACCCTCATAAAAGAATATTTATTTAGTTATTCATAGGCCCTATCGTCTTTCACGCAATCCACACATCGTTTTAGGGAAAATGTCACAAAAAATGATTAATCAATAGACTTTTTCAACTCCTATCGCAACTGTAAAAAACGATTCACATCAGTCATCACTCTTTTGTCTGTCAGTTTGATAGATCCGTTGTCAGTTGTCACAATTTTTTTTTTATAAATACAAAATGGGCAACGAGAAAAACGAAAATCTGATATTTTCATATCGATATTTTTTTAATTACGCGGCGTTTTAAAAATATGATAATCTACTCCGGGTAATGTGTTTACATCATTGGAAAATATTTTGAACTCTATATTTTTTTCGTACAAATTAATGTAAAGATCTCGCCATGATTCTTTGAATATTTGTTTGGGAAAAAAATATATTTCCTTCTAGACTGTAGCAGTTGGCTGTAATTTTAATCAACAGTTTTCAGAAACATTATTCATGATTACATATTTTTTTTCATTAAAAAAAAAATATTGCAGCATGAGTTAAAAGACCGTCACAGGCAGTAGAATTTCTAGATTTTTTTAATTACATAGCTTTGCTAACTATTATGACTTGACCTGTCACCCGATTCCGGCTTGACGTGGACTTACGGGGCACCTGTATATGAACAACTGCACACTACACCATGCCTGAGAGATAGAAGTGGTTTTTCATTCACTTCTATCTTTACTCTACAAAGAGAAGACAAATCAATTTCTTAGCAAAAAGTCATTCTTTTCTTGAATTTTGACATCGCGCCATTGAAAGTCTTCCGTTTCTTCTGTAGCCATCTGATGTCGGTCATGGTTTCGGAACCCAGACAGGCGCTTTACTTTGTGTAAATTATTTCATCACCACTGCTCTCAAAACGTTGAAGGAAAACATCGTGAGGAAACCGACATGTCATAGAACCAAAAATTCGAAGACACAACATCTTCCAATACACACACGTGGTATATTATGGCCCACTTCCTCTCGAAGAAAGGAGGCTTGTGTCCCATTGTGAACATTATAGGCTGATTATAGGCTGATTATTAGAGATCTTATGGAATCAGTTCAAAAAGTTTATTTCTGCTAAAATGATGTTTCAATGCTTTTGTATCTTGAGATAATTATGATTTGGTCAATCACATAGTGAAATATTTTGAATCCAAACGCACCTTTAACAAGACTTAATTTTGTATGAACAAAAAATTCAACATTGACGTAATGCTTATTTGTTGTTTATACAAAATTAACACTTATTAGAACTCACGAAAGTTATTATTCATTTACATATTTCTCTGCATAATTGTGACATACGCGGGTTTACTGACGGGTACTTCCACTTGTTTTTTTCTATTCCGTGATTATGACGAAATCGACGAACAACAACGTAGTGCTATTCTGTAACTATCTCACTGTAAAAACATGAGTGAAGTGAGCTGTCAGTGACACTGATGCTAGGGATTGACCAAGACGAGATGATACTGACAGCTCACTCCACCAGAGTCTTCACGGTGATAAAGTTACAGAATCGACATGGTGTACTGCAATAAAAATTGTTTCTCAGTATTTATAAACAATGACTTTGATGAAGTTATCATAATATCTTTCTAAATTATTTCTTCAAACAACCTCTTAAACCCACTCCTTCAAATTCCAGAGGACTGCAACGCAGACTACGGCGGCGGCACGTGCACGCCCACGGGCTGCGCGTGCGCCGCCTCCCGGCGCGGCGAGGCCTGCGACCGCGACGCGTGGCGCGTGGGCTGGGGCCGCCCGTGGGCCAGCGACACGCCGCCAGTGGCCGCGCACACGTTACTGCCCTACGGAGATGATTTACTTAGGGTTGGGGGTGAAACGTTCGCGTTTTCAGAATTTTTGTACAGGTAAACTGTCATTATTTCTGCCACAGTCGCACGACTATCAAATTACTAGTGTCAAGTGTGTAAGCCTGGGCACGCCACAATAGCGGCGGTAAGTCCCCTCTTTGAGGAGTGGTTGGAGAGGCGCCACGGCGTCCTCACCTTCCGCCTGACACAGGTCCTCACCGGACACGGTTGTTTCGGGAGGTTCCTGTTTCGCATAAGGCGGGAGGAAACGCCCGGGTGTCACCATTGTGTGGACCGCCCGGAGGACACGGTGGACCATACGGTGGAGGTGTGCCCAGCTTGGGAGGAGCACCGCAGTGTCCTCAGGGAGGCGATTGGCGGCGGCGATCTCTCGCGTCCGGCCCTGGTCCAGGCCATGGTACGGAGCGAGAGGGATTGGAAAGCCGTCACCTCCTTCCGCGAAGCAGTAATGCTCGCGAAGGAGGAGGCGGAGCGCGTGAGGGAGAGAGCCTTGCGCCCTCACGCCCCCACTAGCCGCCGCAGGAGACGCCCTGGGCGTCGGGAGTCGCCTGCAGATTCCCGGCCACCGTAGGCGCGGGCTTGCGGACGGCGAGCAATGGGTAGCTCGCCGTCCGGTAAGGACCAGGCCCGGGTCGACGGCGCGTTGTGTTCCACGCGCGACGGCGCGTTGTGTTCCACGCGCGCCTCAAAGAATTTCTGTGCGCGATTGTACACATGCGCCGATTGCCCCCACTACTTTCATCGAGCGATCTTAATCCACCGCGCGACCTGTACATGTTTACTCTTTCAGTAAGAAGACATTCAGCTATTAATCTCAACCATGCTCTTAGGCTTACACACTTGCTGACATCTGTCAGCACAAAGTGACGGGGTCCGATAGGGCCGACGCCTCAGGGTCGCGGGTTATTCTACAGAGAAAACCGTGGCCCTGGCACAGGCAACTGAAGGAACACGGGTGGGTTTTAGTCAGTAAAAGTCTGACACGCCCTCCCGCTCCACCCAGAGCGGGAGAAGTCATTTGATGATTTCCCACCCCCAAAAAAAATAAAAAAATAAAGTGTGTAAGCCTAAGAGCATGGTTGAGATTAATAGCTGAATGTCTTCTTACTGAAAGAGTAAACATGTACAGGTCGCGCGGTGGATTAAGATCGCTCGATGAAAGTAGTGGGGGCAATCGGCGCATGTGTACAATCGCGCACAGAAATTCTTAGTGTGTTCTTAAGGGTTTTTTTAATATTTAAATTTTGAACCATAGTAACTTAACATATAATAACACTAGGTTTTGCTTGTAATTTATCTTGTTAGAAGGTAAATTCAGAAAAATTAAAAACAAATGTACTATTTAGTTACTATATTTAATACATAAAATTTTAGGAAATTATTCATCCGACAGTGGTGCTTTCCCTTCCATTAATTCATCTTGGTTTCTTTCTTAACGTAACAATTCACGTCGTAAATCATTTTTCTGGCATGCCGTTTTAAAACTTTATTTTTAACCATTTTTTTTTACCACTACGTATTACTAATACGATAACACAAGCTGTACGCAAGAGGCATGAGACGCGTATACTAAACGCGGGAATTGAAGACCGACTGATCTACCAATGACGTGTCGCCGTCGGCGCACACCCGCCCCCCTCACGCCGCACGTCACCAATTAGACCTTAGAATTGAATACTGCGCATGCCCCTTCCACTTTTGCCGAGCGATCTTCAACCACCGCGCGTCCTGTAAAGCGGCTTTACATTTTTACTTTTTCAACTTTCTGACTAACTGACCGACTCTTTGACAATTCAAAAGTGCCTGTAAATAGTTTAATTGAAATTAATGCTTTGAGTTTGAGTTTATAAATCATTGTTTCCAGATACAAATCAGCGGAACAACAATGGCAGGTGTTGCCGACGTACTCGAGCCCAGCGGCGCGGTTCGCGCACTCGGCCGTGCTGTACGGGCACGAGCTGATCGTGTACGGCGGCGTCGTCATCTCCGACGAGCCCGAGAGGGGGTAAGAGCTAAGAACAATTTGCGAAATTAAAAAGAAATATAACGTGTTTTCGTGCCCGATTCATACAGAAATAGCATCCAAATTTCCGACTTTCCTGGTGGATTTCCATAAAAAATCTTTCATACTCTTTTGAAAGAGGTTTGCCCAAAAACCAGTGGTATCGGCCCCCGACTTACGAGTTGTAGGTCGTGGGCTTGAACCCAGGCAGGCGTTTTACTTTGTGTAAATAATTTCATCACTCTGAAAATGGTGAAGGAAAACATCGTGAGGAAACCGGATGTTCTAGAGCTAGAACTTAGAAGAAATGTGACATCTATCAACCCGCACTGGGCCCGCGTGGTGGATTGTAGCCCATTCCCTCTCACGTAAGTGCCCATGTAGGTCTATGTGAAAATAAAATATTTTGATTTGATTTGAGGCTGATTATGCTACACCTTTACACAACACCGAGTCGGGGCCATTAACACTGGGCCACCGCTGCTCTCAAAGATGTAATGACACAAAAATGAACATTCACTTGAGTAAAGCTTCTCATGTCAGCTTTAGCGATTTAGTTAGGTTTTGGCATCGATTATTTTTTCTAAGGAAGATAATTAAGTTACTAACGATCTTGTTTTATCTTAGACTAGCTTTTGCCCGCGACTTCGTCTGCGTGAAATTTCTTGTTCCCCCCACCCCGTCGCATAGTATAACTTTACCGCGCTATCACATCGTTTTCGCTTAACTTTCATTCCGACTTTTTTTGTTTTTGCTCGGCCCCTAAGGGTTATAGCGTGATGTTAAATAACCTATAGCATTCCTCAAGAATTGGGCTTTTGGCAAAAAAAGATTTTTTCAAATCCGACCGGTATTTCCAGAGATACTTATACACAAACAAACAAACAAATTTTACCTTTTTATAATATTAGACTAACAATATTAGATTTAACTTTTTATTATTTATTTCTATTACAGTGGTGGCCTAGCCGGCTTAGAAGGTCGAGCCGGCGAAGTAACAAACGAGATCTGGCGAGTTCGCCTCAACAGTGAGCGGCCGCAGTGGCACAACGCGACTCCCGTCACATGCTCGCCGCACAGGCAGCCGCCGCTGAAGCACTGCGGTAAGCGAATGTGCACCTTATGTAGTGCAGCGTCAGGTATAGAGTTCCTTGCGAGACCTGGCGAGTCCTCAACAGTGAGCGGCCGCAGTGGCACAACGCGACTCCCGTCACATGCTCGCCGCACAGGCAGCCGCCGCTGAAGCACTGCGGTGAGCGAATGTGCACCTTATGTAGTGCAGCGTTAGGTATAGAGTTCCTTGCGAGACCTGGCGAGTCCTCAACAGTGAGCGGCCGCAGTGGCACAACGCGACTCCCGTCACATGCTCGCCGCACAGGCAGCCGCCGCTGAAGCACTGCGGTGAGCGAATGTGCACCTTATGTAGTGCAGCGTTAGGTATAGAGTTCCTTGCGAGACCTGGCGAGTCCTCAACAGTGAGCGGCCGCAGTGGCACAACGCGACTCCCGTCACATGCTCGCCGCACAGGCAGCCGCCGCTGAAGCACTGCGGTAAGCGAATGTGCACCTTATGTAGTGCAGCGTCAGGTATAGAGTTCCTTGCGAGACCTGGCGAGTCCTCAACAGTGAGCGGCCGCAGTGGCACAACGCGACTCCCGTCACATGCTCGCCGCACAGGCAGCCGCCGCTGAAGCACTGCGGTGAGCGAATGTGCACCTTATGTAGTGCAGCGTTAGGTATAGAGTTCCTTGCGAGACCTGGCGAGTCCTCAACAGTGAGCGGCCGCAGTGGCACAACGCGACTCCCGTCACATGCTCGCCGCACAGGCAGCCGCCGCTGAAGCACTGCGGTGAGCGAATGTGCACCTTATGTAGTGCAGCGTTAGGTATAGAGTTCCTTGCGAGACCTGGCGAGTCCTCAACAGTGAGCGGCCGCAGTGGCACAACGCGACTCCCGTCACATGCTCGCCGCACAGGCAGCCGCCGCTGAAGCACTGCGGTGAGCGAATGTGCACCTTATGTAGTGCAGCGTTAGGTATAGAGTTCCTTGCGAGACCTGGCGAGTCCTCAACAGTGAGCGGCCGCAGTGGCACAACGCGACTCCCGTCACATGCTCGCCGCACAGGCAGCCGCCGCTGAAGCACTGCGGTAAGCGAATGTGCACCTTATGTAGTGCAGCGTCAGGTATAGAGTTCCTTGCGAGACCTGGCGAGTCCTCAACAGTGAGCGGCCGCAGTGGCACAACGCGACTCCCGTCACATGCTCGCCGCACAGGCAGCCGCCGCTGAAGCACTGCGGTGAGCGAATGTGCACCTTATGTAGTGCAGCGTTAGGTATAGAGTTCCTTGCGAGACCTGGCGAGTCCTCAACAGTGAGCGGCCGCAGTGGCACAACGCGACTCCCGTCACATGCTCGCCGCACAGGCAGCCGCCGCTGAAGCACTGCGGTGAGCGAATGTGCACCTTATGTAGTGCAGCGTTAGGTATAGAGTTCCTTGCGAGACCTGGCGAGTCCTCAACAGTGAGCGGCCGCAGTGGCACAACGCGACTCCCGTCACATGCTCGCCGCACAGGCAGCCGCCGCTGAAGCACTGCGGTGAGCGAATGTGCACCTTATGTAGTGCAGCGTTAGGTATAGAGTTCCTTGCGAGACCTGGCGAGTCCTCAACAGTGAGCGGCCGCAGTGGCACAACGCGACTCCCGTCACATGCTCGCCGCACAGGCAGCCGCCGCTGAAGCACTGCGGTGAGCGAATGTGCACCTTATGTAGTGCAGCGTTAGGTATAGAGTTCCTTGCGAGACCTGGCGAGTCCTCAACAGTGAGCGGCCGCAGTGGCACAACGCGACTCCCGTCACATGCTCGCCGCACAGGCAGCCGCCGCTGAAGCACTGCGGTGAGCGAATGTGCACCTTATGTAGTGCAGCGTTAGGTATAGAGTTCCTTGCGAGACCTGGCGAGTCCTCAACAGTGAGCGGCCGCAGTGGCACAACGCGACTCCCGTCACATGCTCGCCGCACAGGCAGCCGCCGCTGAAGCACTGCGGTGAGCGAATGTGCACCTTATGTAGTGCAGCGTTAGGTATAGAGTTCCTTGCGAGACCTGGCGAGTCCTCAACAGTGAGCGGCCGCAGTGGCACAACGCGACTCCCGTCACATGCTCGCCGCACAGGCAGCCGCCGCTGAAGCACTGCGGTGAGCGAATGTGCACCTTATTTATTTATTTATTTATTAAAACTTTATGCACAAGTAAAAAAATACTGTACAAAGGCGGACTTAATGCCTGAGGCATTTTCTACCAGTCAACCTTAGGGTGATGCTGAGACAAAACATGGCAGGTGCAACAAAGGGGATAGATAACTCGAAAAAGAATACACTACTAAAACATAAATACTTAAATACATACATATAAACTGATTAAACTTTGTCAGGAGAAATAACGATAGGTAGATGAGAAAACGAATCCAGCAAATCAGCGTTGAGATGATTTAACATACTTCTCACGAATATGTTCACGAGCCTTCACTTTGAAAGATAACCGACTGGTTGCCATCCTGATGTTCAGAGGGAGCGCATTCCAAAGAAATACCGCCTGGACAAAGAAAGAAGAGTGAATAAAACCAGAGCGGTGAGAAGGACATCGTAGAAGACGATTGTTGGTGGAACGAAGATTTTTACTATGAGCAGAGCATAAGTATTGAACATTGGGGGTCAGATAAGAAGGAGAAGTAGGTTTGTCGAGTATAGAATATAACATAGACAGAGCCCTCAACTCTCTACGCTGACGTATGGGTAACCATTTTAAAAGCAATCGGTGCGCAGACACATGATCATACTTACGTAGATTGAAGACAAATCGAATGCAGTTATTTAGAAGGCGGTCAAGTTTATTGAGGAGATCTGCATTCAGGTCATAGTAACACACATCACCATAGTCTATTATGGGAAAGATTAGGGACTGTACAAGCATACTCTTTATGTGTGATGGGAGGAGGTTTTTCAACCGGTAGAGCGCCCGCAACGTTCCGGTGACTTTTTTACTAACAGTCGTGACCTGCTTTCGCCAGTCAAGACATGTGTCGACATGCAGACCAAGATCCTTAACATCGGAGCTAAACGGGATCACGGAGTTATCAAACATTACAGGTGGTACAGTAACGCCTTTCACTTTCCTCATACTGTAGGGGCTCCCTACAATGTTGTCCACACTTGCCTGGTAGTAAAGCTGCAAATCGTCAGCATAAAGATGATACGTAACCCGAAGTTCGGTGGTGATAAGATTAATAAAAATGGAGAACAAAAGAGGAGATAATATACCGCCTTGAGGGACGCCAGCTGCAAGATCACACCAACTCAACGAAGAGTCTCTAGCACGAACTGACTGCTGGCGCCCCTGAAGATAAGAAGAAAACCATTCCAAACCCTCCCGAGAGACCATAAGATAGGAAAGGTTAGCTAAAAGGACTTCGTGACTGACGGTATTAAAAGCATTGGAGAAGTCAATTAACACTAAGACTGTAACTTTAGTGTCTTCCATGCCCCGCCTGATATCGTCAGTCACTTTAAGGAGGGCTGATACGGTACTGTGCCCGGGCCTGAAACCGGATTGAAATGGACTGATGAGGGAGTTGCGGTGAATGAATTGGGAGAATTGTTTATGAACACTGGCCTCGAGCACTTTAGATAGAAAGGGAAGGATGGAAATTGGGCGAAAGTGACTAGGAAGAGAGGGATTGGGTATCTTAGGCAGGGGCCGAACAAGGGCTTTACGCCACAGGGAAGGGAAAACACCGGTGTAGAGGGAGAAGTTTATGATGTGGGAGATTGCAGGGAGGAGTTGATCAAGAGCCGCTACGATCATACGGCGGCTGACATTATCGCAGCCCACAGCTTTGGATTTAATGGAAAGGATAATTTTTTTGATCTCTTCCGGGACGACTGGGGTGAAGACAAAGGGGTTAATGTTGGGACGCGTCAGACCAGCAAGGTAGTCGAGGGTTTGACATTCGATTTGCCTATCTAGAGTGGGAACAGTGGAGAAATGGCGATTTAGATCGTCCAAACCAATTGTGTTAGGAAGGTCAGAATGTCGTGATTTGCCGATACCCAAAGTTCCAAGGAACTTCCAAATATCGGCAGGAGAAGAAGAATTAATATTATTTAGGATGTGGCGGCGTTTAGCGTTGCGTATCATCTGATTACACCGATTCCTAGCAGCCTTAAAAAAGGGCCAATTGTCATCCGAGCGATCCCTTTTAAATTTCCGAAACGCGCGGTCCCTCCGTCGCATTGCCATCCGAACACCCCTGTTCATCCAAGGTGCAGGCGGACGCTTCAACTTGATTTTCTTGATAGGGGCATGGGCGTCAAATAGTTTTACCACAACATCGTTGAACAATCCGACTTTTTCATCAATTGAAGCAGCTGCTTCCAGGGATGACCAGTCAATATTAGACGCATCTTGTTGAAGCCTCTCGCTATTCACACGTGCAAAGGCACGCCTGTACTGGAACGTTGGTTTAGGTTTAGGGGATTTAAGGACATAGGATAAGAAAATAAGGTCGTGATGGGAAAAGCCAGGAGCATCGTGTTGACCATGTGAGGAAACTAGGGAAGGATTAGAGGTAAGGATCAGGTCAAGCCAAGTATCATCACCGACTATATTGTGATGAGTGGGTTGGAGAGGCAAAACATGCAGACTAGCTGATTCAATTAGATGCAGGAGTTTATGGGACCGAGGGGAGTTGAGGGCAAGGAGGTTGGTATTAAGATCACCCATAACAATGTGATGTGTATACTCCGAACCCAAAGATTCAAGTACCGATTCGAATTCAGTGAAGTAATTAATGGAAGGGGGGCAATAGACGACACCAAGGACGGTTTTAACTCCCTTGACACAAACCTCGAGGAAAAGAAACTCTGAGGATTCATTGGAAGAAGAAGAAGCTAGAATTTTAAATTGAAAATCGTCACGAAGGTAGATAGCTACTCCACCCCCCCTCTTACCGATCCGGTCATTACGAAGAAGAACGAAACCGGGGAGCGGGTAAGTGGTAGAAAGCAGGTCAGGTTTGAGCCAAGTCTCGGAAATCAGGATGGCATGAACGTTATTGTCGGAAAAGGTGTCGTACAGTTCGTTGTAGTGACTGGGAATGCTCTGAGCATTAAGTTGGCATACATTCAAGAGCCGGCCAGAATTTTGGCTGAACTGTTGGCCCAAAAAAACACCTAACGTGTCAGTAAGAGAAGTGAAACTTTCATGGCTGGAAGAGGCAATAGATTCGTTGGCAGAATAAAATGATTCGTTATCAGATGTCATAAATTTAAGTAAATAAAATAAATATCAATAAATACATAAAACGCTAAAAACACTACACGAATAACTGGTTCGACGTTTGCATCTCTGCACCACCCGCCAGCTCACAACATCATCCAATTCTAAACACTAAAACATGAAAAGATACAAAACACACAGCAAAAACATAGTAAAAAAATTGTGTAAATATCATGCGGAATAAAATACTACCACGTAGTAACAAGGTTAAAATAAAAATAAAAACAACGATTTTTACATAAAATACTGATAAAAAAACATGAGTGAAACGTGAACGTATCCGATCATAAACACGTCAAATCTACAACGTCAAAGGGACTTCAACTTTTGCATTTGACAATTTGACATTTGACGTTTACGTACTAAAAATTGAAAAGTTTCTGCGAAGTTGTTGAGAGTGAGTAAATATTATTATCTACCTACGGTGTGCCTACTTAAATTAACAAGAGACGAGGAAATAACATGAATAATAACAGAGGGACTACTAAGAACTTGAACAGTAATAAAAGCGGTAAGTAATTCAGTAATATCAATTGCATGCGAATCACTAAGTAAACAAAAACAAAATATAGATTAAAAGTATAAACAACATAAGACCATTATTGAACTTTGTTTTGCAGGCTATCTCCTGTGCCTTGGGCCTTTGGATCTTGGACCTTTGGGAACTTCGCAAGCAGAGGGTTGAGCTCATCCATTGAAGAAACTTTGTGTCTACTACCGTCAAAGGCCTTCAGAACGATAACACCATCCTGAGTCCAACACGACCGCATTCCGAAGTGTAGACGCGCCTTCCCAAAGATGGATTGCCGGACCCTTGTCAAGAACTCCTTGACTGAGATGGATGTTCCCTTCAAGCGAGTCTTAGCTTTCCAGACTACTGATTTGTCATTGTAGCTGGCAAACCTAATCAGTATGGGCCTGTGATGATCATTACTGGCAGTCCCGAGTCTGTGACAAACCTTTATGGAAGAAGCAGAGAAGTCCTTCAGGGCCAGCCTATTGGTGATGATATCCAGGATGACAGCAGTGCTGTCTTCGCTGTCAACTTCCGCAACACCTTGAAAAATCAGTGCTTTCCGCCTGTGTCTTGTCTCCAATCCATCAACCTGCTTAGCACACTCACTGATCTGAGTCCGGAGCAAGCCGAGCATGCTGAAAATAAGCTCTCTGAAAGTACGGAATTCCTCAGCCACCCTTGCCACGGTATCCTTGGCAGGTCCAGCGCATTGAATCTGAGCTTCCAGTGCTTCCATCTTCCGTGAAAAGTTCTCTTCAAGACTAACTATAGACTAGGTTTAGAGTTCCTTGCGAGACCTGGCGAGTCCTCAACAGTGAGCGTTCAATAATAAATTTCGGTTTAATCATAAATATTGTTTCACATCGCAGGTGGAAAGGTCGACTGTTGATCGTACATCAATTACATGTTTAATGTTTGTTGTTTCAGGTGGGCTGCACGTGTCGGGGCACACAGCAGTGCTGGTGTACTTGGGAGTCACCAAGAAGCCCGTGATGTTGGTGTTCTTTGGACACTCTCCGCACTACGGATACTTACATTTAGTCCAGGTTGGTATTGAATGTTGGTTTAGAGACTACTCTACATTGATGGTTAGGAAATGTATGTAAGAAGAGACATACAACGCCGACCACAAATAAATTAGAATAATGGAAGGATGTTAACATCATAGCATTTTTATTTTGGTTTTTTAAGAACAAGGTTATCTTTTGTTTACTGATTTTTTATTATTATTCCGTGCTAGTTGGACGCCATCGCGATTGCTTAGTGTACTGGGTTCGATCCTCATGAGAGACGAAAATTTTCAAAATCAGCCAGGAGTTTGAATTTTGCCAGTGTAATCATAATAACCTTCGTAATGAACTCAAATTGTAATTATGACGTGCCCCTCTATATTTTACTGTGTGTACATAAATAATAAAATAAATAAATAACCTCGCCAATATTATGGGACTTTAACATAACCACATATAATATAATACTACGTACAGATACCCAATCCCATACAAAGTAATGAAACCTCCCTAAGTCTGGCTATTGAGTTGGCAATTTTTCGTCGCAAATTTTTTCAACAGATGGCAGCATCAGCGACTCACTAATTGCCAGAGACTGTAGTTTGACAAAGCCAACTAGGAGTCGACCTACTTTTAAAACGTTTCGTGCAATCCTTTTTATATGGAGTTTAATAGTTCCGGGTTCAGAATAACATGTTATTAGATTTCTTTCATCTTTCTATGTAAAAAATAATAAACTAGGTGATGTCAATTAGTATAAAAAATTTGGAAACTGAAGAGCCATCCAGCCAGCCATGGTCCTAACCAATTGAGTAAAACGCCATCTATTGCAAAAACCTCCAAATAAAATGATTAACAGATATCATTATAAAGGTTCGAATTGAAGTTTAAGGCTTCATTTTTATTTTATTTTTAAAATACGTGCATTATGAGTGGAAATAGATACAACAGCACTTAACAAGTAAGTTTTGACTTTTACCAATCATATTTCAGCCAAAATTCTGCCGTTTATCGTTTTTTAATGATTGTTAATTTCATAATGGTTGCCTATGCTGCCATCTATCATTTTTTTTCAAGACATATTATAATTTGTTCGAGTTGAGACCCCATGACATAACTGACAAAATGAGGATCACAGGGTGGCTATCCCAGCTACCAATTACCATGGATTCAGTACATGATTCTGAACCAAATATTTCAAAGCAGGGGCAAATGGGTGCTTTTAAATTATAAAACAAAACAATAAATGAAACTTTTTGTCTGTTGAAAAACAATATTTTGCGTTTCCATACATTTTGACCGCGTAGGTTTTTTACACTTTACTATGAACCAGCGGATTTTTTTTTTTTTGATAACCTAAGAAAAATTTCACCACCCTGTATGCAATCCTGCTATACTTTCAAAACATGATTATTATGTGTTTTTTTAAGCATGTTGTCCCTTTATAAATTCCAGGAGTACTACGTAGACGAAGGAGTATGGTCGGTGGCGGCGACGCGTGGCTGGGCGGCGCGCGCGGGCTTCGCGCACACGTCGGCGTGGGACGCGCTGTCGCGGAAGGTCTACGTGCACGGGGGACTCGTGTCCGAGTCGGAGGCTACGCAGGTACTAGGGAGATAGAAGGAGTATGGTCGGTGGCAGCGACGCGCGGCTGGGCGGCGCACTCGGCGGCGTGGGACGCGCTGTCGCGGAAGGTCTACGTGCACGGGGGACTCGTGTCCGAGTCGGAGGCTACGCAGGTACTAGGGAGATAGAAGGAGTATGGTCGGTGGCAGCGACGCGCGGCTGGGCGGCGCACACGTCGGCGTGGGACGCGCTGTCGCGGAAGGTCTACGTGCACGGGGGACTCGTGTCCGAGTCGGAGGCTACGCAGGTACTAGGGAGATAGAAGGAGTATGGTCGGTGGCAGCGACGCGCGGCTGGGCGGCGCACTCGGCGGCGTGGGACGCGCTGTCGCGGAAGGTCTACGTGCACGGGGGACTCGTGTCCGAGTCGGAGGCTACGCAGGTACTAGGGAGATAGAAGGAGTATGGTCGGTGGCAGCGACGCGCGGCTGGGCGGCGCACTCGGCGGCGTGGGACGCGCTGTCGCGGAAGGTCTACGTGCACGGGGGACTCGTGTCCGAGTCGGAGGCTACGCAGGTACTAGGGAGATAGAAGGAGTATGGTCGGTGGCAGCGACGCGCGGCTGGGCGGCGCACTCGGCGGCGTGGGACGCGCTGTCGCGGAAGGTCTACGTGCACGGGGGACTCGTGTCCGAGTCGGAGGCTACGCAGGTACTAGGGAGATAGAAGGAGTATGGTCGGTGGCAGCGACGCGCGGCTGGGCGGCGCACTCGGCGGCGTGGGACGCGCTGTCGCGGAAGGTCTACGTGCACGGGGGACTCGTGTCCGAGTCGGAGGCTACGCAGGTACTAGGGAGATAGAAGGAGTATGGTCGGTGGCAGCGACGCGCGGCTGGGCGGCGCACTCGGCGGCGTGGGACGCGCTGTCGCGGAAGGTCTACGTGCACGGGGGACTCGTGTCCGAGTCGGAGGCTACGCAGGTACTAGGGAGATAGAAGGAGTATGGTCGGTGGCAGCGACGCGCGGCTGGGCGGCGCACTCGGCGGCGTGGGACGCGCTGTCGCGGAAGGTCTACGTGCACGGGGGACTCGTGTCCGAGTCGGAGGCTACGCAGGTACTAGGGAGATAGAAGGAGTATGGTCGGTGGCAGCGACGCGCGGCTGGGCGGCGCACTCGGCGGCGTGGGACGCGCTGTCGCGGAAGGTCTACGTGCACGGGGGACTCGTGTCCGAGTCGGAGGCTACGCAGGTACTAGGGAGATAGAAGGAGTATGGTCGGTGGCAGCGACGCGCGGCTGGGTGGCGCACTCGGCGGCGTGGGACGCGCTGTCGCGGAAGGTCTACGTGCACGGGGGACTCGTGTCCGAGTCGGAGGCTACGCAGGTACTAGGGAGATAGAAGGAGTATGGTCGGTGGCAGCGACGCGCGGCTGGGCGGCGCACACGTCGGCGTGGGACGCGCTGTCGCGGAAGGTCTACGTGCACGGGGGACTCGTGTCCGAGTCGGAGGCTACGCAGGTACTAGGGAGATAGAAGGAGTATGGTCGGTGGCAGCGACGCGCGGCTGGGCGGCGCACACGTCGGCGTGGGACGCGCTGTCGCGGAAGGTCTACGTGCACGGGGGACTCGTGTCCGAGTCGGAGGCTACGCAGGTACTAGGGAGATAGAAGGAGTATGGTCGGTGGCAGCGACGCGCGGCTGGGCGGCGCACTCGGCGGCGTGGGACGCGCTGTCGCGGAAGGTCTACGTGCACGGGGGACTCGTGTCCGAGTCGGAGGCTACGCAGGTACTAGGGAGATAGAAGGAGTATGGTCGGTGGCAGCGACGCGCGGCTGGGCGGCGCACACGTCGGCGTGGGACGCGCTGTCGCGGAAGGTCTACGTGCACGGGGGACTCGTGTCCGAGTCGGAGGCTACGCAGGTACTAGGGAGATAGAAGGAGTATGGTCGGTGGCAGCGACGCGCGGCTGGGCGGCGCACACGTCGGCGTGGGACGCGCTGTCGCGGAAGGTCTACGTGCACGGGGGACTCGTGTCCGAGTCGGAGGCTACGCAGGTACTAGGGAGATAGAAGGAGTATGGTCGGTGGCAGCGACGCGCGGCTGGGCGGCGCACTCGGCGGCGTGGGACGCGCTGTCGCGGAAGGTCTACGTGCACGGGGGACTCGTGTCCGAGTCGGAGGCTACGCAGGTACTAGGGAGATAGAAGGAGTATGGTCGGTGGCAGCGACGCGCGGCTGGGCGGCGCACTCGGCGGCGTGGGACGCGCTGTCGCGGAAGGTCTACGTGTACTAAAAAGTTGGAGTTTTCATTAAATAAGCAACGTATTAGTGCCTTACCAAAGTGGTGGAGAGAGAAGAGGACGTCCAAGCAATAGCTTTTATTGTTTGACGCGAAGAAAGAGATAAAAAATTAATGAAATTGTATTATTGTACTAGCTGACCCCGCAAACGTTGTTTTGCTTCTTTTTTGAAAAAAATAGATGTTGGCCGATTCTCAGACCTACCCGATATGCACACAAAATTTCTTACAAATCGGTCCAGCCGTTTCGGAGGAGTTTGGTAACAAAGTTTGCGACCTCGACACGAGAAATTAAATATTAGATAGGGATATGTTACCTAACTGTTGGTAAATGGCGGTCCTTAATTTATTTAAAATCTATCTCAGACACTGTTTTGTATATTTTTGTCAGAGGCATACTATGGTACAGCCTGCAGTTAGTTATTTTAAGTTGAATTTAAGAGAGAGCATGGAATAAGAGTAAGTACTCAGTTAGAGATAGTTCACAGTTGGCTACAGTTCGACACAGATCGCCACCAGTTCTGCCGCTCAAAGAATACCTGAAGAATAAATCAGGAAACAAGAAGCCTCTTTTATTGGAAGCGACCCTTCCCCAAAACGACAAGTCATCAACCTACATACAGTCCACAACACAACTGATAGCTTAATTTTAATAACTTAATTTTTTCAGACTGACGTTTGAATACAAAATTATCAAGGTTTTTAACACTTATTCAGGAAGCTTCAACTGTTTTCATTTATTTGCAGGCCCCGTCAGCATCGTTATATGAGTACGACCCCGAGTTAAGATTGTGGCGCCCTCTGCGGTCCGCGCCTTCTCCTAGATATTTACATTCTGCTACCTTTATTACACCAGGTAAATATAAGACCCAAATATTATTGAAGTTTGATTATTTAAGAAAATAACAATTTCAAATGCTCGCTCGTCTCGCGACGTTACCATCTCTTAAGCGCTGTTGTAGTACGAAACAATTTGGGTAAAGCCATTACATGGACGCAGGTAGGCAATCATAAACAGAACGGAGGTACGTTCTACTGAACTGAACGCTTTCAGCACATCTAAAACGCGTTCAAGTGAAATCGGCATTTATTATTAATAACCAGCTTTTTATTAAGAAAACACTCTTTTTTTGCTAACACTTTTGTTCGATACAACTGTACTATTTCACAATCAAACGACAACCGGCTCTGCATTACATTTTACCATTTAAAATGACTTTTGCCCCACCCAGAAATGACGATCTTAACATAACCGTTATTTCTAAGTGCTGCCAGAGTAAAATGAGACATTCAGTTGCCATATGAAAATATTGTACTTTGACAGTGTTGCCACAGTGGATATTATAATTCGGTTTAAAAATAATACAAAAAAAACCATGAAATAATATTTTTGGAATAAAATTATAAATAGCAAAATAAAATTTAGTTTATTTACTCCAAGTATGTTGTAATCGGAGAGGCAATAGACTCCAGTTATCAAGTAGAAGTGTTCAGGAATCTCAGTTCAGTACTCGCGAAGATTCGGTATAGAATTTGAGGCAATGATTTGAAGGAAATTATTTTGTTATTATTTAATTTCTACAATGGATTGTCTACTGATACTCTATTTGTAATGTTCCAGGTGTAATGCTGGTTTTCGGAGGAAACGCACACAACGACAGCGCGGCGGCGTTAGTGTCTAATTCTGCTGCGTCTAAATGTTACTCTGTAGGAGCGATGTTGTATGACGTCAGGTGAGTTAGGAGCCCGTATAACATTCTAGAATAATTACGGAAGGGTATAGGTAATAGGTAATACGGGCTGGTGTCAGCAACTCCACGACAATGCGCGTATTTTGCGTACGGTGGGAAAATCGATCATTCGATCCACCCTAGGTCCTCGAGGAAGGCCAGCAACGCCTTGGTGTTACGGACAGCCTCGCGTAGGGTACCTGGGTTACCGAAGTGTACAAGCACCGGGCAGTGTACAAGCACATGAGCTGCTATTTCGGCCACCTCCATGCAAGCCCTGCACAGCGGACTGTCTTTCACTCCTCCTGTACGGAAGGGTATATAGATTTTTGAAGGGCTCGTGGCTAAGAAATGACAGATCAGACAGCGATCTGAGGTTAAACTATTCTTGCCGAAATCAGTTTGTGTTTAGGTGATCGGAAAGCCGTTGGTCCCGGTCCAGCAGGCCCTGCACAGCGGACTGTCTGTGACTGCTAAGACAAAGGCTGGACGCCAAGTACCAATGTTGCCTAGCACCGGGTTCAAACTCAAAGCATTTATACTAATATTACAAATACGATAGATTTATTTTTATTTTTATGGGCACTACTTGGACTGCTCAGTAAAACCCTGCGGAACCCCCGCGGTGACGAGGCGTGCGCTGGAGAGTTGGTTCTCCACCGAGGTGTTGATGTACTTATCCTGTAGGGAGGAGGAGATCAACTGTATAAAGCGACGGGGTGCTGTGGTGATGGTGAATTACTATAATAAGCCGGCGTGCCAGACCCGGTTGAATACCTTTTGGGAGAGAATACTGCTACGGCGTATTCTCTCCTGTTAACGCCGTGAGAATGTGCAGTATCCTCGACAGCTGGAGCATCGACCTGTGCTCGGCCGAAACTCAACTGTTCCGGGCGCGTCGTTGGGTTTGGTTTCAGAAGCGCAACAGGGCGTTAGCGCCTTGTAGGTGGCGATTAGGAGCATGATAGGCCGGTAGCTCTCCGGCTTCAAAATGTTCGTCCCAGGTTTGGGCTTCCAGCAGGAGGGAAAGGCCGGAGTATGCCGTTGTAGTGGCAAGCTAATGCCGCCACCGTTCTAGGTGGCCAGTGGCGGAGTACAGCATTAGCGATTCCGTCCGCACCAGGTGCCTTCTTTGGCTTTGTTTGTCTGATTGCCCTCAGTACTTGTCCCGGGGACACGAAGAATGGTGTCTTTATCATGAGCCACCGGCGTCTGGAAGTACTCTCCAAGGTGCTGCTCGACTGTTGCGTCGTGGTTGTGGGCATCCATCGGGTTAAGAGTAAATTGACGCTCCAGGTTGGCGGCGAATGTTTCGGCCCGGTCGGCCGCCGTATATCGAAGCGCCTTGTCGCTATTCAGCAGCGGATCAATGTGGTTCTACCAGCCCTCGGTGGTGTGCGCTTGTACTTCGGCCTTCACATTGCCCGTAAGCCGGTTGAGCTGGTTCTTGAGTGTGGGACATCTAGTCTGTTGCCACCGTTTGCGTAAACGCCCTTTGTCATTGGCTATCACGTTTGCGATGTGTGCGGTCGCGCAGATGAGGTGCAGGTCGCCCCCTCCAAGGCGCTCTGCATGCAAGCAGTGAGTTCCTCAGCCAACTTGTTCACGTCAGTGACGTTTATGACAGGCCGAATGGATTTGGTGGTACTCCTTCTTTTCCTTGAATATGTTCCAGTCCATGTGCCAACGATGCGCTGGATGCACGGGTGGTGGTGTGTATGTTAGACAAACGAGCACAGGCTGATGGTCAGTCTGGTCGGTCTCGTCTAGTCGTCGTCCTGCGCGATCTGGCACTGAAGGCCACTGTGAACGACTATGTCCCAGTACATTGGGTATGAGAGTGTTGTTGTCCGGGTAATGCGCGGGCGCCTCTGGACCGGACATGTCGGCCTCTGTGTCGGGTAGAGTCGTTTTCCCGCTTTGTGCTGCAGCAGTTCCACGCGGGGTGCTTGCTTTTTAGGTCTCCGGCAATGATAGTGGGAGTATGCCGGAGACCTCCACAGCTTACTCCTGCCCACCACAAACTGATTTTAGTGATAGTCGTCCCCGCCACCTATGTGACGTACCACGGCTATGTGATAGGTCTTGTTCCACCCTGTATGTACTTAACCACGAACCTGTCGTTACTTACAGATGCGGCGTGTGGTGGACAATGTTCCCGCCCCCCAGCGGCGCGCGCGCAGCCCACGCGGCTGCTCCGCTGCTCATACAGGACCGACGGACTGTCGTTATACACGCCGGGTATGTAGCCAGAGCCACACTACTAAATGATAAATGATTTCATTTCTGTAAGTAGGTTTGTACAATACGTCATTAACATTTTAAAAACTGGATGAGTTGGACGTTTCCTATCCAACTACTCTGAGTAGAAACACTGAACCATACTCAAAGGTCAGTGTATTTTAAAGTCTAAGACATATTCTTGGTCAGGTCATGATTAGCTACACCCTTCGCAACGAAAATATATCTCAAAAGTATAAATATGGAAGATAGGAAGATGGTTAGATATAAAAAGACTAGAGTTGCATCATGCTTTGTGCGCAAGTGGATTCTGCATAGTTCATCTTTGAATTCTTTTGAAACACCAGACCAGCACCGGGACGTTCGCTTTAATGTCTCATCGATGCGCACCTTTGTGTGAGTGTGCCGTTTCGAACGTATGTACGTAGTTCTAGTCTGTACTGTCCATGTTTATATTGTGTCCAGAGTGAGCACAGTCTAAGAACGTCAATCCATCATTGTTATGACATAACTATCATTGCATATTTGTATGAATCTTGGCCCATATAAACAATCGAGCAGATCATAATTATGCATCGCTGACACTTTGCACTAAAAACAATAAAAAACTGGCCAAGTCCTAGTTGAACTCGCACACAAAGGGTTCTACTACAACGCAAAAAATGCCACAAGGACACATTTCTTGTACGAAGACCCCTTACATTTCTAACTTTATTTTATTTTTATTATTTGTTGTTATAGCGGCAATAGAAATACATACCGAAAATTTAAACTGTCTAACTATTACGGTTCATGCGATACAGCCCGCTGACAGACTGACAGACGGACGGACGGACGGACAGCGGAGCGTTAGTACTACGGTCCCTAAAAACAATTAATTTTCTTACAGTTTCGACGGCCGCCTCCGCTCAGACGCGCTTATCTTCGAAGCAGGCGATGGATGTTCGAGACACACAAGTGAATTTTCGTGTGTGACTTCGACACAGCATACTGCAGTCTCATGCGTGTGGAGGTCAAGAGACAGTGCCTGCTTGCCGGTAAATATTTAATACAAAAGCGCCAGAGTAGCCCGCGAATCTTACAGGTCTATTTTTGCAATTTGCAGGGTCAATATCAGTGTGTATTATTTATATAATTAAAATCATGAATGATGAGTCTATTATGTTCCCACGGCTGGGACACAGGCCTCCTGTCTGTGAGAGGGAGTGGGCCGTCTAGCACGCAGGCCCAGTGCGGGTTGGTAGATGTCACATGTCTTCGAATTTTTGGTTCTACGACATGTCAGGTTCCTCATGATGTTTCCTTCACCGTTTTGAGAGCAGTGGTTATTAAATAATTGACACCAAAAGCGCCTGTCTGGGTTCGAACCTACAACTCGTAAGTCGCGGCCGTTACCACTGGACCATCACTGCTCTCATTAAGATCATAAAAATGATCAACACATACACTCACTCAGCAGTGTTTCTTTTAGCTTTGAGATACTGCGTGTCACACTACGCACTCCATATCCCTGTGCGAGTCGCAGTAAATTCAATCAACTATTAAGAGTTGATTGAATTTCTTTAATAAATTAATTCTTTATTTTCTAATACTTCACTTTTTTGATATTGTCATTTAATATAAATTAACTTAGAGGGTTGTATTAATGATTTTAATGATTAAAATTCTGTAAATACATACATACTTGTTATGGTCGCGAATCCTATTTTGTTCTAACATGAAACTGACCTGGATAATGCTAAAAAACGAAAGAAAATTTGAATTTCGCGGGACACCTTAGCGCATCCCCTTAAAAGAGAAATAATGCTACGCCATGCGGTATCCAAGCCAAAGCACGGCTACGATAAGCTACGTTAATTTCAGTAAGTCCGTCAATAGGGATAATGAAAAAGTTCTTGGAGGGGATTATTCCTGTCCTTGGCGCGCGGTACGGACAATGTATGGTGCTAGTATGAAATTACATAGTCGTGACGTCACTTCTACGATAGTGCTGGCTTTGTCTAACAGTTGTTTAAAAAAATTTATAACTTGGCAATTTTTTTAGGTTTTACGCTTTTTATAATATTTTTTGCACTATTTGCATACAAATATTATTTTGAGTTAAAAATAAAAATGTTGTCATCATCCATATTGCATATTGACACAACTATCAACGACACAGTTTTGTGGCCGTTCTAAACTGTTATTAGTAAGGACGTAAAAATCCGCCGTAAGGCGGAATTTTATTGCCCAAAGGATTCTCAACTCTCGCTGTTGAACCGAGCATTGAGTATCCGACAGTGCATCACAGCGCGTCGAAAAAAAATACAGTTTGGATTTTCAACTCTCAGCTCTAAGCAGTGCGTTGAAGAACAAGTGCGCGTAAAAATCCCGCCGTGATATTTTTACTTCCGTGCGAACGTGGACTAAGGCGGGTTTGATCTATCACTATTCAAAAGAATATCAGGATGCGAATTCAAAGTGAAGTGTTACGCACATAGTCTTAAAGGGACCTAAACGCAAGTTTTATAATGCCTAAAAGTATATGATAGTGGATCAAGTATATTAGAGGGTTGTATTAATGATTTTAATGATTAAAATTCTGTAAATACACACATATTTCTTATGGTCGCGAATCCTGTTTTGTTCTAACATGATACTGACCTGGATAATGCAAAAAAACGAAAGAAAATTTGACAGGGATATGGAGTGCGTAGTGTGACACGCATTATCTCAAAACTAAAAGAAACACACTCTTTAAAAATTTTTTTTTTTAAAGTGAGTGAGTGTATGTGTTGATGATTTTAATGGGAGCAGTGGTGGCCCAGTGGTAACGGCCGCGACTTACGAGTCAGCCTCTTATGCCTTATTCATTAACACAAGTTTTGTACTGACTTAATATAATGCTAGTTTGTGAGGTCGCCTATGGGTCATTTAAGACTGCAATAAATGTTTTATTATTATTATTTTCTGCAACAGAATAATGATGGCCCAGTCATATGGTCTCGTGCCGTGTAAATGTTTGAATAAATAAAATAGAAGAAAATTTCCGTCTCCATTATTTTCTATATTAAGTTAGGGGCCGTTCAAGTATTACGTAAGCACTATGGGGGTGTGGGGGGGTCTTTTTTTTTGCTTATTTTGGATGACATGGGGGGTAGGGGAGTCTAGATGATGATTAAGTCATCGGTAGTTATTTACTTTTTTACACAAATGGCAACCCTCACATTGACTATGCTTGAAAACGAAACGCATTTTCAAAAATCTAATCTTTATCCTAAATCTATTTTCTTATTTTTAAAATTATAATTATAACATTATAATTACAATATACAAAAAATACATTTATAATTGAAAAATGTTTACGTAAGCATGGGAGGAGGGGGTAAGAGCTTTGCTTACTTTTGCTGACAAGGGGGATGGGGGGGTAAATGATTGTAATAAATCTGCTTACGTAATATTTGAACGGCCCCTTATGTGTTTTATTTTGTTTCAGATAGAAGAAGTGGGCTGGAAGGAGTCGTTTGACGGCGCGGTTAAAGCCTGCTTTGTAGAACCTAGGTTTGGTAAGACTGGGGCTCTTTTTATTTTTATTTAGGAACAACAAACAGCTACCATTATGCAATATAATAAACAAAAAATACAACTAACTTAACTAATAATATAGCCAACAGTGCTGTTCACAGATTACCATTAATAAGTTACAATAAATTTTCCTAGAAAATCTTTAAGTATTTATTTTAGTATCCAGTACCTCAGTATGTTATGCCGTGGCTGCCAAAAGGTTTTTCACATAAACATCATAACATCACTCCTGTAATCCCAGAAGGGTTAGGCAGATATGTACCTATAGTACACCCACATTTCGCCTGTTATACTTAAGTCCCATGTAATAGGGGGCGAGTCTATTGCCATCAACCGGGCACAAATCCAGACTCCGGGCTTCTACTGAGAAATTCTAGATAGAAAAAACCCAATAGCCCTTTGCCAGATCTGGGAATCGAACCCAGGATCTCATGCTCAGCAGTAGCACTTGCGACCACTAGACCAACGAGGCACCTTACTGAATTTGCATGAAATTTACATACAGCTGGAATCAACTCTGAAATAAAACATACTTTATTTTTAACCCAGCAAGGTCTGAAATGCAGGCGACCGGCAGACGGCGTTCTGAAATATTGGTGACCTATCAGTAATTTCTGCCGGTCGAGGTTTGCGAGGGGCCTAAAAGATTTCCTAGGGATCCTGAAGAAATTCTAGAGAAGAAAGAGAACAGTTATACAATAATCAGCTGTTTTGTATAGACGAACGTCGCTGTACGTTAGCGGAGTCGTGTGCGGCGTGCGCGGCCGCGCGCTGTGCGTGGTGCGGCGCGTGCTACCCGTCCGCGATGTACTGCGTGCGACACACGCATCAGGTACGGGACTACTATTCACTTGTTGCTCTGGTTGGCTTAAAAGTTCTGCGTGTCTTTGTAGTGAGAAATAAAAAACACTCGACAAACAAATTCTTAACCACAGAGGATCGATAGGTGGGTATACAGGTTGTCCCGTTAGTCGACGTCAAGCCGGATTCGGGTGATCGGGTCATATTAGTTAACAGTAAAAAAATAAAAAGTTAAAATTTGTAGCAACAGGACTTAAAAGACCGTCACAGGCAGTAGATTTTCTGTTTTTTTTTTTGGAATAAATGTTCGTAATTTTTTAAATACATGCAAAGTATTTATTTTTATATTTTTATGTAGATTTTTTTTATTTATGTTTCTGCCCGGCTTGACGTCGAATTCCGGAACACCCTATATAACTGCAAATAATAATTTAAAATAAAACATTTTAAGTTATTCTTTTCGGCTACTGTCACTACAAGGGTTTTTTTACCTTTACATCTTTCCTCCCAATCATGATCCTAGTCACTGACTTGTCACTCAATTGTGTACCTTAATCTATAAATTATAAAAACTACATTTGATTGTCTTCAACTTTCACCAATTCACGCTCAATATTTTTACCCTCACTTCAACCGATAAAGATGGTTTACTTTTGTTGTATTTTTTCTACAAAATGTAAAATAGTATGAAATGTGTCTAATAGATGGCGTTATCAATAGAAGAGTGTGGTTCGGACAGCGAGTCACCGCGAGAAGCTTGCGGGAGATACCACTCATGCGCAGCCTGTTTAGCGCATCAACATCATCATACACATGTGAGTGAAACAATTAACAATTTTCTATTTTTATTGGGTCGGGACTTATACGACCCAATAAAAATAAGGTTTAAGTGTTGCTAGCCATCTATTAAACTTCTTTTTAATATTAGTTTAGATGTAAGAACAACTACACTATGAACATTTCTTTATACATACGGACGCAATGCGTACCTAGAAGGTTTTCATAGTTTTTGACAAAATAGTATGGTACCCTAGTACCTTAAAAATGTGTTATTTGTTTCACCAGGGATCTGAGGAATTAAGCCAGAGGGCTTGTTTTTGGGACTACGACACGATTAAGTGTAAACCTGTCAATTCATCGGAAGATATCAGGTATGGCTCATGAAATCTTTAAAATACTCGTGCTGTTACGCCCTTACTTTACTTTAGAGTTCTATTACTTTAGAGTTCTTTCTCGGCCGATGGTTGAATGCAATGCTGGTAAGGACCCCTATTTCTAAGATGACTTCGTATAGTCCCTGCTTAAGAAGACTAAGACCGTTTCAAGTATTTATTACAGAATTATAATCATTTAAATTTTAAATGAGAGCAGTGGTGGTTGGAATTCAGACGGGAGGATATTATTATTATAGCAACTATAATGAGAGTCCACATTCTTATAAAATACTAGCACATCGTCCGCGACTTCATACGCGTGGATTTAAAAAAAAAAAGTTGCCGTTGTTCATCCGACAAATTTCTGCTTCTAATAGTAAAACAACTTTTCAAATCGGTCCAGTAGTTTCGGAGCCTATTCAATACAAACAAACAATCAAATCTTTCATCTTTATAATATTATTGTAGATTGACATACTTACATAAATAAACATTTCATTTCATTATAATTAATTAATATATGATAAGGTAATGCTTACGACTTACGAATTGTAGGTCGTAGGTTCGAACCCAGACAGGCGCTTTACTTTGTGTAAATTATTTCATCACCATTGCTCTCAAAAACGGTTAAGGAAAACATCGTAAGGAAACCGGCATCTCTTAGAACCAAAAATTCGGAGACATGTGACATCTTCCAAGCCGCAACGGGCCCTCGTGGTGGATTACGGCCCACTCCCTCTCACAGAGAGGAGGCCTGTGTCCCAGATAATAATTTAAATCATCAATAGAACCCTCTAAGTTCATTAATTATCCTATTGATTGATATTTTTCAATTGTGTTGTTTTGGTCGCGAATCATATTTTGTTTGACATACAACCTGACACTGAGCTGCGAATTGCAAGAAAAAAAAACGTAAGAAAATTTGAGTTTCTCCGGCAAACCTGGCTGATTTTTGAAATCATTAAAATGTTTTTACCTACCACTGTATTAGGTTTTTTTAAATCTTTTTTTTATTGGATGTGGAGCTAAGTTATAAACTATGATCCACCTCTTCTCCTGCCCTCTGTGCTCCAAAACAAGCAGCCGAAGTGACCTCTGCGGTGCCACCTATAACGGCGTGGAAGCTGCGAAGTTTTGGGCCAACAGAATATGAACAACTGTCGTGCCATATACACGAAAAAGAAGAATTGTATTATTGAAAGCACATCTAGGGAAAAAAGTAGACCTTAAATTTGACCGCAGATTAATAGGAATTCCTTATGCAACAGTTGGGAGTATTATGTCTTATGTCAAGCAATGTAACTTAACGCGATCAGCACATCTAAAACGCGTTCAAGAGGTTCAAGAGCTGTCAGTGTCAATATTCCAAAACAATTTTGACACTGACAGCTCTTGAACTGAGCTTGGAAAAAGTGCAGTTTCATTGGTGAAATCGGCACTTGGAACTTCGTAAAATCTCCGATTATGATGGGAGCCCCTGTAAATGTAAAGAAACTGAAAAATCCCTTTAAACTGACTTCCCAGCTATTCGTACAACGTCACTTGTCCCCCAGGAGCGTGTCCGCGGCGGGCCCGTGCAGTGCGCCGTGCTCCACGTTACAGACGTGCGCCAACTGCACGGCCGAGGAGTGCATCTGGTGCGCGTCGGCCGGCCGCTGCGTTGATAAGGTAGGTGCACACCTTCATGACATGAAGTTGCTAGTGAAGGTGTAATGGAATTTTGTAAATGGCACTCTTCTTCTACTTGAATGTGTTAGCTGTAAGTTTTCTTAAAATTAATGAAATAAATAAAAAAAGTATTGGGGTATTTTGTGCATCGTAACATGAAATATATCAAACGTCGAAAAAAATCGCCTTGTTGTTGTGTTAAATTCAAACTCAAAGTATTTATTTCAATTAATCCATTTACAGGCACTTTTGTTGACTAGTAGTCGGTCAGTCTGAAATATGAAGCTAGTAGCCCATTCCAAAGCGTAGAATGGAGAAAAACGGGCAAGAAACTCCACGGAAACTCCATTACTTACAGAGAAATATCAAAGAAATCTATGTACATGTTTTTCTAAACCAGAACTATAAAACTTTATAAAAAAGGAAACGTTTGAAAAGTAGGTCGACTCCTAGATGGCGTTGTAAAACTAGTAGATGCTGCCATCTGTTGAAAATTCGGACAAATTAAAATAGCCAGCTCAAAAGCCAGACATAGGGAGGTACCATTTCGTTGTATGGGATTGGGTATCTGTACGTAGTATTATATTATCTGTGGCATCGTACAGGACTTTAGTATTATTTTCATCTGATGTTTTTTTTTGGAACGAAGTTTGTTAACGCGGCTTGTGGTAGGGGAAATAGGTAGAAATCGGCACGTAATAATAAAGCATTATGCCTCCTCCATGCGACTTACACTCTCTCTCTCACTCTGTCTCTTTCTATAATATCAGAAAGACAGATATAGAGCGCTACCGGACTAGACGCCTGAGTAAGTCGCCTTAACTTAACACGCTACCTACTCAAACAAAAGAACTTTACACTCACCACATGACACCCGCCGCTTGTCCTAAGTTAATATAGTAGGCTTTCGCTCGATACTCACTACAACACCCCGCTCCCTGCAACGCTGCCGGTTAGAGCTGGTTTCGTTGTCGGGGGCGGGGACAGCCTCCACTGTAGGTGAGCGTCAACCAAAACTGACGCCCTCGTTGCTTGATCTGCTCTTGCCGGGCCTTTCCTAAGGAAATAGGGCTCTCACCATGGATATCCGAGAGATATATTTTCACTCTATATTTGTTTAAGTGTCGCCACCTTTTCCCCACTCCTGAATCTCACACAAAAACAAAATAGATACGGCACACATGAAGCTTCTTTCGCACGCACACAAGAAACTATGCAACACTTGTGTTATCTTTTGCACACATGCTAAAAAGGGGCGGGCACTAGTAAGTCTATACTTTCAGTGACTGTGTCTATATGTAGTCACTGAACGTACACATGTAGAGATGCGTCGGGTAAATCCCCAAAGAAAAGCACCCAGGTAATTCCCATTTGGAAAAATACCGAGTAATTACCTGGGTAAATTCCCAAACCATAAATATATTTTCAACACAATTGCCCATAAAGTTGCTCTTATCACACCGCTTTGAGGTTCATAATGCAGTGTTTTAAACACGCGTGCTTTTTCATCCTCTCCATACAGAGTTTTTATGTCTAAATACAACCAATATTATTAATAGAGGTTAGGTTGAATAGGAGATGAAAGTTTGTATGGAAGTTCGACATTTTGGCGATGGGAAATCACATCGGGCGCACGGTCATTATCAACTCAGCCTATTGCAGTCTACTGCTGGACAAAGGCCTTCGTCCGTCGTCCGAGACGAGAAGACAAGATTAAGTTATTTAAACGATGCCCAACCCAACTGGATCCTTCGATCGGCTTCTTCCTCAAAGTTGTCATTACCGAGCTGGATGAATTTCTCCACGGTAGACATACTCGTTCATTTCGAAAAGCAACCCTTCGATGTGAATAGTACATGAATTTCGTCTTGTCCAAACTCATGCCGAGGGCAACCCGCCGATAGGCTCCATTTAGACGTGAGTGCAACATCTGGTCTAACTGTTCCAGCGGTTCTGCCATTATGACGATGTCATCGGCAAAGTGTATGTGTGACATGTATTCGCCGTTCACGTTGAACGAAACTGGACAGGATATGTCCAGTCCAGCGTCACAAAGACATCCCCAATGCATTGGTGCAGTTTCGGGGATATCCCATACCCCTCTGAGCAGTTGGATGGGGCTGTTTTCTTATCCTTGATCTAGACAGTCATCGTGGCAGCATGATACATATAAATATCAACACTTTGATTTGAATGCCACGACGCCAGTGAATTTGACATCGATGCCAAAACTAGCCATATTTCGATGGAGTCGAAGAAATTCTCGTAGTCCACATGTGCCATTACACACAATGCCTCAGCGACTGGTCGTACTCTTCGTTCTTCTGTACAATTTGACGAACAGTATGAATGTGGGCATCGGTACTGAAGCCTTTTCGTAAACCGACTTGTTCTGGTCGGCCGGAACTCCTCAAATATCATAGTGAGACGGTTTGTGACGACACTCGTAAACAGCTTGTATATGTGGCTCTAACTTCAGATGAGAACAGCTTGTGTACATGGCTCTGAAGTTAGAGCCGTGTACACAAGCTGTTCTTAGCTCACTTGAGCCTCCACCACCACGTCACCTTTTTTTTTAAAAACAGAATCACCGCACCTCTACTCCACGCATCGGGCGTCGTACCCTCCTGGAAGACGTATTTGAAGTGACTCGTTTGCAGTTTTAGGACTGTGCCCGCCCACTTTAAGTCTTCATTATGGATTACGTAAACATCGAAAAGAACTGTAAAGTCTCTTGAAATAATGAATGAAAACATTTATTTCACAAACAAAATAAACTTGAAAAGCTTGTGAAGTAGATTCGTTGACAGGAGTAGTCAATAGTCATCGGCTTATTTATTCATGGAGATTAGCTGCCCTTTGTGGAGTAAGTCGGTTACGCTTAAGTGCACGTGGCCGAGAACACAAAAAATATTTGTGTTGCTGCCGAGGTACATGGAACTTTTTCAGGCATATAGATCTGTTAGAACAGTTGAAATACACTTCTGGAAGCCATTGGTATAATTAAGTTACAAAAGTCATCGCGGTTCAACCTATACACCACTTGATATAAGATATGGCATTTAAAGAAAACTTTTTACAGTCCATTAAACCAATTCCACTTCTACTCTGAAGGCATAAGGATGACATTAAAAGCAAAAAAGTGGTTACAATACCATCTGTTTACTGCAGCTGCCATTTGTCATGCCACCAACGCAATATAAGTCAAAATCGGTTGAGCGAACTGTAAATAAAGGTTTATTTAAATGTCTAATCTTATTCCGAATACAAAAAGGGCCGAAATATTAAAAGTGACCCGGTTTGCTTCCGCATCAACCTGAAAAGTTATTACTAAAATGTTTAAATAACATCGTTCATATAAAAATAAATAGCCATCATTTGGGAATTTACCCAGTTAAATACCCGGTATTTACCCATATTTGAATTTACCGAGTAGAATCCCATCTCTATACACATGAAACTATACATGATATAAATATTGTATGACCAGATGTATGAACGTAAACGAGGCAAAAGGAGTATGTAAGGAACGTAGCAGGTGGCGTTCTGTGGTTTCTGCCTACCCCCATGGGAAGAAGGCGTGAGTTTATGTATGTATAAATATTTGATCGATAAAAATATCGATGAAACCAACTGCAAAGTGTTTTTTGGGCGAATTTGGATTGTTGTTTTTCTACTTAAAAAAAAAATTATATTGGATTGCAAATGACATTAAGTAAATAAGTTTCTTCAATTTCTCTCTTACTTAATATGTTCAACTAACGACACGCCCTGATGGTACCACACACGGAGGTAGCGCTATACTGATAAAGAACAATATAAGACTAAAAAGTACTGCACAAGCGAGAAACAAGTAACAAATACCCACCAAAAACATTCTGTAGAAAACTAGCCAAGTCTCGATGGTGCTGCTTGTTTATCTCTAAAAAGTAACGAAACCTAGACAAAGTCGTGCCAAGTCTAAGGTTCCTTACTGCGATTTCTTTATTATTATAGTTAATGTTGTGTGACTTGGCCGTTGAACATTCTTTATACGTTAGTGGGTACAAGTCAATTTTGTTTACACGTAATGTTATACACAACATTAACTATAATAATAAAGAAATCGCAGTAAGGAACCTTAGACTTGGCACGACTTTGTCTAGATTTCATTACTTTTTAGGGTCCTGAAAATGCGGCGAAATGGTTCCAGTAAAGGATGGTACGGGAGTATTTGCTTCGCGCTCGTTTTGGCGATAGTGATTGAAGACTGGGCTGGACCTTTGACAATTTCAGCTGTGTATAGCCCACCAAAACATAGTATTAAAACAAACGACTATGACAAATTCTTCAACTCATTGGGACCCCCGAAACACAGTAACACCGAATGCCCAAGAGTTGCAAAAGGCTTGTGAAAACCTAAACTTTAGGTCAGCCGACCTATTGGCCCACAGACTTGAGCAAGACACCAGACATTGCTGGAAAATACTTCAAATGCAAACCTGTCTGAACTTTCATCTGATGACTCTTCTGTTGAAATACTGCTTAAAAAAACCAGCAATTTATTCATGCCGATTATATAATAATAAAACAAACTGCAATTGCTTCCGAGCGTCGGTATCAGCATATTTAAACCGCTAAAAACACATGAAAACATAGAAAAAGCTGCTTGGCTTGCTACACCTTTTTTTTTGAAGTGAAAACTTCTTTAGCGGCGTTGTGCACTTTTTTTGTAATACGTTAAAAATGTTAAACTCGCGTCAGGACACGTGACCTGATCGAAAATTCGTAAGACGGATGATTGTTGATTTTTATTGACTCATTTTTCTGAGAGATAAACTTTTTAATGTAATATAAATTGTCATGTTTGTATACGATAGCGCAATAAATAAATATTGTATTCTACCATATAAATGATAGTACTTTTATACTGATAATTAAATTTTGCAAATTTCTATTCGTGAAAAAGTATTCCCTGACCATTCCAAAATATCAAAAATGCACAACGTTAATATTCAAGTTTTCACTTCTGCCGGCACTCCCGGAGTGCAACCCATCGTAATATTTTTTTTTGGGAGGATAATCATCAAATGATTTCTCCCGCTCTGGGTGGAGCGGGAGGGCGTGTCAGACTTCACCCCGTGTTCCTTCAGTTGCCTGTGCCAGGGCCACGGTTATCTCTTTCGACACGCCGCGCGCCGTCGACCCGGGCCTGCTCCTTACCGGACGGCGAGCCACCCATTGCTCGCCGTCCGCAAGTTTTTTTTTTAATCTGCGATTTTTTTCCTGTATTTTCGTGCCTTTGTTCTTAAGGTACATTATTTGGCCACAGTTGTATGGAATAAAAAACACCTCCTTTGAATCGTTCGGGAAACTGAAATAATAGTACATTGTGATACAAGTGTGCTGTTTTGGTCATTTCCCCCGAGGCGATTTTATTAGGGGGCCGAGTGGGTAATGATCAATGCACACGCGTGTCACACGACGTTTTTCAACACACTTGCGAGGGAAAAAAACAGACTCGTTTTGTTATTATCTTTAATTATTGAAACAATTAGTGACAGTACAATTCTCAAAATGATACCGAACTGTTTTTGTTGGCATTTTAGCAGTTTGTGTTATGGTATTAGTATTATTAATAATTTCGTTGTTTTCATATTCTTGGGTATATGTCGGAGATGATAAAAATATTCATTGTATTTAGACAAAAAAAGCTCTTTACAGAGATGAAAGAAAAAAAAAGTTTTATATAAAACACGAGTGCGGTAATGTAAAGTAAAAAGCACGCGTATTTAATACACTGCATTATGAACCTAAAAACAGGTGTAAAACGAGCCACTTTATGAGCAACTGTGTTGAAAAATCTATTATATCTTGTAAAACAGGAGTTTAACATAATTTCTTATAAAAACAAGTAACAATTATCGGCGTCCATATCTCAACGCTTCGCACCACTCATGCATCGGTTTGACATGCGTCCGTCATTGGGCAATTTGTCAACTGTAAACTTCTTAAATAATACCTATAATTGTGCAGTGATTTTTCAGCTACCGGTGGCTAGGTTATTTTTACTAATTAGCTAGTATTTTTTGCAAATAAGGACGCAACAATTTGGCATTTTGTAAAAAATACGAAAATACACTACACGTTCCGATGCAAACATATGACTAAACGGTGCTCACCGCCGCGGCGCGGATTTAGGGTCAGTTTGGCCGCATGGAGGCGACATTTGCCACGCCTCCAAGCAATATCGCTCGACATCTGCAGCTCTCATCTAGCACTGGTCGCACGCTCGACGTCTTGAAGAACATTGGGCGCTCCTATAGTCACACCCCAGAAACACACTACAGAACCCTCAGCGAATTGGTGTGCAATAAACACTCCCATTCCTTCCTATGGGAGGGGAAGGGAAACCCAAAGACCTCGGGTCAATCCTCGGGCAAGGGACCATGAAGCCCCAGCACCGAGAGAGATATAGTTTTTATTTAAAAGAAGTAAGTTTAAGTGTGAACAAAAAAAAAATTCAAGAATTGGATGGATTGGTGGCCGCGAAAATTCAAATTTTTCGTAATTGATTTCGTTTTCATGGTTTTTGAGGGTGCTAAACCCGATAGCGAGGTCAGAACGTAAATCCAAGATGGCGAGAATTTTATGAGAGCTCCTACAAAGTTATACTAGATGGCCCGGCTCTGTATTAATAAGGCGTTTTGATCTCTCTCTTTCTATTATATACGAGTGTCTGTGCGTGCAAGTATCGCGTAAGTAACGTGGTTCCTGGGGGTCTACTCTCTAACTCCGGCAACGACGATACAGATCCGTCCGAAGGTAGTTCGAAACTAAGCACTAAACCCTACTCCCGATTGACTTCGGATTCATGAGTTTAAAACGGAATCATAGACAAAATTTTTGAACGAATGACGCATGACCATAGAGCTGCGCTATTTTACCGGTCGATTACCGGTTTACTTACTGTGAAGCTTTTTTAGCTTATTAAACAAAAATTAATGTTGTTATTCTTAGAAAAAAAAAAAAACACATTTCTGACAATATAGTTTTTATTATGTCTTTAATTAAAGAATTCAATTATTTTTGTATTATGGCCTTATCCTGTTAATACCTTTGCCCTTTTTCTTTCTGACGGTTATTTTCAAATGAAATGTCATTTTTTTTTTCAAAATATTAATTTACATTAGGTGTACTTTCATAATATTATGTAAACGACGCGGGAAGTTTTCGCTAGTTTAGTAAAATGGCCCCAACCTCACCAGCAGCAACTCATAAACAAATTAAGGCCCTCCTAAATTTTATGAGTGAGCATAATGAGTTGGCTCGCAGACAATGAGGGGTGCCGACGGGAGAATCCGATCAAAACGGCTGTGGGAAAGCCTGTGCAACTCTCTTAATTCAATGGTGAGTTGTACAAAGTCCGTGAAGCATTGGCAAAGGTTGAGTTACATACATTACTCGTATTAATATGATTTTAAGGTCTTGCCATCATTAAAGTGCATACAATTATAATCAGTCGTCCTCTAAATTTGTATCTGTCCTACAAGTCTAAAGTCCAAGTCTTACAAGTCCTCAAATAATTCTCGTGTGAGCCTATAGATCCAAAACAAAAAAAACCGTTCTCATTTTCTTCTTTATTAATAAGCATCCAGTCCATCACTACAAACAATACAGATTGCGACACAACTAACTTAATACCAACTTACCAAGTAGGTAAGCAATCAGTGCTGTAGTCCACAGTTCCACACAAGGCAATTTGCTACGTGAGCCTATAGATCCATATAAACTCAGCATCGGGAAGCGTCGGTAATACTCGCCGAAAGTTTTGGCGCAAATACAATCGGCGACGCCTCCAGTCTACCTGTAGAGCTTCTTCGAACATTAAGAAAGCAGCCATATTTTCAATTTATTAACTTTCGTCAACAGCACGATAACTATTTTGATGTCGTATCAAATCATTCCGTCAAAACAAGTGTCAAATCCAACTTATCGGACGGGCAAAAACGCATCGGGAGTAGGGACAACTGTCAAATCGTGTTGTCATTCATTCTTAGTTCGAGTTCGGTACTAATAGTAAGTCCGTAAGTGATACGGAGTAGGAAGCGTCCGTAACGAAGGCTGAAACTACGGACTTCGTTCTTAGGGAGTAGACCCCCTCACGGGGGTCTTTCGAACGCATACGTTTGTTTTTCCATGTTTGTGTTTTAATATTTTGTCTGTTCTTTCAGTACGAGCCCCAATAAATATTTTCTTTCTTACTTTCTGAGCTCGAGAAAAGGCTAGTGATGGAAAAACGTGAATCCAGGTGGAAAGGTCTAAGCCCTAAATCGTATTCTATACCTTATTTGAATCCAATGACAGAACGCATACGGCGCCTCGTTCCCGCTGGGCGGCTGCCGCGCGTGGTCCACGTCCGGCGGCGGCGCGGCCGGCACGTGCGGCGTGGCGCGTGGTTGCGGCGCGCACGTGTCGTGTGCCGCCTGCCGCGCCGAGCCCGCGTGCGGCTGGTGCGACGACGGCGCGGGCGGCGGCCGGGGAGTGTGTCTGCCGGGCGGGGCCAGCAGGCCGCACGCGCCTAGAGTCTGTGCGCAGCATAGGTGAGTGTGTATATCATGATGTATGCCGCGCCGAGCCCGCGTGCGGCTGGTGCGACGACGGCGCGGGCGGCGGCCGGGGAGTGTGTCTGCCGGGCGGGGCCAGCAGGCCGCACGCGCCTAGAGTCTGTGCGCAGCATAGGTGAGTGTGTATATCATGATGTATGCCGCGCCGAGCCCGCGTGCGGCTGGTGCGACGACGGCGCGGGCGGCGGCCGGGGAGTGTGTCTGCCGGGCGGGTACAGCAGGCCGCACGCGCCTAGAGTCTGTGCGCAGCATAGGTGAGTGTGTATATCATGATGTATGCCGCGCCGAGCCCGCGTGCGGCTGGTGCGACGACGGCGCGGGCGGCGGCCGGGGAGTGTGTCTGCCGGGCGGGGCCAGCAGGCCGCACGCGCCTAGAGTCTGTGCGCAGCATAGGTGAGTGTGTATATCATGATGTATGCCGCGCCGAGCCCGCGTGCGGCTGGTGCGACGACGGCGCGGGCGGCGGCCGGGGAGTGTGTCTGCCGGGCGGGTACAGCAGGCCGCACGCGCCTAGAGTCTGTGCGCAGCATAGGTGAGTGTGTATATCATGATGTATGCCGCGCCGAGCCCGCGTGCGGCTGGTGCGACGACGGCGCGGGCGGCGGCCGGGGAGTGTGTCTGCCGGGCGGGGCCAGCAGGCCGCACGCGCCTAGAGTCTGTGCGCAGCATAGGTGAGTGTGTATATCATGATGTATGCCGCGCCGAGCCCGCGTGCGGCTGGTGCGACGACGGCGCGGGCGGCGGCCGGGGAGTGTGTCTGCCGGGCGGGGCCAGCAGGCCGCACGCGCCTAGAGTCTGTGCGCAGCATAGGTGAGTGTGTATATCATGATGTATGCCGCGCCGAGCCCGCGTGCGGCTGGTGCGACGACGGCGCGGGCGGCGGCCGGGGAGTGTGTCTGCCGGGCGGGGCCAGCAGGCCGCACGCGCCTAGAGTCTGTGCGCAGCATAGGTGAGTGTGTATATCATGATGTATGCCGCGCCGAGCCCGCGTGCGGCTGGTGCGACGACGGCGCGGGCGGCGGCCGGGGAGTGTGTCTGCCGGGCGGGGCCAGCAGGCCGCACGCGCCTAGAGTCTGTGCGCAGCATAGGTGAGTGTGTATATCATGATGTATGCCGCGCCGAGCCCGCGTGCGGCTGGTGCGACGACGGCGCGGGCGGCGGCCGGGGAGTGTGTCTGCCGGGCGGGGCCAGCAGGCCGCACGCGCCTAGAGTCTGTGCGCAGCATAGGTGAGTGTGTATATCATGATGTATGCCGCGCCGAGCCCGCGTGCGGCTGGTGCGACGACGGCGCGGGCGGCGGCCGGGGAGTGTGTCTGCCGGGCGGGGCCAGCAGGCCGCACGCGCCTAGAGTCTGTGCGCAGCATAGGTGAGTGTGTATATCATGATGTATGCCGCGCCGAGCCCGCGTGCGGCTGGTGCGACGACGGCGCGGGCGGCGGCCGGGGAGTGTGTCTGCCGGGCGGGGCCAGCAGGCCGCACGCGCTTAGAGTCTGTGCGCAGCATAGGTGAGTGTGTATATCATGATGTATGCCGCGCCGAGCCCGCGTGCGGCTGGTGCGACGACGGCGCGGGCGGCGGCCGGGGAGTGTGTCTGCCGGGCGGGGCCAGCAGGCCGCACGCGCCTAGAGTCTGTGCGCAGCATAGGTGAGTGTGTATATCATGATGTATGCCGCGCCGAGCCCGCGTGCGGCTGGTGCGACGACGGCGCGGGCGGCGGCCGGGGAGTGTGTCTGCCGGGCGGGGCCAGCAGGCCGCACGCGCCTAGAGTCTGTGCGCAGCATAGGTGAGTGTGTATATCATGATGTATGCCGCGCCGAGCCCGCGTGCGGCTGGTGCGACGACGGCGCGGGCGGCGGCCGGGGAGTGTGTCTGCCGGGCGGGGCCAGCAGGCCGCACGCGCCTAGAGTCTGTGCGCAGCATAGGTGAGTGTGTATATCATGATGTATGCCGCGCCGAGCCCGCGTGCGGCTGGTGCGACGACGGCGCGGGCGGCGGCCGGGGAGTGTGTCTGCCGGGCGGGGCCAGCAGGCCGCACGCGCCTAGAGTCTGTGCGCAGCATAGGTGAGTGTGTATATCATGATGTATGCCGCGCCGAGCCCGCGTGCGGCTGGTGCGACGACGGCGCGGGCGGCGGCCGGGGAGTGTGTCTGCCGGGCGGGGCCAGCAGGCCGCACGCGCCTAGAGTCTGTGCGCAGCATAGGTGAGTGTGTATATCATGATGTATGCCGCGCCGAGCCCGCGTGCGGCTGGTGCGACGACGGCGCGGGCGGCGGCCGGGGAGTGTGTCTGCCGGGCGGGGCCAGCAGGCCGCACGCGCCTAAAGTCTGTGCGCAGCATAGGTGAGTGTGTATATCATGATGTATGCCGCGCCGAGCCCGCGTGCGGCTGGTGCGACGACGGCGCGGGCGGCGGCCGGGGAGTGTGTCTGCCGGGCGGGGCCAGCAGGCCGCACGCGCCTAGAGTCTGTGCGCAGCATAGGTGAGTGTGTATATCATGATGTATGCCGCGCCGAGCCCGCGTGCGGCTGGTGCGACGACGGCGCGGGCGGCGGCCGGGGAGTGTGTCTGCCGGGCGGGTACAGCAGGCCGCACGCGCCTAGAGTCTGTGCGCAGCATAGGTGAGTGTGTATATCATGATGTATGCCGCGCCGAGCCCGCGTGCGGCTGGTGCGACGACGGCGCGGGCGGCGGCCGGGGAGTGTGTCTGCCGGGCGGGGCCAGCAGGCCGCACGCGCCTAGAGTCTGTGCGCAGCATAGGTGAGTGTGTATATCATGATGTATGCCGCGCCGAGCCCGCGTGCGGCTGGTGCGACGACGGCGCGGGCGGCGGCCGGGGAGTGTGTCTGCCGGGCGGGGCCAGCAGGCCGCACGCGCCTAGAGTCTGTGCGCAGCATAGGTGAGTGTGTATATCATGATGTATGCCGCGCCGAGCCCGCGTGCGGCTGGTGCGACGACGGCGCGGGCGGCGGCCGGGGAGTGTGTCTGCCGGGCGGGTACAGCAGGCCGCACGCGCCTAGAGTCTGTGCGCAGCATAGGTGAGTGTGTATAACATGATGTATGCCGCGCCGAGCCCGCGTGCGGCTGGTGCGACGACGGCGCGGGCGGCCGGTCGGGGACTACTGTAGAATACTTTATTGATCTTATTTAATTTATTCCAGGTGGCACTTCACAGCGTGTCCCGCGTGTCAGTGCAACGGCCACTCAGTATGCGACAGTGCAGCGCGGTGTATGCAGCCATGCGCGGGCCGCACGGTGGGCGAGCACTGCGACGTGTGCGCGTCCGGACATTGGGGCAGTCCGCTCAACGGCGGCGTGTGCACACGTAAGTAAACATGCTAGATATAGGAGGCAACGACGCCAATTTCACCAATGAAACTGAACGCGATAAGCACACCTAAACCGCGTTGAAGAGCTGTGAGTGTTAATTTCCAGAAAGTCAAATTCAAAGCATTTATTTCGAATAGTCACATAAAAGGCTCTTTAGAACGTCAACATTTAAAATTAGAATTGATTCTAATCGCCCCTACCAAAAGGTAGTTTCGTATGTTCTCCATATGAATGGGCAAGAAACTCCACCGTTAGTTACTCTTAATGTTTTAAAAGATATTTCTTAAATAATCTCTTGTTACAGCTTGCGAATGCAACGCCCAAGCCGTGGCTTGCGCTGCCGATACTGGTCGCTGTTACTGTAGCACTAAAGGACTAGCGGGCGACCGATGCGACAAATGCGACAACACCAACCATTATCATGCTGATATCTACAACAAGGGAGCTTGTTATTGTAAGTTATGATATAAAATGTATTGAAGTCTTATGATATCCTGCGACAAATGCGTCCCAAAACCTCTGCATGCGTCGACGGAAGAAAATTCAAAATTGACATCGCTAATTTCCTTTCAAAACAACATAATTACAAATATTGTAATGTAAAAATTATAATAAAACAGACGGACAATGTTAGTGAAGGATTTAAAATTAAAATTTCTTAGTGCAAGTGATTCCTGCCAAATGCACTTTGTCCCAGTCCGAGTCACTTTTTGTTCGGAAACCGTATGTCATGAACACGATAATGTACAGTATACAACTATTTTCTTAATGTTCCTCGGCAATCATCGCTTTTCCGATTACAAACGAATGCTAAATTCCATGTCCACCAATTATTTGATTTATCGTGTATAATAGTTTGAATTCAAAACGTAAATACTATATTGTTGTTTTGTTTTGATTTTCTTTTCCTACAAATGAAAACAAAAGTTTCTCATGGAAACTAGCACTCGTTTGTATTCGGAAATGCGATGATTGCCGAGGGACAAACGACCAAACACAATAACCTAAGACAGATCGCTACTGGTGATAGACAATTCTATCCGTCCCTGTCAATCAAATAGCTGTCAACAAGTTAAACGGCTTTATTGGGACGTTAAAACCAGCGATTGATAGGTTTTTCTATCACCAATACTCCAAAATTTGTGGTATATACGTTATTGGGTTCGGCCGTAAGAAAATAGTTGTACCGTATAGAGCGGCTATCTGTTCAGACGCGGTCTCAACACAGCTCCAGTATCTAACAAGCAGCCTCGCGAAACATTACTGCTGCATGTGAGGAAAACCACTTAACTAAAAGAATTGCCTTTGAAAATTATGCAAGACTGTTTCCTTTGTATTTTTTGTATCACCACGACTTCTTAACTTCCTCTTATTTTTTCACAGATGACCTCGCGGTAGACTACCAATTTACGTTCAACCTGTCAAAAAAGGAAGATCGCCATCTCTCGGCGATAAACTTCAGAAACGCGCCTGTCAAACCTGACGTGGACGCAGACTTTAGTATCACATGCTCTGCCCATGCCCGGATGAACCTCACCGTGAGGACGAGGAGCGATCCCGCAGAGAGAACACTGTTCAGTGATGTTAATTGCACTAATTTTAGGTTTAAGTAAGTTTTTAATTAATACCTTTTTTAATAATATTCCTCATTGAAAACGCTAAGACGTTCTTGCCCATTATTTCCCTTTCAATCAAATGCGGAGAGAGAATGATTGCTTTTTCGCAATTCAGAACTGTCTTGGACACTCTTTTGCAAAGTTAGACAGCCTATTCTTTGCTACAATTGATCGCAGTGCGTCGAAACAAAAGAATAGTCAAACGAATTTGTGTCGATCATGTTATTGAATGACGCGTCACTCCACGCAGCACGGAAGATAATCAAAATCATAATATACATAATGAACTAGAAGTTATTTGCTAGGCTTCGTTTTAGTTCCATTAATTTTACTGCACTGGGCAAAAAAAGAAAAGTCTTGCACTCAATATAAAAAATACAATACCGTAAAATGGGGTGAATAGGGATGCAGGGGTGAATCGAAACGAAACTTTTAAAGGGATGTTAATATTGAAATAATTATGTTTGTTGCCAAAAATGTCTCCTAAGTATGGACTGTATTATAATGAACTATTAAGTGCTCCTGTTGGCGACAAACTATATTATTTCAATGTTAAAATCCTTTTTTAAGTTTCGTTTCGATTCACCCCTGCATCCCTATTCACCCCGTTTTACTTTAAAGTTTGTGTTCTCGATATTTGTAACGTTAAAAAGCAATGTCATTGTCTAAAATCCGAACTTTTTCTAAAAACCATTGTGACATATTTGCAGCCGCCAACTGTAAGTAAAAAGCAATGTACTTTACCTTTTACCGATTTTAGTAACACACATTGGAAGTTGTGCCAAATACCTTAACATATAATAGTGATGATGACTAAATGTATGTAACTTCAATATATCGATTTAAATATGAAGAACACGCTTTAAAAGTTTCTGGAGGCGATTATTCCCGTCCTTGTCGCGCGGTACGGCTAGTATGAAGTGCTGTCCTTGTCTAATATTAATTTTGAAACGTCTATTCCGTGGCAATTTTATAACCTTTTACACTGTTAAAATTTTGTTTGCACTATTGGGAAACAAAATTATTTTGAAATTTAAATTATTTGTCATGAAATAATGGTATTATGGTGATGGACAAATAATAGGGATGCTATTATTAGTCCATCACCATAGCATTATGCTCAGATGTGTGCCCGGTAGATGACAATAGGCTCGACCCCACTGACGTGGGTCATAGCGGGACTACAGGACCTAAACGCAAGTTTTAAAATGCCTAAAAGTGTATGATCCACTGCAGTAAACAAAATCAGAAAAAATTATGATACTCTTCAGGATATAATATACGCTAGTTAAATACCTAGTGTGTTGAAAACATAATACAACTAATTTGATACGATTGAAAAAAAAACACGAAGAAACCACTAAAATGTTCTTTTAACGATTAAAAACTATACCAATATACATGCAATCATTCTAATTTTTTGTCACATTATTCTAAAAGCAACATATTAACGTAATAGTGTTTTTGTTTTGTTCAATCCGTAGATTTGTAAATAGATAATTGCTTATTTTTTTGCAATAAAATACCAGCGTTGTGTCATCGCGCTTCTCTTTATTTTCTATGAAATCAGACAGTGACCGCGCTTTACCTCTTGTAAGCCTCTTAAACATAACTGGCGAAATGTGGGTGTACTATTGGTACACCTCTGCCTAACTCTTCGTAGTAGCAGGCGGGATGTTGTTTTCATGTGTCCAATATTACCAATATGGGTGATGTTTTTTTTTTTTACCAAAATACATTTGTTTTTAAATAATGCAAAAAATATTATAAAAAGTGTAAAACATACATAATCATTTATTTCGAGAAGCAATACTCATAGCGTTAGTAACATTACACCAAAAAAGCAAAAGAAAAAAGCAAGTAAAAGCTTACAAAATGCCAAGTTATAAGTAACTGTTTTAAAATAACTGTTAGAAAAGCACTATCCTGAAGTGACGTCACGACTATGTAACTACATACTAGCGCCATACATTGCTCGTACAACGCGACATGGACGCGAATATTCCCCTCTAAAAACTTTTAAAGTTTCTTCATATTTCCATTGATTCTACAGATTTTTTCAATCATCTCATTTCGCTATGCCTTCTTTGAAATTACATTATTTGTTAGAACATTTCTAATATTAGTCACCATCCCTATTATCCAGCGAATGTTTTATTTCTATTTCTAAGCTGATTACATGTCCTTTCTGGCTTGTCAGATTCGCGAAGTCCGAGCACGCCTTCGGTGTAGAAGACAACGTGACACTTACGACGTTCTTCGTCTACGTTTACGACTTCCGACCACCTCTGTGGATACAGATATCTTTCTCGCAATATCCAAAGTTGAATCTACAACAGTTCTTCATTACGTTTTCGTCGTGTTTCCTGCTTTTGTTGCTTGTGGCTGCTGCGTTGTGGAAGATAAAGCAGGTGAGTTGGTTTTAAAGTACACATTATTTCAAAATTAATAATAATGAGGGTATTGTTAAACATAACTGACGAAATGTGGGTGTGCTATAGGTACACCTCTGCCCAACCCTTCGGGGAAACAAGGCCTGATGTTATGTTATGAGGGTCTTGTGGCAAAATTAGAACAGCCTTTCGGGTCGATATTCAAGGTGTCAATAAAGAGTGTCTGGGATCCTTTAAGAGGAGGAAATTCCTTATAGATAATGTTACTACTCCATCACTGAGTTTACTACTGATAAACGGAGGTATTGCGATTGCGACTTGCTAATTAAATACTTATAATTTAATTTTATTGATTAAGTTTGAATGTGTTTATTTATATATAGTTGTAATTACCTGTTTACATAACCGACATATTTTAAATTGTTTTTATTTAATATGCACTGCCTCCTTGGTCTAGTGGTAGCAAGAGTTACTGCTGAGCATGAGGTCCTGGGTTCGATTCCCAGCAGATTCGATTTCGGGCAAAGTGTTATTGGGTTTTTCTATCTAGGTTTTTTTAGTAGCAGCCTGGATTAGTGCCCGGTGGATGGCAATAGGCTTGAACATAACTAGCGAAATGTGGGTGTACTATACGATTACAGGCGTGATGTTATGTTTTTTTATGTAATCTATTGACATGCCACCTTAATTGTAATTGTTTGTTTATGTTATTTTTGTACGCCATACCTTGGCAAAACATAGTGCACATATTTTAGACATCATACTATCTGTAACCATACCTATGTTTAACAAAATAAATGCTTGGTTGAGGTAAAGCAATGCTTGCCAAGGTCGGTCCGTGGATGGGTGATCATCCCTTACATATCGAGACCCCTCCGTGCCTTGGAAAGCACTTTAAGCCGTTGGTCCCGGCTGTCATTCGTAGATCTTTGACAGTCGGTATAAGTAGTCAAAAGCACGAAAGTCTGACAACCAACCTTAACAAGGGGTGACGTGTTACCCGGTTAGTGGGTTGTGGGGGTCCGATAGGCTGTCGCTCTATGTAAATACTGGTGTTCAGCTGCTTCTGGTAAGACTGTAAGTCGACTCCAACATTGTTTGAAAAAGGCTTGGCAAATAGATTTTGATTCTTATAATAATAATGTTTAAAAAAAAGTAGGTTCTGTTGAGGTCTTTTTATAATAATAATGTAGGTAGGTACTGCAAAGGTTTTACCTGGACGGCTTGGCCAAGGCCAACCAACTTCCACGGGTATTTAAATAAAGTAATTTAGGTCAAGGGTTAACCTAGAGTACAACTTTTAAAAATTAAACCCACCGCTGTGGGAGAGTTAGGCCCACATGCACGTTTAGTCGAGTTATTTCAGCCAGGGTTTAGCGACTTAAATCTAGGTTTTAACTCCCGAGTTATTTAGTAAAACCCATGAACGCGGAAGTCGCAAAACTCTGGGTTAGTAATGTCAAAATAAATTGACGTTATGAGGTCCTGCTCATAACTTCTTTTATATTGTTTGACGTTGTAGTAAGTGAAAATCCGGTACTAAATCAGCAGACAATATATTCATGAACTCATACAAATAATTAGAAATTATAAGAAACTTGAAATATATTTTTTGTTATCGTTTAACATCAATGCTAAATCTCAATTCAAACATTGCATTTTTGTTTTGTTTTGTCGATTTAACTGCAATGTTCCCAACTCAAAAAACACAATTGTCAGGTTAACTAACCCAGTGTTACTTTTAAGTGGTGCAACGAGTAATGAGAGTTTAAATGTTACTTACTTAACTCCGAGTTTACAAACTCATGTAACTCGACTAAACGTGCAAGTGGGCCTGAGTACGTTTAGCGTTTCTATTTTTGCCAATCGTTTGATTGAGACAGAGAAATGTTAATAAATGTCTATGGTGCAAGTCAAATTGGATGAAACATATACAATAGATTAGACAGTAGCTCGGATGGCTGACAGCTCTCGTCTTGATGTGAAAAATAATTCTTTATAGGAATAATTATCCGATTATAATATTAAATATACCTTTTATTTAAACACTCCTGCAAAGTAATTAATTGGTGAAAAGACAGGTAATCCTAGGTGGGTTAGTATTACCTTTTTTTACTTCAAGTCAACGTTTCTCAAGGCGGCTGAATAAAGATTCATGTATTGTCTGCTGATTTTAACTGCAGTCATAACATAAAATATTTTTTGTTCAGAAATACGACATGTACAGAAGAAGGCAGCGCCTATTCGTGGAGATGGAGCAGATGGCATCGCGGCCTTTCAGCCAGGTGTGCGTAGAACTCGAAAAGGGAGGAGCAGGTATGTATCGTTTAACAAAAAAAAAAAAAAAACTACAAAAACTAATATTGTGACACTGAAGATTTAATTTCAGGTAGGTATAGTAAATGCACTTGTGAACTCGAAACTGAAAGCATTTTTCATTAAAACCAAAATAAATCATTTGAAATTAATCACCACTTTTGACATCATTATGAGAAAGCAAATCTTTTGCACTTCGTTCGTCGTCAAAATTTGTAGCACGTCTATTTACCTTTAAAAAATAAGGAAGTCTCGTCACCAAATAACGCCATTTGTAGTGGTTTTTTTTAATAAATGGAGTAGGCAGCCACCTACAGGGGTGGTAGGCACATACACTAAAAAGACGAAAGGACCCAAAATTTTGCCTTGTGTAACCCCCATTTTTACACTTAAACCCTGTGGCGGCATCTACACCGCCACATGCGAACAACGCATCACACTGACGTCACACAAATCCTGCATCGCGCAATCAGAGTTTGCCGCGCAGCTAGCATATATACAACTTCCCGACAACAATCATCGGGCAGTTGCCCACCAGATACGACATCCATCTGGTCGGAGGATCCTGCCTTTTCTGAGAGTATGAGTGAACTTTACACCCTGTTCCTCATATCTCTTCAACCCCATGAAATTATTTATCCGAACTTGTTTATGTCTACCATTTAAATATGATTTTACTAGGGTTAGCGCTTATTTGCCTAGTCCGAAATGCTGTAGTTTCAGGAGTAATGTATCGTGATTTATACAATCAAAAGCCTTAGACAGGTCGCAGAAGATACGATCTCGGACCTCTTCCTATGCGTTAAAAATGTGTTTTACTAAGGGGACACCGGCGTCAGTCTTACAACGTCCTTTGGTGAAACTATACTGTTGATGTGAAGGATTTTATATGTGTTAAAATAATTAAGCATTTCCTTTTCAAATCCTTGCTGAAAACCTACAACACTGATACGGGTCTATAATAATTATTGGGGCCTTTACTGTCACTTGTTTTGGAAAGTCAATTCTCAGTACATATGGGTGTTAATTTTCATGCTTATTGAGAAATCTTTAATAAAAATACAATGCTACACAAAAATATATATTATGTAAAAGTGTAAAAAAAGGGAAAAGCTCAGTAAGCAACATTAATTTTTAAATTTATAAAGCGGGTATTTCATTAAATCCGGGGAGACTCCTCAATCCAAATATAAAATTTTTCAAATGCTATTTTGACTCCTAAAACTGTTACAACACCTTATCCAGTGTCATTATGGCATTTCATAATCAATATTTTGTTAGCACACAATTGTTTTGTTTAAGTAATAAATCTGTAAAAACTAACAGAACTGACCTATTTAGTTAAATTACTTACATCAAAATGGACCTTAGTCTAATAAAGTTTTATTGAATTTAATTTCAAGCGATTTTTATTACATAAAGTAATATTGACTAATTAATTAAAATAATGTAAGTTATTTCTTACGTTGTCAACTGTCAGAATGGACGCCTTTTAGTGATGCGATACAATTTCGTATCCAATATGTGATTGGCCTTATTCTTTGGGATTTGTATTGGCTCAAAACATTTTAATATGTTATCATGTTAGTCGGTTTTATCTTATAATTTAGAGATGTACCTCACTGGAACGCCATGGCAACGTCGCCTGGTCGCTGCCAGCGAAACGTAAACAGCTCTATCCTTATTTAGCGGAGCGACCTGGCTGTGCCGCCACGAATCGGTGCATAATCAGCTTATTATATTCCTACTGCTGGGATACAGGCCTCCTCTGTGAGAGGGAGTGGGCCGTAATCCGCCACGCGTCACACGTATTCGAATTTTTGGTTCTAAGACATGCCGGTTTCCTCACCATTTTGAGAGCAGTGAGCAAATTCTTGACACAAATGACTCGTAAGTCGCGGCCGTTACCACTGGGCCACCACTGCTCTCGAATTGGTGCGATTGTCCTTATTTCCAAGTGGAACCCCTTGGTGCAGGAGCGGGCGTGCCGGCGCCCGTGGCGCTGGAGCCGTGTCGCGGCGGGCGCGCGGCCGTGCTGTCGCTGCTGGTGCGCCTGCCCACGGGCGGCACGGGGCGCGCGCCGCCGCTGGGCGGGCTGGCCGTGGGCTCCGCGCTCGTGACGCTGGGCCACCACGCCGCGCACGCGCCCGCGCCCAGCGCCAAGCGCGCGAGACATCACTGACGGTGACCGAGGGACACCACGCAGGTATTGCTCAATCATGGATTCAACTAGGCTTAGTATCACCACTTTTTAACGTCAGAATTACAAAAGACACTCCCCAAAAACGCCGCACAGTTGTCTGTTAAGTTAGAAGACAAACGCATGCAAAGTGTTTAACATTACAACACACAAACATGATTCTAGACCTACCAGTCAGCTGTTCCAATATAGGGTTGCAGGGATGTCGACACACAAACTGTAACTATGAATACACACATGATTTGAAATGTTTTATCGGTTATAAAAAAATATCCGCTGTTTTTTTTATAACTGACCAAATTTTTCGACGTAAAGGTTAAGAATAGTGAATCCATGGTAACATGGTTGCGCGATGAACGTGCCACCCTGAACTTTGATCAAATGGGGATTGTTACAAAAGAAGAATCCTTCAAGACTTTGGTGTCTTTACACAAAAAATGATTTTATATCTTAGTTTATTCCATCATAGAACACAATAATAAGATAAAAAAACAAGCCATCCGCTGCTGAGTTTAAAATTAAAATTATTTAGTCCCGAAAAATAATAATACTTTTGAATTGTTTCAGATACGGACACCGATGTATATAGACATTGTATGTATTGAACTTTGTACATAGGACACAAATAGTGCATTGCTCAAAGTGTAACATTTTATAAATAATACTCAGTTAATGTATTGTATCGTTTGCATGACTTATGCCCAGTTGATCGAAGAAACATGTGGTCTACACTATGTTTTTAACGATACAATTTTATCTTTTTGCTGTATTGATACGAACTGAACTTATTTTGTAAAAGTTCAGTCGGCAATGTTTACAGTTGACCACCTTTTTACAAAGGGTGGTCAACCGCCAACTTGGTCGAGTGTACGTCTTCGGTGTTATATTTAATAAATATAAATAAAAGAAAAATTATAATAAAAGCAAATCAGTGTTAAAACAAATATATTTTAGACTGCCGAAAAAATTAAATTTGTCTATGGCGCAATAAAAAAGAGTATTTGATCATTTAAATGATTCACTTTCAACACTTCGCATTTTAGATACAAATTGTATCGTTACAAATACAAATCTAAACCACACTACAAAATACATCAACGACGTTGGTTCTTTATGTAAAAAATACTAATAAAAAACATAGTATAAATAAGTACCTAACAGTTACACTTCCACATATGAAAGTTGCCAAACTACTCTAATTTGTATCACTTTTAAACGTTTTGCACGTATAGGGAGCTAGTTGCAAGTTGGATGTATTGTGAAACTTTTAAGGGTTTAGACGTATGGTCAGGAGACGATATAAATCTATTTTGAATATTATATTTTTCTTTCTTCCAACTTTTTGCTTCCTTACCAATGGCTAGTGTCGGCAAGCTGTATCCAATTCTGCCGACTAGAATCGATATCTTCCAAACTCTATATAATATCTTAAACTGCTTCTTATTACAAGTAAAAAAAACTTACGACTTAGTATTTTTATCTCTATTTTTGTGACCCAGTTTTTGAACCTTAGTCTACGTCGAATCTCTAAGTTACGGACTCGATCTTTCAATGATCTCTCAGAGCCAATTTCACCAATGAAACTGAACGCAATCTGCAGCACATCAAACGCGTTCAAGAGGTGTCAGTGCCAATATTACATGGGAAATAATGACCCTGACAGCTCTTAGACGTAGTTTATGTGTTTTTTTTATATTCAATAATGTTTTTAATGCCCAATTTTCTTACCGAGCTTACAACCAGTTTTGTTTGTACTGGAACCTTCTAGACTGTGTTTGTTTTACCATTTATATCGTCTTCTTTCTACATCATCTAAACCTCTTTGCTTTAAAAATTTGGACTGCGTTCGTAGTGTTAGACTTCATTGCATTTTTTATTTATACTTCGTAACGTTTATTTATAAAGGCGTTTAATAAAACTGGTGTAGTTTGCCGAGTTCATTGGTGACATAAAACTTATCTATGTAAGTTCAACTACTTACTTATTTAATAAGTTGTGATACGAAAGGCAGCTCCTTCAATTTTTGATGAATTAGGTCTGTAAAAGTAATCAATTATATCTTTATCGTTTTTTTTTTTATTATTCTCGAATATTAGAACGCAAATATTGTCTGTGTAAGTTGTGTGAATGAAAGAGAAATAATCTCGTTGTCATAAGTAAAGGTGCAACTATTGTGGTCGATTGACGTCTAACATCTCACCCTAAAAACTGAAGTGAGCTGTAATTCCACAAGCAGTGCTATTCTGTATACATCTCACCGTGAAAACTTAGGTGAAATGAGCGTGAAGTGAGCTGTCAGTGCCACTGATGCTAGGGATTGACCAAGACGGGATGACACTGACAGCTCACTCCACGCAAGTCTTCACGGTGAGATTTTTACAGAATCGACATGCTGATGTCTAGCGACATTACTACTCCCTTCACCTCAGTTCACACGGTGAGATTTATACAGATAAGATGGACAGTTTTAAGAAAAAGGTTGCACCTTTAGACTATTTTGATGTGAAGATGAGGATAGTCCTGGTGCTTAGAGGCGATTAAATAGCAATTGCTATTAATAATTTTGCTGCCTATATATTAAGGATTGAATCTAGTGTTAATTGAAGTGGAAATTAATTATGATGCATTCTTACAAATCGGCAAACCACGCCGGTTGAATTGAGTTTAGTCCTAGTGATGTCTCGAATCGATTCCAAGCCAATGGAATAAGTATCGGTATTTGTAATAAAAATAATCATTATTTTTCTCAATGAAATGAGCATATTTTAGCTAGAAAATGGAATGCTTGCAAGATTATATAAATAAATGGTGTATTGAAGGGTGATGTAGATTTGAAGGGGTACAGACCATTGATTTGACCCTAATTACCACTACACCAAGTGTGGCTATTTTTGTGATATTTATAACACTGTCGACTTGACGAAAGAAGTAAAATTAAACTTGATGATGATAATGAATTCGCTAAAAGTAAGTAATAATTACTTTCCTTCTAAAACGGTCGGGTAATTTTTTTTTTTACTTGTTTTTTTTTTTTTTTTTTTTTTTGTAAAGTCTACTGTAACGAAACTTGATGTAATATGGATTAAATTTATTTGTATTAAACCCCACATATTCCCGTTAACAATTGACATCACCCTACCCAAAAACAGCCTTTAATAAATAAAAGACAATTTTTCACGTAAATAAGTTTCGCGTAGTGTTTATTTATGATAGTTTTATAATATGTTGATCTGTGTTGAATATAAAAAAACAACGATGTAATATATGCGTATCATCACAATGTATTGTCGGTTTAAAGGTTTAACTTAGTAAAAAGAGGTAAATAAAACGAAAACCCAGTTATAAATGTTTTTTTTTCTAAAAGAAAAAAAAGGTTGTGTATCAGTTGATGAAATCTGGCTGGTAACATCTAAGATCAGTAAATTTTGCTGTTCAATCAAATTATGAGCTCTTGTCAGTGGTTTACGACAATACGACCAACCTGAATCACAATAAATAGAAAAAAATAATTGAACTGATAGAAATAATTTTGATTGACCATGAAGTCCTGGGTTCGAATCCCGGGTCGGGCAAAGTGTTACTGGGTTTTTCCATCTGGTATTTCTCAGTAGCAGCCCGGAGTCTGGCTCTGTGCCCGGTTGATGGGAATGGGAAGAGAGAGCATATTCCATGGAACTTAAACATAACTAGCGAAATGTGGGTGTGCTATAGGTCTCTGCCTAATCCTGCGGGAAATACAGCCGTGATGTTATGTACAAATATTTTCGAGTTCTAAATCAGATCAAACCCAAAATTCTACTAAGATTTCGACTTGAAAAGTGACATTATTATGTCAAGACTAAACCTTCTGCATAAGCATTGTCAACAGACGAGATACGTAGCCAGGCGTACGTACATCTACAATAACATGTTTACATGTTCTCAAGTAAATCCTGCGCTTGCGTTTTCTTAAATTTTTGAGGTAAACTTCATTAGGCGCACTTTGCGCTCTTTGTGAACGAAACTGAACTGTCACGCTCGGGTCGGTGACGCTGAATCGGGAATACTCGGCCCCAGTCGGTCGGTGACGCTGAATCGGGTATACGCGGCTCCAGTCGGTCGGTGACGCTGAATCGGGTATACTCGGCTCCAGTTGGTCGGTGACCCTGAATCGGGTGTGCTCGGCTCCAGTCGATCGGCGACCCTGAATCGGGTATACTCGGCTCCAGTCGGTCGGTGTCCCTGAATCGGGTGTGCTCGGCTCCAGTCGATCGGTGACCCTGAATCGGGTATACTCGGCTCCAGTCGGTCGGTGACCCTGAATCGGGTATACTTAGTCGACTCGATATAAGTTTTCACTTCTATGGTATGGTATGATCGATAGACTTACACAAAACCCTCTTTTTTCATGGTTATTCCCAGTATTGATTTTTCAGTGTCACTATCAAAGTTTAAGCCTTGTTTTATAAGTTTAACTACTAAACCGACAATTTAAATAATAATAAGTAATGTTATTTATACGTAAAGTCACTACTACATATAATAATTAGATGTAAATAGTGCCGCTTTGTATAAGACTCCGATATTCATATTTTTATTACGACTGACATGTAAATGATGTAAAATATAACGTGTTTTTTTGTTTGTGTGAACGCATTTAGTTGGTGAATGTTGTGTTGGATTTTGTGGGAAAAAAGTTTCGCAATATTGTTTTTAATGATTTTTTGGTCACCCTCTTGTGTCAATTTTAAAATGAACTTTCTTGGTGATGTTGAAATGGTAACTTTAAAAAATAATGTTTTAAAGCAATGTGTGTTGCATGCACTATAAATATTGTCTTTCCCAGTTAAAGAAAATGAAATATTTGGTTATTATTTTCTGCAATAATTTAAGACATAATAAAGTTTGAAAATGCTTTTAGGTCCAGACACGACATTCACACACATTTTTGTATTATAGCCTTAGATGTAAAAGACGTATTTTATCTAAATATTAATTATTAATAATACCAGCTAACTTTGTACGCAACTTAATAAATCGTTTTTAGTCCAACATAAATATTTTTATGCCTTATTTAGTATTAATTAAAATAAAATATCATCGCGGATTTGTAAAAAGTATCGATATTTAGAAAATTAAGTAAAAATAAGTGTACTTTTCGTTTTTTTTTACTTTTTTAATTGCATTATTTAAAATATTTTTATGTAATGGTCATTATGCGAACTGCCAAAATTCAACGTTTATCGAAATTAAATTAACCATTTTTAACAGTCATGTGATCTCACTTTTAGTAGAGAATTTACGTTTTATAGAAATGTTAGGTACATACTTATGTATACTAATATAATAAAGCTGAAGTTTTTTTTGTATATGAACGCGCTAATATATAGACCTGTGGGACTTAAAAAATATTATTTCCTTTGTCAGTCCAATACTTGTAGAAAGTTAAAAGGCTATTAAAATCAGGCCACGACCCTTATGAGCCGAGTCAAAAGAAAAAAGGACGAAAATAAAGCCAAGCGAACAAGCGGTGGGTCGGGGTGGAGGGCGCCCACCCAAAGAGAACAGAGCATTACCTAGAAGAGCATGTCTATGTTAACGAGGTATCATTCCGCGCGGCTCAGACGCTTCATTATATTAGTATAGATATTGTGATGTCTTACGACTGCCACGCGAACGTTGTCGCTGGCAGAAGAAAGTTTTGAATAAACAGCAATGGGAATTAATTTACGCAGATATTTGATATTTGCACAGGCGAAATATTTCATGACGTGACATTTCATAATCGTTTTTTTTTTACAATATAAATGTCAATTTGCAAAGCAATGTTTGAAATAATTGAAAATTATGTACTAAGTAGAGTCCTTAATTTTTAAAAAAAACACAATCGAATAGATTTTGTGAGCTTATTAACCTTATTGGGCAAATAAACGCTCTCTACTGTATGTCATTAATGTATGCCCTTTTGGTTGAAAAGTAAACTATCTGTAAGTATTGTGTACGCACCCCGCATTTAGCCACGTCAGAGCACACGCTCTTATACGCATACAATGAGTAAATAAAATAAAAATAGATGTTGGCCGATTCTCAGACCTACCCGATATGCACACAAAATTTCATCAAAATCGGTCAAGCCGTTTCGGAGGAGTATGGCAACGAAAACTGTGACACGAGAATTTTATATATTAGAAGAAGATAGTACAAATTATTGCGTATGAATTATGATTATAACATAATATTCTAACTGGGGTGCTTGGGGATGTGCGTTAATTCCCGGACATGTTGTTCAAATGTCCGTAAATATTTCGTCTGTGTAAAATTATTTAAATTGACTATAATTAATTAATTAACTATTATTATGCTGCAAGATTAATGCCCGGAAGTTATAGTTAAATATCAAATACATTAGACAGCATTTAGGTCGTCGTCATTTTCGCCCGTCCATAGGCAGTTATAAACTCAACTCACATTGTCGCAGCACTGGTATTTGAAATTGGTAATTTGAGTTTTGCAACACGTTTACTTTTGAGTACGGTCGTGGACGATGGGCCTTAAGACGCTGACAAAAGGTAAAGCGAGGTCAATCTCGGACTGCATAGAAAAGAAAGAGAAGCGCAATGACACAATGCTTGTAATTTACTCATTCATATAAAAAGAAGTTGTGTAATCGAAAATAAGAAACAACCAAGTTCTGCATTTAAATGATACGTTATTGTTCTTACCAATATACGTTGATAAGTAATACAGATATTTTTGTTGGATGATCATATCAAGAGGTTAGTTTATCTAATTTTTTTTTCGAGAAAACTTTTCAATAACGTGTTTTGAAAAGTGCAGGGTTCTCAGAAATATGTTCAAGGTTAACATATATTTCTTCCACTCCCAACAAACTTGTAAAGATTTTTTTTTTTTTTTTTAAGTCAGTCCTGTATCTAACTGTTGCCTCTTGTCAGCGCCTTAACCGATTGAAGAACACTGAACTAGACAAAAAATAAGTTTTATTGTAAAAACGTTGAGGAGCGTTTAGTGTCTCTCAAAGTATTAAGGTTGGTGTCAAAGTTTAGTCCAGACCGTCCGTCGTTGAAGACCGAGAAAATAATTATCAATGTTGCCATTTAAGATACAATGATAAGACGACAATATGACAGTAAATGAAAAAAAAACTGGCTAATATTACCAGTTTTTTTGCACATCGTTTTTTTTTTCGGAATTATCTAATGAATCATAACACCGAAATAACAAAACTACACAGTAGAGGTTTTTTTTATTTGTTTACACAGTGAATTTTTAATGGTTGGATTTGCCCTCAGTAGTACTATCATGGAGTTAAAATATTAAACAAATACCTAATTAAAATATATGCATCAAATCGAAAGCGTGATAAACAATAGTAATCCACTAGACTTAACGTAGGTATTACTTGAAAAGCACGCGCCGCCGCAAGCTGCCGACAAAATGAAAACGATTCGTAAAGGTTCAGAGCAAAATAAGCTTTGTTTGTCACACCTATAAATCTGTCATTTTATAAATCATTTGTGCTACAAAAACCAAAACATTTCGCTGCGGGAACCACTAAAGCGTTCAGCGTGTAGTGCCTATATTAGTGGATATAGTAATTTGATTGAATTTTTGCATGCGGACTGGGAACGTTATTAATAATACGCAGTTTAATTTATCGTCGTTTTGTGGTCTCTGCCTTGTATGTAATAAGCCAGTTGTCAATTTTAATAATACCAGTAACTATATCCAGCTATTTGACATAAGTAATTTGACCAATCTGTAAACAACAGCAATGTTTAGTTGCTAACTTTGAATCTTAATGTTCTATGACAATCTTATGATTTTAACATTTTATATGAACATGCATTTATTTAAATGTAATAATAAAAAATCTCACTTATTAATAATGTTTGAATAATTTAGATATGACAATTTAATTTGATCTGTTTTAAAAATTTAAATCTCATTGAAAATAATCATTGTTGTTAAAATATTAGTTTTTATTTTATACAATTACTATAATATTATTATTTGCTTTAAGTTAGTATTTTAATTTATAAATATATAGTATTGTACCTTTAAGTGAAAACAGTGTTAAACAATTATTTAATAAGATTTATTTCAGTTACTAAAAAGATTTAAATGATTAAAACAGCTTTATTTACTTGTGGGTTTTATTGAGAAAAAAATTTAGTAATCTGATAACTAGAGATCAGATATTTGGGCGGATATTTACCTAAAGTTGAGATTTTGGATAATATGGAATGTGCTTTTGTATCAAAAACCTCCCTACCTAATACTGTAAAGAATCCCGGGATTTGTTTTTTAAAAGTCGCTTCCATACTAAACACACGACTAGTTATGCATTACCGGAGTTCCTGGCAGCTCGGTTTTTTTAACAACATAACAACAACAATAATCCGCTCCCATACTTTCACAGCGAAAATAACTTTAGGTATATATGCGCCCGAATATCCGATAACCTAAAACCTGTGGCAGCAAATACTGAACTAAATGATTAAAGTGATAATTTTCTTGAAACAGTGGTATATCATTATCAAATCATGAAAAAAAGAAAAATATCATTGATTGAAATCCGTGGCAGCATCTACACCGCTACATGCGAACAACGCAACACACTGACGTCACACAAATCCTGCATCGCGCAATCAGTTTTTTTTTTTGGGAAAGGCATCTCGCAGGTCAACCTATGAGGTTGTCGTCTGCTTAAGCGGACTTGACAATAAGAGTTTACCGCGCAGCTAGCATATACAGAACTTCCCGATATCAATCGTCGGGCAGTTGCCCACCAGATACGACACCCATCTGGTCGGAGGATCCTCCCTTTTCTAAATAGTATGAGTGAACTTTACACCCTGTTCCTCATATCTCTTCAAATCAATCTGCCTAGCCTTTTTTCAACTGAGGTGGGGTCGGCTTTATGTCTGAGTAATAAACTGGATGCAGCTGAATACCAGTATTTTACGTAGGGCCACTGCCTATCTGACCTACACAACCAAGTTTGCTAAGTTTTTTTTTAAGACTGGGCAGACTTGGCCTTGCTAGTACCCGTAACGACAGCCAAAGATCTAAGCTCTGCAGCCGGAACCAACGGCATGATGTTAAGCTATGTAGGTACTAACAATTTATAAACCTACCTACTTTTGTACCGCATTTACTGCAAATACTGGTCTTATAGGATAGCTTATTTCTGATCATTAATTTTTTTCATGGCCCGTTCATTTTTTACTATGTCTGAATAGACGATACTTGGGACTTTTCTTTAATAAACATCATACGTTATTTTACTCAAGCAGTCTTGTGATAGTGTGTGATAAGAATCTCAATTTCAAGGTTTATTGCTCATTTGATACTATAATTTGCAAGACTTACAAAGGTATATAAACTGACGCCTTCTTCCTGTGGTAGAAACTACAGAATCTGTTGCGACGTGAGACTTCATTTGTCCAATAACTTACAATAGGGATGATAACTACTATAAAATGTTCGAAAAAATAATGTCATTTCAAAGAAGGCATAATTAAAATGAGATAATTGAAAAAATCTGTTAAATCGATGTAATTATGAAGAAGCTACATGCGTTAAAAGTTTTTGGAGGGGATTATTCCCGTCCTTGTCGCGCGGTACGGACAATGTATGGCGCTAGTATGAAGTTACATAATCGTGACGCCACTTCTACGATAGTGCTTGCCTTGTCTAACACTTACTTTAGAACGTTTATAACTTGGCAATTTTTCAAGCTGTTACACTTTTCATAACATTGTTTGCACTATTTGGAAACAAACATTTCAAAAAATTAAAAAAAAAATCTTATTTTTATCTGTACTTTATAACAAAAAGGTAAAATTTGTTTGTATGTAGGGGGTAATCTCTGGAACCACCGGTCGGATTTGAAAAAATATATTTTAGGATTTGATAGGCCGATTCTTGAGGAATGCGTTTCAACATCACGCTGTGACCCTTATCAGCCGAGCAGAAAGAAAACAAGTCAGAAAGAACAAAACGAAGTGATAACGCGATTAGGTGATGCGAGGGTAGGGCGGGGGCACAAGAAATTTCATGAGAGAGCTGAAAGTCCCCACTTTTCGAACGTCAGAATTACATCAGTTAGTCCCCCATAACGTTTACTCTAATAGACATCTATTGACGCCAAATGGTACTAAACAATTTTGTCCGTCATAATGTGTTGTCCGTTATTGTACCTACGTCCTTAAGGCTTGCTTTACATTGGTGGTTGATTAGTGGGGCTAAAAGAGTTACAAATAAAAAGTGGTGATAATGTAAGATTTAAATTGATATGGTGTTCTGAACTTCTCAGTGTTATAGAATGCAATGTTAGAAAATTATTTATTAGTTTAAATCAAAACAACTTTTTTTAAATCAAATTGAGTTCAGTTTTATTTAAAAAAATATACTTTACGCAGAACGAGCTTTACAGTGGTGTAAGTAATCGATAGATGGCAAAGCCAAAGTCAAAGCATTTATTTCAAAGAGGCCCATAAAAAGGCACTTTTGAACGTCAAAATTTACATTAAAAATAGAACTGATTCTAGGCGCCACTTCCAAAAAGTAGTTTCGTATGGAGAAGAAGTGGCAAGAAACTCCACCGTTACTATTTAAAATGTTTTACAATATTTTGTATACATTAATTATATTTCTATATGTGAAGACGATGCACCAAGAATAAAAATACTATACCACAATTGGTAAAAAGAATTAAAAATAAAGCAAAGGCATATAAATTAATCACGTGATAGGTACATTGTGATCACATATTTACAATACAATTGTAAAAATATATGAATTTCCTAAAATATTAACTAGGAATAAGTTAGTGTGTGATTAAAGTAAAAATAACAAATTATACAATGCAATAAGCAAATAGTATGGTTTTGTCCAGCCTCTAGATTGTCCTATGGAGCAGGATCAGCATGTTTCCAAGCATTCATAAGATAAGATTTTTTATTTGCTTAAAACGTGGTAAGGTGTGAAACAATTTTTTTAGATCGAACATGTTTTGCTTTGTACTAAAGCATGCAAACTTACTTACTAATGATACGTTATGACATTGAAATATATTACATAGAATTCGTATTAAAAACACAAAAAATCATTAATGCTATAGAAGTTGTTATTCTTGAGCCATTTATATAATTGGATTTTAAATAATTTACAATTTAATGTTTTAAACATTTTTGGTAATTTATTATAGAGACGTAGGTACACACATAGCCAGAGAGTTTTTATTATATTTCGCTGATCGAGGCAGCACATCCAGCACAAGTCTGTATTTGTCACGCCGACTTCGAGAGCTTACTTCCTCTGCTCTTTTGAGTACTAAGTTATCGTACGAAACTATTTTTTTTTGTAACAACAGTTTGAAATTAAGTAGTTTGGTGGTGCGTACATACTGGGACTTGGGTTTTGGAATATTGGGTCCTGGATTTCTCTCTAGAGTTCTCATCTCATTCAAGTCCTCACTCAGTTCCCTCCCAAATCTTTTGAAAAAGACTGAAGATTCTTTGAGGCATTTTTATAACTAGGAAGAAGTTCTCAATTCGTCTGTTTATAGTGTACCGTAGCCATATTGCAAATAGAAACCGAACTATTGTCATTTCCTCCTGTTCGTCTGTCCGTCACACAGCTAATTTACTCGGAAGATTAGATCATAGACTGCGAAGAAACCCTACTATCACGGAACTCCTCAATGAACTGTATACCTACCTATTCTGACTGGGTTGTTGTACGGTATGTGTTTTTCTTCTACACGAAATTTTGTTTGGAAGGTTCCAAAATTATAAAATTAAAAACTTTTTACCGACTTCCAAATATAATTATGTATTTCATTGATAACGACTTTCCAAATTAAAGTTATTTTAACTTTGTAGGTTTTTTTATATAGATGTCGGTTGTAGTGTTTTGTAACAAGTTTTATTTAACGGTGGACAGAGGACACTTAAATTAATACTGTATTCATTCTAAAGTGGGGGTGTAATTTTTGTGTTTTTCGGGAGTAAAAAGAGGTAATTGACCTTCATCGTTTTTGTGGGCGCCAGTGCCGAAAATCAGAAATCTAAATCCAAAATGGCAATCATAACCAGAGGCGGATCTTGGTAAATGTGTAGCTTTTCGACTCGGTCTTTCGAGGGGAAAGCAGATGTTAGAGAGGTCACATCGTTTAAAGAAAAGCACTTTCTTAATTAAAACAAGTTTTCAAGATATTTATTTATTTGGGATCTCCAACAAAGGTACTGTCTTATGTCGTTTTTTTCCTGTCTTTGATTAACTCAAACTCAAACTCAAAGCATTTATTTCAAATAAACCAATTACAGGCACTTTTGAATTGTCAAGGTCGGTCGGTCAGAAAAATGAAGCTAGTTGCCCATTCCAAAGCGTAGTAGGTACCTATGGAGAAGAACGGGCAAGAAACTCCACGGACACTCTTTTAAATCAAATTATGTTTACAATAGATTGGTTACATCATTCATGTTGAAATTATGCATGTGAGAACGATGCAGAACGTTAAAAGCGTCCGTTATTAAAATATGAAAACAATTCGAAAATAAAATTTAATTAAAATACGCCGTGGCAGCTAAGAGATGACCAGTCTCAACTGACAGCGCCCGTTCACGAACATGACGCATGGATTAGCACCATTCAACTCAACCATTTTGAAGGGAGCTAAATGATCCAACACACGCGCCACCATCAGCGAAACATTAAAGTGAGCATGACATACTCTCAGCCGCCTGGACACATTCAAGTCAATGAAAGACGTACCCTGTAAATGGTAGCTTTAAAGCATGTACATAGTACTCACATAATATGGCATATAGCAATTATACAGTACTATAAAATTGAGTTTATACAATGCAAAGATTCTTGTTTCTCCTCCTCTTGTCTCTTGTGCAGCTCCAACAGTATTTTCAAATGCTAATCAATTAGTTGATGCGTCCTTGAGGAGCAGGACCAGCGATTAGCCAAGCATTTTTATCAGCAATGTAATCCCCTAACTTATAATATGCTCGGCTGCATAGTGTGTGTTTTATACAAGATTTAAATTTGGTTTCATTCAGTTGATGTATGTGGGGAGGTATTTTATTGTAACATCTTAAACAGTACCCCATGAAAGATGAGTCTACTTTAGCCAGCCTGAAACCTGGTTGAACTAATTGGTCCCTATTTCTAGTGATATAATTGTGTCTTTCACCTCTTTTACTAAAAAGATGTAGATTTTTCCTTACGTACATGATGTTTTCATAGATATATTGACAAGGTACCGTCATGATGTTAATATCTTTGAACAATTCCCTTAGAGAGTCGCGCCTGCGGAGGCCATAGGTATATGGCTCTGATGGCTCTTTTCTGCAGAATGAAAATGGACTCGATGTCTGCAGCCCGTCCCCATAGTAAAATTAACATTTCTCAACAGCGCTCTTAAAACGTGATCCTTCTTCACGATGATAACGCTTCAGCACACTGCTCCAGGCGGCCTGGCACCTTGATTTTTATATATTCTCAAAAATTCAAAGTGACAGTTCGTCTCATTTACATTATAAACCCTGAAGACACAGTAACTGCATTCGATAGGACTGTGGTAGAGAACCCAAAGGAGCGCATTCCACCAGGCAACATTCAGCAGACTCTTCCTTTTCAATGGAGGAGTGGTACACACGGCTACACATCAAGTAAACTACCAGTTTATGCTGATCTGGCATCGTCTAGGATGTCCGTACAATGGGAGGTCAGCTTATACTGGACATGTAAATATAGCTTGATGTATAGCCGAGTGAGGCACATTATTTTTTTCGAAATGCACGCGATTTTTTTTAAATAAGATAAAATAATGTAAATATATTTTATACTAGCTTCTGTTCGCGAAATTTCTTACTCCCCCGACCCACCCTGTCGCATCGCATCGCATCACCTGCCCGCGCTTCCACTTCGTTTTCGCCAAGCGTTCTTTCTGACTTTTTCTCTTTTTGTTCGTCTCCTAAGGGTTATAGCGTGATGTTACATAACCTATAGCGTTCCTCAAGAATTGGGCTATCTATTGCAAAAATAAATTTTCAAATACGACCGACAATTCTAGAGATTACCCCCTACATACAAACTTAAAAACAAACAATTTACTTACCTCTTTAGAATATTAGTATAGATAGTCTAGGGTTAAGGCTAAGTGTAAATATGACAGAATAGGAGTATATTAGTATTATTATTTGAAATAAAATTTTCAATTTATATTTTGTTGTTTTCTTTGCACACAATAATTGCCGTAAAACCTGGCAACTTTGCCACTTTATGCTGGCAAAAAAAGTTTGAAAAGATGTTTCTTAAAAAAATTATATGAGGTTAAACAAGGAAATCAATCGGCCAAATAGTAATTTTTCATTCAAAAGAAAGAGAAATTCTTAAATTTTCGAAATAATATTCAAAGACCAGCATTAGTAGCAGCGCGAACCCTTTTGATGTTTTGCACGGCTCTAACCGTTAGCATTTACATAAGGCGCGAGTTATGTTTCGGCGATCGGGAATTTAGTTAAAAAAAACTTTATTTATTACAAATGATTTAATTACAGAAAAACAGTGTATTAAGTTGAAGGCTGATATCAAGACTAACTTCACAAACAATTATATGGAATAACATGTAATTGATCTAATTGCTAGGTTGCACTTTATTACGTAGGTTGGCGGTTGCGTACTCAGCGAAAACGGTTGTTACGCTGAGTTAACTCCTCCCTCCATAAGATAGAAGCAACTCTTGCTTCTGGCGGCGTCCACGCTGCTTTTGGTCTCCTCGCTGCCTTTGATGTCCTCTGAGATCTTATTGATCTTCCATTGGTACAGCTTCCAGGATGCTGCTGCTACTAATAAGATGTAGAGGAGTACCGTAGTCCAACTCGGTGTGACCATCATCATTGGCCAATTGATGTCATTTGGTATGGAGAGGTCACTTGCTTTGTTGATAAGTTCATGAATGCTGTCCAGTGAGATGTCTTCTAGTTGTAGATCATATTGCACAGTTTCTTCTAGGGCCTGATGTTGCTCTGGTAAAGGTACGACCTCATTGATGACGATTGTGTCTGAATGTGCTTGCAATGTTCTGTTCATGACGTTAATTTCACAATCTTCTGTTAATGTGACGAGATAAATCCCAATTAACCTTTTATAGTCTGTCTTAGTTTTGCACTGTGTTTTAACGATTTCATGTTCTTTCAGGATAAGTAGCCAATTGTTATCTCCGATCTTTTGAATTTTTCCTCTTCTTAGGCTCATCTTGGCATGTGTACAGTTTGCTTGACGATGCTGAATGAGAGATGGGATGCAGTCTTCGGTGTCATCAATTCTTCTAGTGTCCAGGGACTTGCAAAGCTGGATGTTTTCGGTCAGAGGTTGACAGTCTTCTTCTAGGTAGGCGTACTCATCGTTCCCAAGCGCAAGGTATTTGGATTTGGGGATAATAGTTAGGTTATTTTTATTTGGAATGGAGTAGAGATGAACTAGGTCATAGGTTTGTGGGGCGACTGATGGGATTTCCAGGATAAAGTTTATGGAGTGTACTGTACTATAGGCCTTAACTCTTATTGATTTTTCTATCCTATGAATGTTACTAAGACTAATTATAGCTACTGGTCTAAACGAATAAGTTTTACTTAGATTGATTAATTCCTCTATTAAGTTTTGAGGACTTATAATACTAGGATGCATGGTGCCTAGTTGTGCGAATGTCATGGCATCTTCTAACAACATCAACCTATCTAAGATAATCTGTAAACTAAAATCTATCTGTACGTATAAGTCTAAGAAATGTATATGATTAGTTGCGTCGTTATTGTTATGTGTAATTTTTTTTTGCAATAAGCTAGCTAAATTTTTCTGATTCCTATTCAATTTGCTCAATTGATTGCCAAACTCGTTTATTGTATTTTGTGCTAGAACTAAGGATTTTCTTTGCATGTTCTGAACGTTACTAATTCTATTACTCATGTTCATTATTTCTTCTTCGAATTTTGCTGCATCATCATGATCGAGATTTCCAGTTATGGATTTAACGACAGTACCTAACCCATTGATCAGTCCGCGTCTTTTTCTAACCTGCGGGCTTAGAAACTTCATCTTTTTACCTATTTGATTTAAGCTATACTCTATTTGATTTCTATACGTTTTATGTAACTCTCCTGACATTACACTTTCAGCTGCTTTAGTGTTTTCATATAACGCCATAAGTTGGATGGACGTAAAATGAAGGTCTGTAATATTGTAAACGCAAGCGAGACTAAAGTAGTTGTCCTGTTTAAGGAGCTGTCCTTGTTTAAGGAGAAGGATTCCATTTTCATTATTTACCGGGTCAATGGTTACGGTTCCTGTTGCGTAGAGCACGACGGCTCCTGAGATGAGGGTCCTGCAACAAGATGAGGCCTCCGTAGTAGCTTAAAGTGTACTCTAATAGATTTAGAGTTTGGATGGTTACCTATAATTTCAGCCACATTATTTGGATGAAGATGGATGATCTTGTAGGGTCCTTTGAAGACAGGCTTAGTTTTGTCACTGCGTGCTGACTTTGCTACCTGTTTATAAACAGTCTCACCTACCTTGAACTTGATTTCTTCTGCTTCTTGGTTTCGTTTAGAAATCACCTGCTCCTTATTCTTAGACATAAGTGCTGCGATACATTCTTGAACTGCCTCGGCGTTAGCGCGGTGCTTAATAACGTAATCCTGATAGAATTCTTTTGGATAGTACAATTCTAGTGGGTTTCTGGATGCTGTGTGTCCGAATAATAGCTCATGAGGTGTATAATCTGTTGCTGAATGAATAGAGTTATTATATGCAATAATAGAATACTTCATGATAAGCTGCATGGGATCATCTTTATTGGTCATTCGTTGTATTCTAATTATCTCAGCTAATGTAGAATGTAAGCGTTCAACGGGTGAATTAGAGTTAGGGTTATACGGTGTCGTGAAATGTATATGAATATTATGTAAGGCACATATATCTTTTATGACGTCGTTTTCAAACTTAGTATCTGAGTCCGTGGTTATTTTGTTTGGTAAACCTAACATCGAGAAGACGTCTAACAATGCTTCCGTTATATGTACACTACTACATGCGTTTAGAGGAACTGCCTGAGCGTATTTAGAGAAATTATCAATGATTGTGAGGAATGTTACTCCGCCTGTTGAGTAAAGGTCCATAAATATGTGCTCCATTGGCTTGCGCGGTGTATCAGTAATAGCTAAAGGTGGTCTTAGAGGATTGCGCTCATATTTAGACTGCAAACAGATCTCGCACTGATTAACAAATCTCTGAATGGTAAGTAACATGTTGGGCCAGTGATAGTTTCTATGCAGATGCTTATATGTCTCTTGAATACCGCGATGTACTGTCTTTCCTTCGTGATATTTTTTAATTAACTCTTGTTGTTCTGTCTTGTTTTCTACTAGGGTCACACGCGTGGTGCATTTAAGTAACTTTGGGCCACGCTCATTAAATATAGTGGTATAGACTCTGGAGAAAGCATGATACAATTCTTCAGTATAGAAATAACAATGAAACACTCGGTCGGCAATTGTGTGTTCCTTTAAGAATCTAACAATCTCTGATTCCGTATTATTGATGGGGATAAAAACATCTTTAATAACTACTTTAGAGTTAGTGGATCTATTATCTACTCTATATGTTGAGCCAGGTGTTGATCTGACGTGAAATTGTTTCAGCTGTCTATCTATAGCGTCTGATATTATAGGTATGCCCTTATTATCATTATCTGGTTGGGTATGCCGTGTTGAGACTAATTCGGGTTCGGCTGACACTATGCTCATACTATCTGATTCTGTTCCTATATGAGATTGAGGAACGCTAGGGTTAAGTGATTGGATATTGTCATTATCTTGTGGCACAGCTGTCTCCGTTTAATTTTCAGCTACACTACGTGCGTTCTCAAATATTCTATTGATTATTTCATCATCCTCATTATCATCTAAATTGACTACTAATGAATCAATACTACCGTGAAATATTTTTACGCGTGATAAGGCATCCGCGTTAGTATTCTGGCGACCCTTTTTATACACTACTTTATAGTCGTATTCTGCGAGCTTTAAGCGCCATCTAGTTAATTTTGAGTTAGGATCTTTTAGTGACATTAACCAAGTAAGGGGCCTGTGGTCTGTGTAAATAACGAACTTTCTACCGTAAAGATAAGGACGAAAGTATTTGATTGCCCATACTATTGCTAGTAACTCTTTCTCTATTGTTGAATACCGAGATTCTGTGTCTGACAGTGTCCTAGATGCGTAAGCTATCGGTTTATCGGAGCCTACAATGCCTTGCGACAATACTGCGCCTAATGCTACATCCGATGCATCGGTGGTAAGTACGAAAGGTTCATCAAAATTAGGATATTGTAATATTGGGGCATTTGTTAGGATTTGCTTGCACTTATTAAAAGCTTCTAAAAAGTCTGGGGAATGGAAAACTTTGCTATTTTTCTTTAGACATACGGTCATTGGTTTAGTTAACTTCGCGAAATCTTTAATAAATTTCCTGTAGTAACCAACTAGGCCCAGGAAAGCCTTTATGTCCTTCTGGGTCTTAGGCAAAGGGAAATTTAATACTGCCTTAATTTTGTCCTTATTAGGTTTCAAACCCTCATTGGTAAGTTCGTGTCCTAAGAAATTAACCTGTTTCTGTAAAAACTCAGATTTATCTAATTGAATTTTCAAATTGTGAGTTTTAAACCTATCAAATACTTGCTTCAATTTTTCCATGTGTTGTTGTAAAGATGTAGATGTAATGATGACGTCATCCAAATACGTATAAACGTTATCTATTCCTCTTAATATATGATCCATTAAGCGTTGAAATGTACTTGGCGCATTTTTTAGGCCAAAGGGCATTCTTAAAAATTCGTAATGCCCTCGTTCAGTTGTAAACGCTGTTTTTTCAATATCGTTGGGATGCATCTCAACTTGGTGATAACCGCTGGCTAGGTCCAGGGTCGTAAAATACTGGGCACGCCCCAATCTATCTAAGATATCATGAATGTTAGGTAATGGATACTTGTCTTCGATTATACGATCATTTAGTCGTCTATAGTCGATTACGAGTCTCCACTTAACTTTTCCTGATGCATCAGGTTTTTTTGGGACAATATGCACGGGACATGACCACGGGGATATACTCTCTCTAACAATGCCTTGCTGCAAAAGTTTATCTACTTGCTTACGAATCTCCTCGCGTTGTTGAGGGGCTTGTCTGTAACTACGTACAAAAACCGGTGTATTGTCGCTTAGTCTGAGTTCGTGTTTAACTGCGTGTGTAAAGGTCAGTGGGATATCTTCTGAATAGAATAGGTCCCTATGCTGATAACATAGCCTAGTAACTTCACGCTTTTCTTCTTCATTCATATGCCCTGTACGAATTTTCTTTAGGTTTTCATTTAATATACGATCGATGTCTGATTGCACTTGTAATGTATTAATGTTATGACTTTGAATGTTATTAGCCTCATTATATGATTCTAATTCTATTGAACTCTTATCCGGAATATATTTTTTATCATCACTAAAATTAATAACAGAAGTTTTAAAACAACCATTAGTAACGTTAATTATAGCAGCCGGTGATTTCAAGTTTTCTGACCAATAAAAATCATCGTGTAAGTATTGCCCATCCATGTAGTTAGTTTTAACAGTAACTATCTTTTCACACCTACGGTCAATTTTTATCTTTTGCGGTGGAGAGCTAAAGTGAATTGGTATTTGTGCTGTTGATGTCCGTAGCACGTTATTGTTTAAATCAATATTGCTTTTTAGTTTCTTTAGAAGATCGAATCCTATTAAACCTTTGTATTTCGTATCGAAATCAAATATTAAAAATTTATGGCTTACGTCGCTATTAAAAGCAGGAGGCAAGGGCAGATAAACTACTTTGTCGTGAACTGATGAGCTATGTGCCGTAACTATTTGGTATGGCTCTGTTTCTACACAGTATTCAAAAATTGTACCAAAAATTTCTTCTGATGCAATAACAGAATGACTGGCTCCTGTATCTATTAAAAACTTACCGTTGAATTCTGGTAACTCAATATAAGGTAAAAATTGTTTAGTTTGTAAGTTGATGGATATTATGTCTGGTTGTCTTGATCGGGGTTTAACGTAAAATCCTGTTCTTGGCTTACCTCTTGTTCGTCTATGTTAGACTCGGAGGCGTCGCTACTGGTGTCTATGAGTTGACCGAGATACTCACTACCAATGGGTATTGGTTGCATCTGACCTTCCATATGGCTCGGGATATAGAATAACTGACCCGATGCGAACTGTGGTTTTTCTGGCTTACCTGCCGTACGCATGGTGACGTCCGATGAGACCTCAGGAAGGTTCACCTGTTGTTTTGGAACGTTAGGTTGGTTCTTAAAGTTTGCACTTCTAACATTACCTGAGCCACCTGGTCTGAAGTTACCTGATGATGGTCGGTTTTTCCAGGGCAACAAAGACTGTATCCATTGTTGACGCTGTTCCGGGTTCATGTTATTCGGTTGGGGCTTATATGGCGACATTTGTGTGTTTACTAGATTAGGATAAAAAGGACTATTGTTAGGCTGTTGCTTAGGCAACTCCTTTGGTTTCGCTTGGGATGTTGAAGGAGTATTAAAATTATTAGACCTGTTATATGCAAGCCTAGCCTCTTCTTGCCTAGCCGCAATAATTGCTTCTTCAAATGTTTCTGGCTTCGCAATTCTAACACCTAATGACACATGAAAGTCTAGCTGGTTAACATACTGTTCAATTACCATCTTTTCATAATAAGATTTATTACCATGTTCCCCTACAGAGTATAAAGTGTCTAATAGTTCACGGAGCCGTTTGCCAAAGGTTTCAGAATCCTCATTCTTTGACTTACGTACTCGTGTGAGCTCCTGCATAACTTGTATCTCATTGCGTGGTTCTCCAAGGCGCCTAATCAAAGCTCTTTTAACTGACTCCCAGGAACTAAGATACTCTTCGTATGCTATAGCATCGATAGCTGGACCACTTAACCTACTCTTAATCAGGCAGATAAATGCCGGATGCGAACGATCTGCTTCGCTAGTTAAAGTTAATAAACTTTCTACCTCTCTAATATAATATCTAAGTAATTTAGGATTGCCATCATATCTTGGCATCAAATCTGCAATTAGTTTGTACGGTTTATAGTTAGCATCATAATCTCTGAGCGACATTGTTTTACTGTAAATTGCCTGTCTAGTGGCACTCGAACAGAACAATGTAGGTGTAGTATTTCACGTGGAATTTCACGGAATATCTTAACGCTATTGTAAGGGGGTGCCTAACGCGATTTCAGCTTATAGACAGACACACATATACTAGAAATAAAATACACAAATTATAGTAAGGCAGGAAATAGAGCAAGGACACTTGGTAATACGACAGCACTCACCAAAGCAGCCACTGCATCTCCTGTCGAATCTTGTCTCTGCCAACAGCTTCCTCCAATTTTCCGGAGATACACCTTCCTACTCCTATACAGGTGCCCGACCGCACGTTAGGTTCGTTGCGGATCGCGAAGGAACGATTTGAGAACCGTCACTCTTATGCCGAAGAGTTGTATTCGAACTTAGAGCGTCGCGATCCTACCGACTGCGCCAGTTATGTTTCGGCGATCGGGAATTTAGTTAAAAAAAACTTTATTTATTACAAATGATTTAATTACAGAAAAACAGTGTATTAAGTTGAAGGCTGATATCAAGACTAACTTCACAAACAATTATATGGAATAACATGTAATTGATCTAATTGCTAGGTTGCACTTTATTACGTAGGTTGGCGGTTGCGTACTCAGCGAAAACGGTTGTTACGCTGAGTTAACTCGCGTCAAAAACTTTTTGATCCACCACTTTCCTGGAAGGTTTCCGTCAAACAAATGCTCGAATCTTGATAAAGGTGACCGCGAGTCCACATGTTTTTTTTTCTTTTGGTTTCGCAACGTCTTTGTTAGAGCCGGAGGCAGCCTTTTTTTTTTTGTTCCGGGTTGGAAACTCCTCATGGATGTCCTCCGCCCTTGGGTGGGCGGTGGGGTCTGTCAGACTCTTACTGACTAGAAACCACCCCGGTGTTCCATCTCACACCTACGTCGGGGTCACGGGAACATATGATTATTCCGCAACCCCGACTGGTGCTGGCCTGCCTCGGCGGGCCTCCTCGTGTTGGGAGGGGGAGTGAGGTGTTAGACTCCCCCCGTAACGTCTAAGAGGGGCGCGCGTGGAACACTACGCGCCGCCACCTCGTGTCCTGATGTATGGGGGGCGGTGGACGTCCTCGAGTCCGCCGTCCCTGGACCCATTTAGAGGGGCTGGAAGAGGGCGTTGTCCGCCGTCAGCCTACGACCAACCCCTTGCCCCTTACGACGGGTCTGATGAATGGCCCCGTCGCCTACCATTTTTCGGCCGCAGAGGATAGGGAGAGCGGCCAACGACATACCGACACTCTTCTTCCCCTGCGGCCTCACCTTGTCCGCCATCGTACGGTGGCGACCCCGTTAAGGCCGCGGAAGGTAGGGAGAGCGGCGCACCGCAATACCGGCACTCCTCTCCCGCCGCAGCCCCACCACAGTTGCGATGTCGCCCAACAACACCGCAACCTTGGCCGCTACGTCGTCGGCTTGTCTGCAAAAGCCCTGACGAGCGGCCCCTCCTCGGGTTCCTCTTAGCTTCACCGTGGGGGTCCAAACCACGGCTACTGAGCCCCCCCGCCTCGTCAATGCGGGAACCCAATGGGGGGGAGTCGGAGGCAGCCTGGGGCAGCCTCGAAGTGTTTTATATGGAAGTTTTTACTTTTTGTATGGAAAATATAAACTAAAAATATCTACTTGTAGAGTTTTGGAGGTTTCGGGGCTTCAAAGGGGGTCGAAATTTTCATAATTTTTGTGATGGCACCGTTTTCGAGATAAAAGCAAAAAAATAAAAAAAGAAGATAAAGTACCGTTTTTGCACGTCTGAAGTCGAGGTGTTGGTGTGAATTTAAGTTCAAGCCGACTAATTTTATTCCACACCTTTTTAATCGCGATTAAAAACAGTCAGATTGATGTTCAGATTTAGTTAGACAATCAAATTTTTTGCTGGAAAACGTAAAATTCAGAATAGCAGAATAACCATTTTCACTAAACTACATAAATCAGTGCTATCTTAGTGCTGTCAAACTAAAATATAGTTAAGTTGTGTCACTTTAGTCAATTTCAGAATGGAAAATCGTCATTTGACAGGATTAAACCAATTTTTTGTCTAGTTTAGAGGCATTTGTGACAAGAGAATCGGCACCATTGACTACCTTGTATGTCTAGTGGTAACAAGCGCGACAGATGAGCGTGGGGGGTCCTAGATTAAATCCCTGAACTGCCAATGTTCTTTGGTTTGTTCGTTAGAAATTTCTCAGTAGCAGCCCAGTTGGTATGGCAACAAGCTCGCCTCCTTTTGCATCCCCATGCAGTTAAGCTTGAGCAAGGCTAATGAATCTAAACAACGCCTCTGATGCCGTAATAAACATGGCCGCCTACTGGACCCAAACAGTACCTTTAACATAGCTAGATGTACCGTCAATACGAAAAGAAGAAGCTGGTTAGCGAGATGTGGTTATACTTTACTCTACCAAAAGCTTCCGGAATTTCTATCGTGATCTTATGATTTTTATAAAATATGACATGTTTTACGTGAAGGTGAAGCGCTTAAAAAACCTTCATAGAACCAAAACCTTTGCTAAAATAGAAAACTCCTTACAAATATTCTATGTCATAATAACGATATGACCAAAGAATATAACTACTCTCTACCGAGAGGATATGACAGTTTTGTAGGACTCGTAATCAGCCGGCTGTCCTACCGCTGTTATATTTTTATATCATTTTATGTGAAAGTAATGTAGTATTGTCTCATTTTTGTTACTAAGATTACATTATTATGTGCTATTGGACTGCCAAGTTGTCTCAAACGTAAATGGTAAGTTTTGAAACAATTATTTTGTAATAGATATATCTTTGGGAAAGGTGCGGGGAAGTCTGGAAAGTTGGTGAAGACCAGCCTAACCTAAAGTGTATAAACAAACCGACCCACGAGAACAGAGCAAGAACTTAATAATGTTTCTCCTGTAGTCAACACCAGAAAAATGAAGAATGAGAATGAGTTACCTTCATTGGTAAAAAGATCACACTTCCTGCGTATCCGTTGGATGTGGAAAGCACAGGACCATAGATATATCTGGCAGTTTGAGTACTTTATGCGGCCTACCCATTGTCCCTTCTTTGGTATTGTTCGTCGAATCGTTGAGCTGCTAAAGTTCTGAGTTGAGCTGCGCGGTTACTGACAAATATGTTTACTGACTAGGCAGGTCCAATTAATATGTGTTGTTCTATCCTAAAAAGACCATTTCAGACACCAATCTACATGATCCTCGAAGATTATGTCCGGTTTCTTATATACACATTGATAGTGATGAGTTTTATATAGACAACTAGCACTTCGCCCGAGCATAATCCGCGTGGATTTCGTATTAAATCCTTAGGTATTGTTAATTAGTCCAGACACGCAGTGAAATCCTCCCATCAAACACATAATAACCTTTTGATGAACTATTTCACCCAAAAACTTGAGACTCTTTATTTTCTGTAAAAACTTTTAGAACCCTCTAAAATCCTTTTGAGGCAAACTTTATTATTCATATAAGAATGTATTCGGGCTGTTTCAAGTTTATTAACTCGAGAAGTAAGATTTTTCATACAAACGAAATTCGGCTGTGCATTGATATGTCAGTCAGTTAGGCAGTCAGCCAGTCAGTTAGTTTCTCCTTTAATAATTAGGAATGATGACATGAGTAGGTATTTACTTTGTCAAATATTATATTAATATTTTTAATTATTGTGAATGTGAGGATTATGTGGGTCATTGATTTTCTTCTGAGTTAGTTTTAATCACGATCTGGCAGTTTGAATAATTTATGAGGCCTACCCAAATGTAATTTCCTTGGTATTGTTCGTCGAAACGTTGAGCTCCATAAGTTCACAATTACTGACAAATGCGTGCACTGACTGGACAGGTCCACTCAATCTGTGTCGTTGTTTCCTCAAAAGGCCATTTCTGACATCAATGTATATGATCTTCATATGATCTGAACAAGATTATGTCTGGGCTTTAAAAGAGACTGGGACCTCTGAGTTTGTTTTGGCCTTTCCTCTCAGAGTAGTCAGATATCAAACGCCGACCTCGTCTAGTTAAAAAAATATGATTGACGTGTAAAAGTGTTTGTACAAACCTACTTACAGAAATAAAATAATTTATGATTTACGAGTATGATATCTATGCACCGGACCGATTGTTGTGGCGAAGCTCTAAGGAGATCCGTGTTTTCGGCTGAATTATGGATTCCTTTGAAACTGTACTTATTACAAAGCTCTGACAAACTCAAAGCATTAATCACAGGCAATCCAGGCACACTCTTTTTAGCTAAAAGAGTGTGCCTGGATTGCCTGTGATTATATATATTGTTACAAAAACAAATAATTTTATTTTGATTAGGCACATGTATAACAGGCACTTTATAAAGTCAAAATTTACAAGATAATAGTCATGATTCTAGTTGCCCCTTCCAAAATGTAGTTTCATACGGAGTAGACTAGGCATGAAACTCTAACGTAAAGCATTTATTTGATATAATCAAATTACAGGCACTTCTGAATGGGGATGGCAAGTTAAAGCTAATCTCAGATGGCGCTGCGTGCGGTTGTTCTCAATGGCGTCAGTATGACATTTCTTGAATCGTGTAAACAAACCAAAAAAACGAACATTGTGGGCGATTACTGTAGTTCATTTGATAACATGGACGCGAAAATTCTACTTGTAGCTTGCTTGAACGTAAAGCCGAGTTAAAGAGAAGAGGGGCGTCTGTTAAAGGTAGAAAAGCTGATTAAGTGGAAAGATAGGACTCTTGAAAAAATAACTTTTTAGGAGCTGTTTGCCTAGACCTAGGTCAACGTAGACCTTTGAAATCAATACGCTTACAATGTTTGAACGAATAATTTTATAATTAAATAACTTGTTAGTCGTTAGTATGTATATTTATTATGTATTTTAAAGTTTATATTGTTGGTGAATACTGTCATGTATTGTATGTATATAAGTTAAAATTATTGAATCAAACTAATTCAGGATTATATTTACAACAGCTTAACTAATGCATAATTTTACTTAAGTTTTTACTTTTGGAGTTAAAGAGAGATGATTAATTGGTTATATTTTTCCAGGTAAGAGCTGTATGACAAAAACTTTAACTTTAGTACACCACAACTCTCTCCAAATGCAACAGAACCCTTTTAGCATACTTTACCATTGGAGATGTACCATGACATAAATATTAACTCAATTTTACCTCCGCTTGAAAGACAATGTATTAGATTATTTTGAAAGGTCAATATTTCTTATCGGTTTTATTTTATGAGATGGTAGGTAGTTCCTATTTTACTAATACGAAATATTTCTGTCATTTTGAAGATTCAACAAAAAACAGATGCATCAGAAAAATGATATGAAGACAGATTCCTCATATTGATAAGATCCGCATTTATCAATGATCACTTTTTTATAAAAGGATTTGTCAAGAAGACAATGAAAAAACTCAACTATCAAGTTGACATCCAGATAGATGACCAGGGTGGCATGGCATGGCATGGAGTAGCATGGCATGGCATGGCATGTAAGCAGAAACAGACTTATTAGCCCTGAATCTGTACCTTATATACAGAGTCAAAATGGGGAATTACTATTAAAAATCCCTGCCTATATGATTTTCAAGTACAAGGATAAATGTACTGCAGTGGCAGAAAATTCTGTAATTTATTTATATTGAAAAAGATGAGTTGTTCATAGAAAACATATTATTAAAGTAAGATTATTTTACAATAACAATATAAAGGCTGAAATCATGAATAAATATCTGTATAAAGATTATTATAATATAATAAAAGCACCTAAAGTTATATAGGAGTCTTATTTGTGATACACTCTTGGAAATTGCATAAAATTGTACATGTAAAATTATTTAATATCTATTGGTCTTAGTAAAGCTGTTCAGTAGATACTCCGCTTACCCCACTCACACCTGTATTTCAAATGATCTGCAATAGGCAGTAATGTTGACAAAACAAATTTAAATTTCTCATAATTTTCTAATCCAGTGTAAAACTTGGCAGACTCAACAAACATCACTTAACAAAAGGTCAGCTCAAAAAAGAGACATTGTGGCAGTCTGAGTAGAAACTGATGTTATGTTATTTTGATTGTTAACATTGTCACCACAATCAACAGGTGTAACAAGAGAAGAAATTTCTAACTCTCTTTCGTATTCCATTATATCGTGGATTCTGAGAAATAGAAGGATGTGGGTTTTTATTGCTTGAAAGATGTTGGAAAAGATTCTTTTGAATGTTTCTCTTCGCATGTCTTACGTCTCTCGCACGAGCACTGGCTGATATCCTTTTCTGGTTCCATGAAAATAAACTTGGTACTGCTTCTTTCTTTAAAAAATTGTGTACACAGGGCAAACCTTAAAATAAGATGAACAATGATAAATATTTAAAGATATTATGTAATTTTAACAATTTAGGTATATAGATAGTAGCTTAAATAGAAGAACTATCGTTTATAACACGCACCTGTACTCACACTTAATGTTTGGTAATCATTTTCATGAAAATGATCTCGACATAACCTCGTCGTCCTAGTAGGGTCAGTTTTTAATCCTTACGGCAGCTATCCACTTTCTTCTTTTAAAACGATTTATTGGAAATTTGTGTTGGCCTACGTTTTAACACCCAATTACACAACACTTTGTAGTATCTATGTTATTTGTGAACATATTCTTTACGATGCTAAACAATTTGACAGATAATTTGGAACAATCGTATACAGCGCCACTTTGACAGTTGCCTTCCCCATTGCCAAGGTATCGTTTGTCACAAACTAGTAATTAGATACCTATGGAGAAGAACGAGCAAAAAACTCCACGGACATTCTTTAAACTAAATAAAAGAAATAAGTAATTGTCACAGTAAATCGGTTGCATAATTCATGTTAAAATGTATTTATTTAAGTGAGAAGGATGCAGAAAGACTTGCGCGTTAAAAACGTCCATTATGAAAATTTTAAAACAATTAATAAATAAAAAAAATATTGTCGTGGCAGCTAAGTGATGACCAGTCCCTTCATGGTTAGAAACTTCATGGTTACATAACATAACATCGCGCCTTGTTTCCCCGAAGGGTTTGGCAGAGGTGTTCCTATAGTACACCCACATTTCGCCAGTTATGTTTAGGTCCCATGTAATAGGGGCGACCCTATTGCCATCAACCGGGCACAAATCCAGACTCCGTGCTGCTTGTGAGTAATTCCAGAAAGAAAACTCAATAACACGTTGCCCGACTTGGGAATCGAACCCAGGACCTCATTGCTCAGCAGTAGCGATTGCAACTACTAGACCAACGAGGCCGTTCCCCCAGAGGCAGTGACCTCTTTTCAAATGTGATAGGTACATTATATACCCATGGTAAATTAATAAGGTATTTGTTAGATACAAATTGTGTAAGTTCTGTTTCCAGCTAATCCGACCATGTGCCGCTGGACATTGTTGTGGGTATCGCTGACGAGCCTGGTGGTGGCCATGCCTGAGGAGCATCAGTACTGCGCCGTCAGGTACCGGAGACTCTGCCAGGGCAAAGGACGACATGTTGCTTGCCAGTTTTCTGATGTAAGATTTTGAGCATTTTTCTTCATGTTTTCGGGTTATATTTTGTTAGCCTCAGCTAGAAAACGAATCGACTAGAATGAACCGTAAGAAACTTTAACTTACATACATACATAACATACATAACATCACGCCTTGTTTCCCCGAAGGGTTGGGCAGAGGTGTACCTATAGTACACCCACATTTCGCCAGTTATGTTTAAGTCCCATGTAATAGGGGGCGAGCCTTTTGCCAACTACCGGGCACAAATCCAGATTTCGGGCTGCTACTGAGAAATTCCAGATAGAAAAACCCAATAACACGTTGCCCGACCTGGGAATCGAACCCAGGACCTCATGCTCAGCAGTACGTACTACCAGGGTAATAAACTCACAAAATATATTACTTATACTTTGTGAGTTTATTTCTTAACTCACTTCTAATGTTTCAATAATATAATTCAATCATGATTCAAAAGACACGTAGCACCATCTAGCGTCCAAAAACAGTTGTGACCGTCGAAAGTAATTGTTCTTTCCCTCAGGAACAGTACTTTTGTTCTGCATAAAAGGTACCCTATGTCCTTTTCTGTACCTCTGACCACGTATATGCAAAATTGTATGATGATTGGTTCAGTGGTTTAGCCTTGAAAAGGTAACAAACAAACTTACTTTCGCATTTATAATATTAGTTACGATTAGAACATCACGCCTACATTCTCAAAAAGGTTAAGCAGAGGTCTATAGTACACCAATATTTCGCCAGTTATGTTTAGTCCCATGTAATAGGAGGCGAGCCTATAGCCGTCAACCGCGCACAAATCAAGGCACCAAATTCCAGAAAATCCAGATGGAAAAACCAAATCAAACTTTGCCCGACCCGGGAATTCAACCCAGTACTTTATGCTCAGTAGTAGCGGCGACCAGTAGACCAATGAGGCAACCAAAAACAAAACTTTATGATAATACATTATGGCATAATTTCAGTCGGGCCCCGGACCGTCGTGCGAGCGCTACACACAAATTATATTCACAAATGACTTGAAGCACTTTATAACACATTACCTCAACAGGTTGGTAACTGTACACATCTTGAAGTGGCAGTAACTTTTGTTTGCTCTTCGGCAGACTGAAGGTACCTTTTGTCTTGTAATTCCCCCAGAATACCAACTTCTTATGCAAAATCTGCTACGAAGACCAGCACTCAAATTACGTAACACAAGTGCGTTTGAAAACTTGGTTTGAAGGAATTTCCTAATGCTATGAAAACTTAGTTTGAATTTTTTTACATGAATAACGAAATAAATGTTGTTGTACTGTCAATATGAAAGCTATTGCTATTGTTAGTGTGGACACAAATACAGGAGTTAAGTAGTGGAAGTTTTAGTTTGCCCATTTATAATCTGGAAGGGGTCATGGTGTTTCAATTTCTGTGTTACGTAAAGCTCTTGGCGTTAACAGACGTCGTCAACGCATCGCTGCCGGCAACGAGAGGGTCCGCGGTGGCGTTCATCTTCCGAAACCACAAATTATGATGCTAGTTGTAAGTCGAACTATTTTATACACCTAACGTCCTTCCTACGCCACGCAAACCGGCTGCGGTTTTGCTTGCTCTGCGCGAAACTTCTGATGGTCTACAAAGATTAAATGTCATCTTTAACGACATGTTATGTCATAATATCAATTTAAACGAACACTATTCTAAGTCAAAACCATGATTTCCTCGATTTGACTAAACCTCACATAAGTGGTTTGTTAATCATAGTTCTGATTATGCGCCTCATCTTAAACAGTTTCCTCAGTCGAGATGAGTTTGAGTTGAGGAACCAACTGTCAAATGTAAGGTACTTAGGGTATCTTAAGAATTCCATGAGGTAGTCAACAAGGAAGTTTTAACACGCGTATTTTATGCGATTCTTATAATGTATTTTGAAGAGTTTATTGAATATTGACGTATTCGTGACGTGACCTTGACTCACACTCATTCGAGGGACCTCATAACTTCCTCAATCTGACGACTATGAACACCGATTTTGAGGGCTTTCCGAGGTACACCTTGAGGTCGCCTCGACAGATATGTGAGTCAAGTAGCTTTTAAGGTTACGACTTAGAATACGGTTTCAGTCGGTGAAAAGATTGTTGACTCTTTGACATAGGGCTTGTGAGAGTTCAAGACCCCCAACATTAGTTGTGCACAGACATTGTGATAATAAACCATCACATTGCAGGAATGGGACCGTGAGCTGGCTCTTCTAGCACAAAGACTAGCAGACCAGTGTCACTTTGTACACGACGACTGCAGAGCAACAGGTATGAAAGTTCTACATCACACAAAACTGCAATGAACTTCTCCTCATGAGGAAATATTCTTTTTGGCGATCGGATTTTTAATTGTTAAGCCAATAGGTTCTCAGGTCGAGATCTATAAACGTTATGTTACTTTGGCACGTGCTTTGGCTTAGACATGTTCCTGTCTTTATCCTTCACCTTGTGGTTAATAGGAATAACGATTAGCCTAAGTACCTACGTGCGTAGTATCTCGCTATTAAAGAGCTTCCTCGGATAGGGTCTAGTTGCACCACGACCAGGATCTGAAGATGATCTTTAGATGACTAAAATATCGGCGTATTTCTTTCATAACTTTTATCACCGCAATCTGGGTTCTCTCGGTTCAACTGTATTTCCGCCAGAAGGCATATTATCAGACCAAACATAGGGCTCCGCGGGCTACTGTCTTCGCACACCGCGCTCAAAACGAGGGACTTCCTGGACAGCACACCAGTCAAACTCTTGGGTCACCCTCATTACAGCCCTGACCTAGCATCGTGGGACTTCTTTTTATTCCCCAAAAATAAAAAATCTGCTCAAAGGGATACAATTTTCGTCGCCGGTGCGCTGTCAGCGTTGTAAACGATGTGCGTAGACACATCGTTTGCAGCCTGCTCGAACGCTGGAACGCGCAGTGGAAAAAGTGTTTCGATAATTGGTTCAGACGCATGAAACTTTGTATAGAGGCTAGTGGAGAGCACTTTGAAAAGATTTAATAAAAAAATATTTACATATAGAACAATTATTTTTATTTTCGTCTGAAAATTACTGATTGAGTCTCAGATTAGGATGCAAACGATCAAAAAAATACGGGAATTGCCACTTTGATTTTGTAACTGTAAGGCATTTTAAAAGCAACAAAGAGAAACGGTTTACGTCAGCAAACGTTCTTCCAGTCCGCTACCCCTACGCGGGTCAGACGGTCGGCGAGGTGCGGTGGCGACGCTACAGCGAGTCAGACGAGCTCAGCGCACAGCGTGCAATACGACGCGTGCTCGACGCGTGGTGGGGGGAGAGGCGGCGCGTGCAACCTAAACAGCTTACTGCGCCATTCAGGCTTACAGCTAAGTAAGTACAACAACAACACATAAAACTATAAAACTTTTACAAAGAACAACACACAACAACAAATAACACAATACCACCTGGGGATTAATAATAATCCTCCCGACCGATTTCGGTCACGTTCGCCAATCTCAACGGATATTAGCCAGGTACGCTAGAGATATTGTAGTGCACAAGTGTTTGCGCAAACGCAGGCGCCCTCCCTGTTCCTTTTACTCCATAATACGATGGTACGGCAATCCGACACAACCGGAGAGAGATCAGGCGCAGGACCAACGGCTTTACGTGCTTTCCGGGTCATGGAAAGATTCATATTAAAGAATGCAGATATACAAATTGATGAAAGATTGGCTATTAAATAACTACCAACAACAACCTTTCACACCAGTCGCTCGGTATGTTCTTTCAAAACGTCTTAATGATACCCACCAAAAAAGTAAATGTAAGTTCGCCGATAAAATAATTGAAAACTAGGTGGGTGCCAAGTTCTAAGGAGGTGAAAGAATGTTATTTGGGTTCCTTGCTACTAAATGCAACTTGACAAGTTTTCAAAGTCATTTTTTTTTTTAATAGAATAGAGTATAAAAATATTTATTTCCTTAAAATATGGGATAACAAGATGGTAAAATACAAAAAAAAAATTGCAAGAACATACATGTTTTTGTTTAACACTGATAACCATACAAATTTTCACAAGCATATTTAATATTTATTTTCAAATTAGTCTTTGAACCTATAAAAACTATGACTACTCGACCATTCATGCAGTTTCGTTTTGAATAATGTCATATTTAAGGTCTTGAGATTCCTTGGTTTCTTATTATATACGTACACACATAGATATACATTTTTTATAATATTTAGCTAGTGTCGGAAGGATATCCAGTACGAGCCTGTGGGGGTATCGTTGGTTACGAGGATATAAATCATCTGCATTATTAAATAATTCCCTAAGCTTCCTCACAAACATGCATGTATAATTATTAGTAACTGTTGAGTATTTTCATACGAATTCCTGCATAATCAACAACTCATTAGATCTTGCTGCCTTCTACCATCAACGTCTTTCCAGGGGCACAGTTTGGGGTCACTTCAGCCAACTAGCGGTGTGGAACCTCCAGGCGGTTGGCTGTGGCGCCGTCCGTCACGGGGCCCGACATTTTCGCCTACTCCTCGTGTGTGACTTCTCCCACACCAACATGCTGGGGCAGAGGACCCTGGTGTCGGGGTCTATGGCACCCTGTCCTATTCATACGACGAGGAGACCACGGACTGCATACCCGTTACTTTGTGGGCCGGTAATTTTTTTCGATGTATTTTTTTTAAATTATTTATTGCGTCGTCACCGAGGCAGGCCTGAGAAGCGCTGGCTTGAAGATTTAACCGATTGGACGAAGAAGGCACAACATAAAGAAAAGTGGAAAAATATTTGAAAGATCTTTGCCCAGCAGTGGGACAACGTAGGTTAACTGCAAAAAAATATTTTGTTTGGTTAAGGATTTTTGTTCGTATTTCGGTAAGTTAAGATTATAGATTGACTGTGTTTTATGGATCAGAATTATCATAAGCTAATCTAGAAATATTCCTGCGGATACAACAGAACAATCCAATCCTACCTGGATGACAGTTTGTTTTTAATGTCAACAACAACATCCGGGTAAATTTAAAGACGAGTGGTTTTGAAAGAAAGCGCCCCTAGTGCAACAATCTTGTACAATTTACTGATGAACCCAAGAAACCCTGATTGGTGCCTGCAGAAATAGGATTTAAGGAATGCCACGTCCAGCACAACTACCTGTCAACCCCACATAACTACGACCATAACTATTTAACACTGTATCTTCCAGGTACGCCATCCCGTCCCTGCAGAACGCGAAGAGATAGAAATGGAAGAAAATTATGAAGATTACGAAGAAGAACACGAAGACAGTCACATCGCAACAGTTGCAGTGGAGGACGTCTCACCACCGAGAGTTTGGGTTTCCAAGTCTGACAACCGCTGGTTAAATCCTAAATTGACACCTAAATCTACGACAGTCAGAGAATTTCCTGACATGACTAGGAAAAAAGATACTCATATGTATCAAGGTAAGTAAAAAAAAACGTTATTTGTGAGCGACTTCGTCCGGGGTAGTATATCGGGTGTAAAAAGACACTTAACAAAGCCGCCATTGTATTTTTTTTTTTTTGTACTGGATCATATCTGGGAGTCCTTTGGTTACGGAGATATTGAAGGTCAAAATTCCAACTTTCACTGACGTCTTTTCACGAAAACAAGTTTTTAATGTTATAACACAACTTTAAATACCCCTCCACCCCTGTGCCGTTGCATTCAACCATATGCACAATGGTTAGCGTGTGTTGCATTGCGCACTACCGCAAAAAGCAAATTTTCACACCAAAAATAAAAAGAGCATGATTTTCTGAATCCGGAACTATAAAACTTCATAGAAAGATTGCACGAAACGTTTTAAATGTAGGTCGACTCCCAGATTGTGTTGTAAAATTACAGTCTCTAGCAACTAGTGATTCGCTGATGCTGCCATCTGTGGAAAAATTGGACGAAGAAAATAGCCAGCTCAATAGCCAGACTTAGGGAGGTATCATTTATTTTTATGGGATTGGGTATCTGTACATAGTATTATATTATCTGTGCTTTGGAGTATGTTTGACAGAATGCGTAGTTGACGGCTATGTGATGGGTCTTTTTACACCCTGTACTACCACCACACCTATGTCTGCCGCCAGCAATGTTGCTGTATTCCATTTGGAGTGGTGCTCAGCCGCACGGTCGATCGAACAGGTTATGCTACGCTAGCCGAGGTTGATGCGTGGATGGGTGACAATCATTAGGTACATACCCAGACCCCTCCTTGCCTCGGAAAGCATGTTATGCCGTTGATACCCGGCTGTCATTCGTGGATCTCTGACAGTAGTTACGGATCGTCAGTAGCCCGCAAGTCTGGCAACCAGTCTTACCAAGGGTTGTCGTATTACCCCTTATCACTTGGTTGTGGAGGTCAGATTCTTACTAACTAAAAACCACCCCTGTGTTCCCTCCTCACACTTGCACCGGGGATCATTGGAACTTGTGCGCCTTCCACGATCCCCGGCTAGTGCCGGCCACATCTGCGGGCATCCTCATGTCCGCGGGGGGAGTGAGGTGTCAAACTCCCCCCGCGACGTAAAATAGGGGCGCGCGTGGCGTAACACTACGCCCCGCAGCCTCGGGTCGAGTTATATGGGAGGGCGGCGGACGCCTCCAAGTCCGCCGTCCCTCTGGACCTGTCTATGGGGGCTGGAAGAGGGCGTTTTCCGCCCTCGGCCGACGCCCGGCACTTCTGCTGAGAATCGGGAGAGTAGACTAGTCGTCCCTCAACCTTTCCGCAGCCTCTTTCTGTGAAATTACGGTTTCACAGAAAGAGATTATCGCATCCCACGACTCGGCGCTCCCGACCATCGAACGAGCGACGGCCGGCAGCGACAAGTCGGCTCCGACTTCTGATACGAGAGCAAGGCGCGACTCCTCCCAAACGACCTCGCGGAGCTGCGATCGGCGACAATTGACCCGCAGTTGACCCTCCTCGCGCCACCGGTACAGTGACGCGAGGGCTCTCCTCTAGGTGTCATGGCGGAGATCCGACCAGTGCACAAGCTGTCTCATAGGAGATCGTGCGATACCCCTTGATAGCCCTGACGGCCATGGCCATCGGTGGGTTTCGCATGCTGCCGACCGTCAGGTCAGAAGCCCACATCGGGTCCCCGTACAGGGCCATGGATCGCACGACCCCCAGATACAACCTCCTACAGGCGGTGCTCGGGCCCCCCAGATTGGGAAGCCCGCCGCGCCTATCTACTTCGGTGCCAGCCGCCGAAAGTGGGGGTCGAAGTCCCACCGGCTGTCGAGCACCAATCACGCCCCCCCCAACCACGATGTGCGATCCCAGTGGCGGCGCCCGCCGGGGCCCGTGAAAGACCACGGCCTCCGACTTGTTGAGGGCCACCTCCAGGCCCAGGTGCTGTATTCGGCCCATCACTTGTCAGACCGCAGCCGTCGCCAACAACGCTGCCTCCCTGTGCGAGCTCCGAAGGGCCGTGACCAGCGTGTCATCCGCGTAACATGTCAGGTCCACTCCCGATCGGAGCTCACCCCTCAGCACCCAGTCGTAACCGATGTTCCACAGGAGAGAGCTCACGACCAAGCCCTGTGGAACACCGCACGACATTTTCCCGTCCCCTGTAGGTAACACACCTCTCCGCCAAATAAACCCCAATGATGCGGCGGAGGTACGGTGGCACACTATGGTAGCACAGTGCTTCCCGAATACAGCTCCAGTTGAATGCGTTGCAGATGTTCAAGGACACCGCCAGCATCACCCCGCCCCGGGACACTGCTTCCTTCGCCATTACTCAAACTCACGTTATGGCATTTACGGTGGAGCACCCATGCTGAAAACCAAACTGACTGTCGTCCAGATCCGGCCCCTCTCTGTCACAAGTGGCCGACGAGGCGGGTTGGAATTATACGCTCGAAAAGCTTACCCACCTCGTCCAGCAGCACTATTGGCCGGTATGCGGACGGCGAGTCTGCTGGGCGCCCCGCCTTCCTGAGCAGGACCAGATAACCTGTTTTCCACAGGGTAGGGAACTGGCCCCGCTCAAGGTTAGCTGAGTAGAGTCTTCCAGGACGAGGACAAGCGCGCGGACAGGAACTCCATCGGGCCCCGGGGCAGCGGTTTAGAGCCCGAGCCGCGTTACGGCCGACCTCATCTCCAGCTGTCACCTCAGGGACGCTACCGACTCCTCATCATCCTCTGACTCTGCGGCTGTGGGCAAAGCTATCGGCGGCGGCATGCTCTCCTCGAGAAGGGAAAAGAGCTGCGACCACTTCTTTCAGCAGCTGAGGCTGCAGACTCTCAGTGAGTGGGGGCGCCCACGAATTCCCGTATAGGGGACAACATCTCCCTAGCTCGAGACGGCTCCCTGGCTCCTCCCATCCAAGCGACGGTTACCCACAGTCGCTTGGATGCGAGGAGCAGACGCTGGGAGCACGCTTGCTTGGGAAGGGGGCGCGATGATGAGCCTATACTGTTCCCATTGCTTGGAAACAGGCCTCCTTTCGGCGAGAGGGAGTGGTCAATAATGCACGCGGGTCCAGTGCGGGTTGGTAGATGTTACAAGTCTTCGAATTTTTTGTATATTTAGTTTCCTCACGATGTTTTCCTTCACCGTTTTGAGAGCAGCGGTAATGAAAAAAATTGCATAAAGTAAAGCGCCTGTCTAGTTCGAATCTAGCTACAAATCGCATATCGCGGCCGTTACCAATGGGCAACCACTGCTCCCTCTTTGAGTTATAAAGAAGTACCTACTCCATCATTTTTATATGTAAGGGAATATGAACTTTGTCATGCATGACATTGTGTTTTGTAGTTCCAAAGCTTAACAACTCTGGAATTCCAAATTGAAGATTACATATAAACATGATTTCCTTGTAGAATTCCACACCACTTCAGCGACGCAAAAATATTCGGTAATCAAGAATTTTGACCGAGAGTTGGAACAGAAACCGCGGTACAAAGTGCAGAACTCGAATGTGAACTACAAGCTGGCTCACAACACGTTAGACAGCAATCATTTTGATAATATCTTGAGGAACGAGTGGAGGACCAGGAATAAGCCTAACTTTGGGCAGTGGCGGTGAGTGGGACTAAATTAATACAACTTTGAGACCTGACCATACGACAAATAATGAAAACACAGATTATTAATTACTAAACAAGTAACAATGGACTAAAATATGTAAGTATATGTATTTGATTTCATCACCACTGCTCTCAAATCGGTGAAGGAAAACATCGTAAGGAAACCGGCATAATGTACTAGAACCAAAAGTTCGAAGACATGAGACATCTATTATATCTATTTACCCGCACTGGGCCCGCGTGGTAGACAACAGCCCACTCCCTCTCACCGAGAGGAGGCCTGTGTCCCAGCACTGTAAACATAGGCTGATTATGCTAAACCTTATTGATTCCTAAATGTGTCCAAAAGCAGTTTGAAACACATTCTCTGAGTAGTAATATAGTAAACAAGATAATATTTCAGTCAGAAATCAAGACATGGGTGCAAAAATGGTCAAGTATACCTTGACCATTTTTGATTTCTTGCCGTGGTTGCATCCGTGTATACCTACTATGTGGGTAACAGGAAGACCTACAAAATTATAATGGCGTGCGACCACGGTTATACCCCGACAATTTTGTAATTAGGTCTTTATTTCTGTCTATTACTAATATTTTATTGTTTCGTACTTATTTTTTTATTTAACCATTTATGTACACATATATAAACAGACAAGAAGAATAAAGAGAACAGAAAAATACGTACAAAGGTTTGATGCAGTAGTCGGGTTTTAGTTTTTAAACTTACTTATTTTTGGTTTTCATTTGTTGTTTCCAGGGAAAACCAAGAGAATCCGGAAAGCTTGGAACAAGTGATTCCTCTGGCCATACCTCGTCGTGAGATTACGAAGACATTGAATCCCACCATCACTGAGGTCTACCGCCCCGTTTTAAAAGAAGCTGTTAGTAACTACCAGTATACCAATAGTGGTATAGTATTTTTATTCTTGGTGCATCGTCTTCACATATAGAAATATAATTAATGTATAAAAAATATTGTAAAACATTTTAAAAGAGTAACGGTGGAGTTTCTTGCCACTTCTTCTCCATACGAAACTACTTTTTGGAAGTGGCGCCTAGAATCAGTTCTATTTTTAATGTACATTTGGACGTTCAAAAGTGCCTTTTTATGGGCCTATTTGAAATAAATGCTTTGACTTTGACTTTGACTTTATAATAATACCTGCCAAAAAAGGCTTAAAATAAAAGCCTTTTCTAATACAGAGAAGGCTAAGCATTGATCACCACGCTTGCTAAAGACAAATTGGTGATTTTAGACTTATATTAACTACTAGTATTAGCCCGCAACTTCAACTGCGCAGACTCGAAGAAAATAAAACCGGTCAATTGCGAGTCGGACTCGCACATGAAGGTTCCTTACCACCGTACAATAATAACACATTCTTCTTGTATGGAGACCTCGTTTAATTTTAAACTTAAACTTTTAAAATTTCAACTGTCTACCTATTACGGCTCCCGCTGACAATGGGACGGACGGACGGACGGACAGCAGAGGCTTAGTAATAGGGTTCAGTTGGCACCATATGGGTACGGAACCCTCAAAAGTACCAGTATGCATGGTTTTATTAACTCATTTTACGTACTAAAACCCAACGTAGCTCCGAATCCGCGACATTTGGTCATGTTTTAGTAGACACTAGTTTTTTGTAAAGGAACTTGTCGATTGAAGTAGGTCTTCATTTTGCCAAAAGACATCCACTGCTGGACATATGCCTTTTCCAAGCATCGCCACTTCGACCGGTTCTGTGCTTGCCGCATCCAGCGGATTCCTGCGGCCTTCACAAGGTCATCGGTCCACCTTGTGGGCGGCCTGCCAACGCTACGTCTTCCGGTACGCGGTCGCCACTCCAGAACCTATCAACCCCATCGGCCATCTGTTCTACGAGCAATGTGCCCTGCTAACTGTCACTTAAGTTTGGCTTCATTCTTCAGGCTATGTTGGTTACCTTGGTTCTCGGAAACTCCTAGCATAGCCCTCTACATTGTCGTTTGGGAGACTTTAATCCTTTTAATAAGGCCGATTAGACAGGGAAGTAGGTATTATCACTAAATACCATGTCAAACTCAAAATGTTTTATAGTAGATGTGACATTCAAGGGGTCCAGCACCTAACATGAACCCTGTAAGGGCACAGCAATTTACAAAGTATTAAAATTAAAATGACTTTTCATTCAAGACTAATAACTCAGCCCAGCCTTCTTCCAACTAGTCGGGGTCGCGGAAGAATCATATGTTCCCGCGACCCCGACGTAGGTGTGAGATGGAACACCGGGGTGGTTTTTAGTCAGTAAGAGTCTGACAGACCCCAGGGCGGAGGACATCCATGAGGATTTTCCACACCGGAACAAAAAAAAAGCCTTCTTCCAACAAACTTGGGGTCGGCTTCCAGTCCAATCGGATGCAGCTGCAAACCAGAATTTCCTCCACAATCTTTTACTGGGTAACACGATACTCCTTGGTAAGACTGGTTTTCAGACTCGCTCCTGAATACCCGATAAGACTGTCCGATCGGCGGATGACAGCCGGGACCAACGGGTTAACGTGCTTTCTGCGGCATGGAGGAGTCTCGATATGTAATAGATGGTGGATCCATAAACCGACCGCGCCAAGCCAAACTTCAGTGTATCTTCGAATAACCAGTGCGGCTGTTATCATGTAGCCACGAGCCACATAATTAGTTTACGGCTAATAAAGAGCATTTATCCGGTTTGTAGGGTATCGATATCGAAATTGTGGCGGAATTTACAACGCTACATGCGAATTACGCATTACACTGACGTCATGCTAAATCTTACAAGCAGAGTTTATCGCGCAAATAGCATCTACAAATACAACGTCTTGACATCAATCGTCGGGCAGTTACCAACCAGACACAACACCCGTCTGGTCGGAGGATCCTCCCTTTTTCATAGACGATGAGTGAACTTACAACCTGTTCCTAATACCTCTCACTGGTGACCCCGAACATGCAGGCACATGAGACATTTCATGCCTCTGGAATAGCAACACATCTACGGTACCATTTATATTGCGGATAGCAGTGACCACAATTAATTTCAATTTAGAGCGCAATCCGACGATGACCTGCCGTTGTGAGATGCGACGCCGGTACTCGTCACACTGCGCTCGCTACGTGTCAATTATACGGGTGTAACGAAAACCCTGTCCGATCCTGAAGGGTATTATTTGGTATCGTAGTGCGTACACAAATACGTAATCATTTAATGGATACGAGATAATTATTTTTCCCCAATGAAAACAATTAATTTAGAAAATTAAAAATAATCATACCAAAGGCAACACTGATCGCTCGACAGGGTTCACCAGAGTTCACCTACAGTTTTGTATCAAAGAAGCCGCCTGAGCGCGGCGTTCCTTTGTCGCAAGCCGCCAAAGAAACGTAGGACTAAAGAAATGTACGTTTTGCCTACGCGTAGGAATCAGCTGATATTTTATTGTAGGCTTACGCACAATGACCCCGATTTCTGACCTTCTGTTTATCAAGAAACAGTTATTATTAAGTTAATGTGATGTGCTTTTGGCAATGTACCCACTGTAGGTATCAGTTTATTAAAACATTTACTTGTTACATACCTCTATCTATCTAGAACATTAGTACACATTCGACACCTTTTTATTAAATTTGCACGTACTCTTCGCAGCGCACATGTGTACGATTTGAGTGACTCGAAAGCTTCCACAATCCGAGCTGTTACTTCGATTTCCGAATCACACATTCACTCACAGATAAAAATTTACATATTCAAATATTCCTCATTGGAATACGACATTGTTCGCGATACGATAGCGGCACGTGATGCGTACGGACATCCGATCGAAAGCTATCTCCACGTGAGACTGGCGAAGTGTCCAAACAAGTAGCGAACAGGCGGCTACATAAAAGGATCGAGGACTCGTTATGACGCGGGCGGTGTCCTTTGAAATAAAATAGGCAAAAAATAAATATTTCGCCGGCCGGTGGAGTGTTGTCAACTTATGAAAATTTACCATATTTAGTGTTACATTTCGCATGGTAACTAAAAATAAAAAAATCAATAGCTTTTGGTTTTTATGAGTTAAATTTTTCTTACTATTTTTTCTAGTACGTATGTTAAACCAGGAATACGCCTTTTTTGGATCGGACAGGGTTTTTGTTACATATTGTATTAAAGAACAACTGTCCGTACGCAGTACGACTCCCGCACCGCTACCGGAGCTGCAGGAGTCCGGCATAAAACGCTTTAATTCAAAATGATCTATGGTGGGCCGCTGCGCGTCGGCTGATTGCCACGCATTCAATAAAATTACTGACTTATGCTGCAGATATCGAGCTCTGCTGAAGAAGTTTATCGTCCAACAGTTAGGGAAGACAACACTAATCATTATGTAAGTACCTTCTATCAGTTCTATCTACTTACCTACAGCGTTACATGGTTATAGATAATTGGCGTGTGACCAATTGGAACTAAGGCCGCCATTTTTTTTTAAGTGAAATATTCTTTAGGCTCACTGTTTTTTTTTTCGGGTCGGTGACGCTGAACCGCGTTTACTCGGGTCCAGTCGTGAGTTTTCACTTCTATCGGGTGGTCATAAGCACACACCGATATTTTGAATACATTTCAAGTGACATTTCACAAAACAATGCAAAGCTAATTGTAGATTGCGTGATCATAGCTAGGTCCAGACATTTCGTTCATTTATTCCAATTCCTGTTATATGATAAATTATTTTATTTTCTGTAATTCGTTTGCACAAACACTTTTACCCGTCAATCATATTTTAAAAACTAGATGAGATCGGCGTTTCCTATCTGACTACTCTGAGAAGAAAGGCCGAAACAAACTCAGAGCTCACAGTCTTTTTTGAAGTCCACACATAATCTTGGTCAGGTCATGTGAAGACCTTGTAGATTGGGGTCTGAAATGGTCTTTTGAGAAAAGAACCACACAGAATGAGTGGACCTGTCCAGTCACTGCACGCATTTGTCAGTAATCATGCAGCTCAACACAGAACATAAGGAGCTTAACGATTCGACGAACATTACCAAAGAAAGGACATTTGGGTGGGCCGCATAAATTACTGAAACTGCCAGACCATGATTAAAAATAACAAATGAAAGATACTTGAAAAAAAAACAACAAATCCACATTGCCTTCACATTCACAATAAATAAAATATTATAATACTTTACAAAGTAAATTTTCATGTAATTTTAGATAAAAAGTCCATAATTGTCAAAGTGTATATAATAATTTTGGTCAAGATGATATAAGGACCATGTAGACTGGTTTCTGAAATGGTCTTTTGAGGAAAGAACCACACAGATTTGAGTGGATCTAACCAGTCACTGCACGCATTTGTCAATAACGAGTACTCAAACAGCCAGACCATCATTAAAACAAACTGAAAGAAAAAAATTAAAATATAATGACCCACATATTCCTCACATTCACAAAAAAATGTTCATTCAAGAGTTTGGTTTAAGTAAGTGTATTTATTTATTAAGTATTTATTTATTTCTAGATTTTTTACAATTTTTTTTACCCATTAAATATAGGCTAGTTATGAATACAAATGAGTTAAGCATCTGTAGCCGAACTAGGCAAAACCTGTATTTCGGCTATCAGCGCAAATCCCCTCAGATAATATTACACTAATAATAGCCATTAACAATATTTTTTACAAGGTATGTAACAGTTAGTGTTATTTTACACATAGGTTTTATAAATTTTTAATGCTATTATAATATGTAGAGTATGAATGCGTGACCTCTCATTGTGTGGGATGAAGTGTGAGTGTATGAATTGAGAGAGGGTGTGTGGGAGGTGTGTGAAAGTGTGTATAGTCCATGAGAAGTTTAGTATTTGGAAATATGTGTGTTTGATCTGTGTGAAGTATCAATCCAACAGTTTAATGCTAACGTAATCATTGTGTTATATGCATCAGAAGTTCAGTCTCTTCATAATTTAGCTTTCGTAGATATTCAGACACCTTTTTTTTGCATTGAATTTTTGTAAGTGGGTATATATTTAACGCCCTGTTCAATATATTGTAAAGAAAGGGCCCAATGAAGTTCGCGAAGCGTTGGCTAAATTTACTTCTAAAGAGAGTAATTCGGTCACAAACCAAGTCAGCTCTTCGTTTTTGGTGGATTCGTGCATCATATACCTGCTTGCTATGCTGTAGAAGAGTGACACTTATTATAAATAACTGTCTAACAGTCATGACTCCACAAAGCTGATACAGTGTAGTGCAGTAGGAAAATAAAGCGGCTTAAAATGGCTCACCTTTAGAATCGCACGTTGGGCGACCTCTAATGGCTTTAACGCAGTCTTCACCGCACCTCCCCAAGAAGATATACAATACGCAAGAAGCGACTGACAGAGTGCGAAATAAATTTGCTTTAGCAGCACAGGACCTGCAACGTGCCTTAGATTTTTAAAAATATATATGAGCTTTCTTATCCTGCCGCTCAGGAGTCGTATGTGCTCTTTGAAGTTGAGACTGCTATCTATTGTTACACCAAGATATTTAATATTTGGCACACGTTCCAGTGAACGGCACTTGCAGTCAAGTCCAGAGTGACACTCATGTGCGAAGATATCTTGGCCGTGATGACTGTTATTTGAGACCAAATTTGCTCTCCTTATACCGAAGCAGATGTATTTGGTCTTATCTACATTTAATGTCAGTATGTTACTCTGGAGCCACCTTCCAACAACGTTGAAACCCAGCTGTGCAGCAACAAAAACCTCATCCCATGTATCACCGGAAAAAAAGAGTGCAGTATCATCTGCAAATGATATGATTTCTCCTTGGGCAAGTTTAAGACCTGTGAGTTCGTTTATATAAACGAGAAATAACGTAGGTCCCAGTATGCTGCCCTGCGGAACACCGTGAGTGACAGGGAGGTAAAAACTTTTGTGTTTATCTACTCGAACAGATTGAGAACGCCCGGTTAGATAGCTTGCTAAGAGTTTGTGCTGCGTACCTCTTATACCCAGCCTATCCAGCTTGTCCAATAGGAGTGAGACAGAGATTGTGTCGAACGCCTTGGCCAGATCTAAGAAGATGGTGAGGCATTTTTTCTTTTTATCTAAATTTGAAGTGATGCTATCTATTAGTTCACTATTTCGTTATTTTCGGAGATTTCTGTATTATAATCAAGAATTTTAAACCTGAAATATTTCCTCCTAATCACCTTCTTCAAAATGTTTCGAACATAACCTCGCACATTGTTTAATTTTATAAAAATGTCTAAGATTAGCTTTGAGCTACATTTTCTAATACTTGGGTCTTTCGGGAAACGGTGGTCTACAATTTCGGAGTATTTAGGAACAGAACAACGCGTCACTTTCAAAAATAAAACAAAATCACCTCACGTCTTGAATTATTAGCATGTGTTGGGAACTAGCTACGAGAACAACAATATTTTGTCTTCGAATTTTTGGTTTCTAGGACATGCCGGTTTCCTTTACCGTTTTGAGAGCAGTGGTGATTTAATGATTTACACAAAGTAAAGCGCCTGCTTGGGTTCAAACCCACGTCCGAAGTCGGGATGGGACCGCTAATAACGGAAAAAAACAAAGGTGCTTTAAGATTAGATTATTAAAAAAAAAAATTGTTTGTTTTTATTTTCAGGACACTAACTTCCGTCCGCGATGGCGACAAACAAGATTAAGGCCTCAAAGGTAAGAGTTTTTCCTATGTTACAGTATACAGGGTGGCAGGGACATTTAATCCGTTAACCGTATCCATATATCCGTGCGTCGATACACACGACCTGTTACCATGGATTCCGTACATGATTCTAGATTCCGATGTGCGAATGTGTTAAAACTTTCGTCGGTAAATAAAAAATATTGCAGTTTTCTATGAAACAGCAGTTTTTTTTTGTTGATAATTGACGTAAAATTTGGTGTGTGTTACGGACCATCAAACTAAACAGCTTTTTATTTATTTTGAGTACTTTTTAAATAATAAATTAGATTATCTCCTTTATTTCATTTTAAAACTAATTAAAAAAACTTTTCAAAATATAAAAAAACAGTATCCCACCGGTATCGGGTACTCCATGGGATCTACATCGTCATCGAGAAAAAATAATCAGCCATCCTAATTTATAATCATCCAAATAATCATTCGGGTCGAATAGGTCTTGAAGTTTTGTATGAGACAGCTGATATTTTTTCGTGATTACGATGTTGGCCCCCATGGAAAAAGTTGTTATGTTTGACGGTCTGTACCACATCTTTAATCATTACCACAGCTTTCTGATACATGGTGTATATTGAGGGGATGTGACGCATCCACAACAATTTTGCTCATCGTGGTAGTTTTCACAAAATTAGAGAGAATTATCTTTAACATAATGCTAATTGTTTGCAGGCCAGGTGCAAATGCTCTTCTCTCGTTCACATCTACAGGCAAACACTCTAAGAAAGAGTTTATTGTAAGTGTTTATGAATCTTCGTCACCCTCCGCCCTTTTAACCTTATTTATTTAGGGGCGATCGTGACCTATTCCAAATATTTCAATTAGTCGTCATCTCAGACGTCACTTTAGCTGCCGGAGCGCCGTCGGTTTTTTTTTTTTTTTTATCGCTTCATAAACCAATGCTTGAATCTCAACTTTGTTGACACTGACAGTGACAGTTATACTCGAATTCACGTCATTCCGTTGCTTCCGAGATTACGTGAAAGTAATTATAAAAAGACAATGCCAGGTCCTGCCCCAGCTATTTACAGGAAATGTCAATTAATAAAAATAATTGTAATGATTAATGATTTTATTTCTGTAAGTAGGTTTTTAAAACACTTTTACACGTCAAACATATTTTAAAAGTAGATGAGATCGGCGTTTCCTATCTGACTACTCTGAGAAGAAAGGCCGAAACAAACTCAGAGGTCACAGTCTCTTTTAAAGTCCAGACATAATCTTGGTCAGGTCATGTGAAGAACATGTAGATTGATGTCTGAAATGGTCTTTTGAGGAAAGAACCACACAGAATGAGTCGACCTGTCCAGTCAGTGCACGCATTTGTCAGTAATCATGCAGCTCAACACAAAACTTAAGGAACTCAACGATTCGCCGAACATTACCAAAGAAAGGACATTTGGGTAGGCCTCATAAATTACTCAAACTGCCAGACCATGATTAAAACTAATTTTAAATATTAAAAATAAACTGAGATATAAAAAAAAAACAACAAATCCACACCGCCTTCACATTCACAATAATTAAAATATTATAATACTTTACAATGTAAATTTTCATGTCATTGTATAGTATGTCAAAGTGTATAAAAATCCGAGAATAAACTTGGTCAGATCATATGAGGACCCTGTAGATTGGTGTCTGAAATGGTCTTTTGAGGAAAGAACCACACTGTTTGAGTGGACCTGTCCAGTCAGTGCACGCATTTGTCAATCATGGGGCAGCTCAACTCAGAACTAAGGAGCTCAACGATTCGACGAACAATACAAAAGAAAGGACATTTGGGTAGGCCGCATAAAGTACTCAAACAGCCAGACTATGATTAAAACAACTGAAAGAAAAAAAAAAAAATACAATGACCCACATAGTCCTCACATTCACAAAATTAAAATAATATTATACTTTATACAGTAAATATATACATGTCATTGTGTTTGTAAAAAGGTACAAAATATTTAAAAAATCATAATAATAAAAATAAAAATATTTAAAAAAAAAACAAAATAATATTAAACATCAAGATTGTCTGTGTAAATTTATTGGAGCAGCTCAATGCCAAGCCTTCCTGTCCTCAATATATTCTTTGACAGTATAATAGAATTTCTGGCATAATTTCCGCTTTATAAAAGATTTTAATTTATTAGGGCTTAGTCCTTGAATGTGGCTAGGAAGTTTATTATAAAAACGTATACATTGACATTTAAATGAGCCACCTATTTTCTTGGGCCTGGTAGTAGGAACAACAAATTTGTGTTTGTTCCTAGTAGTTATTTATGGATATCACTGTATTTTTAAACAGATTAATATTTTTATGTGCATACAAAAGATTTTCATAAATATACTGAGAAGGCATTATAAGTATTACAGGCACAGTCATTATAATAATCTCTTTAAATTTGTCTCTGAGGGAGTGTCTGGGACTTAGTTTATAAATTGAACAAATTGCCCTTTTTTGTAAAACTAAAATTGTCAGAATATCGGCGGCATTTCCCCACAAAAGAATACCGTACGACATCACACTATGAAAATAACTAAAGTATACTAAACAGGCTGTCTCCAAATCAGTTAAATTACGATTTTTTCTAACGGCGTATGCTGCAGAGCTTAGTTTTTTTGATAATTTATCTATATAGGGGCCCCATTGAAGCTTGGCATCCAAAGTAATGCCTAAGAATACTGTGGTGCTTTCGGGTTTCAACTCTTCACCCTTAATAAGAACACTAGTTTCTACTTGTCTGACATGAGGTATCGTAAACTTAATGCATTTAGTTTTTTTCTCGTTTAGAAGTAGGTTATTAACATTAAACCAGTTAACTACTTTAGCAAGGGCGCTATTTACATTGTGAGTAACCAGCTGTTGACGTTTGAGTTTAAATAAAAGTGAACTGTCGTCTGCAAACAACACTATATCATGATTATCCTTTATGAGGTAAGGCAAGTCATTAATATAAATAAGAAACAAAAATGGGCCCAGAATTGAACCCTGGGGGACCCCCATTCTTACTACAGATCCAGGTGATCTTTTTCCGTTAACATCAACTCTCTGAATCCTATCACTTTAGTAAGAAATAAGAAGATCCAGAGAGGCGTCCCGGATTCCGTAGTGGTGCAGTTTCCTAATCAATGGTTCATGAAGAACACAATCGAATGCCTTGGACAAATCGCAAAAGATTCCCAAAGCATCGCATTTGTCCTCCCATGCCTTATAAATATGTCCTAAAAGTTCAACTCCGGCATCAGTAGTCGAACGACCCCTTGTAAAACCGAGCTGTTTGTTATGCAGTAATTTGTGTTTATAAAAAAATCGTTGCATTTGATCTAAAATAAGTTGTTCAAAAATTTTACTAAAGGTAGGTAGCACTGAAATAGGTCTATAATTAGTAGGGTCTGATGTGCTACCAGATTTAAACAATGGTATTATTTTACTGTTTTTCATAAGATCAGGAAACTCACCACGGACAATACAATTATTAAAAATAACAGCTAAAGTAGGTGCTACAATATTTATAATAGACTTAGCATCATCCACAGAGTTACCCCATAGATCTGCGTTTTTTTAAACATTTAATGTGTGAAAGGTTTTAATTATATCTCTACAAGTGGCATATTGGAAATTAAATTCAGAATTACAAACTGGCACGTTTTCTTTAAGTAAAGACTCTGCAGCAGTGGGCGATGAGTTTAGAGATTTAGTAGTCGAAACGGGAAACTCTGCAAAGAAATTTCCGAAGGTCGCGGCGACTTGAGAATCCGATTAAATTAAATTGCCATCAATTGCAAGGCTGTAGTCACTACTTCGGTTGCATGATCTTCCCGTTTCGCTATTAATGATATTCCATGTCATTTTAATTACATTACTGCTATTTTTAATATTTGAACTCAAGTAACGTGACTTGGCTATGCAACAAACTTTTTTAAATAATTTCGTATAATTTCTAACATATAAATTAAATTCAGCAGTGTTTATACAAGTCCGTTCATCATACAACTCATAAAGTCGTTTTCTACTTTTATGTATACCTATGGTAGCCCAGCCACTGAAGGAAGCTTTATTATTAATCGAATTCGCTTTATTATTAAATGTCTTTGGATTGAAAGTGTTATCAAATTGTGTACAATACATTTTGAAAAAAGCATTATATTGTCGATTAGAGTCATCATTATATGGTAAAAGTGGTAAATTACTTAGAAGTTTACTTTTAAATGATTCCAAACGATTAGTAGTTTTTGGATTAACAGTGATATCTTTTTTAGTAACCTTTTTGTTAATATTTGAAATAGTGACCAACAGTCCGCAATGATCTGAGTCTATTAAATTAATAATTACCTTGTGGGTTGGTTACATCTGCATAAACGTTATCTAGGCATGTGGCACTAGTGGGAGTTATTCTAGTGGGCTCCGAAAATTGGTTAGCAAGATTGTATGACTGAAACAAACTTATAATTCTAGTACTTAACCCAGAATTTTCTAACAAATTAACATTGAAATCACCACAACTGATGATAGACTTGTTTGAATTACATATTTTGTTCAACACTTCATCCATAACCTTTTCAAAACAATCATACAATCCTGAAGGCGGTCTGTACACACTTAAAGGACCTTTTCATAAAACATTGTTTTTCAGTAGAACTTGCCGATTACAAATCAATGATAAAAGGAATTATACCCCTGAATTTCCTATTTCGTTACTTAATGCGCGTGATACACAACAAAAAAAGTTTTGAATACCTATAAAACAAAAACTCATTATAGGTACAATTATAACAATTATGATAATGTTTATAGTATATGTTGTTTAAATCGCTTCTTAACAATTATAAACTGCACCTAACCTATTATCAATGTTGTTTTAAGATTTTAACACAAACCGCAAGTTCTATAGGCATTAGGACAAATGTTTAGTTAACAGTAATAATTAAGCTTGAAGATGCTGCATTTTGCAGGCTTGTAAATAACTTTTTGGATTGAGTGGAGCAAAGTTCTATAGTTTCTGGCTTTGTGCTTTTATTGTGTTTTATTGGCTGCAAGAGCGAGCGAAGCGAGCTCAGGACTTGGGGCATCCCGATTAAGACAGGTTATGTTCGTCTTTTCTTCAAACCATTCACAAATAGGCGCTCCGCGAAGCGGGGCGCTGTCGACAACGCCTTGTTATTATTGCTTTACGCTTTAATATTTATTATACAAAAAACTACGCACCTCCGGTGTGAGGTAAAAGTGGGGTGCGACTATCCCCCTCCTCCCCACAACACACCGCACCCCCTAATTCAGGACTTGATTCTAAACCTTAACCCCCAACTCTTATAGCCAATTCTTTCTTATTTAGTTATAGGTAACAGGTGTAAAAAGACACTTAACGGAGCCGAGAGTCACTTGTAGTCGTCGTCATCGTGTTTTTTTTGTATAACATGACTTTAAATACCCCCACGATATCCTGTACTGTTGCATGCATCCATAAGTACAATGTTTTTCGTGTGTTAAATTGCACCCAACCGCAAACAGCACACCAAAAATTTAAGTCTATTCCCTCGACTTCTCGAATTCTAATCGACTTTAATTTTTTGTTATGTACAGAATGCGTAGTTAACGGCTGTGTGATGGCTCTTTTTACAACCGTATATCTCTGCTTGAAAACAGTAGAACTTGTCAGGTGTAGGAATGATGACAATCGATATTTCGGTTTTCTAACTAAACAGACAGATGTGCTGCTGGGGAGTTTGTTGCGCCACTTCTTCTTCCCAGCTAAAGCACTAGGAAGTGGTGAAGGGCGGGCGTTTTGGGGGACTGTCTTTTGTAATTTTGACGTTCGAAAAGTGCTGACTCTCAGCCTCTCAGCCTAGTTTGAATAAATGACTTTTGATTTTAATATAAGAAATTTTTTGGTATTATAAAATTATGAAAACTTTATTGTTCAAGAAAACATTAAAATATTCAAGTAGTACTAGCCTCCACCCTAGGATTCCCTGTGTCGTGGATACTAGTACAAAGAATTGAATTTGGCATCTGGTCAGAGCATTGGCAGACCAACATTACAGAAGATTGCGAGAAGGACTTGGATGAGACTCGCACTGGCCAGGGAAGCATGACACAAAAGGGAGATCTATACTCATCAGTGGTTGGAACAAGGTTTCCAAAGATAATGACTATGATCTGCAGACTAAAAGTCAACCCCAAAAGGCTAGACTTTGAGTCAAATTAATAATTGCTAGATGAAAATGAATGTTTTTGTTCAGCAGGCATCACTAAACCTGGACAAAGAAGATATTGACCAGTTATTTCGAGACACTGGCTTCAACGTTAACTGGAGAAAGCGTAATACCACATGATCTACAATATAATTACTCTTACAATTATGTTGTTTTTTTTTTTTATCCAACTTATATTAATTGTAATATTATAAATGTGAAAGTAAGTTTGCTTGTTACGCTGTCACGCCAAATCGGCTGAACGGATTAAGAGGCACACAGATAGACCATGACCTTCTATCCTGGATCGCAGACGAAGTCGTGGGCAACAGCTAGTAATATTATAAATGTGAACGTTTGTATGTTTGGATGTTTGTTACGCATTATCGCAAAAACGGAAGAACAGATTTAGTAGTTTATAACCTGGATTATCGGTATTACGTTCCTGCGGGATAATTTCCAACGTCAATACAGGGGCAAAGGCACAGGTAAATAATAGTATAATAATAACAATTTTGAATATCATAAAACCCGACTGCAACTAAAAAGTACAAAAGAAGATCACTTTTCAAGAACTCTGATGCAGTTGGTGGCAGCTATTTTAGTTCAGATTTGATGTCACGAACTGCATCAGACAGCTCGAAAAGTGAGCTTGTTATGAACTTTTCTTTAAACTTAAGTATATTGCGGTGTTTTTTCTCGATAAGTAGGTTTTCAAAAAGTACGTGGCCGCGCAAAAAATCTGCTCAAAGGGATACAATTTTCGTCGCCGGAAGATGCGCTGTCAGCATTCGAGCGGACTGGAAAAAGTGTTTGAAAAACTGGTTCAGAAGCATAAAACTTTGTATAGAGGCTAATGGAGAGTACTTTGAAAATATTTAAAAAAATCATTCAGAGTGTCCCACGTATTTAGTAAAATATTGATCTAAATAAATTCTTTTTTCGATTTTTTTTGACAAATTCAGCCTTTAATGGGGAAGGCAACTGTCAAAGTGGCGCTGTATACGATTGTTCCAAATTATCTGTCAAATTGTATAGCATCCTATAGTTTTTTGGGTGGGAAATTTTCAAATGACTTCTGCCGCTCTCGGTGGAGCGGGAGGGCGTGTCAGACTTTTACTGACTAAAACCCACCCGTGTTCCTTCATTTGGCTGTTGCAGGGCAACGGTTATCTCTTTCGAATTTCCCGTGACCCTGAGGCGGACATAACCTTCCTGAAGGTAAAGATGTTCACAAATAACATAGAAATTACAAAGTGTTGTGTAATTAGGTGTAAAAACGTAGGCCAACACAAATTTCCAATAAATCGTATTAAAAGAAGAAAGTCGATAGCTGCCGTAAGGATTAAAAACTGAACCTATTAGGTCGACGAGGTTATGTCGAGATCACTTTCATGAAAATGATTACCAAACATTAAGTGTGAGTACAGGTGGGTGTTATAAACGATAGTTCTTCTATTTAAGCTAGTATCTATATACCTAAATTGTTAACATTACATAATATCTTTAAATATTTATCATTGTTCATCTTGTTTTAAGGTTTGCCTTGTGTACACAATTTTTTAAAGAAAGAAGCAGTACCAAGTCTCTTTTCATGGAACCAGAAAAGTATATCAGCCAGTGCTCGTGCGAGAGACGAAAGACATGCTAAGAGAAACATTCAAAAGAATCTTTTCCAATTTCTTTCAAGCAATCAAAACCCACATCCTTCTATTTCTCAGAATCCACAATATAATGGAATACGAAAGAGAGTTAGAAATTTCTTCTCTTGTTACACCTGTTGCAAAATATCAGTTACCTACTACTCAGACTGGCACAATGCTGCTCTCTGCTGAGTCTGCCAAGTTTTACACTGGATTAAAAAGTTATGAGAAATTTTAATTTGTTTTGTCAACATTACTGCCCATGGCAGATCATTTGAAATACATATGTGAGTGGGGTAAGCGGAGTTTTACTGAACAGCTTTACTAAGACCTATAGATATTAAATATTTTTTACGTATAATTTTATGCAATTTCCGATAGTGTATTACAAATAAAACTCATAAATAACTTTTAGGTGTTTTTATTATATTATAATAATCTTTATACAGATATTAATTCATAATTTCGGCGTTTATATTGTTATTGTAAAATATATAAATTATATAACTTAAATAATATGTTTTCTATGAACAACTCATCTTTTTCAATATAAATAAATTACAGAATTTTCTGCCACTGCAGTACATTTGTCCTTGTCCTTGAAAATCATATAGGCAGGTTTTTTTTAATAGTAATTCCCCATTTTGACTCTGTATTTAAGGTAAAGATTCAGGGCTAATAAGTCTGTTTCTGCTTACATACCATGCCATGCCATGCTACGCTATGCCATGCCATGCCACCCTGGTCACCTATCTTGATGTCATTTTGATAGTTGAGTTTTTTCATTGTCTTCTTGACAAATCCTTGTAAATAAAAGTGATCATTATTAAATGCGGATCTTATCAATATGAGGAATCTGTCTTCATATAATTTTTCTGATGCATCTGTTTTTTGTTGAATCTTCAAAATGACAGAAATATTTCGTATTAGTAAAATAGGAACTACCTACCATCACATAAAATAAAACCGATAAGAAATATTGACCTTTCAAAATAATCTAATACATTGTCTTTCAAGTGGAGGTAAAATAGAGTTAATATTTATGTCATGGTACATCTCCAATGGCGGAAGTATGATAGAGGGTTCTGTTGGATTTGGAGAGAGTTGTGGTGTACTAAAGTTATTTTTTTTGTCATACAGCTCTTACCTGGAAAAATATAACCAATTATTCATCTCTCTTTAACTCCAAAAGTAAAAAGAACTATTACTTAAGTAAAGTTATGCATCAGTTAAGCTGTTGTAAATATAATCCTTACGTTTGATTCAATAATTTTTACTCTATTACATACATGACAGTATTCACCAACAATATAAAATTTTATAAATATATAATAAATATACATACTAACGACTAACAAGTTATTTAATTATAAAATTAGTTCAAACATTGTAAGCGTATTGATTTCAAAGGTCTACGTTGACCTAGGTCTAGGCAAATAGCTCCTAAAAGGAAGAAAAGCTGATTAAGTGGAACGGTAGGAACCGTTCCACTTAAATCAGTTTTTCTTCCTTTAACAGACGCCCCTCTTCTCTTTAACTCGGCTTTAAGTTCAAGCAAGCTCCAAGTAGAATACATTTTCGCGTCCATGTTATCAAATAAACTAATAATCGCCCACAATGTTCGTTTTTTGTTTTGTTTACACGATTCATGAAATGTCATACTGACGCCATTGGGAACAACCGCACGCAGCGCCATCTGAGATTAGCATTAACTTGCCATCCCCATTGACAAAAGAATTTGATCTCTAACCCAAGTAGTTGCTGAGCGAAGATCTCCATGGTCGCGCATTCCTCCACGTTACGTTCGTGCGGTCAACTTTAAACCCTTGTAACTTCTTTATTTCTACTTTGCCAATTTTTTGGTTTATTCCCTTCGATTTTGACAAATCCCGCCCAATTTTTTTGGAGAGGTATATTTATGTTGAGATAAATACGCAGAGCAATCGTAACGCACACTCTTTTGGCGCTCCAATGACGTTGAGAGGGAGGCGCTGTTAGTACAAACATTATTGAATAAACAAGATGGCGTTAGTTCAGATTTTGGCCACGCGCTAAAACATTCTATATCAGCTGTAAAGCAAAACTATAAACATCGATGAACGTTATATGAAGGTGCCAAAAGTATGTGATTGAACCTCATTGTAACTGAAGCTAGATTTCCAGAACTAAAGAATCATTGGATTTCTACCATCTGTCACATTTGCTAAATCCGTCAATTCGGGCATATGTTTATCAAAGAATATAACTACTCTCTACCGAGAGATGTTTATGTTCTGCGGTGAAAGCTCAACTCCCCTATGTCATGACCCATATGTTTGATGAAAATCAAGAAATAGTTTAGAAATCATTACAGCAGTTGCTGTTGTTTGTGATGTGTTGTTGTTAGTGCTGTGTTGGTGTTGTTGTAAGTGATGTGTTGTTGTTGTTGCAGTGACAACTTTTTATGCCGTTGCCTACGTTGCCTATGTTGCATTTGGCTTTGTGCACTGTTGCTCCAAATGTGTGGAATTGAAGATGTATGCCCTGATGACGACTATTAGACGCATGAAGACAATGATGAACGTAAACGAATACCTATCCCAATTTCCCACCTTGCTGGGATTGAGGAATATTCGATTATTTTATTCTGGATATTGTGGTTTTTGGGACAGACATTGTGATGGGGGCATTACTTAAGTGAATATTATGAATGTTTTGATGAAATAAATGTTTTCGGTACCTGGACAGTTGTTTCTTTGGTATTCATTTATTCTGATTTCTAGTTCCGTACCTATTGTTCGTCGTTTTGGTTGTGAAGCTAGGTAGGTACCTAACTCGGTGGAGCATATGAGCTCCGCCCAAGCTGGGTAGACCTACACGGTCTACCCAGCTTGGGCGGAGCACAAGTGGATTTTTAGGCAGATTATTCTAATGTGCCTCTTGGGTCTAGTACTTTTGGGCACGCCACAATAGCGGCGATAACTTCCTTGTTTGAGGAGTGGCTGGAGAAGCGCCACGGCGTCCTCACCTTCTGCCTGACACAGGTCCTCACCGGACATGGTTGTTTCGGTAGGTTCCTGTTCGGTATAAGGCGGGTGTCAGCGCCCGGGTGTCACCATTCTGTGGATCGCCTGGAGAACACGGTGGAGCGTACGGTGGAGGTCTGCTTGGGCGGATCACCGTCGTCGAGGTGAGGTGGCGCCTATCTCTCGCGTCCGGCCCTGGTCCAGGCGGCAGGTACGGAGCGAGAGGGAATGGAAAGCCGTCACCTCTCTCTAATGCTCGCGAAGGAGGAGGCGGAGCGCGTGAGGGAGAGAGCCTTGCGCCCTCATGCCCCTAGTCGCCGCAGGAGACGCCCCGGGCGTCAGGACTCGCTTGCAGTTTCCCGGCCATCGTAGGCGCGGGCTTGCGGACGGCGAGCAATGGGTAGCTCGCCGTCCGGTAAGGACCAGGCCCGGGTCGACCGCGCGTCGTGTTCCACGCGCGCCTCAAAGAGAGGTCAGCACATAGTGACGGGGTCCGATAGGGCCGATGCCTCATGGTCGTGGAATGTTCGAAAGAGACAGTTGCCCTGGCACAGGCAACTGAAGGAACACGGCTGGCAAAGCTGACACGTCCTCGCAAAAAAAAGGTAGTTATCTAGGTATGCAAGAATAATCAACGAATCATAAGGTCGAACACCGTAATGGGAAAGCTTCAGGGTAGCTCGGGATATTCAAGTTTTCTTAGGTTTTTTGCAATTTGCAGGTCAGTGTCAGGTTGTATACAAAACAAAATATGATTCGCGACCGTAACAAGTATTATTTACAGAATTATAATGATTAAAATCATCAATACAAGACAATAACCCTCCAAGTTCATTCAATTTGAAATTCAGATTCGTCTTCGTGAAGCAGCTAGCAAACGCAATTAGTTATGTCAGTGGAGGTGAGGATTAAGGGACCAGTTTGTGGGCTGTTATTAAATTAAGTAAATTTCGTCACTTTGTTTCGTAACCACAAAACCTTTATTTTTAAGATACTTTCGAAGATCTGGCTGATGACCTGTGAGAACTGAGGGACTACACTTTAAGTGCTGTGGTTTTTAATATATTTGTTTGTAAATTCCCAGATGCGTTCTACAATTGTTTTGTCGTACTACTAAACCCTAGGATTTTTGTTTGCGAAGTCCCAGTCCTTCAGTTCACACGCACATCAAAATCAACAAAATACAGCAACACTATATTTTGATGGAAGTTTGCAAACTTCACTTGTCATTGGCACTGCAGGCGGGATTGCAGGCCGAGCAGAATGGTCATGGGTACCAAACAATTTTCAACACACTCTCTTATAGGAACAATAATAACAACAATTGCATCAGGATAAATAAAACTATTTATGGATTGTTCAATCATCATCACTAATACAACAATGACATTTCCAACATTCGCAGTCACACTCGACCCCAATCAGATGAAACAAATACGCAATGGCTGTGAAGCAGAAGATACATCGTAGACTACCACAGAAGTTGCAGCAGCACATCTATATTTTTCCATAGGTTTAAAGAATTACCATCTGGTTGATTTTGGTGACTTTGAGAACCCCGGTTGTTAGGCACAGAGGGCTGGTTGAGTATTGAATAATTACATACTTTGTATTTCGTAATATGATTACAATTTCAATGGTGCAGTGGGTTTTAGAGAACCTTAAGTATAGCATTTGAGTAGCGAATAAGTTGATCGATTTCCTCTCTAAAAATACTTTGATATTTCGTAATCATAATTTCTCAAAGGTCTTGAATATTTAACGTCAAAACACTATTGACAACTGGTTGACACACGGGTTTTATAGAGCACTGCACAGGTAATCAAGAAGATAAAGCGTAACTCAGAGTTCAAACAGCTTACAGAGTTTAAATCCCTTCTTACAGGGCAGGTGCGGTCGTAGCCCAAAATTTCAGCGTGAGGTCACCATGAAAGTCATTAACTTTCAGTAAGGTGCTGTGTTGGCACCAAATTTATTACACTGTGATTTTAAATGTTCTAGACCAAAAAGCTGCGATCGAATAACTTTAAGCGATGCGTTTTAGTCTAGGAAATAAGTTTGGACAAATCGCGAAAATTAACGGCACGGTTGGCGCAGTGGTTGAGCGATCGGCTGCTGCGCTGCGTGTCGCGGGTTCGATTCCCGCACGCAACAAATATTTGTATGGCCTACAAATAGTTGTGCCGGGTCTGGGTGTCTTATGTATGTGAGTTTTCATGTTTGTGAACGCACCCACGATACAGGAGTAATTCCTGGTGAGGGGCAAAAAAAAAACAAAAAAATTAAGAAAAGTATTTGTTATCTTCCAGAAATAGGAGGTGAAGTTCTTTTGTCGACATCAGAACATCACGCCTTGAGATCACTAAAACTACACCAACGAAGCAGTAATTCATAATAAATACCCCACCCTGCCCATAAATGCCCCGTTGGTCTCGTAGTTGCAAGCAAGCTCTACTGCTGAGCGCAGGGGTTTGATTCACAGGTCGGGCAGTGTTATTTTTCCATAAGGATTTACTCAGTAACAGCCCGGAGTATGGAAGTTGGCGGTGTGATACCTCTTTTATTATTATTACATCTCTAACCCAAGTAGTTGCTGAGCATCTCCATGGCCGCGCAATCCTCCACGTTACTTAAAACCCTTGTAACATATTTATTTATACTTTGACAAATTTTTGATTTGTTCCCTTCGATTTTGACAAATTCCGAAAAAAAATTAAGCGAAGTTTATTTCGGCTTGGGATAATTTGGCGGAGCAATCGTAACGCATACTAAAAATATGGTTAAATGAACAGGCTGGATGCGAAAGGCGGAGGACAAGGTGTTGTGGCGCAGCCTGAGAGAGGCCTTTGTACAGCAGTGGATTGCGTTAAACTGAGTTGATTGAGCATTGCAGAGTGCCGTGCAGTGATTTTTTACCATGAAGACTTTTTTGTTGTATCATTGTGCTGTCTGTAGGTGCAGGTACTTTTGTTGAGAGCCTTATCTACGGATAAAATACATGTACCTACAGTAAATAACTGTCTAATGTTCATTATGTAATAGTACCCAATAGGAGTCCTCGAAACAATCAATTGCAACTGTCTAAATTTGCGTGATGGATACACGTTGATCGTCTACCAAATGCAATTGAAGCGATTGACAATATTACACTACAACTGCAATTGACCGTTTCGGGGACCCTAATAGGTACTTAAAAAATAAATCATTCATGTTTTTCGTGATACCTACTTAGTCATTAGAATTAATGAAAAACCTAACTTCGGCCAAGTAACAGCATTATGCCCTTGTAAAATATGTTTTCTCGGTAACACAGTCAAAAATATTACAGTAATGGTAAATAATCATCTACCTGTACCATATCAGTTGTTTACCTACTTTACCAGTAGATAGCGCCGCTGATAACCGAACCTAGTAATATACTTTAGTACAAACAAATGGATGCGTCATTCCAGCGCGGAACCGTCCCAAAGTCATTCTATTCAATTAAGTGTTCGTGACGAATATTATTCATTGTCGTCGTCGTTTACGGTCAAGTAGACGCATTTCAAGTTGAATCGTGCAAAGTTTATCAAACAAGGTGTGAGTGGCAAATTCCTACTACAACAAAGTTTAGGGGTGAAACTGTGCAAATTCCTGGACGCAACAACTTTAATTGTGCAAAACTGTGCAAATTCAACATTGAAATTCTGTGTTTTTTTTTGTAGAAGTGTAAGAATATTGTAGTCTTCAAAAATGTGTTGTTCGTGCAGCTGTGACTGTGGCACCTGTGGGAAGATCCTGAGATGCCTCCTGTGTGTGACCTGTTTCGTGTTCCTGTTGAGAATGTGCGGTGTGGAAGTTGATGAGGGATGCTGCGGGTGTGCCGATGAACAATAACAATAAGTGTCCTATTAAATAATGTTTATGTTTGCGTGTTATTGTTGATGAGAGTTTTATTTGAATCTTTCCTATAGTCAACCATAAAAAACTGAGATAACGAATAGGTAACTACTAATAACCTTTTACCTACCTAGTAGGTACATATTGGAAACCTTGAATAGCCACAATAGTAAGTACTTATTACATATTAAGGAAAATGAGAACGTACCTAATATCACACTTGTATACCCCAAAGAGGTAGACAGAAGAGTAAGTACCCATCTATAATAACATAATATGACGCACTTGTATATTACCTGGATGATAAAGAAAATCTGTTTCTATTTCATTCAACCCGATATCGTGATGGCACAGTGTTGTGTAAGGCCTTACCTCTCGTACATGAGGTTGTGGGTTCAAGTCCGTTCAAGTGTACCAATATGACTTTTTCAATTCACATTATGTACTTTATGAGTTATCTTGACGACACTGACGTCGGTGAATGAAAAACATCGCTGAAAAACCGAGTGACCTTATATAGACCTGGGACTTGGTCAATATAAGACCTCGTTCGCACTGACGTAAAAATATCGCGGCGGCATTTTATTGCGCACTGGATTTTCAATTCTTGGGGTTGAATCGAGCATTGAGAATCCAATAGAGTGCATGTCAGCGCGTCGAAAAAACACTCTGTTAGATTGTCAACTCTCGGCACTAAGCAGTGCTTTGAAGATCCAGTGCGCGAAAAAATAGAACGTGGACTAAGCCTGCAGTCGTCTACTCTTCCTCGAGCAAGCTTGGTGATTCATGCTCGTGCCTTCTCCGTAACAGAAGAGGCTTTTGCCTTGCAGTGGGACAATCATTCTTATTATTTCAACCCGGGTCACTACGTTCAGCAGACGGCTTGCAACCACTAGAACACCGGTACATCGTAGGTCCTAACCTGTCCTTATCAGGCAATAGGTATACCTACCTATAAGTATTTGGGTCAGCTTCCGGTCTTCAAGAAGCGACTACCAATTTGACTGCCACAACCCAGTTACTGGATAACACGTCACGACTGTCAAAGACTGACAAAGGAATAACAGCAGGGACCAACGGCTTAACGTGCTTTTCGAGGCTTGGAGGGGTCTCGGTGTGTAATGGATGGTCACCCATTCACGGACTGACCTCTACAAGCGTTGCTTAACCTTGAAGATCCACCTGTGCGGCTGTTATTATTTAGAGGTAATCAATAGAGTAGGTAATAATCAGTCATACCTAATCACCATTAACTTTAAATTAGTTGTTGATGATAGTTAATTAATTTAACTTTTATTAGCTACTTATCAAATATCATTGTAGGAGAAGGTGAACTAGATACTTGAATTTGTGTATCAATAATAATCAATCAATCAATCAATTTATTTAAACAAAACAAGGGACTGTAGTACACGTTTAAAATACCGTTTTACAAAATAAGTACTATTTCTACAAACGTGTGGGTGAGCACTGCTCTCCTAGCTAGGTTATGGTAACCTGTGTTAAGGAGAAGTAGTCCGGTCCCCTAAGGTACAATGACGTAAAAGTTATAGTGCTTCTGATGTTTTCAATACAATTTCGAAGACTTAACTCAAGTTAGAAAATTAAGTTTAAGACTGTTTTGATTTCAATAAAATAAAATAATATAATTTAAGTTAAATGTGTGTGTGTGTGTGTGTGTGTGTGTGTGAGTGTGTGTGTGCGTGTGTATGTGATTGGGTGTGTGTGTGTGAGTGCTTGTCCATGTTCATCACTTATGTTAAGATATTTTCAGTTTCATCATATGACTTGCTTTGGAGATACGTTTGTATAATCTTCTTGCATTTGTAATAAGATAGACCGTAGATTTGACACTCTTCGTTTATTTTGTTGTATAGAAACGGACCAAGAAAATGAAAAAATCTCTTGACAAAAGTTGAGCATACGCGCGGAAGGGTGCATATCCCATCTTTTCGACGTTTAATACGTTTTTTATTTTCTATTATTCGGTATAGGGTGCAGCGGTGTTGCAGAATGACAGTCTGTAGAATGAAGTGTTGCCGAACATTTAACAGCTTGCAGTCATTGTATAGTTGATCAGTTGGAAACAGAATCGGACGAAAAGTGGCTACTTTTAATATGGCCCTATGTGCTACTTCTAGCGGCTTGAGGGAGGTTTTAGCTGCGCCGCCCCAACAAGAAATGCAATATGTCACGATGGATAGGCAAAGTGCGAAATAGACATTACGTATTATAATGGGATTCATGGGAATTCATGTTATTTCACTTCTAATGCAGAATAATAAAATAAAAATAAAACCCATCCTTGTACAATACCTGCAGCCTAATTGCATAGCACATTTTCGTAAACGATTACGACTAATCTGTTGCATTTTGACAGTTCAACAACATTCATTGCGTTATTTACATTGTTGAGAGGAATTTTTATCGAACTTAGGAAGCAATGGATTAGCAATGTATTTCAAAACGATTCAGATTCCCATTGATTGTGTATTACGCAATTAGGGTACCTACTGTTTTGTTCAAAATTTTACTTTTACCACCTTTTCATACCGAGTTTTTTTGCAAATAAATAAATGCTTATTCTTCTTTGACATATCTCGAGACTCAGTGGTCCCTTAAGTCCCGTGGTGACCTTAGAAAGGCGTACGAGGGACCGAAGCCAACCCGCAGAGGCCCTTTAGACAATTTTATATTATGAGGTACCAACCGACGATTATCCCTGTAAGTACTATCTAAGTGCACCCAGGGATAACCCCCGGTTGGTGCACGACTATTGCAGAACATGGGAATAAAACATAACGATTTATGGGTTTGGGTGGATAAAGTAGAATGGGTACCTTGAACTATGGAAGAACTATGCCCCCTGCCTGACTAATGCTATGTAAAAAACACGGATAAAATTGTGTGGAGTGACTTACACACTCAATAATAAGGAAAATCCTAGAGCTAGGAAGATGATCAAGC